>CM037028.1:18976048-19579603 GCA_020875875.1 Dioscorea alata | reverse complement strand
AAAAAATTTTGTTTTTTGTTTTGTATTTTTATTTTTTATTTTTTTTTTTTTTTTTGCTTTCTTTGCAAACTGAAAATTTTGAAAAAAAAAAAAAAAAATGATCATCAACAACATTTTGCAACACTAAAGGGGATCAAATAAAATGGGCCAAAATGAACAAGAGGCTGAATAAGATGTTTATTCTCTAACATACTATATATGAAATAAAAATGCTACACATTCTGCTAATACGGAGAAATACTAGTAGGAATTGGTAAAAATTTTATTCTCCCTAATGAAAGAGATACTTCACTTGGAGACCCATTAAAAACAAAACCATTGTTAAAAGCTAGATCATTAAAAAGTACTAATTATAATGCTTATTATCTACTTTCAAATTTTGTCAATAAAATCCACTTTTACTTCATTGTTCAAGAAGAAAAGGATGACATGAGGCGCCAACAAAGTGTGGCTGGAATTTCTAGTGATGAAAATGAACAATACAATGAAAACTAGTTTTTCCACAAAACGTGCAAATGCTCCTTTTTAATGCGCAACCAGCATTAGTAAGAGCATGTGAAGAGACCAACTTGAGCAATGAAAAGAACTGTTTCAAATCTTCATATGCAATATGACTTGGCTTCCATTGTGTTAAATTGTTGACAATAATAATATTCAATGTCCTAATCACATGAAAAATAAGTGTTTACAGATGTTCTCTGTTGCATAATAATCTGATATTTCCATCTTGAGATCAGTTAAAGAGCTATGTGTGGGCCAAGAAGTTCTCTACAATTGATTTCTTGCTATACATAAGTCAGACCACAATGGCCACTCAATAATACACTAGATAAACATTTGATAATAAACATCATGTCAGAGTTGAAAGAAAAGACTTCATGGGAAAAGGCTATAGATTTTGGGTGGAGTTTCGTGCTTTAAATTGGGTGGGAAAAGATGAAAATAAGAAGACAGGATTCTAGATATCTTGCTGAGTATCCTTTATGGGATTCTGCTTTTTGGAAATCTATGATCCGAATATGAGATGACAGAACAATACATACAAAGGATTAGCATGTATAGTGTCAACTTGTGCATAAAGGTATTGTTTTGTTACATTTTGTTACACTACTGGTCGACCAACAGTTTGGAAACTGACAGATCATGAAGCCAAGAATTCATAGCTAGGTTTGGTATTGTTAGGCATGTCAATCAGCTCAAAAACAGCAAGACCTTTTGATCTTTAATTCGGAAATCAAGGGTGGGGTTATACCAATATAATAATATCTGATATCTCGAAAAAAAATTAAGAAAGAAGAGGATGATCATTGTCCATTTGAGAACGGGCCGATAGTTAAGTAAGATATTACAATAAACTGCCACATATATTATGACAACAATAGGTACTGATTCTTACATAAACTTGACTACTATCAATTACAGAATATTTTGTTATAATAATATTGTTCAACATAAAGATTATTTCTATATAGACTCCTAAAACATTCGTTGCCTATCTAGTGTAATGAATTATTACTTGGATGATGAATAGATAAACCAAGAGTAAATCTTTGGGTTAATGTATTGTTGTAGTATTGTACTAATACTATAGAAATATTGTAAAAAAATGCCATAGCAATAGGGTTCACTGTGTCCACTGTGGAAGGAGATTATTTCCCTCCCCTTCATGGTTACATGATAGAACAATTTATTAACTTGATTTTATTTCTAATTGTACCATATATGACGTCTGGTTGAGTTAAAAAAATCCTTAAGAGGCCAATTAAGAAATTGTAATTAGTGCACCACTATACTTTTTTTTATCTCTCGGCAATTCTTTTATGGTGTAACTTTTATCACCTTTGTCAAAATAAAAAATAAACTAACTAAATGTACTTTTGACCATAATAATGTGTAATAACAATTCGATTCAACCAATGTGAATAATTAGTTATTCACTCAAAATTATATTATAATTAATGTTCATGTTCATGTTCACGTTGATTGGTATTGCATCAATATCTATCTGAAAATTAATTTAAAATTCAATGTTTTTCTAGAATATTTTTTTATTACTCTGATGAACTAATCAACCAGTTAATTTGACTGGATTGTTTGTATATATTTCACTGGGAATCAACCAGTTAATTTGACTGGATTGTTGGTATATATTTCGTGCGGGGGAGGTTAATCTAGACACACATATATAAGAGGTTAAATTTAATTTATTAAAAACATAATAATTATTCATAGATAAAGAGATGCTTGATTAAATTAGTTTTGACAACCTTAATGGATAATAGCTCTGGCGTACTTCTACTATAAACCGTAATTATGGATCTAGCCAGGTCAGTCTAATGAACATCAATGACATGTTGTTTATGAGAACATAATCATATATTATTACAGTAGATTTACGTAATTAAATCCAAACACTTACTTTTTTCCTAGCATTACCATTTTCATGATCTCATTTTCTCTGATATCATTAGTTTAGGTTTGTATCCATTTCCTCCAGACACAATCCAAGCCACTACATGGCCATTGGTTTCAATGCTTAATTGCATGTCTGATTGTCCACCCAGTAGGATATATATGCAAGGTTTTAAGACCCGGACCGGGCATTGACCAGAGAAAGGTAGGGGTCAAGGGCCAAAAGGTTGAACCGGGGTCAATAATTTTTATTAAAAATAGCTTAAATTTTAGTTATGTATAATTAAAAAATCAAATATTGAAGAATAAAAAATAATAAATAATAAAAACATGACTTTCAAAATTTTAAGCAAGATTTTACATAAATAAATATTGAAGTACGCCGCATTAAAAATGTGAAATACAGCAAATAATATAAAAATAAACTAATACAAAATTAATTGAAAAACATAAAAATATTCTAGGCGTAAATAAACAACTAAAAAATCTATAAAAAAAAGAAATATAAAAATATTTCCTTGGTATCTCTTTTCCTTAGTTTTATAATTTTACATTATAACACCTAAATATTAGTATATTATAAAATAAAATAAGAATTAAAAAAAATTGCGCAAACCCAGGTTGATGACCCAGCAGGGTCACTGGTCCGATCGCCCGAGTTGCCGGTTCAATTCCGGTTTTAACAAAAGCCGGTTTTATATATTGAATGGACTGGTTTTAAAGCCGGGCCTAGGTCAATCCGGTCCGACCGTCCAGTCCGGTCCGGGTCTAAAAACACTGTATATATGTGTATATACATTTAAAATAGTGTGCATGCATAGCCACAAGAAAATTTCAAACTTATTTTGATCACTTACAGTGAATGTATAGCATGCTCCTCTTTCTTTGACACAACAAGTCAACCCATCCATAACCCAGCATGGCAGACCAAAACAACTCTCGTCCTGTGTTTCTGCATGCCTTCAATGGGCGCAGCACAAGTTGTACCATTCTTTAAGGAAAAATGCACACTTCCCCATTCAACTTAACTCATTAATTAGATTAAAAAGAACTTTTCCTTAAAAAACAATGGTTAGAAGAAAAAGAAAAGAGAAAAGGTGCAGAGGTGCAGAAATATGTCGTTAGATGCCTATGCAAAATTCTCCATGCATGGACATTCATGCATCCACGTAAGCACCTTGTTTTAAATAAACCTAACAGTGATGGCTCTCACTGTTTGCAGAACCTTTTGCTGCACATGCATCATGTCAGTGTTACGAAACAACAAGCAAATCTGCTAGTTTTCATTACTATAAATTTATTAAAGGATAGGTTAGGTTAACCATTGGTCAGCATTAAGGTTTGCCATGTTCTTATGCTATATGCTTGATAGATTTTATTTTAAGATCTTCTGGTTTAAAAAAAATTGGTGATGCGTCTGATATTTTATAGCTTGATTTGAACAGTAACGCATGCCAAATTTCTTCCATAATTATTATTATAATAATTATTATTATTATTATCTTCTTTTGAGATAGATATAAAATATCATCAATTCAGGTGATGCGAAGGTGGTGCAATTCAATTGTGGGATTGCTAGATGGAACCTGTTCCCTCGACTGACGGGTCGGATTTCCTTTTTTTGGATAGGTGTCTCGTGCTCTCTTCCGGCTTTCAAAAGTTACATATCGCATATCATTAATTTAGGCATGACGACCCTCTTTTGGAGACTGTTAGTTCAATGGTTTAGCTCCAATGAACGTGTGGCCGGAGCAATTCAGGAATAATCATCATCCCAACGGCACAGTACAGGAGTTGGCTTTTCTTCTTATGGATGCTCCATTTGTCTTGAACTCGGATGCTCTATCTCTTAGGGATCGTCTGACGGTAACAGATGTGGATTGTGATGACAAGAAATGGTGGATGCTGACCGGAAATGGTGCTTTCTCTGTGAAATCCTTCTATAATTTCTTTATTGACGGAGAGATCAGATGCTCGATGGTCAGGTTCTTCTGGCAAGCACGTGTCCAAGGAAAATCAATCTCTTCAACTGGCCTACTTGGAAGAACAAGGTTCTCTCTTTAGAGAATCTTGTCATAAGGAGGTGTAACAGGCTACTGATCGCAACTTGTGTCCTTTGTCACTAGGGATCGAAATAGTTGACCACCTATTCCTTAGTTGTTCTTACACTAGGCGCATTTGGGATTACTTTATTGGCCTTTTCCGGCTGCCTGAGGCTCCCCCTCTGATGTGTAATCTATGGAATTCTTGGAGGATGACCCTATAGCCAATTTGTAGGGACTTCGGGGATTTCGTTGTCAAAGCTCTTGTGTGGAATGTGTGGCTTGCTAGAAATGATATTATTTTCAATGGCATTGTAGTACCTGTGCATGCTCTTATTCTGAAACTTGATCACATGCTTCTGTTCTGGTTCTCGAATTGTGTAGATATTGTCAAAGAGAAGCTAGAGGATCCCATGAAAAGCATCTAATGTAGCCTAGAGTTCCTTGGATAGTGGTTTGACGGGGCGTTGGAGGCCCAGTCGGCTGAGGAGACTCTGCTCTCATCTACGGACTAGTTCCTCTTCTGTTGTTGCCTTGAGGAGGCCTTTTTCCTCACTATATATATATATATATATAGATTTACCTTGAACCTTAAAACATAATATGTTTGTGCAACCAACACATAAATAGCAAACAAATAAATTGAAATAGACTTGATATCAAACTTAGAAAGAGAGAAAAAACAACCATTTTTATATATTATGCTTAATGAGATAGTACAAATAGTTATCATTTCCCAAACATCTAGTGGCAATGGAACTTATGCATCACAAACAGCCCGAAAAAATAATAGCTTAAAATATGAAGGTTTTTTTTTTTTTTTTTTTTGTGCGTGCGTGTGTGAAAAAGAGCTTAAGTATGAGTTATCATCCATTCTTTTAAACTGAGTAACCTTGTTACTTAACCAGTTTTATATAAAAAAATTCTAGTCAAAATGCCTTTAGTTAGAAGTCAAAAGTGCAGTTAAATGTATCCAAAAGTTTATATATTTAATAATCAAGTTTTCCTGTCCAAAAGTTTGTAGCCTAACTTGAGCAATGACATGTTCCTAATAAAATTCAATTGCCTCTATGAGCCATCGTATTCAAACCTATAAAATCTAATAATCCTAACTTCCATCAGCATGTCTTGTGGACACCTTTCATGCCTATAATAAAAATTCAAAAATATTATTATCATATTTCCATCTAATTAATTCGCTTCTACTGATCATGCAATATCTTGGAAGTTTAATAATGGATAAACTTGATTTGAAATACCCCCTTGTTTAAAATGTTCTGAAATATTATTTTTTTAGTTAATGTTTATACCTTTTTGTGTCTAAATTTATAATACAAAAATATTAAAAGATCAAAAAGAAAATGCATCAAAAATTAAAATTGCGCTTAATTAACAATTGCATTTATTTTAGAATCAGGATATGTATATCTCTAAATTTGAAATGATTACTTATTTATATATATATAACATAAAAGGTGAGTAATATTCCATGAAATTTTAAACTATATGTTTGTATTTTGTTATTAATTAAAGTAAGAAGTGAGTCTACAACCCAAAAACAAAAAAAAAAAAACAAAAAAAAAAAAAAATCAGTAAATATAGAAATATAAAAGATTTAATGTTTTCTATTCATTTTTATTTTCATGGATATAAAATCTTAGGAACATCCTAATTTCAAATATCCTACTTTACCCCTCCTTTTATTTTTTTCTATGCCACTAGAAATATAAATCACGGGAGTCATGTATCTCTCAGTCATGTTGTTAAAGAATATAATGTTACCATGTCCTTGTCCTTAGTGGAGAACAAGGTTTCATAGCTAGTCTGGCGTTAGTATGATGACTCACTTTTTAAGTGCAAAAGTCATAAGATATTGATCACTTGTTCTTATCCTGAGAGATTAACACAATTATGCTTGAATGAATTACCCTACGTTGACTTGCTAAGAAGAACATGTTTAGAAATTCAATGATAAACATTTACGTATATCTCTTTAGGCATACATGTGTTGTATTTGAGCTGTCTGTTTGTGTCTGGTGTTAAAACAGGCACTAGAGTGTTAAAATGGGTGGTGCAAGTTGTAGGAACTCTCGTCTTTTAGTGGGATATATGTTAGTAGAAATATTATGCGATGCTTAAGAAAGGTCATGGTCTTCAACTAGTGATAACATCAAATTCTAATCCAACTTTCGAAAATGTGTATGTGCATCTTGGTGAAAAAAATGAGATACCTCAATGATTCAAGTGGTAGAAATTCTGTTCTTTAGTGCTATGGGATGCTCTAGAAAGGTTATGTTGCCTAACCATAGTTATTATCAAGTCACAATCAAACTGTTGATTGATGTATATACATCATCAGTGAAAAAAAAAAAAAGTAGATTTGATACCATATTTATAAAACAAAAAATAACTCTAATTGTCAAATTTTCTATTCAATTGTGGTATAACATTAGCTGAAAAGACGTGCTTAACATAAAAAATATTGAAGACATCATCAATTTCCTATTCAAGTAATTAAACATCTCTAAATTGCTATGCTAACAGCATTATCTTTTTATTCAATTTTGAATCACTGTTAACAAATTAAGCTATTAGGCGCATAAAGTATATTTAGCTCTACATGTATCTTGTGAGACAAAATTTATTCATGATTTTTGAAGAATTTCTTTAATATTAATTATAATTGGAAGGAAGGCATGCTAATGACGTAAATAATTAAAACTTTAATCTTCCACAAAATTAAAAGGTTACTCGTTGATAATAATTGTATTAATAAACCATTTTTAATGGTTTCTTGGTCAAATTTCAAAGAAGTAATTAAAGTTGTTTTTTACTTCCGCACTCTTGATGAATTTTAAAAAGCCAACAATCTTTTACATTTGTCAATATAGTAAAGATTTTTTTTTCTATACACTAACATAATACTTTAACTACAAAATGACATTTCAGTTTGGTGCACAATAAATTCCTTTAGAGTAATAATTTCATTTACCTTTCATATCATCAGTGTCAAACAAGCTTTGAGAAATATTTCCATAATTATGGCCTTGCTTTGCATTATTTTTCTTTTGAAACCAAACTTTCTTTCAAATTTTGGAGCTTTCTCTCACCATTAAACAAATTTATTAACAACAATTAAAAAAAAAGATTTTGTAGCTAATCGTTTAGCCGATGAATTCATAAATAACAAACTTTATAGTAATAGGCCTTTATAAGGTTGTTTAATAAAGATAGGGGGCATGATTAAGTGAAAATTTGCATATGCAAATATTATATACAGTGATTATACGCAATCATTTTTTATTTATGCACCCTCTAAAGATTCATATCACTTAATAATGGATTTTTTGAATAGGTTCTTATTCCATTCTATGACCATGAAAGTATAGTATAAAGAAGTAGCTTGCTTCATTAACAACTATAGTATAAAGTAGCAGCTTTCTTCATTAACAACATCGAGTTATAATTTAATTAGTTGGCAAAATAGCCTATCTATTAAAATAAATAAAAGCACAACTTTGTTACAACTTTTTTCTTACCTTTTCTTTTCTTTTCTTTTCTTAATTTTTGTTTCTGTTTTTGTTTTTGAGGGGGTGGTGGTGGTCGGTGATAAAGTAGCTAACAAATAGCTAGAATAAATTAGTAAAGTTAGAATACAGGATTCAAAAGCTAAATCCCATTTCATGCATGACTGCTTCCACATGCACCTATAGGAGCCCATGTAAAATAAAGTTAGGATTCTTCCACCATAGGCTGGCAAATAGTTTGTGAGAATGTTGCCATCTATCTTAATGAGTTATGATTTTGATTTTAGAGAGTGACTCAGTCGTTTAATGCTCTCTGCCACTTTAGAGTATCTCCATGTAACTCTATGTTGTAAAATTATGTATGAAATAATGGAGGAATAAAGAAGATGAACCAAATAAGCTTCAAGGCACGAAGATGACAACGCTTTCTTTTAGACGAATTTCTCCCCCTCTGATTAGAATCACGATTGCAACGGGGTGTGTGAGAAACGCCTTCAGGATACAATGAAGCCCTTTGATTGTTGTTGAAAAACAAACTTGCACTATTTGTTTCAACCTGGAAACACTCTTGTAGTTATCAAATGATAATGTAGAGAAAAAGAGATGAAAAAAAAAAGAGTGAGAGAATAGAGTATATAGATTTCTTCTTCTTGTTTGCAACACAAAGGGCTAGGCTAAATATAGAGTCTCAAGAGGTTTCATCATCGGTTACATCTCTTGGCAACTGTCAAGAGGTTTCATCATCAGTTACATCTCTTGGCAACACCCTTTGGCAAATGGTCACATATGAAAGGTAACATCCTTTCAGGAAACATCCTTTTATATTCAACTCAAACACCAATTCATCTCTCACTTTAATTCCCAAAATAAACATAGAAAACACATTATATTGAAAATATCCAACAACTCTATTATTTGCATAGTGAAGCATTTCTTCAAGCCTTACTAATCATAGATGATCCTATTAGGCTTAAGGATTTTGCATAGTGAAGCAATTCTACAAGCCATTAATAAAGAAGCAGGCTCTTCCTTTATAGAACATATCCAAGATAACAATAGTCCCTGTTAAGATAATACTTTTGTAGTTAACTATAATAGCAAATATGTGTCCATATATTATAGAATGATTTGCCAATCCATAAGGTATTTCTAAAAATGAAAATAGAGTAATAAGTATATGGGAATTAAGAAGGTTGATGCACTCTCCACAAGTGTACGGATTGTAACAAGTAATAAAGTGGTACCCCATGAGGGGTAAGGTTGTCGAACCATAGGGACTGGACTTCTAGTACTAATTGCTCCTCTAATGTCCAGTAGGTCAATAATTGGTTGGTAGAAAGAATCACTAAACAAGAGTGAAAAGATAAGGGTGAAACTATCAGTCATACTAGGATCGAGTTTTCAACAACAAGAGAGCAATGGCCCCGGACAATTCCAATGTGCTTTAGTGTACTGACTTGCTTCTAATGTCTACTAGGTACATCCTAAGATCCTTGCGGGTGCTCTAAACCAATGTTGCATCTACAGCTATCAAATACGCCAAGTTTTGCAAGTGTAACTACAGGCTTCATACACGCCAAGTTTTGCAACCACACAAGGCAGTCACAACTATAGTAATCCACTGATAAGTGCTTGTGTTATAGTATCGCGAAGCGTTATTATCTTATAATGAGCATCTCTTTTATCAGATTTTATCACTAAATTGTGTGCATTTGTGTGCTTTTGTGCATTGTAGGTTTGTGGAGCTAATTTGAAGAAGAAGAATAAAGTTAGATCGTGTTTGCCGTTGTTGGGGAGTTTTCGGACCAAGCAAGGAACAAGGCACGAGCCTCTCACCAATTGATCCACGCTCTCACTTAAAGTGAGCGCCTCTCACGAATTGATCCGTGGATCAATTGGTGAGAGGCACTCACTTTCAGTGAGACAAAAGGCTTAGGTCGTGGGTTTGACTCCGAAGGAGTGCGAATTATTATGCGGCTAAGCAAAACAATACTTGGCTTGTGATGAGTTATGTTCTGGGTCTCACTGAGGTGGGCCGGTCTCTCACAAAAAAGGCGCAAATATTATATTTTGTTTGAGAGAAAAATCAGATTTTATTTATTTATTTATTTAATTCCTAAATTCAGGATTTCTATTTTAAAGTTCTCATTTGAAAAGTGGATTTGATTCATGTTCTGCAGCCACACACACACACACATATAGGAGTTCTGGCGTACATAATTAGTATATGTTTTATTCGTTTATTTATTTATTTACTGTGTGTGTATATGTTTGCATGTACAGGGAAATTAATTTTCAGTGCTGGTGTTTATTGGTGTAGGAAATTGATTCCCTGTATATTTCTGTGTGATGTTGTTATTTATTTGTAGAATCTTAAATCTATTAAATTGGTATTAGAGATTTTAATATTCATGCCAAAGTTCCCTAGTTTAATGAGGAATTAGTTTAGAGAAAGTTGTCTTTTAATGAGTGAGGTTAGTCTGGTATAATTTTTGGGCTTGTGTGGTCATTGTTATTGATATCCTTGGAATGTGTTCTCACATATAGGATATTTCGTGGAAGCTTAATTTTG
The DNA here is from genome assembly GCA_020875875.1 of Dioscorea alata. Lineage (NCBI taxonomy): Eukaryota > Viridiplantae > Streptophyta > Magnoliopsida > Dioscoreales > Dioscoreaceae > Dioscorea > Dioscorea alata. Next base: position 19,569,050 of record CM037028.1, on the reverse strand, counting down.
AGGTACAGTTAGTTTTTTGGGCGTTAGACAGGTAAGTAAACCACATATAAATACCCGTATATATATATATGCATTTTGACTCTTGATAAATTATTATTTTTATTTTGTTCACAAATTTATCTTGGTAATGACATTTTTTTTGTTATTCTTTGAGTTAGTTTTATTTAATATTTATTAAATTTCTCATTGTTTGTATCTATATTGGTTATTTAATTATTTAGTTTTTAAATTTCTGGTTCATTTAATAGTTATTCAAGTTTTGATTATTTATATGGTTTATTCAATAATTATGAAAGTTTGATTATGTGTACTTCCAGAAGTATGTGATCATTATAAATGTTCTTCTTAGATAAATTTTTAGCAAATTTCCTGATATCACATTTTCATCCATTATTTAAAACGTCTTAATTAGTTGATGATGTTTAAGAATTACTTTTCAAGTTATATTAAAATACTGGATTATTTTGATATTATCAAAAAGGGGATGATATGACTAAGGATAGTTTTGCTTGGCGAATTGCTCTGTACTTTCTCGCTTTTGATTTTGATAGTTATTTTTCTATGAACATGAAATATTTTGCTATAGAACTCGTAGTCCCCAATTAACTGTGCAATAACCCTGTCACTGGGGTTAAACACTGACCGTGTCGACACGTACTTCTGACATAGAAACTGCAGTTTCCTACCGTTCCGTCGGTGAAGAATAAGGGCTTTTGATATTCTGGCTCGGGTCACCGAGGATAAACTTATGAACTCTGATATCTGACTCGGATCACCGAGTTTAAATAAATGAATTTTGATGTTTTGTTTTGGCATTAGTTGTTGGGGGACTTATATGATATTTATTTTGCTAAATTAAATCTGTTTTGAATTATTTCTGATTTCTGGGATTCATTTAATTTGGTATTTATTTCTTTATGCTAAATTTTGTACGTTTATTAAAATTATTGAATATTTTTGTGATCCCGATATTTTTAGTGGTTGCTTACTGGGCTCCCAAGCTCATTAAGTTGTTCTCTTTCCTTTTCAGATCAGGAGTAGGGTTTTGTGGTGGACAGCTTAACGGAGTTGTTGAGCAAGTCGCCGTCTAGCTATTGTCAAGTTAATAAAATTCTTTTGCTGTGAACTAAGGGTTTCTTGTTTTTGTTTAAGTGTTATGTTCAGACTTTGTTATGTGTTTCAATGTGGTTTCCTTGTTTTAAAAACAGTACTCTTGTTAGATTTTGTTCACATTTATGAGACAGGTTTGAGGCCTTGCGTGCCTACTTGGTTACAGCCTTGTAGGTATGCGGCTGTTTGTCAACGATTCGGGTTCTGGGCGTGACAAATTTAGCGTAGATCAATTGGTGAGAGGCGCTCACTTTAAGTGAGACAAAAGGCTTAGGTCGTAGGTTCGACTCCGGGGGAGTGCGAATTATTGTGCGACTAAGCAAAACAATACCTGGCTTGTACAGAGCTCTGTTCCGGGTCTCACTGAGGTGTGCCGGTCTCTCACATCCCATGCTCAGCTTGAGCAGGCTCGTGCAAGAGGCATAAAAAATATGTTTCCCCTGGAACTCCATTTTAGTGATAATGAAGGGGAGAAGCACGACCGTGCTCTGACAGTGCTCCCATTGGGAGCACCCCCATGCTTGGTCATCTGTTTAGGTATCTTCAGACAATGATATCACAGATACAGAGCACGACCGTGCTATACTCGTGCTTGGCTTGGACACAGAAAAATCAACATTCTTTGGTTGTTTTGTCCCCAATTTCACTCCTAATTGCTTTGAACCCTAAATTCATGTACCATGAACAAATATACCCAGAATAACGTCGTATATATCCAAAAAGTGTAATAAGGCAAGTAAAAGCATGAATTGGGAGTAAGTAAAACACAATATGAATTGCACTCATCAAATATCCCACACTTGAATCCTTGCTTGTCCTCAAGCAATCTCATGTCGCTCAACAAAAGAAAATATGAGTGCATCACTTCTGATCTCAAGAGAATATAAAATTCTTAAGCGTAGAGGGAACAATGGGGGTTTGAAGAAAAACATGAATGCTCAGTGAAAGTCTACACTCTTACCTCAAAGACCTTGTGTGTGTGCAAACCCTTAATTGAGTGCCCCATGGTCTCAAGTACTCAACCTAACAAAATTGGACCTTAATTCGACCACACACGGTGGGTAGTAGCTTCATACACCCTAGAGGTAGCCTTCTCTTTCGGTAGGTCATCAAATGTACACTTGTAATACCCAAAATTAGACTACTTAAGAACGGCTTTCACTCTTCTAAAGCAATAGCTCTTTCTACCATCTTTTAACACAAACAAATTTAAGAACGATCGATATGGTATTCCAAAAAGAAATCCGACTTCCCAATCTTTTTTTTTTTTAACACAACACAGACAACAAGAAAACTTGGTCTTAAAGGGATAAGTTTTCATCCTAAACAAGTGGCTCCACAATTAGGGCGATGTGATGAAACTTTAGGTCCTCAAAATAAGAGTGAGTCTACAAAAGATGAAATCATATATTTAATCCAAATCCACACATTTATGAGAGGTCACTAAGCTCTACTCTATCACCTCTTAGCACTATTACACTTCCAGTTAGTATGCTTAGTAGTCTCCTACTCCAATCGATGGAAACACAAAGTATCGGTGGCCTAAGAATAACACTATATAAACATGCATATGTAGCTGACCTTCCATGTAAAAACGTCTAAATGAATAATTGTAGCCACAAGGCAATCGGAAGCCTTCACATTGAATGCCATCCTTTAAAAAAATTAGAGCAAATCATTCCCTAATTAATTTGATTATAAACTGCAACTTTAGTTTTTCCATTCAAACAAATGAGCATCCATACCCAATTACTGAGAGCAGAATTGTCAACCAATGTTTTAGCTAATTTATTCCAATCCAACTAAGGTCCAAGAATTCATTCAAACTATCAAGTTTAAAGAGCCCATAATAGTAAAATTTGAAATGGAGAGAGAATCTAATAGTAGATCCATGTTAGTGGAAGTAGGTTTGAGGGCTAATAGGGTGTCAATGCACTAGGGATCCCTCTAGATGGTAGTTGTGTTTAGATTACAACCATTAATCCAAAGATTTAACCTAATTTTCTCACCAATTTAAAAAAATGATTTAAGGAATAATAAGGATTTTGGCAAATTGAGATAATTCATATATAAAAATCAGCATATTTCAATTTGAAAATATCAATCCAATTCTTATTATCACAGTTAAGGAGTAAAAAATACACCAAAAATATTTTGGAGTGCCTGAAACTTCTAATGCCCAAATTCCCCTCATTTGTATAATTGACTAGTGCTTCAACCAATATGAATGCCACTAGTATTACTAGTAGTAACCCTAGTTCTAAAAATTATCCTAACCAAACAAGTGATGTGTGTGACCAAATGAAAACAGAAGCAAGAAGTACATAAGAAAAGAGTAGAGAAATCAAGGAAAGAAATGATGTCCGGGTATAGTATCCCTCTAGAGGTTTATAAAGTACAGGACAAAGGTTGTATTAGCATGCAATCTTATTTGAACCGAGAGATTTTCTAAATCATACTACATCCCTCTTTCAAGGGTGAAGAGTAACTGAATTGGTGTAGTGCTGATGCAGTCGCCACACAATCGTATTAACACTCCGTGAAACCTCAATGTGAGTTAACTGGAATTTCTTAAGTAGGTAATTTACCTTGTGAAAAGAAATTATCTCTAATCCGAATACAGAATAAAGATGTGATTTCTTGTAAAATCTATTCTACATAATTGCAAAGAGCATAGAATTTCTCATTAACACACTCGGGAGAATTGAGGAAGATGAGTTCTCCAAAGTACCATATTTCTAGGCTTACTCACATTTCTCTCTAATCACTGTATGCCTATTCTAGGTGGGTATTTCTACTCATCACAAAGCACATCGAGTATGAAAACTAGGGCTTTCACCACATTAGTAATCAAGCATTTAAACACGCAGTTCGATTCAAATAGAATGGTTTGCAATAAAGAAAACAAGTAAATCACATAAATCCATAACCAATATCAAAAGATAAATCCTAGACTTCAACTATGCCCCAACATCTAAGAAATTAGCCCTCTATTAATAGAGGCCAATCATCCAAGTTACACGGCATGATGAGAATAAATGGGGACATAGAAACCCCCTTCTCAATCGTGTAGGAGATGGATCGTTGGAAGACTCCAATGAACCCTCCACGAATGTCACCAAGGTAATCTTGACAGATATAAACTCCTTCCCTTGAATGTGGATCAAAATCTCCTCCTCAAATGTCCTATGAAGGCCTGGAGATTCGCCTATTTTCTTCCATAGTTTGGTCTCTAAGAAAAAAATCCAAGATTGAACAAAAGATACCCTAAAATCCTCATCAAGTCTATTTTTACTCGGTTGTAAGAAGGTGGGAAAGATGGGTCCTGAGCCTTACAGGAGCACTTACGACCATAAGTCCTATCCGTAAGGTCTTTTGTTTATGTTACAGTCCAACTTAGAGCCATAAATGCTGAACCATAACTTCACTATGCTTTCCTTGTGATAGCCCTTATAACCATAAGCTCTGTCATAAACTCCTCCGGATGGTCCTTACGGGCATCCTTATTGGTATAAGTCCTATCAATAAGATCCTCTGGTTTGGCACTAAACTCTCCCTTACTGGCATAAGCATTCCCGCAAGGTTCTCTGGAAGAGACTTACGACCATAAACTAGGCTATAAGCTGCCCGTAAGTCATCTTCCATACCTTGTCCTTATTCAATTGATGCCGAGAGAGCTCCATCTTCTTCATTTTGGGTCTAGAGTGCTTCTTTTGGTTTTCTCTCATCTTTAAGTGCTGCCCAAAGCATTAGAATGTAAGACACACTATGTTTAGCACCGAATTCAACAATATGGTCCTAGTACAAGCGTAATGAGTGTACAAAATGATATGAATTAATAGAATATTGTACACTCATTAGATTGCATGACCAGTAGTCAAATGGCAGAATGATTCCAGGAGTTAATGAAGGTGTATGGCAACTTTATCTACTAATTATTGATGCTATATAATAGAAAGATATTTAGGAGACATCAACATTACTAAGTATTTAAAAGGAGAACTACTAATCTTCACATTTAGAATAGTTGTAATAATTGAAGATCTTTTTACTCATGGTAGATGAATGGATTATTGATTTTATTATAGTCAAGGCTTTGACTAATAAGATTCTTATAAATATTGAGACAAAGTTTGCACCTTTCGATAGTAGCCCGAGAGACTTTGGTGATAATTATAATATCATCAACAATTGTTACATGATTAAAATTTTTTAATCAATTTATTATCAAAACTAGGAATCATATTTAATTTCAAGGCTTAATTTGGGAGAGTAGTCAAGTTTTGGGAAATAAGAATGGATAAAAAAAGAGAGATATAGTCACCATGCCTAACCTTTCTGTTATAGTCATATAGTTATTGTGTTGACCCATAACTAAGAAAGAAAAATTAGAGATAATGTGGGACTTAATCAAATATATCCAAATCTTAGGGATTCCATATTTTTAATAGTAGAAAGAATAGCATTTTATTCTAGAGGAACATAAATTTCTCAATATTAACTTTGGTCATGGTCCTAAGAAGCTTGTGTGCATTATTTTCCAATAAGTGGGTAACTTCTTAAATAGTAATGATATTGTAACTAGGACTGATAAGTTTATCGATGACACTTTTGAATAGAGTGGTGACAATTCCAAAGATGATATTATGATTGATAAGTGCTCGTGTTATAATAATGTGAAGTGTTATTATCTTACAATGAGCATTACTTTCATCAGATTTTATCATTAAATTGTGTGCATTTGTGTACTTTTGTGCATTGTAGGGTTGTGAAGCCAGTTTGGAGGAAAAGAGCAAAGTTAGATCGTGTTCGCCGTTGTTGGGGAATTCTCGGACCAAGCAAGGAACAAGGCACGAGTCTAGACTTGTGGGTGTGTGCCAACCTCCTTTGGAGGGTCACAAAGGCAGTCAAAGTCACAATAAGTCTAACTCGTGTAGCATAGGAGGACTTCACCAATGAGGAGAATTGAAGCAATCGGCACGGTCTACCGTTGATTGTGTGCCCAATTCAACGGCCTCGATGAAGAACAATGAATTCGGGAGCGTTTCGGCAAAAGAACTGTAGCAAGTTACTGTTCACTGTTTGCCGAAATTCAGCAAAACAGAGACTTCACATGAGCGTGTGGAAATTCCACACGACCGTGTGAAATCCCGATTTAGCCGATTAGAAGCCACAACTCAAGAGTATTTAAGGCTGCTTTTGAGACTTTTTCTGGATCTTTTGGTCTACCTTTTGACCTAACTTCTGGAGGGTTGCAACTAGGGTTTGGAGAGGACCTTGTGGAGGATCGAAGCGCGTCATTGGCATCGACATCGACGTCCGGCGGCCGCACAAGACCACGGCCACACTCTACGCAAGGGGATTTTCATCTATGCTTTTGATTTGTGTTTATTCTTCTAGTTTGATGGATTTGTATAGCTCCATGAGGAGCTAAACCCCTTGTGGGTATATGGACTTGTAAACCCTAGGATGATTATGTTTGTTTGACATGTTATTATGCTTTTCTTTATTGATGAATAAAATTGAGTTTCAATCTTAATTGCATCTCGTATCGATTTTCTCTTAGCCATGAGACTAGGGTTGAGAATCGTCTAGGTTATTCTTTGGAGGTGTAACAACTCCTATAGGATTAGACTACTTACGATTGAAGAGGGTCGAGAGGGTGAGTCGTGAGGTAGCGAAACGTCCCCTTTCCCTTCCGGTGTGATTCTCCCTACCTCCGTGTTCCAAGAGTTCTTAGCGGTCAAGATAGAGCGAAGTGCTAGGAGACGAACTCCCTTGGGGCTTAGCTGCACGAGCAACAGAGTGAAGGCACTACAACAAAATAGGATTTTTATGACGTTTGACATATGTCGTAAAATAGTAAAAAATCATTGGAATAACTCTATACCAACTTTTGTAGCAAATGTAAATTATATGTCACAATTGCCACAGTCGGTATACTTTGTTGTGACATTTCCAAGAATCTTCGGTACCTATATTCCAACATTTATTTTCCCAACATTTGTAAATAGTCGCAATATGGATTTTATTTCAACATTTGTATATGGCTTAAGCAACACTTTTTTTTTTATTTTTATAACATTTGTAGATGTCGCCACAAGTTTTTATTACATTAATATTGAAATATTACAATATTTATAATTGTTGTTATAGAGGTTATATAATAACATTTGTTAAAAGTCTCTTAAATAACATATATTGACTTTTCGTAAACATTGGTTTAATAAAATATCAATTATATATGAATACCAATTTAAGTCAATATTTGTAAATGTTGGTAAAAGTTTTTCATCTTTTTCAATTTTAAAATTAAATTTCATTTATAAATGTTAGTATAAGAATATTGTATAATTTTTCACAATATTAATTTAAACAATATTTATATATGATTTAATTAAACAATATTTATATTTTTTGAATATAGATATATACATATCCTAACTTAAAATGGTGTTTTCAAATATATCATAATAAATTGATGCAATTAAAGTCATATTGGACAATGACATTTGTTACATAGGTCATAACAAGCGTCTTAACAAATAAAATTGTACTGACATTTCTTTCAATGTCGCTAAAATCTTCAAAAATATCACAAAATAGAAAACTTTTGTGACTTTAAGTAAAAATGTCATTATAAATGTAGGAATAAATAAAAGCATACCAACATTTATTACAATTATCCCTTAAAGGTCATTTTAATGGTTTGAAGTGACATTTGCCAAAATGTTACTTTAAAAATACCACAATAAGTGTTTTTTGTTGTAATGAGGGTTGTAGTGAATCAAGTGATGGGGCTTAATTTATACTAGGGTTCTTTCACTTGGACCAAAGGGTTAGAGCTATACATAGGAAGATGGACTCCCTTAGGGCTTAGTTAACAGGTTGACAAGAGTCAAGGGTTGTAGTGAAACCTAATGCCGGGGCATAATGTTGGGGTTAGTCACGGTTGACCTTAGATTTGGGACCGTGTGTTTAAGGATTTCCTGGACTAATTTAACATCAATAGGAGAGTATAATAGCATTGTCTTGCACTAGAAGCATAAATCCTAGGGGTAGCTTGTTCGGGTGCCCTATTTCATTCATTGATTGTCCTTCTCTTATTACTCTTACTTGCACTCTCCTATCTTCCATATTTCTCTTTTATTTCTTGTTTCGTTTAATTGCTTTGCAACCACACATTGATTCTATTCTCACTCTTCATACACTACACTAGCTAAACAGTGAACACTTGTGTCTTTAATCCCTATTTCCTGTGGATTCGACTACCCTCTCACCGGGGTACTATTATTACTGCGACAACCCGTGCATTTTCGGGCCCCTGTCAATGATATACTAAAGTCTGAAGCATAAATGGAAGAATTATGTCTAGGAATCAAAGCTATGTAAGTTCGTCCCTAAGATTTAGGAATGGATGAGGCAAAAAAACAAGCATGGGACATGACATTGACAAAGTCATCCCCAACTTCCATTTAGAAAAACAAATAAAATTCCATATTTTGATCTCTGATAGCATGAAAAACTCATTTTTTGTTACCGGTGTATTTAATAAGTCTTATTATCCATTTATACCACATTTAAGCCATTAGGAAGTGTATTAAGAATATCCATAAAGTAAAATACTTATTAATGTCATGTTGGTGAGTATACATTATTAGAATCATCAATAATTACTGAGATCATACATAGGGGTGTGGTGTGTTCGCTCACCCGCAAGTGCACGAGGTCGCCAAGTAATACCCCTCGCGCGAGCACGAGGGGGTCGTATTCCCAAGGGCCCGAGAATCTATTCTTACTTCCTTATCACAATGTTGTCCAACCTAAGCAATTACTTGATAGAGAGAACTACAAATAATATACGGATGTAAAAAGCATGCAAATAGTAAATACAAATACGGAGGGAAATCAAGGCGAGGGAATGGTCACGGATGGGGATCCCCTCGGGGGCTAATAAAGTGCTAAGGATGTCCTAACTAGCATGCATGTGGGTGGTTTAGACCGAGAAACCCTAAATTAGACCAACCCTATGGTCACGGCGTTTGGTCCCTAATCCAGTACGAGTATTGGAATACGGAATTACTTACGCCCAAATCCTCCTACGATCGCAATAGGTCTAGTGGATTTATCAAGCTAGGGTTGAAACACAATCAAGGACAACCCTAACAATTGGAGGGGTACAAATACCCGATGGTCACGGTGTATTCGTACATGTATTCCCTTCCAAGCTTGGTGAGCCTAATACTAGGGCAATGTTCATACAACCTAGTATTTTCTAGGAATTGATACATAGAGTTCTCATACATACCAAGGCATTCAAGAAGCACCAAACAAGGATCACAAACCAAAACAAATGCATAAACTAGCTCAAGCATCCAAAATTACACAAGTTCACCCCCAAGGTTCACCCACATCCGGTAACTATGGGGTTTAGTTACTCATGGCCACAAAATAGGCAAGAAAATACAGAAAAACAACTAAATACATCATAAGAACACTCCCTCAAAAGATCAAGGCCGAATGACGCTTCCAAGGACGCCACCCAAGGAATGGCTTCCTTCGTCGATCTTCCTCTCAAATGCAAATCGAAGGCATGGACTCGTCGTGTCGTGCTCTCCCCGTCGTCCTTTCCTCAAGAATCGCCTCCAAAACCCGGCCTCAAGCTCTCAAGGAAGGTGGTGAAGTGAAGCGCTCCCAAGACCTAGGTTCCTCCCCGTCAAAATGCTTCAAAAAACCCTCAAAAACCAATTCCAGCGAGCTATGCGGCCCCCCATGCGGCCCGCATGCGGGGAGAGAAAATTTCCGAGAAATCCCGAAAATCGCGTAAGTTGCTACAATTCCGCCACAGTAATTTGCTGCAGTAGAACTGCTACAGTACCGCGTGCGACCTCCACTGTGCCCGCATGGTAGCCCGCATGAGTTTCCTGACCAAGCCGTTCTTCAAGTCTTCGTGTTATAGTGGTTGCTATAGTGCCCCCTGGCTCAGAAACAGTGTTTTTGATGCCGATTTCTTCTCAAATTTTGTCATCAAGCTCGCTGGGGTCTCATTGGTACCTGTAACATGAAAGAAACCAATTCAGACCAAAAACGGAGGTCAACTCACATAAAAATATGCAAATACATAGGCCGGAATACATAGGAAATACGTATATTTAAGCATTTATCAAACATCCCCACACCTAAGCATTTACTTGTCCCCAAGCAAACACATATGAAGAACAGGGGCACGATGATAAACGACTAAACATACGACCTCAAGCTCAACTGTAAAGTATTCCACTAGCATAGGTGGAAAGAAATGTAGAAAGTAAGCTGTACAATGATTGATCGAGTAATGGTAGCCCTGTTTTATCCAAAGTGCTTCTGTGAGTGTGTGCTGGCTCCCAACCTTAACCTCCACACCCTGGATTACCCCAGGGGTCCATTCACCCCACATATGGTGAGAGTGACATTAGACAGTTAAATAAATCTTCAATACTCAGTCAAAAGTCTTTTGGGTTCCTAAATAAAACTCTTGCACTTAAGTGACTGTGCAACAAGTTCCAGGGGTTGCAATAGAGATACTTATTTCCTTTTTCACAAATAAACAAAATTTGTTTTTCTGAGTCCGACTAACATAGACTGCACAACAAATCTTTCAGAAGGATGCACATGCTGATTAGGCACAAGAGCCACCCAACCTACTCAATTACAGTCTGCATAGACGCATTCATGCTGTACTAGCAGAGGAATACTGTCATAGACTCCACTTATTTTTTCGACTGTACAAACTGTATCTCAAGTCCCTTGGTAACCTATCACAATAGTTCACTTAAGGCTACAGAAAACAATGAAGGAACTCAAAAGCTCTTAAAAGAATATTGAAGAAAGAATTTAACAGTTTAATACCAACATCATCATGATGGGTTGGTTGGAGTGTATAAGGTGGAAGTAATCATGATAGAGCATGGAAAAGCACTGAAGATAAAACATGGCATCATTCAAGCACAGTATAAGAATACAACTCACTTCTATCATTCTTTCAAGCTAGGAAGTGCTAAACACTAAAATCATAGCTATCATCGGTAATCATGCATGCAAAACAAGTAAAGTACCCCATCCCCACACCTAAAGTTGTACATTGCCCTCAATGTACGTAGATCAGCAGAGTAAGGTGTGAGACATGCCATAAAATTCAAGGGATGAGGTAAAGAAACTTCCCCAATTGGTCGATGAGATGAACTCCAAATGTGCATGAATCGGGGAAAGTTGTGGAGTGCAAGGGGTGTGAAGCTTCTACAATGATCAGTCCTGAAAGTAAAAAGAAAACATATCACACCCCAAGAAATAAATAGAGAGACGGACAAGTAAGCACGAATCAAAAACGAGAAAGTACAGTTTAGGAGGGTTAGGACCTATGCTAACTGAAAAGTACAACAAAACAAGAAAACCAGTCTAGAAATAAAAACAAATACAAACAACTGGAAACTAAAAAGTGGTGCTGCGAATCTAGAGATCTGGAGGGAGTGATGGTGCAAAGCACGTGGTAGTTGTGGAGGAGGTGCCGACAGATGATGATGAGCTACGCAAATATGATAGGATCTCGGCATCCCTACAAGACAAGAGAACCATCATCAAGCCAAGAATTTATGAGAAAATTGCTTAATGAAGAACAAAGGCTGATTTTTGGCTAGTGATACAGTAATTTCGGGAAAATTTTGACAGAGTTTCTTCATGTAAAAGTGACAATCTAAATGTACAAAGCTTTGAATTCAAGATAAACAATTACAAGAAGCATTCACCATGGTAACAACATAGTTTTCCCACCATTTAAACCAATAAAAACCTTAGAATGAGTGAGAAATGGGATTACCTTGGACTAGGGCACCAATGAGAGGATGAAGTGAAATTCGGCTAAAAGCTTGATAAAACCTTGAAAATCTCCCAAAAACTCGTTGGCTAGGATGAGGAGAGTATTTTGATGCAAAAATAATGAAGGAAAATGGTGGAGAGATGAAGGGGAAAAGAGAAGAAGAACGATGGAAAATGAGTGAATAGTGATGAAATGAAGTGGAGGAGAAGAAAAAAAAGGGGGGGGTCTATGCGGCCTCTCATGCGGCCGCATGAGTCTCTGGGTCCCTATGCGGCCGCATAGGACCCTGCACTAATCACTGGAAGGTTATGCGGCCGCATAGCAGGCCGCATAACTCATTGGATGCACATGCAGCCTGCTATGCGGCCGCATAACAGGCCGCATGGATGCCTGGAAACCCCCATGATACAAGAAATGCTCAAAAACTACCCCACCAACACACCGTACTCATCCTAGCACTAAAAAATCACATGAAAACCAAGCCGAAAACACTCATAGGCATTGAAAACTTGGAAATCGAAGCACCTACACTCAAGGAAAAATACAAAATTCATGAAACCTACGGTGCCACATGATGAAATAAATTATGGAAAACGACTAAACAACCACCACAATCACAAAAATACGAAAACACTCAAGCTCACAAGCACCACAAAAATACGAAAAACACACAAACACAACAGCAAGAGTTAAGAAGAAAGAATAATTGCAATGAATTTAAAAACTTGGGTTGCCTCCCAAGAAGCGCTTTTTTAATGTCTTTAGCTCGACATGTTTTACCTCAACTCATGGTGGGACAAAGGGGTGAGAGATACCTCCATTTTTCAGTGAAGAGTTATTACCCGGGAAGTTCATTGAGAGACACGAAAAGATTTTGAATTTCCCGCGGTCCTCAAAGAATAAGCGGTCTATCTCTTCGGGCAACATTGTAGATACATCCATTCCCCGCTTTTTCTTTCCTTTTACTTTCTTCCACAACTTCTTCAAGGTTCTCTTTTCATTGGAATGTGATGGAGATTTAACCTCGACTTGTGCTAGTTGATGCAATGGAGGAGGGGGGAGCTCATCTTCCACTACATCTTCCCCGAGATCTTTAAAGTACTCTTCCAAGGGGTTTAACGCGAGAACTTCCTGCACACAATCAGAGATAATCACGTCAGTTGTATCCATGAAATAAAGAGCATCATCGTGATCAAGTGTACGTTTCATAGCTTCGGGGAGGGTGAAGACCACTTGTTCATCTCCAACCCTCAAAGTCATTTTTCCTCCTTTTACATCAATTAGTGCACCGGCGGTGTTAAGAAATGGATGCCCAAGGATCAACGGGACCTCCACATCATCATCCACATCTAGAATTACAAAGTCAACCGGGATGATTAGCTTATCAACTCGCATAAGAACATCTTCAATAATTCCCCGGGGTCTACGTACTGAACGATCCGCAAGTTGCAAGGTCATTCGTGTAGGTCTCAAATTGTCTAACCCCAACCTCAAGAATAAGTTATACGGCATCACGTTTATGCTAGCTCCCGAGTCGGCCAAGGCATTTTCTTGCACTCCATCCCCGATCACACAAGGGATGATGAAGCTACCCGGATCATTAAATTTCTTGGGTAATTTCTTTTGGATTACGGCCGAACAGTTTCCCAATAGAGTTACAGTCTCCAAGTCTTCAAGTTTCCTCTTATTGGTGAGGAGGTCCTTCATAAATTTAGCGTACTTTGGCATTTGTGAGAGGGCCTCGACCAAGGGGATGTTTATGTGAAGTTGCTTAAAGATGTTTAGGAATTTCTTGAATTGAGCATCTTCTTTATCTTGCTTGAGCCTAGAAGGATAGGGTACCACATGTTTATATTTGAGCTTCTTCTTAGCCGAAGAACTTGGAGTGTTTCCGTCGTGTTTCTTCTCAATCTCTTCAATTTCATCATTGCTCAACTTAGGGTCTTCCCGGGCGGCTACCCTATCATTGGAGGCACTTGGACTACCCCCGGTCCTTGCCTCCAACTGCTTTCCACTCCTCAGTGTCACTGTCTTCAAGTGTTCCCTCGGATTGCACTCAGTGTTGCTCGGCAAACTACTCGAAGGTCGATCTGATTGTGCCCTAGCAAGCTGTCCCACCTGGTTCTCCAGAGACTGAATGGAGGCTTGGACATTTCTCATTATAGTGCCAAACTCATCAAGCCGTCTGTCCACATTCTGAAATTTTGCCTCCGTAATGATCATGAATCTTGCTAGAACATCCTCAGTTGAGTATTCCTTCTCTTGAGTCTACTGGGGCTGAAATTGAAGGCCCTGGGGTGGTGGAGGTCTCTGTTGAGACTGGCCTTGATTCCAAGACATGTTCAGGGGATTCCTCCACCCCGAGTTGTAGCTGTTACCGTACTGGTTTCCCTGGTCCCCTAGGTCCTCCACCAACATAATCTACCGTTTCCACTGGGCAAGAAGGGGCAATGAATATGGGGCATTGCGAAGTTGCATGCCCGGTACCGCAGGTATCACAGGACATCACTGCCTTAGGGGTAGAACTAGACCCCAACATGAACTGATCAAGTTTCTGTGTTAACGCACTGACCGCCGCGTTGTTATCGGTGACATTCTTCGATAGGCCTCAACCTTTGCAGTCAATCTGGTGTTCTCATTCACCTCGAACAGGCCTGCAACCCTTGGTCCTTTCTGCCGCGTGCTCCAGTGGCACTCATTGCTTGCCATGTTCTCAATCAATTTCTCAGCTTCCTTAGGGAGCTTGTCACTCAAGGAGCCACCTGTCGTGGCGTATATGAGTTGTCTCGCAGCATAATTCAAGCCATTACAGAACATCTGCACACGCATCCAAGCAGGGAACCCATGGTGAGGACACCTACGTAACAAGTCCTTGAACCATTCATGTGCCTCAAAGAGTGTTTCTGAATCCCCCTGTCTGAAAGAGGAGATCTCCTGTCTCAACCTCACGGCCTTGCTTGGTGGGAAATACCGTGCCAAGAACTTCTCGACCATTTCCTTCCATGTGGTAATGGAACCGGGAGCCAAAGAGGTGAGCCATTTGTATGCTGCTCCTCTCAAACTGAATGGAAACAATCGTAGACTTATGGCATCATCTGATATAGAATTCATCTTGAAAGTAGAGCAAATTTGCAGGAAACGGGAGAGGTGAGCATGTGGATCTTCATCAGCTACCCCATCAAACTGAACTGAATTTTGTATCATCCTAATCGTGCTCACCTTGATCTCAAAATTATTAGCGGGTACTGTGGGCGCTTACACACTGAATTCCTCCCCGGTGAACTGTGGCCTCTCAAAATCGGATAAAGTTCTTCTTGGTTCGGCCATAACTGATGGTTCACTTGAATCAACCCGAACTTCTTGTTGCCTCAAACTTTCGGTAACCTCTCTCAACAGTTGATGCAATGTGCGTTCGATCTCGTCGTCGGGCTCAACTAGAATTGCTTGACCCGCCCGTGTCATAAGATGGGTACCTCACAAAATAACTAGGGTAAAAAACAAACAAAAGATGGAATGATGAGATATAAACAAGAATGGTGCAAATGAACAAAAATAAAATAGTCAAATCAACACGTTTTAAGTTTTCCGAATATTCCTCGTGGGTCCCCGGCAATGGCACTGATAAGTACTTGTGTTATAGTACCGCGAAGCGTTATTATCTTACATTTAGCATATCTTTTATCAGGTTTTATCATTAAATAGCTTGCATTTGTGTATTCTTGTGCATTGAAGGTTTGTGGAGCTAAATTGGAGAAGAAGAATGAAATTAGGTCGTGTTCGCCGATGTTGGGAAGTTTTCGGACCAAGTACGGAACAAGGCATGAGCTTGGACTTGTGAGTGTGTGCTAACCTCCTTTGGAGGGGCACAAAGGCAGTCACATTCACAACAAGTCTAACTCGTGTAGATTAGAAGAACTTCACCAAGAAGGAGACTTGAAGCAATCGGCACGACTTACCATTGTTTGTGTGCCTAATCAATGGCCTCGATGAAGAACAACAGATTCACACGGGCGTGTGGAAATTTCTGCACGACTTACCATTGTTTGTGTGCCCAAGCAATCGGCACGACTTACCATTGTAGCTACTGTTCAATTTCTGCCGAAAATCAGGGTTTCAGAGAATTCACACGGGCGTGTGGAAATTCCACACGGCCGTGTGAATCGATTTTTCAGCCAGACAGAAACTTCACACGGGCGTGTAGAAATTTCACACGGCCGTGTGAAGCCCCCGATAAGTCCGATTTTAAAGCCGCAATTCAACTGTATAAAAGGGGATTTTGGAGACCTTTTGGGATATCTTTTGACCTACCTTTCTCTTGAACTTGGGGAGTATGGCTAGGGTTTTGGAGAGGATTTCTGGAGGTTTAGCGTGCGTCATCGGCATCGTCACCGACGTTCGACGGCCACACAAGACCACTGCCACACAATATACAAGGGGGTTTTCATCAATGTCTTTGATTTGTACTTTCTTTTCTATTTTGATGAACATGTATAGCTCCATGATGAGCTAAACCCCTTGAGGGTATTAGGACTTGTAAACTCTAGGGTTTTTATGTTTTTTTGACATTGTTATTATGCTTTTCCATTATTGATGAATAAAAATTGAGTTTCAATCTTAATTTCATCTTGCTAATGTTTTCTCTTAGATGTGACACTAGGATTAAGAATAATTTAGGTTACCCTTTGGAGGTGTGACAACTCCTTTAGGGTTAGACTACTTAAGATTGAAGAGGGTTGAGAGGGAGAGTTGTGAGTTAGCGATGTACCCATTTTCCCTTCGATGTGGTTTCTCCCTACCTCCGTTTCCGTGATTTCATAGCGGTCGAAATAGAGTGAAGTGCTAGGCAGATAAACTCCCCTGGGGCTTAATTACGCAAGTAACAGAGTGAAGGGTTGAAGTGAATCCTACGAGCTAGGGCTTAATCTAGACTAGGGTTCTTCCACCTGGACCAAAGGGTTAGAACTACACATAGGAACAGGTTTTACCACTAGGAATCCCTAGAGCTTAAAGCAATCCCACGTAGTGTGAGGTTTAGGTAGATATACTCCCCTGGGGCTTAGTCGTGCGAGCGACAGAGTGAAGGGTGACGTGAATCCTAATACCGGGGCATAATGATGGGGTTAGTCACGGTTGTCCTTAGGTTTGGGACTGTGAGTCTAAGGATTTCATCGACTCAATTAACTTCAATAGGGAAGTATAATAGCATAGTCCTACACTAGAAGCATAGATCCTAGAGGTAGCTTGTCCGGATACCCTATTTCATTCATTGCTAGTCCTCTCTATTCTCTTTTACTTGCACTTTCTGATTTTCCATCTTTCTATTTAATTTCTTGTCTTTTATTCTGTTTACTTCTACATTCATTCATTGATCCAGATATTGTTTTTCCATACACCACATAGCTTAATTAGTGAAATCTCGTATTCTAAATCCCTATTCCCTGTGGATTCGACTACCATCTCATCAGGGTAACTTTTATTACTTCGACAACCCGTGCACTTGCGGGATACACGCAAGGGTCGTGTCAGGCGCCAAAAACATGGTGTGTTCGCACACCCGCAAGTGCACGGGGTCGCCAAGTAATACCCCTCGCGCGAGCACGAGGGGGTCGTATTCCCAAGGGCCCGAGAATCTATTCTTATTTCCTTATCACAATGTTGTCCAACCTAAGCAATTACTTGATAGAGAGAACTACAAATAATATACGGATGTAAAAAGCATGCAAATAGTAAATACAAATACGGAGGGAAATCAAGGCGAGGGAATGGTCACGGATGGGGATCCCCTCGGGGGCTACTAAAGTGCTAAGGATACCCTAACTAGCATGCATGTGGGTGGTTTAGACCGAGAAACCCTAAATTAGACCAACCCGATGGTCACGGCGTTTGGTCCCTAATCCAGTACGAGTATTGGAATACGGAATTACTTACGCCCAAATCCTCCTACGATCGCAATAGGTCTAGTGGATTTCTCAAGCTAGGGTTGAAACACAATCAAGAACAACCCTAACAATTGGAGGGGTACAAATACCCGATGGTCACGGTGTATTCGTACATGTATTCCCTTCCAAGCTTGGTGAGCCTAATACTAGGGACAATGGTCATACAACCTAGTATTTTCTAGGAATTGATACATAGAGTTCTCATACATACCAAGGCATTCAAGAAGCACCAAACAAGGATCACAAACCAAAACAAATGCATAAACTAGCTCAAGCATCCAAAATTACATAAGTTCACCCCCAAGGTTCACCCACATCCGGTAACTATGGGGTTTAGTTACTCATGGTCACAAAATAGGCAAGAAAATACATAAAAACAACTAAATACATCATAAGAACACTCCCTCAAAAGATCAAGGCCGAATGACGCTTCCAAGGACGCCACCCAAGGAATGGCTTCCTTCGTCGATCTTCCTCTCAAATGCAAATCGAAGGCATGGACTCGTCGGGTCGTGCTCTCCCCGTCGTCCTCTCCTTAAGAATCGCCTCCAAAACCCAGCCTCAAGCTCTCAAGGAAGGTGGTGAAGTGAAGCTCTCCCAAGACCTAGGTTCCTCCCCGTCAAAATGCTCTAAAAAACCCTTAAAAACCAATTCCAGCGAGGTATGCGGCCCCCCATGCGGCCCGCGCGCGGGGAGAGAAAATTTCTGAGAAATCCCGAAAATCGCATAAGTTGCTACAATTCCGCTACAGTAATCTGCTACTGTAGAACTGCTATAGTGCCGCATGCGGCCTCCACTGCGCTCGCATGAATCTTCTGACCAAGCCGTTCTTCAAGTCTTCGTGCTACAATGGTTGCTACAGTACCCCCCCCCCCCCCCCCGCGCGCGCGCTCAGAAACAGTGTTTTCGATGCCGATTTCTTCTTAAATTCTGTCATCGAGCTCGCTGGGGTCTCGTTGGTACCTGTAACACGAAAGAAAACAATTCAGACCAAAAACGGACGTCAACTCATATAAAAATATGCAATACATACTCTTGAATACATAGGAAATACGTATATTTAGGCGTTTATCAGGGTGCATTTGAGTTGAGCCGTTCATGAGGGGCTCGATGTTCGTCTCAATAGTGGTTCATTCGTTTTCAGCTCATATTGTAAATGAGCCAAGCTTGAGCTTCATTTTCAAGCTCAATTAATAAATGAGCCAAGTATAAGTAGCTGAAAGCTCGGCTCGTTTTGGCTCACGAACATAGCTCACGAACATAGCTCACGAACAAGCTCGTGAACAAAGCTCATGAACAAGCTCGTTTATAAGCTCAATTGTGAGCTTGTTTATATATATATTAAGATGTATGTGTGACTATGTCAAAAACAGAAAAAAAAAATATATATATAGATAGTTACATTACAATGTTTATTTTGTTATTATTGTAATTATTTGTTAACTTATTTAATGAAGATTTTAACAAGCTTGAACTCAAGCCTTAATGATTCGATAACCAAGCTTAAATGATTGTTTATAAAATGATCCTCAATCACAAATCGAGTTGAGTCATACTTGATAGTGATTCATTAAATAAGCTTTAAATGATACTTTAATAAATAAAAAAATAATCGAGTCTTAATCAAGCTAACGAGCCAAGTCTAAGCTTCGAATTTTCTTAACAAGTTAAGCTTGAGCATGAAACTCGAAATAAGCTCGGTTAAATAATAATGAGCCAAGCTTGAGCCTCACAAATGAAGATCGAAGAAAGCTCAGCTTGAGCTCGAGCTCGATTAAAATAGTAAAGAGCCAAGCTTGAACAAGGCAAAGTTCAGCTCGGCTTAGCTTATTTACAACCCTAATCATACCCACGAGTATACAAATTCGAGCAAAATTATAGGAAAAACTAGTTTTTATGTCCTTATTCCTAGCACATAAGAGCCTAGCTACAATGGAAAGATGTTTACCAAATATTTTGAAGTGTCAAATGAAGTCAAATTTTAAATTAAGGTGAAGATAAAGCAATCAAACTGAAAAAGACAATCTTAATTCTGATCCCATTAGCATTTTCTATCGAACCATAGCTTGTTGTTGTGATAAATGATAAGTGTATAATTGAACATAATTTTATATTATTTTATATACTCAATCGACATGTATGAGGGTGTTTATTTGGAAGATGATGTTAAATATATTGTGAAATGTGATTTCAAGTGATAGGTAGCACATTATGAGGAGAGAGAGAGAGAGAGAGAGAGAGAGAGAGAGAGAGAGATAGAGCTAAAATAAGCAATTTTGAGCAAGAACACAGAAGATAAAGCTATCTCAACATCAACAACAAGAGAAAATGCTTGAAAAACCACCTTGTGGCCCTTACAATCATACTTACAGGCGTCAGGCTCATCCAAAGAATCTTGTGGGCATGCTTATACCGTAAGGAGGAGCATAATAACCAGATAGAGGGACTTACGTGAAGGAATTATGTCCGTAAGCCGGACCACAAGGGCTAACTAGAGGAGTTTACAGGGAGTAGTAAACGACTGTACAGAAGGTCACAAGTGCCATCCCAAGAAGTTTATTATCTAGTATCTGCAGTTGAAAGCTGAGCCATAACACTAAGATAGAAGACGTTATTGGCCGAGCTTACGGCCTTAAGATGCCTGTAAGCATGCGACCCATCATCTCTAGCTCCTTATGGCCTTATTCTTACGTTAGTAAGAAGCTTATAAGTGGTTAGGTATAAAACATTCTGTTGAGAGTTTTTGGAGAATCTTTGGATGACCAATGATAGGAAGAAAGAGGAAGGATTTCTCAAGGTCATCTCACGCAGTCTAGCAAGGGGGAGATGCTCATCCACCATCTAGGACAACGGTGGAGATGTCCAAGAGCATCCTTTGTGGTGTTTGAGGAAGATAGGAGGAGAGTTCATTAGCATCCCAAGGGGCAAAGAAAGAAAAGGGGTTTCATGTTTTCATTCATTTCTCTTATCTCTATTGGATTGTATGAGTGTTTCTTTTAATGGAGAACTAACTTGCTGCTGTTTGGGCATAGATAGAACCTAGGGTTTACTTTTTGATTGGCATTGGTTGTGAATTTTGAATGCTCTTAAGTTAATTAATTAGTTGCAATTATTGTTGTTGAATTCAATTGTGTGTTTCTATTATCTTGGATTCTACGGTAGTTGACACATCCCTTGCGTGTGTACCCCGCAAGTGCACGGGTTGTCGAAGTAATAAAATACCCTGGTGAGTGGGTAGTCGTATCCACAGGGAATAGTGTTCAGAAACAAGCGTTATCACTATTTTAGCTATAAATGGAATCGATGATAAGAGAATTCAATATATATATATATATATATATATATATATATATATATATATATATATATATATATATATATATATATATAAGAAAGTAAAAGAATTTAAAAAGGGTAATAAAGGTAGGAGAGGTAATCGATATAAAGATGGGGTACCCGGACAAGTTACCCCTAGGACTAATGCTTCTAGTGCATGACTATGCTATTATACTTTCCTATTGATGTTAATTGAGTCGAGGATATCCTTAAACACACGGTCCCAAACCTAAGGTCAACTGTGACTAACCCCAATACTATGCCCGACATTAGTATTCACTACGACCCTTGACTCTCGTTGACCTGTCAACTAAGCCCCAGGGGAGTCTATCTTCCTAAGCCTCACACTACGTGGAATTGCTTTAAGCTCTAGGGATTCCTAGTGATTAAACCCATTCCTATGTATAGTTCTAACCCTTTGGTCCAGGTGGAAGAACCCCTAATCTAAGTTAAGCTCCAGTCCTAGGATTCAATCAACCCTTCGCAAGGGAGTGCATCTCTTAGTACTTGACTCTACTTCGATCGCTAAGAAATAAGGGAAAACAGAGGTAGGGAGAAATCACACAGGAGGGGAAAGTGGACGCTTCGCTACCTCACGACTCACCCTCTCAACCCTCTTCAATTTTAAGTAGTCTAACCCTATAGGAGTTGTCACACCTCCAAAGGGTAACCTAGATTATTCTCAACCCTAGTGTCACGGCTAAGGGAAAACAATTGCAAGAGATAATTAAAATTAAAACTCGAATTTATTCATCAATAATGGAAAAGCATAATAGCAATGTCATAGAAACATAATAATCCTAGGGTTTTACAAGTCCAAATACCCACTAGAGTTTAGCTCTCCATGGAGCAATACAAAATCAATAAAGAGTTTAAGAACATACGCATGAAAACCATAAAGAAAACCCTCTTTTAGATCATATCGATGGTCTTGTGGAGCCGCATGTCTTCTCCCACGAATCCCTTGTCAAGCGTAGGACACACCTCGCCGAATCAATGCCGACGAAAGCTCCCTCAATAGTTTTCTTCCAATGGATGTCGATGCCAATGCCGTATAATCGCCTCCAAAGACCTCCAAAAACCTCTCCAAACCCTAGCCGAAAGCCCCCCAAAAGATAGGCAAGAGATAGAATGGGGGTCCCCAAATAGATCTGAAAACGGGCTATTTATAGGCTGAAATCGGGCTGAAATCAGAGTTCCACACGCCCCTGTGGATTTTCCACACGGGCTGCAGAATTTTCACGCGCCCTTGTGGAAATTCTGTTTTGCTGATTTTCGGTAGACTGTGAACAGTAACTTGCTACAGCACTTCACCGAAATGCTCACAAATTCATCGTTCTTCATCGAGGCCGTTGAATTGGGCACACAATCAATGGTAGATTATGTCGATTACTTCATTTCTCTTCATTGGCGAAATTCTCCAATCCTACACGAGTTAGACTTTTGTGAATGTGATTGCCTTTGTGCCCCTCCAATAGAGGTTGGCACACACCCACAAGTCTAGACTCGTGTCTTATTCCTTGCTTGGTCCGAGAACTCCTCAATAATGGCGAATATAACCTATTCTTGCTTCTTTTTCTCCAAATTGGCTCCATAACCGTACAATGCACAAAAGCACACAAATGCACACAAATTAATGATAAAATCTGATAAAAGTAATGCTTAATGTAAAATAATAATACTTCGTATCACTATAACATGAGCACTTATCAGTAGTGAGAGCCGAGGGTCGATGATTGATGTACTTGTGTGACTAATCAAAGATCCACCTAATATAGACAAGCTACAATTGAGAATGATCATGAGTCCGTCTAGAGATAGGACACTTTAGATTTGAGATTTTTCCTTTCATGATCCTTCTAAATGAGTCAGCATCCATTTGTAATGCAATCATAGGGAGTAGCTTTAGGAAGAGATTCAGATTTTGCTTCATATGGGATTAGGGGTAATTTTCTCAAGAGAAGTGTTGTCTATCTTTTAAATGTGTGCTTTCTCTAGAAAGAGTTCATAGAATGTATGACGGTTATAGGGTAGTATGTTTTAGGAAATCTCTTGGTACAATTAGATTGCAAGATTTTATACAAACTATTACCTAGTACCTAACAAACCCTACGCAAAGCCTATGCCCAGACACCCTTTCATTATGCTTGTTACACCATATTTTCTATTTGTGTTTTTTATTCTTAGTTTTTACTTCACATTTACACTCCACTATTTTGATTAGGTTAATTATCGGGGTTTGAGTTAGTTCTAGTATTCTTTAGTTCCTTGTGGACCAATAATGGTGCTTCACATCACTCTATATTACTTGATCTGCACGTATACTTGCGCACAGTGTGTGAATATAGTCCCTATCAATAAACCAAGTTCTTTGTATATGTTTATAAATCCATTTTTTTATAGCCATAGCAAACAAGGGGTTTAACATTTTTGTTTATGATCAAAAGATTGGGCATTCACTTCTTATATTCCCTATTTACATTAGTTTATTGAATATTTTACTCGACTACTTCCCATGGCTTTGGCTACTCTTGACTTAAATTTGTACTTCATATATGTTGGTCCTCTAACATGAAGAAGATTATTAAAGCATAATCAACCATGCATTAGAAGTCTTCAACAATATTAACTGTCAATAGTTATAGTTTTAAACTTTTTATAGGATAATGATAATTAATACCATAGCTAAAATTGTATATATAGAAGTTCCCTTCTAAGTGGATGCCAAAATGATAGTAGTAGTTTTACAACTGCATATTTATAACACTTCCGACATTATGGTATATAAAATTTTTTGTACAACATATATTCAAATTTGTTTCATAATCCTCATGAAATTGAAACAATAAACTATTAGTTTTAAATAAAAAAGAATAAAAGAAACAATAGTATTAACAGTAGAGAAGATTGAAATTTTAACTACAATCATCTTAAAATAAAATGTCTTATTGGATCTTATGGTGGTTGCCTCTTGAACTCAAGTAATTTATAAAATAAAGAATAAATCAAAATCAATATCTTTATTGCTATTTTAAATATAGGAGTGTTATTATTAACAATATTTATTTTGTGGTTATGAACGCATTCAATATTGTACCTTTGATTTTCAGTAGATAACTCATATAGAAACACTCTTAATGGCCTTAGCCCTTCTATTTAACTAATGTTATCACTTTATTAACATTTCAAGATATTGCGGAAGCTTTGCCAAGGCATCAAATTTTATAATCTCAAACCCAAGCATCTCAAAGACCTAACCTCAAACACCAACAACTCACATCATCTCATATCTAATGAAGTTAAAATATATGACATATTGATGATCAATTGTTCATTGAATTTTCAAGATAAGTCCAAGGTTTTAACTATTATTGAGTGAATATAAAGTTCCTCTCTAAGATTGAATAAGATAGGAAGTTAAGGGTTAATATTATTAGTCATAAAAAAATTGCACAGGTGAAGATATTCTAAATGAGCACTTTAATGGATGCTTGGCAGGTTTCATGGAATCCATGCCATGGTCTTATTATTGGTTTTCTAACCAAGAAAATATTGACTTATAGTGTACCGTTGTTCAGAACTCCCATTCTAATCTTAGGACTAGATATATTTTTTTCATATTTTGTTATCCATTAATTAATGATCTTGGAGGGTTTATCTTCAAAACATTCAAATTCAAATACATTGGAATAGACTTCATGCCCTTAGTTCAATTAGAAAGGTGATGATACTATTTCACATTTTCTCTTTTCATAGAAACTCACTCATAGTCTTCCTAAACATAATCGAACAATATTTTATTACTGCCAACAACTTATGTTATTGATTAGAGCTCATCATTACTATTAAATTAATCTCTAATAAGTGCTTGAATGAATGTATTTTATCATTATTATTTATAACACTTTGCGTGTAATTGTTGAATATATGATTGAATTGGTGCTTAACTTGCTTCTATTTTGTATTCAAGCTAGAATGAGGACATATTGATTAAGAGGAACAAGTTTGAGGCGATTTGAGCTAGTATTGGAAGAAGAATAGAGTTTTTAGAGTGACTTACGAGGGAGCTTACGGGTGCTATTACAGGAGTTGTTGTAGCAGTGCACTGTTTATGTTACTGTAGCACATCACAGTTTACAGCACTGTTATGGGTAGGTTACGGCCGTAAGCCCTAACTTGAGAACTTTACGGGCATTGTTATGGTCGTAAGCCTTGGGCCACAAGACTACTGTAGCAAGACACTGTTCATGGTTATTGTGGCAAATCACTATTCACAAGGGCACTATTACGAGCTGGTCATGTTTGTAAGCTCCAACCCGAAAACCTTACTGGCACTGTTACAACCGTAAGCATCGGGCTGTAAGGGGTTACTATAGAAGTTTACTATTCATAGTACTGTAGTAACTGTTATTCATAGATATTGTTATGTGCTGGTTATGGTCATAAGCTGCAACCCGAGAACCTTACGAGCAACTATTACGGCCATAAGGAGTTACTGTAGTGGCCGTAAAAACCCCCGATTCCTGAGTTATAAAAACAAGAAATTAGGGCCTTTGAAGGGGGCTTCTTCTCTACTCGTTGGCCGACCTTTGGGTGCCTATTTGGGGGGGGGGGGGTTTCCCTTGGATATCTCACCAGAGAAGGAAGAAAAGAAGAGGGAGAGATTAGGAGAAGGTTCAAAGCTTCAAGGGAGCCGTTCATGGAGAGATCTTAGTGTTGATTTTAGGGAATCTTCGAAGAACTTTATCCATCCAAGGAGATTACGAGCTTTGAGGGAGTTTTATTTGTTATTCTCTTTATGTATTTAATTCCTTTGGATTGGATTGTTGTTCTCCAATGAAGGAGAACTAATTTTCATGGTGTTTGGGCATAGTTGAACTCTAAGGTTTATTTCTTTGACATTGGTTGTTGGATTTTTAATGCTTAAATTGTTTTCTTAATTGCAATCGTATCTATTTGAATCTAACTGCGTGTTTGAATGCTTGGTTGCTAACGAGGCGAAAGCCCTAGCTATCATGTTTGACGTGCTAGATGACGAGTTGAAATACCCACCTAGCATAGACATGCTGTGATTAGAGGGAATTATGAGTAAGCCTAGGTATAGGGTACTTTGGAGATTCCGTCTCCTTTAATTCTCCCGAGTGAGTTATTGGCAATCTCCATTCTCTTTGAAATCATGTGGAGTGGATTTTAGGAGAAATCACATTTCTGCTATGTATTTAGATTAGGGGTAATTTTTATTTTTGGCGGAGATTATCTACTTAAGAGGTTGTCATTAGCTCATAATGATGTTTCATAGAGTGTTAATGCGATTGTGTGGATGTCTGTATCTGCTCTGCACCTATTCAGTTACTCTTCATTTGAGAAATCAGGGTTTAGTATAATTTTAAAAATCTCTCTGTTCAAATAGGATTGCATACTTAGACAATCTTTGTCATGTACTTCATAACCCTAGACGGATACTATTCTCGGATATCGTCTCTTCCCTTGATTTCTTTCCGGTTTTATTTTCGTATTTCTTGTTTTTGCTTTCTTTTATTCACACACACCACTTCATCACTAAGGCTATTTTTTTGGAATTAGGGTATTTGCTAGTATTCACTTTCTTTCCTGTGGATCGATACTTTGCTTTACACACACTTTATTATGCAATCAGCAAGTACACTTGCATCCCTATCAATCTCAGAACCCTTAAATAGAGTAAAAGTAAAAACTATTATTAACCTCACTTTATTAACCATATGATATAGGATTTCAAAAGCTCTACCATCATAATATTAGTAGTTTCAATGTCGCAACCACCATGTCTTAGCCAATCATGTTAAGTTTGAACATATGGCTATTTGAGACACAACCTCATAGTTAAAAGAATTATCAAGGAAACTTATAAATTTATTTATCTTTAAATTTATAGGTAAGACTTAGAACAAAATTCATAAACTTTTTGAAAGTCAAATACCTATTTTACTATACTTCACTAAATTTTTTGTTCTAGTTAGTTTTAAAAAGATGCATTTTTTTATCAGTTTTCCCACTTGTAAATGTGTCTGATACTGCAAATATTTTGAAGTTGGATTTCTTTCATGGTTCAATGTAATTATCTCTCTATTTATTTATTTACTTTTATGAAGATGGCTTAATGTAATATGAAGCCGATGAAATTAATTATTAACTTCCTTTCTCAAAAATTTGTTGATAATATCTATAGCCCAAAGATAAGAAATTGTTCATCACAAGGTGTAATCAATAGTATTGCTTAGAGGCCATTACTGCAATGGCATAGAACCTGATGAAGTTAGTTACTTAAGTAGAAGAGATGAAGTTAGCGCCACCTTAATATCTATTGGTAAGACATAATAAAAATAATGCAGTTCGCTTATAACTATAACAAATCTGAGAAATAACTTTTCATAATATGGTGAGAGGCAAAGTTCTAAGATAAAATAATACCATTCATTTTGATGATTGAAAAGATTTAAGCAGTATTGTTGCAAGTACAAGATCGTTTTGGAAAGAACCTTTTTATATATTGTGCTGAGGGGATTAAGATATCAAAATTTACCTTCTCTCATTTGAAGTAATCTTCAAATTCACTAAGCTTTTTGATAAATGGTAGTTTATACATATTTGTATGTTACTTGTAGCACTTTGCATGTATATTTGTTAAGTAAGAGTCCATTTGGTGCTAAAGTTGTTATTTAGAATTTATGGGACAATCAATGTATTTAGGGCAAAAGAAGACAATTTGAGGCGATTTAGAGTTGTCTAATGCAAGAAATGTTCACACAAGTATTCACGCCAAATTCACAACTATTGATATGGCTATGGTTAATCCCTAGAGAGATGCACAGGTGTATCTACAAGCTATCCATAATCATGGACTAGTAATAGGGACGTAAGTGTATATGCTGATCGTGTAATAAAGTGTGCATAAAAGCAGAGTATCGGTCCACAAGGAAGCAAGTGAATATTAGTAGTAACCTTAAATCCGAAAAATAGCCTAAGTGATCAAATGCTGTGTGTGTGAACAAAAGCAAGCAAAGGTAAAATAATAAGAAAAATAATAGGAGAGAAGTCAAGGAAGAAAGTGATGTCCGTGCATAGTATCCATCTATGGTTATGAAGTACATGACAAAGGTTATCAAATATGCAATCCTCTATGAACTGAGAGGTTTTCAGAATCATACTAAACTTTGATTTCTAAGGCAAAGAGTAATTGAATAGGTGCAGAGTTGATACAGACATCCACACAATCGCATTAACACTTTATGAAGCCTTAATGTGAGCAAATAATGATCTCTTACAAAGATAATCTCCCAATAGAGAGAGATTATCTCTAATCCAAATACAGAGTAGATACATGATTTCTCCTAAAATCCACTCCACATGGTTGTAAAGAGAATGAAGATTATCACTAACCCACTCGAAAGGATTAGGGGAGACGAAGTCTCCAAAGTACCTAACCATAGGTGTACTCAATATCCTCTTGAATTTTTTCTCATCACGTAGCACACCAAACATAATGGCTAGGGATTTTTCCTCGTTAGCAACCAAGCATTCAAATGTGCAATTAGATTCAAATAGAAATGATTGCAATTGAGAAAATAATTAAAGCATCAAAGATCCAACAACCATGTCAAAAGTATAAACGTTAGAGTTCAACTATGCCCACACATCTACAAATTAGCCATACAATAATGGAGGGCAAGCATCCAAGATACAAATATTAGTAAGAAACATGAAAGCCATGAAAAGCCCTTCTCAATCATGCAGACTGAGAAGTTGTGTACTCTAATTAGGTGAATAGCCAAGAATAGAGTGTACACTAAAAAAAACAGAACATAAAATGGAACAAACTTGCATGCATCCACCCTAATACTAAGGCACTCCCAATATATTTGAAATGCACCTTCATAAGTTAATATTAGCATGTAAAAGAGTTAACAATAAAACTTAAACCCCTCTCACACACTTAATTCATACATTGTAATCAATGTGTGTAAATAGAAGCATGCAAGACAATGTAAACAAAAATAGGAATGAAGTGTCATAGCAGTTCGGGGTCACTTAGGGTCAAGAAATGACCGAGTGAGCATCATCTTTAAAATTAAGGATGTTAGGTGTTGCAAATGAGTCCTGCGAAGTATAAGAAAAGAACATTAAAGCTTAAAAAAAATAAAATAACAAAAAGTGAAATTGAAATCCACTAAAAGTTTTAATGATATGTACAAAATAGGCAGGGCCAACCCTTTCCAAAAATACTGAATACAACTGATGAAAATGAGAATACAAAGTAGAATAAAAGAAGAAATCAATGCTTAGTGGCGTCGAATGGTGTGGAGTTTGTTGGAGGATATGGGGATAAAGGAAGGGTCGACATCGGAGGAACTGCAGTTGGGTTAGGAACCAGCCTGGAAAGAAGATCCAGGGCATGGCTAAGATTAGCCTCGAGCAGTGCATGGGTAGCTAGGATGGTCTGCTTGCCCTCTTAAAGTGTTGTACCTCAGCTCACAACTCTTCAATCTTGAATCTGCGTCTGGGGGAGCTACTCGATTGGATGGACCTGTAGGCTTAGTAGCTGACGGCAAGGATTACTCACTATCGCACTTGTTGTCCAAATCATCATCCTCATCCGCACCTCCTACTAGTGGATGCTTTGAAGTCGTGGTGAGGATGAAATGGCCGCTGTGACACACCACCATCCCCATTAGCGATAAAGTAATAAGGCTGAGGGCAGATGTGCCGCCAACCACCTCCTGTCCTTGGAGTTGATCGACCAGACCCATACCTTGGATAAGATATGTAATGCATGGGTCTGCGAAAATTGCACCAAGGTGTATGTGGTAGCCTTGATGTGTAATGAAGTCTACTAACTCATAGCCAAGGAGGATGAGGTGACCCTCCACAAGGCTGTAGAGAAATAGGAGCTCCTACCGCTCAACTACTCCAGTGCCATCGAACATTCCTACAAAAGATTAGGTCATGATAGCGTGGACATACTTGTGAGCTGGGGGAGTAAGGAAAGAGACATCTGTGAGGCCCGGCTCGTAGCTCTACCTTCGGCTCAAGTGCTGCCAAACTCCCTTAGCGGTGATGCCGGGAGCAAAACGATCAGCAACTACTGGTACTACAGGGTGTTGATGAAGTCTATGTCATATAGCCTCGATAGTAGAGCGAAATCGGTGAAGGATAGCTACCGCTGCTATGAGAATAGTTGAAATCTTATGTGGCTGGCTCTGTCAAGCCCCAGAAGGCCTCGATCCACCTCGAAAGTAGACAAAACCTTGAGAGTATTGCCTCGGTATGTCTGTACCTTGTAAGAGAAAAACTGCCTCCAGCTGCCTGTCTGAAACATCCCCTAGATCTTCTCCTCAAGCCCTAGTTGTGCTAGAATAGGCTAGTCCACCATGCGGGAATGACCAACATTCTTTATCCTTAAGCGGGAAAACCGCTCTTGAAATCAAACCTCAGTGAATATGGGAGCTAAGGGGACAGGGGTAGTCGAGATCTCCTCCTCGGTCAGACCCGAGGTAGATGCCTCGGGTTTCTTCCTCTTGGCCAGCCTAGAAGTTGCTCTCTTTGCTCTAACCATATTGCAACAAGAAAATATGAAGTTTCGAACACAAAAATACAATATTTGCTTAAAGCAGGAGTGCTTACGTCCTGCTTACGAGAAGCCTTACGACCGTAAGATTCTGGGAAAGTCACCTTTACGACTCCCTTATGGCCGCAAGTCATGGTCTCAGGCCGTAAGGGCCCCTCCTGTATAATGGAGCTCAAAATTTAACAAATTTCAAATATAAAACAACGTTCAAGCATTGCTAAACATTTATACATTAGTTTTCATACAACATTTCAATTAATAGACTCAAGAATCATGAAAAATGAAGATTGCATTTGAGGCAAAGAAGAAGAAGAAATCCGGACGGTGAAAAGTTTTCATAACGGTCGAACCCCATTTAAAAATACTCATAAACAAAAGAGGAAGATGAGGGAAAGATAATGGGAGGAGAAGGAGGCACTGGCAACCTTAATCTGATGAAAATCAATTTGAAATGAAGATCAAAGGTCGTCGGCGGCGCTAAAACCTTAGTTGCTTACGGGTGTCTTATGGGCATAGGCCACGACCGTAAGTCTCTCTGAATGAACAGTTATGGGGTGCTTACGGCCGTAAGGCTTGCCCCGTAAGTGTACATCTTTTTTACAACCTAGGTTACAACCATAAGAGCAATAATACTGTAATTCGTAAGGTTCTTTGTCTCCCACTTACGGTCTAGCTTATGATCGTAAGGTGCCTGTAAGGAACCTAGGTTCTATCCCATGGAGGTTATGGGCTGTAAGGGTCTAAGGTATATCCGTAAAGTGCTCTGGATGACCCTTACAATCTCACTTATGGGCGTAAGTGACCTGTAAGGAACCTCTAAACTGCACTTACCAAGACTTATGGGCCATAAGTACACTCGTAAGACTCTTTGGATTCCACTTGCAGGGTGTCTTAAGAGCGTAAGATGCTAGCATAGCTCTTTGTTTGAGGCTTATGGCCAATGATTTGGGTGTAAGTAGCCTATAAGAGTCATAAAAATTTGAACAAAGTTTTTGTTGTTTCCTACAGCAAGGCTCAAGTACAATATGACCTGAAAAGCAAAAAATGAGGGTCCAAGAAGGCAATTAACCAACCAACACATGAAAAATCCAAGACACACCGTGTAATTTATTGCAAACTCAAACAAAACTACAAAACTACAACTAAAGACACAACTCAACAAGAATACGAAAAATTTTGCTTGTGTTGCTCCCAAGAAGCACTTGTTTAACATCACGAGCATGTGTCAATGAGGTTTAAAATAGAAACACTCCTCAAGACCAAAATCAATGTCTCTGAAATAGTGCCCAAATGTGAGATCAAAGAAAATAGGGAACTTACCAATGAAGTTGACTGACTTGGGGGTTACCTCCTTAGGCCAAGGTTTTCTTTTTTCCTTTCTCAGGGGAAGTGACCTTGAGCTAATACTTCTTGTTCATGTTTTCCTCAATCAATGTTGGTGTAAGCAAAGGAGTGGTCTCTTCATTCGTCAATAATCAAGTCAGTCTTGTTAAGAAAATAGCATGTATCATCAAATCATCAAAAGTAGATGGATGTTTTTTGGCATAGGATAAAGCAAACATGACTTCCTTATCTCAACCCTAAGTGTCATCCTACCATTGCTAACATCGATTAGGGCTTGGGAGGTGGTTAGGAACAGCCTATCAAGAATGATGGCACTTCAACATCTTCATCTACATCTAAATTACAAAAATCTATCGGGACAATAATTTTGTCAACCTTAACCAATACATCTTCTATGATTCTCCTATGATGCCTAATGGAACAATCCGCTAGTTGCAAGGTCATGCTAGTTGGCTTAAGGTCACTAAGTCCAAGTCTCCTAAACATGGTGTGACGCATTACATTGATACTAGCACTTAGATCCGCTAGGGCCTTTTCATTTACCAAATCACCTATGTTACAAGGGATAGTGAAACTCCGTGGATCTTTTTGTTTCCTTGGTAGTCAATTCTAAAGCAACACCGAGCTACCTTCACTCAATGTGACCGTCGATACCTCTTCAAATTTCCACTTGTTTGTTAGTAGGTCCTTGAGAAACTGTGCATACTTTGGCATTTAAGACAAGGCTTCAACAAACTGTACATAAATGTGCAATTGCTTTAACAAATCCATAAAATTCTTGAATTGTTCGTCTGTACGATCATTCTCCAACCTAGAAGGGTATGGGAGGCAGGGAACATACTCCTTCACTAGTGGTGGTGTTCTTTTCTCAAAATTTGTAGTAGCTTCTCCTTCCTTTGTCGGACTCTCAATAATCTCAATTTCTGGTCCCTTTTCCTTCTCCATTACCCGTTCACTACTCATCCCCACCTCTTTATCACTTTGAAGAGTGATAGTCTTGAGATGCTCACGGGGATTGGCTTTAGTACTACTCAGCAAACTTCCTTGAGGACGTTCAAACAATAGTTTAGCTATCTGTCTCACCTAATTCTCTAAGTTTGATGAGAAGCTTGCTGGTTTCTCATCGATGCCTTTATGCTCTGGAATTGATTTTTTGATTGTTGAAACTTAACATCCTTGCTTTGAAAAAACCAAGTACTTCCTCCAATACAAGTCTCTTGTCATTCTGCTGGTGTGGATGAAATCCTGGTTAGGGCTTCTATTGCTGCCCTTGATTTTCCTAAGAAAAATTGGGGTAATTTTGCCATCCTGGGTTATAAGTACCATTATAGGGGTTTCCTTGCTGTTGGAGGCAATACCAACAAAATCTACCTATTTGATAGGTCTATGAACCACTCCTACAATGGAACAATCTGTCGAGGCATGTCTTTCCCCATACGTGTCACACGCCATGACTATAACCGACTTCTAATTAGACAATTTATCAATCTTTATGCTCAAAGCTTCCACCTGGGCTGTTAGTGCCGTAACTTCACTAACCTCAATCATTTTGGTTGGCTTCACATCTGACTTGCCTCTTGAGTTCCACTGATAGTTGTTCATGGCTATCTCTTCTATCAACTGCTTGGCTACCTTTGGAGTCTTGTAACTGATGGGCTGATAAGTGCTTGTGTTGTAGTAACGCGAAGCGTTATTATCTTACAAATGAACATACTTTTATCAGATTTTATCACTAAATAGTGTGCATTTGTGTATTCTTGAGCATTGTAGGTTTCGTGGAGCTAAGTTGGAAAAGAAGAACGAAGTTAGGTCGTGTTCGCCGTTGTTGGGAGGTTTTCAGACCAAGCAAGGAACAAGGTACGAGGTTAGACTTGTGAGTGTGTGCCAACCTTCTTTGGAGGGGCACAAAGGCAGTCACATTCACAACAAGTCTAACTCGTGTAGCTTAGGAAAACTTCACCAAGAAGGAGACTCGAAGCAATAGGCACGATCTACCATTGATTGTGTGCCCAATTCAATGGCCTCGATGAAGAAACAACATATTCGGGAGCATTTCGGAGTGTTACTGTAGCAACACTGCAGCTTGTTACTGTAGCGAATCACTGTAGCAAGTTACTGTGCACTTCTGCCGAAGAATCAAGGTTCCAGAGAATTCACACGGGCGTGTGGAATTAACACACGGCCGTGTGAACCAATTTTCCAGCAAACCAGAGAAGTCACACGGGCGTGTGGAATTAACACACGGCCGTGTGGATTGATTTTCCAGCAAGCCAGAAACTTCACACGGGCGTGTGGAATTAACACACGGCCGTGTGAAGTAATTTTCAGGAAAGACAGAAACTTCACACGGGCGTGTGGAAATTCCACACGGCCGTGTGAATTCCCGATAACTTCAAATTTAAAGCCGCACTCAGCCTATTTAAAACCGATTTGGAGACTTTTTGAAGAATCTTTTGACCTATCTTTCTCCCCAACTTCTGGAGAGGGCGGCTAGGGTTTCGGAGAGGACTTTGTGGAGGATTGGAGCGCGTCATCGGCATCGTCACCGACGTTCGACGGCCGCACAAGACCACGCCCACACCTTACGCGAGAGGGTTTTCATTGATGTCTTTATTTTGTTCTTTCTTTCATAAATTGATGAACATGTATAGCTCCATGAGGAGCTAAACCCCTCGTGGGTATTCGGACTTGTAAAACCCTAGGATAATTATGTTTCTTTGACATTGTTATTATTCTTTTCCATTAATTGATCAATAAATTCGAGTTTCAATTTTAGATTTCTTGTGCTATTGTTTTCTCTTAGCCGTGACACTAAGGATTGAGAACAATCTAGGTTATCCTTTGGAGGTGTGACAACTCCTATAGGATTAGACTACTTAAAATTGAAGAGGGTTGAGAGGGAGAGTTGTGAGGTAGCACCGTACCCCTTTCCCTTCCGTTGTGATTTCTCCCTACCTCCGATTCCTTGAGTCATTAGAGGTCGAAATAGAGTGAAGTGCTAGGTAGACAAACTCCCCCAAGGTTTTGGGGTGACGTGAATCCTACGCACTGGGGCTTAATTTATACAATGGTTCTTCCTCCTGGACCAAAGGGGTAGAACTATCATACATAGGAACAGGTTTTATCACTAGGAGTCCCTAGAGCTTAAAGCAATCCCACGTAGTGTTAGGCTTAGGTAGAAATACTCCCCTGGTGCTTAGTTGAGCAATCAACAGAGTGAAGGGTTGACGTGAATCCTATTGCCGGGACATAGTGTTGGGGTTAGCCACGGTTGACCTTAGATTTGGGACCGTGTGTTTCAGGATTTTCCTCGACTCAATTAACATTAATAGGAAGGTATAATAGCATAGTCTTGCACTAGAAGCATAAGTCCTAGAGGTAACTTGTCCGGATACCCTATTTTCACTTATTACTAGTCTCTCTCTTTTTACTCGTTGCTTGCACTTTTCTCTCTTTCATCTTTCGATTTATTTGCTTTGCATCTTTTCTAGTTCCCATAAATTCACTCATCACTCCGATCATTGTTTCTTTTCGTACATCACACAACTTAATAGCAACTTCTCGTATTTTAAATCCCTATTCCCTGTGGATTTGACTACCCACTCACCTGGGTAACTTTTATTACTTCGACAAGGCCGTGCACTTGCGGTACGCACGCAAAAGGTCGTGTCAAGTTTTTGGCGCCGTTGCCGGGGAATAGGCGTATTTTTGATACTTGTTTTTGCTATTTTAGTCATTCACTTCGTTGACTATTTCATACTTTCTTTAACTATCATCGTTCTTATTTTTCTTTTCTTTGTGTTGGCTTCAGGTTATGACCCGCGGGAATCCTTCGATTCTTGTTGAAGGAGACCCGAACATTGGAAGGAGAATACACCGTAAAGGGAAAGAGCCTGTGGAAGAACAATCCGAGCAAGCCAGCATAGATTCAGAAGGGTCGGAAGCTATGGCAGAACAGAACGAACAACAAAGGACATTGGCTGATTTTGCTAGACCCGCGGTAATGGGGACCCAATCAAGCATTGTGAGGCCCCCAATTACCGCAAATAACTTTGAGTTGAAGCCGTCGTTCATTCAAATGTTGCAACAGTCGGCACAGTTTAATGGGTTGGCCGATGAAAATCCCAACAACCATCTAGAGAATTTCCTTGAAGTGTGCGACATGTTGAAGATCAATGGGGTAACGGACGACGCAATCAGATTGAGAGCCTTCCCATTTTCATTGAAGGGGAAAGCAAGATATTGGTTACATTCATTACTGAGAGCATCTATCACTACATGGGAAGAGATGGCCGAGGCATTCTTGGCTAGGTATTTCCCGCCGGGAAAATCAGCAAGGCTCCGGAATGATATCTCATCCTTCATGCAAGTGGAATTGGAGTCTCTATTCGAGACATGGGATAGGTTCAAGGAGCTCCTCCGGAAGTGCCCGCAACATGGATTCCCCGAGTGGATGATCATTCATACTTTTTATAATGGGTTGAATCCAAGCACTAAGCAACTTTTAGATGCAGCGGCAGGAGGGACTCTGGGAGGCAAGACCCCCGATGAAGCCCAGCACCTTATTGAAGAGATGGCGATGAATAGCTATCAATGGAACACAAGGGACAGAAGGAAGGTAGCCGGAATTCATGATGTTGATGCAGTTACATCTTTGGTGGCACAAGTAGAATCATTGAGTAAGAAGTTGGACGCTCTAACTTCACCAAGAGTTGCAGCCATCACTACATGTAACGGTTGTGGG
This sequence comes from Dioscorea alata, assembly GCA_020875875.1. Taxonomy (NCBI): domain Eukaryota; kingdom Viridiplantae; phylum Streptophyta; class Magnoliopsida; order Dioscoreales; family Dioscoreaceae; genus Dioscorea; species Dioscorea alata. The sequence continues at coordinate 19,532,121 of CM037028.1, read as the reverse complement.
GGAGGTCATGCTTCAAGTGATTGTCCGATTGCTATTGGGGGCGCTAGTATGGTGGAGCAGGCTGATTTTGTGGGAAATAACTACAGAGGACAAGGCCAAGGCAACCCGTATAGTGGCACTTACAATCCAGGGTGGAGGAATCACCCAAATTTCTCATGGAGCAACCAAGGACAGTCACAACAAAAGAATAACACACCACCAGGATTTCAGAACCAACAAGCACCGAATTTAGAAAGCCGAGTGACAGGGATAGAAGGAAAGATGACTGATCTAGAAAGAGCTCTCACACGGTTTCTTTTCTTCATCGGATGCTAGATTCCAGTCGGTGGAAGCTACACTTCGCAATCATACCGCCTCCTTACATAATTTGGAGAATCAAGTGGGGCAAATTGCGAAGACATTAGCGGAAAGGCCTCAAGGGAGTTTGCCTAGTAATACGGAATCCGAGGGAACAATTGAAAGCAATCACCTTGAGGAGTGGGAAAGAGGTCGAGAGAAATCTCCCTCTAGAGAAGGCCCAAGAGACACCCGAGGTAGTGGAGGTAGAGGAAGGAGTAACGAAGGAAAAAGAGGTGGCATCCCCACCCTACAAGCCAAGGATCCCCTATCCTTCACGATTAAAGAATGACCAAGACAATGAACAATACACGAACTTTCTGGGAATTTTCAAACAGTTGCACATCAACATACCATTCGCGGAAGCATTAGCCCAAATGCCTAAGTACGCGAAGTTCTTGAAAGACCTCCTAACCAACAAGAGGAAATTGGAGGAGAGTGCATCTGTGATACTCGATGCCAATTGCTCGGCCGTATTGCAAAAGAACATGCCTAGCAAAAGAAAAGATCCCGGGAGTTTCATAATACCATGTAACATTGGCAACATAGGTGAAGAGATGGCATTGGCCGACTCAGGGGCAAGCATCAATGTCATGCCTTACACGTTCTTCCAAAAGCTAGGTTTGGGCGAGCCAAGACCCACTCGGATGACACTTCAACTCGCGGACCGATCAGTGAGGCATCCGAGAGGGATTGTGGAAGATGTGTTGGTGAAAGTCGACAAATACATATTTCCTGCTGACTTCGTAGTGTTGGATGTCGATGAGGATGTCGAGGTTCCATTGATCCTTGGAAGGCCATTCTTGTGTACTTCCAAGGCCTTGATCGACATGGACGGCGGGGAGCTCACATTGCGAGTAGGAGAAGACAAGCTCACATACCGACTCGCCGAAGCCATGATACACTCTCTCGATTTTGATGACACTTTATATTTCCTTGACACCACCGATGAACTAATAGATGATTATGTGCAGGAAATGATGAACCTGGATCCATATGAAGGGTGGCCGGACCAAGACTTGGAGATTGAAGAAGAAGTGCTCTCCATTGGTCTAATCAAGGATGACTTCAAGCAAGAAACGGAGCGTATGAAAAAAATGCTTCGGAGGATGAAAAGGTCGAAAAGACGCCACAAGAAGAACCCTAACAACAAGGGAAATGAACATTCAAGGAGTAAGGGTGATTCACCCTTTTGTGGTAACAAACTCGACAACTCCCCCTCTACTCTAAAAAAGTTATGTAATGCATGCTTCCAGGTTGTAGGGAAGAGGGCAACTTCCATTCATGAACCTCCGTAAGGTAAGCCATGTACGTCAAGCTTAGTGACGTTAAACAAGCGCTTCTTGGGAGGCAACCCAAGGCTTTGCAGTTTTTTTAGGACCTAGTTAGCTTTAGATTGAATAAAAAGTCTTAGTTTTGGTGTCCTGAATTTTTCATGTGCTTACGCTGCGATTTTCTTGTGGGTTTTTGATGAATTTCGTGTGCCTTAACGATAATTGATGAAGTTTAGGTTGGTTGAGTGTGTTTTCTTTAGTTTCTGGTCGTAATTTTATGGTTTTTACAGGCTCTAAGTATTTTTAAAGAGTTTCTGAATTTTTCTGAGAGTCTGTAAAATTTTCTAAGTAAACCAGAGAAAACACACGGCCGTGTGGAATTAACACAGGGGCGTGTGACAACCCCTGTGGAAGAGCTTGTGATTGGCACACGGCCGTGTGGAATTAACACACGGCCGTGTGAAACACTTAGATTTTTCGGGTAAATCAGAGAGGCCACAGGGGCGTGTGTTGGCCCCTGTGACCGGCCTTATGTGTTCTTGGCCAGGTTGGGCACACGGCCGTGTGGAATTAACACACGGCCGTGTGATATTTTTCAGAGAGCTTCTGTGTTTTTCCGAGAAGCCACAGGGCCGTGTACCAAGCCCTGTGGATATCTTTGTGAAGGCACACGGCCGTGTGGAATTTCCACACGGCCGTGTGGGGTAGCCAGAGAGTAAACAGAATGCACACAGGGGCGTGTGTTGGCCCCTGTGAACCTTAATTTCAGAGGCACACGGCCGTGTGGCATTGTCACACGGCGGTGTGAATTCCCAGAACTCCAAAAGCCGCGCGATTTCTTTTGGTTTTCACTCGTGCCTCTTCCATTTTCATTCTAAACTCTCCTTCTACTCTCTCCACTAGTTACCCAACCATCTCAGAGGATTTTTGAGGTTTTTATTGGAGTTTTCCGGCCGGTTCTTAATATTTCTTCATCCACTCCGTCGGTAAGGATTTCAAAGCCTTCTTCTCCGTCAATTCTCAACTTAATTCGTTCTTTTTGATGATTTCGCCCATATTGAACGATTAATGAGTATGGGAGTATGCTTAAGAGAGAATTAGAACGATCTATATCATAAATTTTTGAAATTTCAACCCACGGCCGTTATGCTCTGTCCGCCCGATGATCCACACGGGCGTGTGGAATTAACACACGGCCGTGTGGATTTCTGCAGATTGAGCATTTTAACTTGGTTTTGATCTCTTCCTCTTTCAATCTTGCAGGTATGTCTACTAGACCTAGGAAATCGGTCGGCAAGCGTCCGCGAGCAGCTACTCCACGCCCCGAGGAAATGGAGTTTGCTCTACCCGAGCACAGGGAGCGGTTCAAGAAACTCTCGCCACTTAGATTTGGACAGTCGCGTTACCCTGATTTGAGCGTGTTGAGAGACATACAGGGGGGCGACGCCATAGCTACAGAGGTGGAGGAGTTGCTGGCTGTGGGGAGTTGGGACAGATTACTATCTATTCGAGAGCCACCAACTCGGGATATTACCCTCGAGGTCCTATCGATGTTCGAATTCAACCGAGGGTATGATAGTTTCACGAATGGCGAGACGATCCAGTTCCGAGCCCTGGGTCGCCACTATAGCCTGAGCATTACACAGTTCTCGATCGTGATGGGTTTATACGATCGGGCGTACACAAAGACAGAGGAGTACGCATTACTGCCCACTGATTATCCAGGGACCCTAACACCTCAGGGGATCTATGGTACGCTGTGCGGGGATGGGCAGTACGAGCCGGGGGTGTCGAAGGCAACATTTCTTTCTCGGCCAGCGCATAGGTATATTCATGCTATCCTGAGCAGGTCTATTAGTGGCCGAGGGGACAGTACAGGGGTACTGAGCAGGCAGGAGTTGCTATACTTGCACTCCATGGTACAGAGCGAGCCACTCCACCTGGGGCACATTCTAGCCGAGTACATGCGCCACCAGGGCCAGTACCCCAGGGTTGGAGTTCTCTTTGCAGGCCCCTACGTCACACGTCTCGTCATAGGTCTGGGACTCAGAGATGGGGTGCGCGGGGCCGAAAAGATCGCTACACCAGCCCCGCTCACCAGAGAGACACTGAGATTGATGGGTATGGTCCGCAGATCAGGACCAGGAGTCTACACTATGATTATACACCGGACAGAGCAGGCCGAGGGCTCACAGGCAGCCTTAGAGCCACCACCAGTGGACACAGAGGTAGGGGCAGAGGCCGAGGCACCACCCACAGCACCGGAGCCACCTCCAGTGCGTATCTTTTCTCCTTCTCGAGGACAGGACAGATTCGAGCGCCTCGAGAGTGCTGTGGGTACCATGCAGCAGGAGTTAGCAGAGCTGAGGGTCGCTCAGGCAGCAGGGTTTGCCGAGTTAAGGACTACTCAGGCATCACAGTTTGCTCACTTGTCGGTACAGCTTGCCACAGTGATTCAGTTGTTTGAGCGATCTGTGGTGCGACCCCGATTCCGCCTCATCTCCATTAGCATCAGATTCACCAGCAGCACCAGAGGATACACATCAGGACACCGACGCTGAGGCGTCGTAGATTTTATCTTTCTTTTATCGCACTTTTATTTTCTTATTTTTGTTGGACTTGTAGTACCCAGAAAGGACTCTCCTTCTGGGTATATTTTTATTTGTTTTGTCTCGAGTTGTACTTCATTATCATATCTTTATATACTCGAGCTTTATTTTGAGCTATACTGAACCCTTGCGTATGTGTGCAGATGGTCTTGGATTTAAGGAAATTGAGGAATTGTCATAGGCACGGTCATTGGACCGTGTGTGCTCCACAAACCATTGAGACTCAACTCTCAATGACCTAGCTCCATCAATCGCAACACTTGGAGTTCAGGGGAGTAATGTTTCAATTGCAACTTCCACACTAATTGTTCTTCATTGTTTTATTGGTTATAATGCTTGCATGCGTACATTGGGGACAATGTACATCTTAAGTGTGGGGGGGAGAATTCACATTACACACACCTTTACTTGTGCGGTCAATTGATCATGTTCATGTAGCCTATGGCGGTTCACTTTAGTTGCAACGGTTGTATTGTTATAGTTTAGGAGAATTTTTAACATTGTATCCTATCATGCTCTAGTTTCTACTTGAATTTTAGGAATTTTTTTGCTCGATATTCTCATATTGCACAACTTACTCTTGGAATCTTTTGGAAACTCAATCTTGAAGTTTTTAAGGACAAGTTTTGCTTTGGAAAATGCATATAAATATATATATATATATATATATATATATATATATATATATATATATATATATATATATATATGGAAAAGAGAAAAAGAAAAGAAAAAAAAAAAAAATATATATATATATATATATATATATATATATATATATATATATATATATATATGACTTTGTGAATATTTGCTTTGTTTTATGCATTTGGGGTGGAAAGAGCTACCACCTATGAAGTATGTAGCTACTCTCATAAGTCGGATACAAGTTATGCCCTAATGAGAGAAAGAGCTATCTCATGGGATGCGTGAAAGCTACTACCCCGGTAGAAAGAGCTACCTCCTCGAAAGTGTGAAAGCCACCTTTGGCGGCCGCCTAGGAAAGGGCTACCTTCGAGGTTGTGTGAAGCTACTACTTCCTTTCTTGCTTTTCGTATATAAATAAGTCCTTGTTAACAAAAGTTTGAGGAGTACTCGTTGGTTGTCTTGAGTGAGTTCACACACACTACACATTTTCGAGTTCGTCTTCCTTTTTTATTCGAGTTTTTAGCTAGGGCAATGATAACCTTATGCAATGTTTTGATTTCCCCTTACTTGTAGAATGCTTCTTTTGCATACTTTTGGTGAACCTAAGGCCGAGCACTTTCAATTGTTCTTCCCAAGTACTTTCACGTTCTATTTTGCTTGAGGACAAGCAAAAGCTTAAGTATTGGGGGGATTTGATAAGTGCTTGTGTTGTAGTAACGCGAAGCGTTATTATCTTACAAATGAACATACTTTTATCAGATTTTATCACTAAATAGTGTGCATTTGTGTATTCTTGAGCATTGTAGGTTTCATGGAGCTAAGTTGGAAAAGAAGAACGAAGTTAGGTCGTGTTCGCCGTTGTTGGGAGGTTTTCAGACCAAGCAAGGAACAAGGCACGAGGTTAGACTTGTGAGTGTGTGCCAACCTCCTTTGGAGGGGCACAAAGGTGATAAGTGCTTGTGTTATAGTATCGCGAAGCGCTATTATCTTACATTAAGCATACCTTTTATCAGGTTTTATCACTAAATGTGTGCATTTGTGTTCTCTTGTGCATTGAAGGTATTGTGGAGCCTATTTGGAGAAGAAGAATGAAATTAGGTCGCGTTCGCCAATGTTGGGATGTTCTCGGACCAAGCAAGGAACGAAGCACGTATTTGGACTTGTGGATGTGTGCCAACCTCTTTTGGAGGGGCACAAAGGCAGTCACATTCACAACAACTCCAATCCGTGTTACTTAGGAGAATCTCGCGAAAGAAGAAGACTTGAAGCAATCGGCGCGACCTACCGTTGCTTGTGTGCCCAAGTAATGGCCTCGATGAAGAACAATGGACCCGGGAGGCGTTTCGGCAAGTTACCAAGCCTGTTCAGCTGAAGATTAGTGTTCCAGAGAAGTCACACGGGCGTGTGGAAAGTCCACACGGCCGTGTGAGCCATTTTCCAGCCAGACAGAGAAGTCACACGGGCGTGTGGAAATTCCACACGGCCGTGTGTTTTGCGATTTCAGCCATCCAGTGAAGACACACGGGCGTGTGGAAATTCCACACGGCCGTGTGAAATTAATTTTTCAGCCGAGACAGAAGCTTCACACGGGCGTGTGGAAATTCCACACGGCCGTGTGAAGCCCCCGATAAGTCCAATTTTAAAGCCGCGATTCAACTATATAAAAGGGGATTTTTGCAACCTTTTAGGGAATCTTTGGACCTATCTTTTCCCCAACTTTCTGGAGCGCGGCTAGAGTTTCGGAGAGGATTTCGTGGAGGTTCTAGCGCGTCGTCGGCATCGATTTCGAGGTTCGACGTTTGCACAAGACCACGGCCACACCAATTCGAGGGGGTTTTTCATTGATGTCTATGTTTTATGCTTTATTTCTTACGTTGATGAACATGTATAGCTCTATGAGGAGCTAAACCCCTCGTGGGGTATTCGGACTTGTAAACTTTAGGGTTTCTTATGTTTCTTTGACATTGATTATTATGCTTTTCATCGTTGATGAATAAAATTGAGTTTTTAATCTTGATTATCCTTTCATATTGTTTTCCCTTAAACGTGACATTAGGGTTGAGAGCAATCTAGGCTTTCCTTTGGAGGTGTGACAACTCCTATAGGATTAGACTACTCAAGATTAAAGAGGGTTGAGAGGGAGAGTTGTGAGGTAGCAATGTACCCCTTTCCCCTTCGATGTGATTTCTCCCTACCTCCGATTCCTTGATTTAATAGCGGTCGAAATAGAGTGAAGCAATAGGTAGATAAACTCCCCTAGGGCTTAGTTATGCAAGTAATAGAGTGGAGGGTTGTAGTGAATCCTATTTGCTGGGGCTCAATCTAGACTAGGGTTCTTCCACCTGGACCAAAGGGTTAGAATTACGTATAGGAACAGGTTTAATCACTAGGAATCCCTAGAGCATAATGCAACTCCACATAGTGTGAGGTTTAGGCAGATGGACTCCCCTGGGGCTTAGTCATCTAGGTGACAGAGTGAAGGGTGTTGTGAATCCTAACACCGGGCATAGTGTTGGAGTTAGTCACGGTTGTCCTTAGGTTTGGGACCGTGAGTCTTAGGATATCCTCGACTCAATTGACATCAATAGGAGAGTATAATATCATAGTCTTGCACTTGAAACATAGACCCTAGAGGTAGCTTGTCCGGATACCCTCTTTTATTCATTGTTAGTCCTTCTCGATTTTCCTACTTGCACTTCTTTCTTCCATCTCTCTACTTAGTTTATTGCTTTGCATTATTTTCACTCATCAATCTTATTATCGTTCTCCGTATTCTGCATAGCTTAACTAGTGAAACCTTATATTCTATCTCCCTATTCCCTGTGGATTCGACTACCTTCTCACCAAGGTAAATTTATTACTTCGACAAACCCGTGCACTTGCGGGATACACGCAAGGGGTCGTGTCAAGTTTTTGGCGCCGTTGCCGGGGAATAGGCATTTTAGATATTTGTTTTTCACTATTTTAGCTATTCACTTCGCATTCTATTTCATATTTTCTTTACCTATCATTGTTCTTATTTTTCTTTTCTTTGTTTTCGGCTCCAGGTTATGACCCGTGGGAACCCTTCAATACTTGTTGAAGGAGACCCAGACATTGGAAGAAGAACACATCGTAAAGGGAAAGAACCTGCACAAGAAGCATCAAATCAAGCCGATATTGAGACAGAAGGGTCAGAGACAATGGCAGAACAGAACGAGCAGCAGCGAACGTTGTCCGATTTTGCTAGACCCGCAGTTATGGGGACCCAATCAAGCATCGTGAGGCCCCCAATTACAGCAATGAATTTCGAATTGAAGCCGTCGTTCATTCAGATGTTGCAACAGTCCGCACAGTTTAATGGGTTAGCCGATGAAGACCCTAATAGCCACATAGAAAATTTCTTGGAAGTGTGTGACATGTTGAAGATAAATGGAGTGACGGACGATGCAATTCAATTGAGAGCCTTCCCATTTTCATTGAAAGGAAAAGCAAGGCATTGGTTGCACTCATTACCTAGAGCCTCCATTACTACGTGGGAGGAAATGGCCGAGGCATTCTTGGCTAGATACTTTCCACCGGGGAAATCTGCAAGACTCCGGAATGAGATATCTTCCTTTGTACAGATGGAATTGGAGTCTCTATTCGAGACATGGGACAGGTTCAAAGAGCTCCTTCGCAAATGTCCGCAACATGGATTTCCCGAGTGGATGATTATTCACACATTTTACAACGGGTTGAATCCGAGTACAAAGCAACTCTTAGATGCGGCGGCCGGAGGGACTCTTGGAAGCAAGACTCCCGGTGAAGCTCGGCACCTTGTAGAGGAGATGGCTATGAATAGCTATCAATGGAACTCAAGGGATAGGAAAAAGGTTGCCGGAATTCATGAGGTTGATGCGGTTACATCGTTGGCAGCACAAGTGGAATCGTTGAGTAAGAAGCTAGATGCTCTAGCTTCGCCAAGAGTTGCGGCCATCACTACTTGTAACGGTTGTGGGGGAGGACATGCTTCAAGCGATTGTCCTATTGCTATTGGAGGCACTAGTGCGGTAGAAGCAGGCCGATTTTGTGGGGAATTCATATCGAGGACAAGGCCAAGGCAACCCGTATAGTGGTACATACAATCCGGGATGGAAGAACCATCCGAACTTCTCTTGGAGCAATCAAGGACAGTCACAACAGAACAAAAATAGTGCACCACCGGGATTTCAAAGTCAACAAGCTCCGAATTTAGAAAGCCGAGTGACCGGGTTGGAGGGAAAGATGACTGACCTAGAGAGAGCCCTCACACGGTTCGTTTCTTCTTCGGACGCAAGGTTCCAATCGGTGGAAGCTACTCTTCGTAATCACACCGCCTCCCTACACAACTTGGAGAACCAAGTAGGGCAAATTGCGAAGACTTTGGCGGAGAGACCTCAAGGTAGTTTGCCTAGCAATACGGAGACCAACCCAAGAGAACAACTAAAGGCAATTACCTTGAGAAGTGGTAAGGAGGTTGAGGGACATCTCCCTCTTGAGAAGACTAAGGACTCACCCGAAGTCGTGGAAATAGAGGATGGAGCGCCAAAGGAGAAAGAGGTGGAACCCCCACCTTACAAGCCGCGAATTCCCTATCCTTCACGATTGAAGAATGACCAAGACAATGAGCAATACAAGAAATTTCTGGGTGTCTTCAAGCAATTGCACATCAACATTCCATTCGCGGAAGCATTAGCCCAAATGCCCAAGTACGCGAAGTTCTTAAAAGACCTCTTGACCAATAAGAGGAAGTTAGAGGAAAGTGCATCCGTCATCCTCGATGCAAACTGTTCGGCAGTGCTACAAAGAATTTGCCAAGCAAGAGGAAGGACCCCGGAAGTTTTATCATACCGTGCAACATTGGTGATATGGGTGAGGAGATGGCACTAGCCGACTCGGGGGCAAGCATCAATGTCATGCCCTACACGTTCTTCCAAAAGCTAGGCTTGGGCGAGCCTAGACCTACCCGGATGACACTTCAGCTTGCGGATAGATCGGTGAGGCATCCGAGGGGTATTGTTGAAGATGTGTTGGTGAAAGTGGATAAGTACATTTTCCCGGTCGACTTTGTAGTGCTCGATGTAGACGAGGATGTCGAGGTGCCGCTGATCCTTGGGAGGCCGTTCTTGCGCACTTCCAAAGCTTTGATAGACATGGACGGTGGAGAGCTCACACTTAGGGTTGGGGACGACAAGCTCACTTACCGCCTCGCCGAAGCCATGCGACATTCTCTTGATTTTGATGATGCTCTATATTATCTTGATGTCACTGATGATTGCATTGATGAATATATGCAGGATATGTTTAACCCGGATCCATATGAAGGGTGGCCGGACCAAGACATGGAGACTGAAGAGGAAGAAGTGCTCGCGCTTGTTTCAGTTGAAACAGACATCAAGAAGGAGAAGGAGCTTAGAAAGAAAGTCCTTCGGAGATTGAAGAGGTCGAGACGTCGCCACAAAAAGAACCCCAACAAGAAAGGGGATGAGCATTCACGAAGTAAGGGTGTTTCACCCATGTGTGGTAACAAACTTGATAATTCTCCCTCTACCTTGCAACGATTATGCAATGCTTGCTTTCAAATTATAGGGAAGAGGGCAAATTCCACTCATGAACCTCCGTAAGGTAAGACAGGTACGTCAAGCTAAGTGACGTTAAACAAGCGCTTCTTGGGAGGCAACCCAAGCGTTTTTGCAGTTTTTCTAGGACCTAGTTTAGTTTTAGGGTTGAATAAAAGTCTTAGCTATGGTGTCCCAATTTTCATGTGCATATGCTGAGTTTTCATGTGGATTTTCGATTATTTACGTGTGCCTTAACGTTAATTGACGAAGTTTGAGTCGGTTGAGTGTGTTTTCGATGGTCTCTGGTCGTGTTTTTATGGTTTATACAGGCTCTAAGTGTTTTAAAAGAATTTCTGAATTCTTCTGAGAGTCTGTAGAATTTTCTAAGTAAACCAGAGAAAACACACGGCCGTGTGGGATTAACACACGGCCGTGTGTTACCAATTGGAGCTTAACCAGAGAAGACACAGGGGCGTGACTTTGCCCCTGTGAAAAATTTCAGAAGGGGCACACGGCCGTGTGGAATTAACACACGGCCGTGTGAAATTTCGCAGAACTTCAACTCTCTTCCAGAGAGTCCACAGGGGCGTGTGGATGCCCCTGTGAGTGCCACTGTGCTAAGGCACACGGCCGTGTGAGATTTCCACACGGCCGTGTGAAAATTCTGCAGAAATTCCCTTTTCATCCCGAGAAACCACAGGGGCGTGTGTGAGCCCCTGTGGTAGAGCTTGTCAAGGCACACGGCCGTGTGGAGTATTCACACGGCCGTGTGAAATACTTAGCGTTTCTCGGGCAAGTCAGAGAGACCATAGGGGCGTGTGTTGGCCCATGTGGCCGGCCTTGTGTCTTGGCCAAGTTGGGCACACGGCCGTGTGGAATTAACACACGGCCGTGTGAAAATTTTCAGAGACCTTCTGTATTTTCCCGTGAATCCACAGGCCCGTGTGGGTGGCCCTGTGTAGACCCCTGTGGAGACACACGGCCGTGTGGAATTAACACACGGCCGTGTGAGGTAGTTCAGAGAATGATCAGAGTGCGCACAGGGGCGTGTGTTAGCCCCTGTGAACCCTAATTTTTGAGGCACACGGCCGTGTGGTTACTTCACACGGCCGTGTGAATTTCCAGAACTTCGAAAGCCGCGCGTTTTTCTTATAGAAATCACTTGTGCCTCTTCCTTCTCCACTCTAAACTTCTCTCCTACCCTCTCTATCACTTCCCCGACTTTCTCTGAGGTTTTTGAAGGAATTTGTTCGAGTTTTCCGGCCGTATTACTTTGTTTTTCATCTCCACCGCCGGTGAGACCTTCAATACCTTTTTCTTTGTCAATTCTTGATTCAATTCGTTCTTTTATACAATTTTGCTTGGTTTGAATGTTTACATTACATACGATCATGCTTAGAATGAAATTAGAACGAATTTAGATGTAAATTGTGGATTTTTAACCCCACGGCCGTGATGCTTTGCCCGTCAGAAACTCCACACGGGCGTGTGGAATTAACACACGGCCGTGTGGATTTCTGCAGTTTGGTTCTTTTGAACTGTTTTTGATTGTTTTCTTTTCCAATCTTACAGGAATGTCTTCTAGACCCAGGAAATCGACAGGGAAGTGCCCCCGTGAGCCCACACCTCCTCCAGCAGAGACAGAGTTCAGTATAGCCGAGCATCAGGTTCGGTTCGAGCGTTTATCAGGACTCCGTTTTGGACAAACGAGATATTTGGATTTGAGTATAGTGAGGAGTATTCAGGGGGGAGACAGCGTCGCAGATGAGATTAGCGAGCTTCTCTCAGTCGGTAGCTGGGAGAGATTGATGGTTATCCGGGACTCGGTGATCCGACCGCTCACCTTAGAGGTCCTGGCGTCGTTTGAGTTCGACCGGGGGTACAGCAGTTTCACCGAGGGCACCACAGTTCAGTTCAGAGCCCTCGGTCGACATTTCACGCTGAGTATGACCCAGTTCTCGGTGCGGATGGGTCTATATGATGAGGCATACACTGAGACAGAGGAGTACTCATTGCTCCCCTACAGACTACCCGGGTACCGTGACACCGCAGCAGGCGTATAGCAGACTTTGTGGTCAGGGTCAGTACGAGCCGGGTGTCTCCAAGGCTTCATGCCTTTCTCGACCTGCCTATAGATGTCTACACGCAGTTATGAGCAGATCTATCAGTGGCAGGGGAGACAGTACTGGTGTTCTGAGTCGCCAGGAGCTCCTCTACTTGTATTCGATGGTGGAGAGTGAGCCACTCCACCTGGGGCACATTGTGGCCGACTACATTCGCCATCAGGGCCAGTACCCCAGGGTAGGAGTTATCTTTGCAGGCCCCTACATCACCAGACTTCTCATTGGCCTGGGGCTCAGAGATGGAGTCAGGGGAGCAGAGAAGACGACCGTACCAGCTCCCCTGGGCACAGATACCTTGAGGATGATGGGTATGATCCGCAGAGGAGGATCAGGGACGTATACCTGGATTATACCCCATACAGAGCAGGGCGAGGGATCCCGGGCAGCATTGGAGCCACCCCCGCAGGACACAGAGACCGAGGTACCCCCCACCGCGCCGGAGCCACCTCCAGTGCGGATGTTTTCACCAGTCTCGAGGCCAGGACAGACTGGAGCGCCTCGAGAGCGCAGTGGGGATCCTACAGACTGAGGTGGCCGAGGTTAGGGCCACACAGATTACACAGCACCAGGAGGTGATGGCGCAGTTCCAGAGCTTGCGACAGACCTTCGAGCAGATTGTCGCCTCCTCCTCCTTCGTGGTCCGACCTCGAGTGTCCACTCCACCACCTCCATCTCCCTCAGCACCAGCAGCTCCAGCATCACCAGCAGATCCAGAGCCTCCAGCAGCACCAGAGGCCACCACTCAGGACACCGACGCTGAGGCGTCTTAGATTTTAGATTCTTTTCTTTTATTTGTCATTTCTGTATATCTTTACATTTATTTTGGACTTGTAGTACTCAGAAAGGATTCTCCTTCTGAGTATAGCTTTTATTTTGCTTTTTCTTTTTATCTCGAGTTGTATTCATTGCTTTACATTTTATATACTCGAGTTTTATTGAGCTTTACTGAACCCTCGTTTATGTGTGCGCAGATGGTCTTGGATGTAAGGATTTTGAGGAATAGTCATTGACACGGTCATGGAATCGTGTGTGCTCCACGAACCATTGAGACTCAACTCTCAATGACCTAGCTTCATCAAACGCAACACTTGGAGTTCAGGGGAGTAATGTTTCAATTGCCACTTCCACACTAATTGCTTTTATCGTTTTCACTTATTATTGTGCTTATATGCGTACATTGAGGACAATGTACATCTTAAGTGTGGGGGGGAGTTCACATTGCACACACCTTTACTTGTGCGTTCAATTGCTTATGCTAATGTAGCCTATGGCGGTTCACCTCAGTTGCAACGGTTGTATTCTTATAGTTTAGGAGAATTTTCAACATTGTATCCTATCATGCTCTAGTCTCTACTTGAATTTTAGGGAATTTTTGCTCGAATCATCTTAGTACACAACTTACTCTTGGAATCTTTTGGAAACTCAATCTTGAAGTTTTTAAGGACAAGTTTATCGTTGTTCTTAGTTTTACTTTGGAAAATGCATATATAAAAAAAAAAAAAAAAAAAGTGGAAAAATGAAAAGAGAAAAAGAGAAAAAAAATATATATGAGTTTGTAAATATTAGCTTTGTTTTAATTATGCATTTGGGGTGGCAAGAGCTACCGCCTATGAAGTATGCAGCTACTCTCATAAGTCGGATACAAGTTATGCCCTAATGAGAGAAAGAGCTATCTCATGGGATGCGTGAAAGCTACTACCCCGGTAGAAAGAGCTACCTCCTCGAAAGAGTGAAAGCCACCTTTGGCGGCCGCCTAGGAAAGGGCTACCTTCAAGGATGTGTGAAGCTACTACTTCCACCACTATTTTTGTTTTTGTATATAAATAAGTCCTTTCTAACCAAAGTTTGAGGAGTACTCGTCGGTTCTCTTGAGTAAGATCGCACACACTAACACATTTTCGAGTTTTCATCCTTTTTGATTCGAGTTTTTAGCTAGAGCATTGGTAACCTTATGCAATGTTTTGAGTTTCCCTTACTTGTAGAATGCTTCTTTTGCATACTTTTGGTGAACCTAAGGCCAAGCACTTTCAATTGTTCTTCCCAAGTACTTTCACGTTTTATTTTGCTTGAGGACAAGCAAAAGCTTAAGTGTGGGGGGGTTTGATAAGTGCTTGTGTTATAGTATCGCGAAGCGCTATTATCTTACATTAAGCATACCTTTTATCAGGTTTTATCACTAAATGTGTGCATTTGTGTTCTCTTGTGCATTGAAGGTATTGTGGAGCCTATTTGGAGAAGAAGAATGAAATTAGGTCGCGTTCGCCAATGTTGGGATGTTCTCGGACCAAGCAAGGAACGAAGCACGTATTTGGACTTGTGGATGTGTGCCAACCTCTTTTGGAGGGGCACAAAGGCAGTCACATTCACAACAAGTCCAATCCGTGTTACTTAGGAGAATCTCGCGAAAGAAGAAGACTTGAAGCAATCGGCGCGACCTACCGTTGCTTGTGTGCCCAAGTAATGGCCTCGATGAAGAACAATGGACCCGGGAGGCGTTTCGGCAAGTTACCAAGCCTGTTCAGCTGAAGATTAGTGTTCCAGAGAAGTCACACGGGCGTGTGGAAAGTCCACACGGCCGTGTGAGCCATTTTCCAGCCAGACAGAGAAGTCACACGGGCGTGTGGAAATTCCACACGGCCGTGTGTTTTGCGATTTCAGCCATCCAGTGAAGACACACGGGCGTGTGGAAATTCCACACGGCCGTGTGAAATTAATTTTTCAGCCGAGACAGAAGCTTCACACGGGCGTGTGGAAATTCCACACGGCCGTGTGAAGCCCCCGATAAGTCCAATTTTAAAGCCGCGATTCAACTATATAAAAGGGGATTTTTGCAACCTTTTGAGGAATCTTTGGACCTATCTTTTCCCCAACTTTCTGGAGCGCGGCTAGGGTTTCGGAGAGGATTTCGTGGAGGTTCTAGCGCGTCGTCGGCATCGATTTCGAGGTTCGACGTTTGCACAAGACCACGGCCACACCAATTCGAGGGGGTTTTTCATTGATGTCTATGTTTTATGCTTTATTTCTCACGTTGATGAACATGTATAGCTCTATGAGGAGCTAAACCCCTCGTGGGGTATTCGGACTTGTAAACTTTAGGGTTTCTTATGTTTCTTTGACATTGATTATTATGCTTTCCATCGTTGATGAATAAAATTGAGTTTTTAATCTTGATTATCCTTTCATATTGTTTTCCCTTAAACGTGACATTAGGGTTGAGAGCAATCTAGGCTTTCCTTTGGAGGTGTGACAACTCCTATAGGATTAGACTACTCAAGATTAAAGAGGGTTGAGAGGGAGAGTTGTGAGGTAGCAATGTACCCCTTTCCCCTTCGATGTGATTTCTCCCTACCTCCGATTCCTTGATTTAATAGCGGTCGAAATAGAGTGAAGCAATAGGTAGATAAACTCCCCTAGGGCTTAGTTACGCAAGTAATAGAGTGGAGGGTTGTAGTGAATCCTATTTGCTGGGGCTCAATCTAGACTAGGGTTCTTCCACCTGGACCAAAGGGTTAGAATTACGTATAGGAACAGGTTTAATCACTAGGAATCCCTAGAGCATAATGCAACTCCACATAGTGTGAGGTTTAGGCAGATGGACTCCCCTGGGGCTTAGTCATCTAGGTGACAGAGTGAAGGGTGTTGTGAATCCTAACACCGGGCATAGTGTTGGAGTTAGTCACGGTTGTCCTTAGGTTTGGGACCGTGAGTCTTAGGATATCCTCGACTCAATTGACATCAATAGGAGAGTATAATATCATAGTCTTGCACTTGAAACATAGACCCTAGAGGTAGCTTGTCCGGATACCCTCTTTTATTCATTGTTAGTCCTTCTCGATTTTCCTACTTGCACTTCTTTCTTCCATCTCTCTACTTAGTTTATTGCTTTGCATTATTTTCACTCATCAATCTTATTATCGTTCTCCGTATTCTGCATAGCTTAACTAGTGAAACCTTATATTCTATCTCCCTATTCCCTGTGGATTCGACTACCTTCTCACCAAGGTAAATTTATTACTTCGACAAACCCGTGCACTTGCGGGATACACGCAAGGGGTCGTGTCAAAAGGCAGTCACATTCACAACAAGTCTAACTCGTGTAGCTTGGGAAAACTTCACCAAGAAGGAGACTCGAAGCAATAGGCACGATCTACCATTGATTGTGTGCCCAATTCAATGGCCTCGATGAAGAAACAACATATTCGGGAGCATTTCGGAGTGTTACTGTAGCAACACTGCAGCTTGTTACTGTAGCGAATCACTGTAGCAAGTTACTGTGCACTTCTGCCGAAGAGTCAAGGTTCCAGAGAATTCACACGGGCGTGTGGAATTAACACACGGCCGTGTGAACCAATTTTCCAGCAAACCAGAGAAGTCACACGGGCGTGTGGAATTAACACACGGCCGTGTGGATTGATTTTCCAGCAAGCCAGAAACTTCACACGGGCGTGTGGAATTAACACACGGCCGTGTGAAGTAATTTTCAGGAAAGACAGAAACTTCACACGGGCGTGTGGAAATTCCACACGGCCGTGTGAATTCCCGATAACTTCAAATTTAAAGCCGCACTCAGCCTATTTAAAGCCGATTTGGAGACTTTTTGAAGAATCTTTTGACCTATCTTTCTCCCCAACTTCTGGAGAGGGCGGCTAGGGTTTCGGAGAGGACTTTGTGGAGGATTGGAGCGCGTCATCAGCATCGTCACCGACGTTCGACGGCCGCACAAGACCACGCCCACACCTTACGCGAGAGGGTTTTCATTGATGTCTTTATTTTGTTCTTTCTTTCATAAATTGATGAACATGTATAGCTCCATGAGGAGCTAAACCCCTCGTGGGTATTCGGACTTGTAAAACCCTAGGATAATTATGTTTCTTTGACATTGTTATTATTCTTTTCCATTAATTGATCAATAAATTCGAGTTTCAATTTTAGATTTCTTGTGCTATTGTTTTCTCTTAGCCGTGACACTAAGGATTGAGAACAATCTAGGTTATCCTTTGGAGGTGTGACAACTCCTATAGGATTAGACTACTTAAAATTGAAGAGGGTTGAGAGGGAGAGTTGTGAGGTAGCACCGTACCCCTTTCCCTTCCGTTGTGATTTCTCCCTACCTCCGATTCCTTGAGTCATTAGAGGTCGAAATAGAGTGAAGTGCTAGGTAGACAAACTCCCCCAAGGTTTTGGGGTGACGTGAATCCTACGCACTGGGGCTTAATTTAGACAATGGTTCTTCCTCCTGGACCAAAGGGGTAGAACTATCATACATAGGAACAGGTTTTATCACTAGGAGTCCCTAGAGCTTAAAGCAATCCCACGTAGTGTTAGGCTTAGGTAGAAATACTCCCCTGGTGCTTAGTTGAGCAATCAACAGAGTGAAGGGTTGACGTGAATCCTATTGCCGGGACATAGTGTTGGGGTTAGCCACGGTTGACCTTAGATTTGGGACCGTGTGTTTCAGGATTTTCCTCGACTCAATTAACATCAATAGGAAGGTATAATAGCATAGTCTTGCACTAGAAGCATAAGTCCTAGAGGTAACTTGTCCGGATACCCTATTTTCACTTATTACTAGTCTCTCTCTTTTTACTCGTTGCTTGCACTTTTCTCTCTTTCATCTTTCGATTTATTTGCTTTGCATCTTTTCTAGTTCCCATAAATTCACTCATCACTCCGATCATTGTTTCTTTTCGTACATCACACAACTTAATAGCAACTTCTCGTATTTTAAATCCCTATTCCCTGTGGATTTGACTACCCACTCACCGGGGTAACTTTTATTACTTCGACAAGGCCGTGCACTTGCGGTACGCACGCAAAAGGTCGTGTCATGGGCGCACTATACTTAATTGAGGCCGTCAAGAGTGGAACAAGGGTAATCTGAGAGGGTCCTATATCGGTTTCCTTGATCTGCGATAGTGTCCAACTGCTCTCCATCAATACTTATTGTCAAAGATCTTGTCTCTTTTAGTAAAGTTGTTCTCAATCTGGTTCCAATCACTCTTTCTATACTCTTCTCATCTTCTGCCAGTCTTGTTGACTTACCTTTTGGTGGCATACATTGAAATCAAACAAAAGAAAAAAGAATTAGAAAGAAATAAAGAAAAACAAAAGAGAAACAAAGAAGAAAGAAAAGAAATACCTAAAGTGGTGGATATTCAAGTGTTCCTATTATTACTAATCTTTCCAACAACGGTGACAAAAACTTGATAGGGATCGTGTACATGTCGATGGCATAATAAAGTGTGCGTTAAAGCATAATGGCGGCCCACAGGGAAGAAAGTGAATACTAGTAGTAACCCTAAACCGAAAAAATAGCCTAAGTGATCAAATATTGTGTGTGTGTGAACAAAAGCAAGCAAAGATAAGAAAATACAGAAAATAATAGGAGAGAAGTTAAGTAAGAAAGCGATGTCTGGGCATAGTATCCATTTAGGGTTATGAAGTATAGGACAAAGATTGTCTAAATATGCAATCCTCTTTGAACTGAGAGATTTCCAGAATTATATTAAACCCTAATTTCTCAGGTGAAAAGTAATTGAATAGGTGCAGAGCTGATACAGACATCTACTTAATCACATTAACACTCTATGAAACATTACTGTGAGCTAATAATGATATCTTAAGTAGATAATCTCCCCCACGGAGAAATATTATCCCTAATCCAAATACAAAGTAGAGATGCGATTTCTCTTAAAATCCACTCCACATGATTGTAAAGAGAATGGAAATTATCACTAACCAACTAGGAAGGATTGTGAGAGATTTCCAAAGTACCCTAACCAGAAGTGTACTCACTATCATCTCCAATTGTAGCATGTCTATGCTAGATGAGTATACTCACTATCTTCTCCAATTACAGCATGTCTATGCTAGGTGGGAATTTTTTCTCGGAACATAGTGCACCAAACATGATAGCTAGGGCTTTCAAACATGCAATTAGATTCAAATAGAAATGATTGCAATTGAGAAAATAATTAAAGCATCAAAGATACAACAACTAAAGTCAAAAAGTATAAACCCTATGCCTAAACATCTACAAATTAGCCTTTCATTAATGGAGCCCAAGCATCCAAGATACAAATATTAGGAAGAAACATAAAAGCCATGAAAGCCTCCTTCTTAATCGTGATGATGAAGGATCATCAGAAAAACCCTGGGAAAGCTTCCACCCACACCTTCAAGATGGACTCGATAGTTGCGATCTTTAATCCCCTTGATTGTTAATCCGAACCCTGCTTGAAATCACCCCTTAAGTGCTGGAGATTTGTCTCTTGTCTACTTTAACTTCGTCTCGAAGAAAACCACAAAAGAAAAGTGTTGAATATGGCCTAATAATCCTTATTGGTTCTATTTATACTGACTACTTACCGGCTTAAGGACATGGCAATAAGAGAGCTGGAGAAGATAGTCGCAAGCCTTACGGGACAACTTATGACTGTAAGTTATGTCTGTAAGGTCTTCTATTTGTGTTACGGTCCAGCTTACAGGCGTAAGCGCTGGATCGTAAATTTCATTATGCTACTTCTTGCGACTGCCCTTGTGGGCGTATACTGTGGTCATAAACTCCTCTGGATGTTTCTTATGGCGTATGCCTTACCTGTAAGGTTCTTTGATTTGGCTCTGAATCCCGCTTATTGGCATAAGCATACCCGCAAAGTTCTCTGGAATATACTTACGGCCGTAAGCTGCCTGTAAGCTACCCAGTTTGCCTTGTCCTCATTCAAATGCTACCGAGAGAGATTCAACTTCATTGTTTAAAGTCTGAAATGCTTTCTTTGGCTCTCTCTCTCTCTCTCTTTCTCATCTTACAATGCTGTCCTAAGCTTGAGAATGTGAAACACACTAGATTTATCATCAAATTCCATAAAATGATTCTAATACATGACAAATGAGTGTACAAAGTGATATAAAATATATACATGTTGTACACTCATCAACTAGTCATCTAAGCCCACACTCAAACACTAGAAAGATGCACAGGTGGATCCATGGACTATGGTCTATCCACAAATGTGGATCAGTTATACAATCTCACATCAATGCCCATGGATTGTGTCTAGAGCGATGCTCCAAATGACACTACAACAAATATGTCAATTATTGACATATGTAAAATGTCACAAAAAAATATATTTTTATCACTAATGAAATTTTTATGACATTTTTTGTCGTTCCCACGTTTGAACACCTTTTCTCCATCGCGAAAGGGTCAATGTGACCATTCTTATGTTCAGTACGCAATAATGACTTTTAGATGACAAAATTATAGTATGTCTCATCAATGACATTTTTTTTCCTTACCAAATTTTTAACAATTTGTCATAAAATGCTACAAATTGTCATTAAACATGAGATAAAATATTAAAATTTGTGCCACTCCTTTGATCATCACATAATAGGTGACAAAAGTATTTGTCACATATTATATTAGAATAGCATCATAAAAATAATTAAAATGCCACTATATATTCTTAAGAGACATGACAGTGCTGATGAAAGTTCATCACTAACAAAAAAATAATTTATGTAATTAAAATGCTTTTATCATTCAGTTATATAAACATAATCATCCTAAGAAATAAATATTTTGTGAGCATATATATATATATATATGTTAAAAATATGTCACAAATTAATTTTTATAATGCCATGATTAATTGACCATCATATCATTTGTGCTTTTTTTATAACATTACATATAATTATACTTTTCTGGAGCATTGGTTATTCGTTACTATTTCTTTTATTAAATATAAATTATTGTGACATGTATAGTTGTTAAAAAATATGTAGCAAATTAATTTTTAATAATGTCACTATTAAATGACTATTATATCATTCTTGATATTTTATAATGTAAAAAATAATTAAATTCCCGTGATGCATTTGTTCTTTGCCGCAACATTTATTAGTAAACATTAAATAGTTTGTGACATTTATAATTGTTAAAAAAATTAATTTTTATAATGTCACAATAATTATTTTATGTGACACATTTGATATTTTTCACATTTTTTTTACTGAATATTAAATATTTTGTAACATGTATAGTTGTTAAAGATTATGACGCAAATTAAATTCTTATAATATCACATTTAATTGACTAATATATCTTTTCAATGTAACAAAATTTATGTTTCTGTGACACATTTGTTATTTGTCACGATTTATTTGAATGAATTTTTTTAAATATATTATACAAATTATTAAAAATTTAGTTTTTTTAAAAGTAAATATAAATAATATTATAATGTAAATCTAATGCAGGAGGTATTCTATAAACAAAATAAAATAAATATTATTTCCAAAAAAAAAATGTACTTTCATGAAATAATATCATGCACTAATAAACTTCAATATCATAAAATATTTTACAATTTCTTAACAATAGATATCTGGCTAAATAACTCTTAATTGAACACTTGTGTTGATGGTGTTTCTGTTGGTGCATAGCTTGTCTCATTGGGACTTGAAATAAATATTTTTTTAAAGAATGATAATATTAATTCATAAGAAGAGTAAGTTTAAGCAAGTTTTACTTCAAAATGAAAAGGACTTTATAAAATATGTACCCAAAAAATTGAGGAATGGGCACTTGATTACAGTAGTTAATAAAGCTTGAGCCATAGCTTTCATTTGATCACAAATAACGTCATAATATGACTTACATTATTGAAGAACATCTTGTGTCTCTACAAGAGTTTCTTTCAACTCAATAAAACTTGCATTTTGACACTTACTTAAAAGGTTTAGGCCTATATCAAAGCCCCTTGATGTATCCTCACCTAGTACTTCATCTGCTATAACATCAATGCTATAAGGTCTTGATTCTTCTTTAGCTGCCCATTCCAAATTTCATTCGAATCAAATGATCTGCAACAGCTAGTACATCTCGTGGTAACATAAATGTATTCTCCTGGGTTATATCAAGATTCAGTCTCTGGTATTTCGTCGACCAATCCTTCCTAATTCACATCTGTGTTGAAAAATTTTTTTTTTTTTGAATTCCTTACATAAGGAGTGAGAAAATATGGGATCCCTGCCTACACAAGCAAATTGTTGAGAAAACTCCAAAATATCATTTTCTTTTGACCCAACCTTTTTTTCCTTATCATTTGGGAAAGACAAGAAAATTTCAGGGTAAATTATCTAGAATTTCTCTTAGATTAGAACCCATAGCCTATAATTGAACTAGAATAGATATTTTTTTGTTTCCTACTCATGTGCACCCATATCCTAGCTTTTCTATCAATTTCTAATTCCGATCGTCCTCCCCAATATGATATTATAGTACTGGTATAAACAAAAATTCCATTATGGTCTAATTTTGACGGTAGTAAACACCTGGATTTTCCAATATTTGATTGATTACAATACTGTATATTCCATTTATTATAGAAGTTCCCAAAAGCTCATTAAAAGAATGTTTCCAATAAAAATGGTTTGTTCTTGTATAGCTCTACTCGTTTAATTTCCAAATTGATCCCGCGGGTACATATAATTTAAGAATATGTGAGTGATTCATACACCGCATCTCTTTCTTTTATCAAGGGTTCTACCAATTGATATGTTTCCACAAATAATTGAAATTCAATTTCTTGATCTGTATCTTCAATTTTTGGAAACTTATGAAGTTCTTTCATAAAGCTCTGATTAATGAACCTACAAAATCTCTCAAATTAGATTTGGTTAAATCCAGGTATTGTGTGCATTCCCTCATTTCCAATAAAATAAAAAAAATACTCATTAAAATATTAGATTTAAAAACTTATTGTTCTTATGAAAAATCTTACATAAACTCTTTGACATTTAACTAATGACAATCCTTTCCTCTCCAAAAAGTGAGTTTCTTCAAAAAAATCCATCCTATTAGGTTCCTGATCATCCTTAGGATATAAAGTTGTAAACATAATAAACATTAAGCATTATCTAAAATAGTATGTACAAAAATAATAGAGTTACATAATATATGAAAACAAAAAATATTATCAAGGAATAGAGACTTACAACAAATGGCCTTGATCCTTGATTAAAAGAAATAATAGAGACAAGAATGTTTTTTCAAATGGTGTAATTTAAAGAAATTTTATTCTACGAGGGTAAAGCAGTAAATTTTATAAATATTTTTTTAAAAAAATATAATTTTTTATACAATATACAAATTTATAAAATAACAAAGGGTCAAACTATAGATTTTGATAAATATTTTACTTAAAGTAAAATCTTGTATATTATATGTACTAATTTGTATAAATCAGGAGATCTAACTATGGATTTTTACAAGTATTTTCCTAAAAAAATAATTTTATAATATCTATATTATTTATAACAAAAACAAGAGAGCCTAGTTATAAATATTTTCCTAAAAATCTATTTATATAAATTTGTATAAATCCAGGAGGTCTAATTATAGATTTTACAGGTATCACCCCAAAAATATAATTTTTTATATTATATACCAATCATAAAAAAAACAAGACAGCCAAGTTATAGATTTTTATAAATATCTTCCTTAAAAATCTAATATTTTTATACTATATATTAATTTGTATAAATCCGGGAGATCCAACTATGGATATTTACATTTATTTTCTTAAAATATAATTTTTTATACTATATAACTCAATAATTTTAGAAATTTTTTTCTAAAAACATAATTTTTTTTTTATATTGTATGTACTACTTGTTAAAAACTAAAGTGTCTAAACTATAGATCTTTATAAATAATTTTAAAAAATGTATTTTTTATATATAGGTATTACTTTGTAAACACCAAAGAAATAAGGGTGGCCATCGATGTTTAACACCTAATTTGTAAAAACCCAAGTAATATAGATTTTTATATTTGGTGGGGCCAATTTATGTTCAACACCCTAATTTATTAGAACATTGTGTGCAGTTTTCTTGCAATTCATCTATTGTTACTTGTTTAACCTAATTAATTTAGAATAATTATGTTCAACACCCTAATATATGTGCCCTTTTTCTTTAGTTAACAAGGCCATTAATTACTGATGATTATATCTTAAGGGTTTGTTTGGCTGTAAAATAAAAAAATATAGCATAATTTATTATGTGGATTCTAACTGCTTGTATATATTTTAGCCTAAAAAGATATATTGTGCACTCAATATTAATTAATTAAAATTGTTATTGCAAAACTTTGCAATTTAACAAAGGGATGCCAAAAATAGAAGAATGGCATACTTTAATTAACACCAAGAAAAAGTTCATGATAAAGTACTTGAACTAAATTAAGCATGGGATGGCATATATACTTGTTTACTATCAAATGACAATAATTAATTGCCTAATATTAGGAATAATTAGAGCATGACATATAATATATCTTATCGATTTAAACAGTCAATGAACACTAGAAGTTAGTGTACATACCTCTAATCATAGCCAATTAGGATGACAATGAGATTGAAATTAGCACTTGCAAAAACCGAGTTACTCTTTTAATCTATCCCCTACCAACGTGCTCTTTTAATCTATCATATTCTCTCCATTTGTAGGTCTAGTTACCATCAGAACAATAGATCAAGCACTCATATTGTTGATCTATATATAATCATTTCCTTCAAAAAATTTTAAATTGTAAATTAAATATTACAAAAATCCAATTAGGATAAACATAAAACTCACATGTTAATGCTATTTTTATATTAGGATAAACATAATTTAAATCAAAATTATATTTAAACTAACAATTAATACACAAATAAAACTTACTCATGTTAAAGGGGGTTGAATTGAGTATAAATGAAGTTATGTTATACAGTAAGTAATAAATGAACATGATTGAGCTATAAAAATATGGTCATTCTAACCGACAAACCAATGTAATAATTATAATTTATTTAATATGTGCAATTTATATAAATTTTAATAGATTTCTTCTTAATTGAAGTATCCCTTAAAAAATATTAATTTCGTAAAAAATTATAAAAGAAAGCATTGTTAATTAGATAGGTTAGGTTAAATTAATCAAGATTGGTTATGTTATGTAATATTACAAAATATATCACTAGCTTCATTGGTATCGTTTGTTAACTCAAGAATATAACAAAAAATTGTAAAATTCTTATTGTTACTGAAAAGATTTTGTAAACCAAACAAGGCTGGTACCAATGGCAGATGGTTGACTTGCTTAAGTAATATATACATATATGGTCGTGGATCACCATGAAGATTGGTAAATCTTTTAGAATATAAAAGTGCCACCAAGAGAGTTTTGAGAGTATTTTTCGCCAACTTTTTCACTAAACGCTTTGGGACACTTTAGTGGTGATGACCATCGATCCAAAACTTAAGAGAGTCACTGGAAGAGATCTTAGGTTGCATCATTGGCAGCGTTTGAGTTTAATTGCAGTGGATTCCATCATCATTTGATTGTGAAATTTCAAGGGGGTTTCTTTATGTTTTATTTGATTTGATTTTTTCTTTTCGATTATATGTGGATCTCTATGATGATGAGGAACTAGATTCCTTGGATATCAGGCGATTATAGAACATTAGAATGAATTTGTAATTGGCTCCTTTGTTATTGTTAAATTTAGAATGGTTTCTTTATTTGTCTTTTTTGATGCATTATTGATAAGTGCTCGTGTTATAGTAATACAGAGTGTTATTATCTTACATTAAGCATTACTTTTCTCAGATTTTATCATTAATTGGTGTACATTTGTGTGCTTTTGTGCATTGTAGGGTTGTGGAGCCAATTTAGAGAAAAAGAGCAAAGTTAGGTCATGTTTGCCGTTGTTGTGGAGTTCTCGGACCAAGCAAGGAACAAGGCACGAGTCTAGACTTGTGGATGTGTGCCAACCTCCTTTGGAGGGCCACAAAGGCAGCCATATTCACAAAAGTCTAACCCGTGTAGCATAGGAGAACTTCGCTAATGAGAAGAATTGAAGCAATCGACATGATCTACCGTTGATTGTGTGCCCAATTTAACGGCCTCGATGAAGAACAATGAAATCGGGAGCATTCGATGCGTGAGGACTTGGTACTGTAGCAGTTTACTGTTCACTGCTCGCCAGAAAACCAAATCTAGAAAATCCACACGGGTGTGTGGAAATTCCACACAGCCGTGTGGATACCCGATTTTAGCCGATTTACAGCCGCGACTCAGCATTATTTAAAGAACTTTTTGGGGACTTTTTGAGGTTCTTTTCGCCTATTTTCTGAAAGGTCGCAGCTAGGGTTTGGAGAGGACTTTGTGGAGGATTGGAGCGAGTTCTCGGCATCGACATCGAAGCCCGTCGGAAGATAACTATTGGGGGAGCTTTCGTCGGCACCGATCCGGCGAGGTGTGCCCTAGGCTTGACGAGGAGCTTGGTGGAGAGGACGGAGCGACCTCACAAGACCATCGCCACGCATCACAAGGGGGTTTCATCTATGTTTTCTATTCTTGTTATATCATATACATTAATGGATTTGTATAGCTCCATGGAGAGCTAAACCCCTTGTGAGTATTCGGACTTGTAAACCCTAGGATGACATTGTTTCTATGACTTTTATTATGCTTTCTTAATTGATGTTTTTAATTGAGTTCCAATCTTGATTGCTTATTGTATTGATTTTCCCTTAGCCATGGCACTAGGGTTGAGAATCATCTAGGTTATCCTTTGGAGGTGTAACAACTCCTGTAGGGTTAGACTACTCAAGATTGGAGAGGGTCGAGAGGGTGAGTCGTAAAGTAGCAAAATGTCCCTTTTTCCCTTCGGTGTGATTTTCCCTACCTCCATGTTCCAAGAGTTCTTAGCGGTCAAAGTAAAGCGAAGTGCTAGGAGATGAACTCCCCTGGGCTTAGTTGTGTGAGCAACAGAGTGAAGGGTTGTAGTAAATCCTAGTGCTGGGGTTTAACTAAGACTAGGGTTCTTTCACCTGGAACAAAGGGTTAGAGCTACACTTAGGAACAGGGTCTATCACTTGGAATCCCTAAATCATAATGCAATTCCACATAGTGTGAGGCTTAGGAAGATAGACTCCCTTGGTACTTAGTTGACAGGTCAATGACACGACCCCTTGCATGTATTCTGCAAGTGCACGGGCTTGTCGAAGTAATAAATTTTACCTTGGTGAGTGGGTGGTCGTATCCACATGGAATAGGGATTTAAGATACAAGAACTCACTATTTAGCTATGCGGTGTACGAAAAGTGAGAGTAGAATTGATGAGTGAGTGTGAAACCAATCAAAAGTAGAAAGATGGAAGGTAAGAGTGTGCTAGAACGAGTAAATAGAGAAGGACTAGCAATGGATGAAATAGGGTACCCGGACAAGCTACCCCTAGGACTTATGCTTCTAGTGCAAGACTATACTATTATACTTTCCTATTGATGTTAATTGAGTCGAGGATATCCTTAAACACACGGTGCCAAACCTAAGGTCAACCGTGACTAACCCCAACACTATGCCTTGGCATTAGGTTTTCACTACGACTCTTGACTCTCGTTGACCTGTCAACTAAGCCCTAGAGGAGTACGTCTTCCTAAGCTTCACACTACGTGGGATTTCTTAAAGTTCTAGGGATTCCTAGTGATAAAACCAGTTCCTATGTATAGTTCTAACCCTTTGGTCCAAGTGGAAGAACCCTAGTTTAAATTAAGCCCCAGCACTAAGATTCACTTCAACCCTTCACTCTGTTGCTCGCGCAACTAAGCCCTAGGGGAGTTCCTCTCCTAGCACTTCACTCCATCTCGACCGCTAAGAAATCATGGAACAGGAAGGTAGGAAGAATCACACCGGAGGGAAAAGGGGACATTCCGCTACCTCACGACTCACCCTCTCAACCCTCTTCAACCTTAAGTAGTCTAACCCTATAGGAGTTGTCACACCTCCAAAGGATAACCTAGATTGTTCTCAACCCTAGTGTCACGACTAAGGGAAAATAATTACAAGAGATAATTAAGATTTAAACTCGAATTTATTTATCAATAATGGAAAAGCATAATAACAATGTCATAGAAACATAATGATCCTAGGGTTTATAAGTCCGAATACCCACGAGGGATTTAGCTCCTCATGGAGCTATACAAATTCATCAAAATATAAAAGAAAGCACAAATTGAAAGCATCGATGAAAACCTCCTTGCATATAATGTGGCCGTGGTCTTGTGTGGCCGTCGGACGTCGGTGACGATGCCGATGACGAGCTTCGAACCTCCATGAAGTCCTCTCCAAAACCTTAGCCGCGCTCTCCAGAAGTTGGGGAGAAAGATAGGTCAAAAGATATGTAAAAAGTCTCCAAAACGGGCTTTTATAACGTTGAGTCGCAGCTTTAAAATTGAACTTATCGGGATTTCACACGGCCGTGTGGAATTTCCACTTGCCCGTGTGAACTCTCTGGTTTTCTGAATTTTGGTTGAAAGTGAACAGTATCTTGCTACAGTGTTTTACTACAGTGCTGCTTCATTGTTGCTACAGTACTCGCTGAAACGCACCCGAATTCGTTGTTCTTCATCGAGGCCATTGAATTTGGCACACAATCAATGGTAGGTCGTGCCGATTACTTCAAATCTCCCTCTTTGGTGAAGTTCTCCTAAGCTACACGAGTTATACTTATTGTGAATGTGACTGCCCTTGTGCCCCTCCAAAGGAGGTTGGCACACACTCACAAGTCTAGGCTCGTGCCTTGTTCCTTGCTTGGTCCGAAAACTCTCCAACAATGGCAAACACGACCCAACTTCGTTCTTCTTATTCAAAATAACCCCTCAAACCTACAATGCACAAAAGCACACAAATGCACACAATTTAGTGATAAAATTTGATAAAAGATATGCTCATTGTAAGATAATAGCGCTTCGCGGTACTATAACATAAGCACTTATCAGTCAAAAAGAGTTAAGGGTCATAGTGAAACCTAATGCCAGGGCATAATGTTGGGATTAGTCACGGTTGACCTTAGATTTGGGACCTTGTGCTTTAGGATGTCCACGACTCATTAAACATCAATAGGAGAGTATAATACATTGTCTTGCACTAGAACATTAGTCCTAGGGGAAGCTTGTCCGGGTACCCTACTTTACACTTGATTGTTTCTTTCTTACGCTTTACTCGCACTCTCATGTCTTACATATTTCTCTCTCATTTTCTTATTTCTCTTAATTACTCTTGCATACACACATTGATTGTTACTCTCACCATTCGTACTTCACACTAGCTAAATAGCAAGTTCTTGTGTCTACAATCCCTACTTCCTGTGGATTCGACTACCCTCTCACCGAGGTACTATTATTACTGCGACAACCCGTGCACTTTCGGGTTCCTGTCAATTTTACATATATATATATATATATATATATATATATATAAAAGCTTTAATTCATGTTTAATTTGAATGTAAGATTGAGAAATCCTTGCGTATAGATTTAGCATAGGTGAAATAAGTTGTAGATATTTAGTATCACAACTTTTTCGAATCAGAATTAAAGAGTGGAATGCCATTAATCCTAATAGAAAGATTCAAAGAGCACAATACAATCATACATAGATTCAATTAGAAAGAGATTTTAATTAATATTTGTATGGGATCAAGTGCTAATAGCCTTGAGAAAAGTATTAGCATAATTTAAGAGTCTCCATGATCCAAAACATTCTATGCTTTATCCACTATTGAGTTCGATTACAATTGAAGTCCTAGTGGGATCCATCTCAAGTTACCTCTTTTAATTGATTACCAAATTAACCTTAATGTCTAAGTTTCAGCTTTCTTTGTAGTTTCCTTTTAGTTAATTATTTTTACTGACACCAAATTATTAGGTTAGATAACAGAGGAGAATCTAGAAATTGGACTTCCATTCCTCATGTGTTTGATATTCTACTATTCATATAGCACACTTTATTATTACTTGATAGACAAGTGGACTTTTATGCATTGGTTGAATTTGATGAGCATGCATGGCACCCATTAAGTTTTTGGTGTCATTGCCAAGCAATGAAATATTAAGAACGGTAGGAATTTGTTAATCTGACCATTATATTCAATTTTATTCCCATACTTGCTTTCCTTTTATTTTATTCATTTCATTTCTTGCTTTGTTTTATCTATTTTTTTTGTCATAGAAATCAATGTATGATGAGGTGTAATTTTGTAGAAATTATTAGGGAAATTGAGTGCATTGTTAATAGGAGATTGAGGAAAGCTTAGTTAAGAAAAACAAGACTTGTTATACAAAGCTCAAAAGCCGGATAGTAAGAGACAATGACAAAGCAACAGACTATATTTGAATATGTAAGACATTCTTTGGCGGCTACAAAGATAAGCATTATTAAATCAACCATCACTTGCAACAATTTTGAGATAAAGCTGAACACCATCATGATAATGCAATAGATGGTACACTTTGATAATCTATAGGATGAGGATCCCAATGCACATATTGCAGAATTTCTTGGAGATCTATGACATTCAAGATTAACGAGGTCTTAGATGATTATATTAAACTTAAATTGTTCCCATTTTAATTGAGATGTAGAGCAAAGTAGTGGTCAACCTCACTTAAAGGATTGATTATGACATGGGAATAGATGACAGAGAAATTCCTAGCTAGGTACTTTCCTTTGAAAGATAACGAAGCTGAGGAATGAGACCACTTCTTATTGTTAGCTCAAGTTAGAAACATTATATAAGGCATGGTAAAGAGTTAAGGACATGCTGATGAGATGTGCGCATCATGGTTTGCCCACTTGGATGCAAGATAAGGCATCCTACAACTAGTAAATCAGTTAGTGAGGTAGACAATAGATGTGATTGAATAAGGCAAACTAAATAGCAAGACACCTAAGGTAGATCAGCAATTATTTGATGAGATGGCTATAAGAAGTCACTAATGGAGTGCTACACGAGCTAGACCTCATAGCGTAGTAGGTGTTATGTAGTGTTCTTATAGCACTAGTAGCTCAAGTAGAATCCCTTAGTAATAAGATTATGGTCTTTCAAGATTCCAACAGCTACTGTAAGTCATATAGTGTGATACTTACGGGGGAGGTCACACATCTTCTGATTATCTGATTGTTTAGGAAGTATTGAGGCCTATGGAGCAGGTGCATTTTGTGAGTAATATGCCTCTACAACACAACAACCCCTATAGCTTACAATACGAGGTGGCGGAACCACCCAAATATTTGTTGCAGCAATTTGGGGTAACAGAGGTTGAGTTTGTCCTTAGCTTTTTAGCAATAACAACCCTAGGAAAGGAAGCTTGGTTTGGAAGAAGTGATGTTGAAATTTGTGCAATCAATGGAAAGCTAATTTCAAGAAAAAAAAGTGCCTACAAGGAAGACATATACATCCCTCCAAACTCTTGAGAGTCAAGTAGGGTAAATTGGCAAGTTATTGTCAAAGAGACTCCAAGGTAGTCTATAAAGCAACATGGAGATAAAACCAACAAATTAATTCTCAAGAAGTAGGCTTGAATTAGTAATGCAATAGGAGAAAGTAGTTGACATGATAGAATAGAAAGCTGAAGAAGAGCTTGGTGTGGAAAAAAAACAAGGAATAATCTAAAGGGAAGAAAAAGAAGGTCTAGCGAGTGTCGTTTCAAGAGCACCAATCCCGATTTCCTTAGCAAGCCAAGCTTAAAAGGACCAAGTGAATGATCAATTCAAGAGATTCCTTAAGTTATTTTAGCAATTACATATCAATTTTTAATTTGTTAAAGTATTTTTTGAAATACCCAAGTACTTAAAATTTTTGAAGGACCTGCTTACAAATAAGAGGAAGATGGAGAAATTGTCTATATTCATATTAAGTAACGATTTCCTAGCCATCCTCTGAAATAGACTGCTGCATTAATTGAAAGATCCAAGGAGTTTTACTATCCCTTGTTTAATTAGCAATTTAATTGATGAATGAGCTTTAACAGATTTAGGAGTTAGTATTCTTGTCATGCTATACAGAATCATTAAGAAGTTGGGGTTAAAAAAGCCTAACCAAAGTAGAAAAGCCTTACAATAAGCCAACTGATCGATTAGGTTTTAGTGAAATAATTGAAGGCATTTTGGTTACGATTGACAAATTTATCTTTCTTACAGACTTTGTTATGCTTGATGTTATTAAAGATGTTGAAATACCCATCATCTTAAGTAGACCACTTTTTTGTTACATCCAGAGCTTTGATTGACATTAGCTGTGCTATGATGGTACTTAGGGCTAGTGATGAGGAGGTAGTTTTTGGGTTACCAAAGGCTATGAGGCATTCTTTGGATTATGATGATATATGTTACTCAATTGATACCATTGATGTTATTGTCTCGAACATTTGCAAGAAATCATCTATAGTAACACATGGAGTAGTGTCCTTTAAGAATGAAGAAGGTGGCAAACCTTGAAAGGAAAGTTCATCAGCTCAAGGGAAGGCATAGAAGGAGAAGCATCAAGAGAAAAAGATATAGATGAAGTTCCCAAAGAGGCGACAACCTAAGTCTTGGAGTGGAGTCAAGGGATTTGTGAATTAACACCCTTCCATGTTAAGATTGAGTTTTATGTGACTACAAGAATATATACTAGAAGAAATGATCATGGAATGTGTAGCAAGAAGGATTGTGAAATATTGAAACCACCATTGTAGGTAGAATAGGTATATCAAGCAAGTAACATTAAATAAGTTCTTCTTGGGAGGCATTCAATGCTTTAACAACATTTTATGGAGTTATTTTTTATATTTTAATTTGTGTTTGCTCATTGGTTAGTTTTTGAATGACTTATGATTATATTATGCTTATTTGATTCATTCATACTGATCAAGATATTTGATGAGTTATTGTTTTATCATATCTGTCTTGAATTGATATAATGTTTTAAAAATGCAGGGAAAATAACAAGAATTGATCAGGGAAGTAGAATAGGACAATCTACACAGGCAATCGATTCTTATGGATTAGATCATGGACCTCTCATGCTTGCAATCCACGGGCCTATCTACTCATGTGTATAGGATGTTGTTAAGGATTAACAGGGACAAAAATAAAAATCCATGGATGTCATCCTCACCTTGGATCAATTTTTTTGAAAAGGCACAAGGATGCACAAGCCAATCCATGACCAATTCCATGGCTATGTATTACTTAGTTAAGTCCATAGTCTATCAGCGCTTATGGATATTCCCATGTAGCTTTTTCATAAATGATGCACAACCAATCCATGCTTGTGGATGGATTGTGGTTTCTATTTCTTTCCTCAAAAAAGGAAATCACTACATAAAATCATGCATTTTATGATAGTTTTTAAGTCATTTTGCAATGGTTTAAACCATAGCAAAAGCATTTGAGTGGCAGCTTTAAAACCACCGTGAATATTGCCATTGGGACACAATTCAAGGTGCTTTCTAGAAAAGACCAAAAAAATCACCGCTAATTGCAATTAGCGGTGATTCTCAATGGTTATAACTACTATGAAATGTAACACAATAGTGCTATGTTGCATTTACGGGTCAACAACGAAATGCACATTTCATGGTAGTTATAAATTGTAGCTAAATATAAGATAATAGTGCTATGTTGTATTTTTTAGCTGTTTAAATTGACTCTAAATGTACATTAGATGCTTGTACTTCATGGTAATTTCAACCAGAGGGTTGATTGCTTCCCCGTAAGTGTACCGGATCACCAAGTAATACTTCATGCAAAGACACAAGGATCTACTATTACTCCTTCGCCGCCTTCTTTCTAGCCCAACATCTCAAGTGAAAGAATTTACTTAACTAGATACAAGAAAATAAATAAAAGATTGCCACAATAGGTTACAAAGACAACAATGATGTGCAAAGGGCCAGTGGATGTGGATCCCCTTAAGGCGTCATCATGATACAAGGATGAAGAACAAAAGATGCAAGGGTGATTTGAACCGAGGGATTTCTAGATTAGATCAACCCCAATTTTCTCGGTGGTTGAACCCTAATTCCATACAAGTGTTGATCGGAATCTCTTCCAAATCAACACTCCTACAATTGCTTTAAGAACATGAAAATCCCAAAATAAGAATAAACTCCTTCTAGGTTTACTCTTAAGAGTCGGAGGGCTACCAACATCCAATCTCTCAACATGTTGATACAAGTAACCCCTTTTAATCCATTCAAGATCTAATACACGTGTGTAGGTTACATCTACATGTACAAGTCATAAAAGAATTATGGATCTCTCCATATGTAATTCTAGCATGAAGGCATAATGGATTAAATCATAAATCAAACCCAAGCAATAGAATTAAAAACTAATCATCCAAAATACATGATGAACCACCCCCCCTTTCCCCTTCCCCACACCCAAAGGTTTACAGACATCTGGTGGCCTTGGGGGTCTAGTGTGCCATCAAACAAATGTAAACAACAGCGTAGATCAAAATACAAGAAAAGTTCATAAATGACACTGACAGGGGCCCGAAAGTGCACGGGTTGTCGAAGTAATAAAGTATCCTAGTGAGAGGGTAGTCGAATCCACAGGGAGTAGGGATTAGAGATAAGAGTAATTGCTAATTAGCTAGTGTGAAATGATGGTGGTCAGAACAATCAATATGTGTGCAAGAAAAATGAAAGAGAAATATGAAAGACAAGAGAGTGTAAACAAAGAGTAAAAAGAGGAACAATCAATATAAAATGGGGTACCCAGACAAACTCCCCCTAGGACTAATGTTTCTAGTACAAGACTAATATTATACTCTCTTATTGATGTTTAATAAGTCATAGAAATCCTTAAGCACACGGTCCCAAACCTAAGGTCAACAGTGACTAGTTCCAACACTATGCCCATGCATTATGCTTCACTACAACCCTTCACTCTGTTGATCTCTCAACTAAGTCCCAGGGGAGTTCATCATCCTAAACCTCACACTACATGGAACTGCTTGACGTTCTAGGGATTCCAAGTGATAGACCCTGTCCCTAAGTATAGTTCTAACCCTTTGGTCCAGGCGAAAGAACCCTTATCTAAGTTAAGCCCCAACACTAGGATTCACTACAACCCTTCACTCTGTTGCTCGCGCAACTAAGTCCCAGGGGAGTTCATCTCCTAGCACTTCACTCTACTTCGATTGCAAAGAACTCTTGGAACATGGAGGTAGGGAAAATCACACCGAAGGGGAAAGGGGACGTTTCGCTACGTCACGACTCACTCTCTCGACCCTCTCCATTCTCAAGTAGTCTAATCCTATATAAGTTGTCATACCTTCAAAGGATAATATAGATGATTCTCAACCCTAGTGTCACGGCTAAGGGAAAATCAATTATAATTAACATGCAAGATTGGAACTCGATTTAAATCATCAATTAAAAAAGCATAATAAAAGTCATAGAAACAATATCATCCTAGGGTTTACAAGTCCGAATACCCACAAGGGGTTTAACTCTCCATGGAGCTATACAAAGTCATCAATGTATATGAATTGACAAGAATAACAAACATAGATGAAACCCTCTTATGATGCTTGGCGATGGTCTTGTGAGGCCGCTCCGTCCTCCCCACCAAGCCCCTTGACAAACCTAGGGTACACCTCGCCGGATCGGTGCCGACGAAAGCTCCCCCAATAGCTATCTTTCAACGGATGTCGATGTTGATGCCGAAGACTCGCTCCAAACCTCCACAAAATCTTCTCCAAACCCTAGCTGCGAACCCTCAAGAAGTTGGGGAAAAAGATTCCTCGAAAAAGTTTGAAAAGTCCCTTAAATAGTGCTGAGTCGTGGCTTTAAATCAGCTGAATTCGAGTATCCACACAGCCGTGTGGAATTTCCACACGCCCGTGTGGATTCTCTGGAATTGATTTTCTGGCGTGCAGTGAACAGTAAACTATTACAGTAATTGCTACATTGCTTGCGTACAAAATGTTCCCGATTTCATGTTCTTCATGAGGCCATTGAATTGGGCACACAATCAATGGTAGATCTTGTCTATTGGTTTTTTTCTCTTCATTGATGAAGTTTTTCAATGTTACACGGGCTAGAATTTTATGATTGTGACTGCCTTTGTGCCTCTCCAATGGAGGTTGGCACACACCCACAAGTCTAGAACCCATGCCTTGTTCCTTGCTTGGTCCAAGAACTCCTTAACAATGGCGAACATGACCTAATTTTGCTCTTTCTTCTATAAGTTCACTCCACAACCCTACATGCACATAAAAGAACACAAATGCACACCAATCAATGATAAAATCTGAGAAAAGTAATGCTTAATGTAAGAAAATAATAATTTGTACTACTTTAACACGAGCACTTATCGGACACTCCCTAGATAAAAAGATGATGAAGATGAGGTAGATCGGGCCGAATGACGCTTCCCTCTCTCAAGGATCACCGAATGGTTCTTCTCCTAGCCAAAGGTCGCTTCACGGTCCTAAGACTCCTTTCTTCCTTGATGGTGGATCTCTCCTTTGAAAGATGATGCTTTGAAGCCTCAAAAGCCCTTGAAATCACATTGAAAGATCGTTGCATTTCTATGTTTTCTTTCTTCAATGACTGCCAAGGAACTGTTTTTCTAGCTCTAGAAGACTCATTTTATACCCCCAAGCCATACGAGTCATATAAAGCCGTACGAAGCCCAAATGATGAGAAATCATTGTATACCTGGATCAATACAAGTCTAATAAGGACCCATATAGAGGCAGCATGAGTTAGGCAAAAGTATCTACTGCAGTACTTAGCTACAGTAAAAATGCTACAGTGCTGCACAACCTTGTTTTCTCCTTTTTTTTTGCCCTAATCGTGTCCTCGTGTTCTCCTTGGCTTCTTTGTGCCCTACAAAGCAAATAACACACGATTAGGCACAAAACGGGGATCAATTCTTAACAAAATACATGCTAAGTGTATAAAATACATATAATAAAATATATGCAATTAGACACTTATCAAGGGTAATGCACAATAGTGGTAGTTCTAATTCCTGCCAGTTAAAAACCACTGTGAATGTGATAAGTGTACAATGTTCTATTATTTCATATCATTTTGTACACTCATTTGGATTGTATTAGGATTATATTATGGATTTCGATGCTAAATCTTGTGTATCTTGCATTCTTATGCTGAGAGAGAAAAAAGAGGCATTCCAGAACGTAAGCGAAGAATTTTAAGCTCTCTCGGTATCGATAGAACAAGTACAACGCAAACTGGGTTATTTACGAGAAGGCCTATGGCCTTGCTTATGGTCGTAAGTATTTTCCAGAGAACATCGCGGGTATGCTTATTCCCGCAAAGAGGAGTTCAGAGCCAAATCAGAGGACCTTATGGGTAGGACTTATGCCCGTAAGGATGCTCGTAAGGGCAATCCAGAGGAGCTTACTCGGTAGGGAAGGTCGTAAGGGACATCAAAGTATAGTTTACGGTCCAACGCTTATGGCCATAAGTTGGATCGTAACACATACAAAAGACCTTACGAATGAGAGTTACGCTCATAAGTATTCCCTTAAGGCTCGCGATCAATCTTCTCTAGCTCCTTACGACCATGTCCTTACTCCTATACGTAGCCCGTAAGCAATAGAGTATAAATAGATATTATGAGGATTGTTAGGATGTTCTTTTAGCTTTTCTTAGATCCTTTTTAGAGGCGAAGTAGGAGGAAGAAGGAGATGAATCTCCAGGGCTTAATGGGTGATTTTAGAGGAGATTTGGATCCACATTCAAGGGGATAGGAGATCATAGCCATCAAGCTCATCTGGGCGGCGTTTGTGGAAGATTGCCTTGGGTTTCTCTGGTGATTCATCCCAAGCATGATTGAGATAGGATTTTTATTATTTTCAATGTCTCTCATCATGCTTTTTTGTTTGAATGATTGCCCTCCATTAATGGAGGGATAATTTGTAGATGTTTGGGCATAGTAAACTCTAGACCCATGTGATTTACTTATTTTGTTAATTACAATCATTTCTATTTGAATCTAATTACATGTTTGAATGCTTGATTTCTATTCTTGCGAAAACCCTAGTTGTCACACTAGATGTGCTTTGTGACGAAAAGAAATTCTAACCTAGCATAGGCATACTGTGATTAAAGAAAATTGTGAGTAAGTATAGACATAGGGTACTTTGGAGACTCTATCTTCCTTAATTCTCCTACAAGAGTTAATGAATGACTCTATGCTTTTTGCAATCATGTGGAGTAGATTTTAAGAGAAATCATATTTCTACTCTGTATTAGGATTAGGGGTAATCTCTACTCATATGAGGGATTATCTACTTAAGAGATTCTCATTAGCCCACAGTGATGTTTCATAGAATGTTAATGCGATTGTATAGATGACCCTATCAGCTTTGCGCCAATTTAGTTACTTTTCACCCTCTATATAAGGGTTTAGTATAATTCAGAAAATCTCTCGGTTCAAATAGGATTGCATCCTTAGACAATCTTTGTCCTGTACTTAACAAAACCTAGAGGGATGATATGTCCGGACATCATTTCTTCCCTTGATTTCTCTTCCATTTTATTTCATATTTCATATTTCTTGTTTTTAGTTTATTTTGTTTACACACATTTGATTGTTTAAGAAAATTTCCAGAATTAGAGTTACTACTAGTATTCTCATTTTTCCTTGTGGGCCGACATCGTGCTTTGCGCACACTATTATTACACAATCGGCACGTACACTTGTGTCCTTATAAGAATGCAACTAAATTTTTTCAAAGTAATTTTTATAAATGCCCATTTTTGTTACAACAATATATCTATTGAAGTTTTGTTAAATTACATTACAATCCAATTAATTTAGAATAAAGATAGTAAAAATTTTATTGATAGATAAAATTTATTAATATATTTGTACAAAAGATTGGACACTAGTACCAACTAAACAAAAAATACATGCCCACTCCTCTTATATGTTGACGGACCTCTAGGGTGTGTGAAAATAAATATGTGAATATGTAAATACTGTCAAAGTGTGCCAGTGAATACCGCAAGTATATGGATCATCAAGTAATACTTTGTGGGCGAGCATGAGGGTCGTATTTCCCCAGGAACAGCGAGAGGCTCCTATTACTTCCTTTTCGCTTAATCAATCACCTAAATGTCTCCATTGTTTCTTTAGTCTACTCCTACAATTTTTTAAACAATACAGTGGAGAATCATTGAGGACACTTGAAAAGAGTTGGGTAGTTGTATGATAGTTTTCTTGGTTGTTACTTATGGTATGTGTTGAGTATGACAATCATATTCTAGCATTGGGCTAGGGGAAATGAAAGCTTTACTAATCCCAATCTCTTGGCAACTAGGTCTAAATTACTAGGAACTAAAGATGGAATCTTTTCATATCCAAGCCTCCTATATTTGCCTAAAGTACAAGAACTCCTCTAGAAGGGACAAATCAAACCCTAAGCCTAAGGGACAATTGATCCCTAATCCAGAAACCTAGCTATGCCTAATATCTTAGCGCACACGTAGATCTAACATGTCATGTGTGTTCTAATACAGGGGCATATCTTCCTCACAACATTAACAAGATAAGCATTCAAGAAACATACAATGAATCACAAAATACTAGATAGCTTTATTGAATAATCAATCAAAGTTCACAAGCAATCATCAAAATACCTAGACATACAATTCCTCTCGAATTGGGGTCTTATATATGGATCAAGGATAAAAATATGAATAAAAATAGATCCACAAGAACAAAAAAAAATTCATGAAGAATTCCGAAAGTAACTCCTCCAATAGATCTTTAAGGTTGAGCTTGAGAGAATCCCAAGATGACAACGAATCTCTTTGTGTGCCCTCCTCTAATGATTTACGTTGACTCTCCCTTGGAAAACCCGCTAGAATCTACCTGAAAAAGTGAAGAAAGTTGTCTCTAGCCGCTCTGATCTCCAAAACTCCAGCCGCTCTACCTTATTCGGCAGAAGAATCTCCTTTTGATCCCAAAATGCTAGGGTTTATATAATGTCGAGTCTGCCACGGCCACACCATAGGCATTGTGAGGCCCGTGGGGAGTAAGTTGTTGCTTGGGGCTCAAGTCATGTCCTAACATAGCTTCTCTGGGCATTGTGTGGGTAGATCATGGTCACGATGGATTCACAACGGTCGTGGTGAGGTTGTTGTGACTTCTGTTTTGATCCCACTGATTCCATATTGCAACCACTTGATAAAAATAGTGTTGAGAGTGGACAATGGCTGTGGTGAGATGGCATCAAGGCCGTTGTGAGCATGGTGAAGCTCTAATTCAGCAACTTAGTCCATTTTTCTTTGAAACACCCTAAATTCCCTTGAACCTAAAGTAAAATAAAAGCACACGGTGAACAAAATAATAGAATTTGGTACCAATTTGGTGCTAAACATGTTAAATCTCATGTTAAGTGTAGTGTAAATGATAAGTACTTGACCTCAGGCAACAAGAGATGGAGTTTCAATAGTACAAGGGAACATTCAAAGGCTAGTTAACATGGACATGCTACTACAAAAGGGTTTTATTCAGTAGTCAATCTCTTCATCCACTATCTTGTTGTCTAGATTGTGTTGCAAAAACTTTTCTGTGTTTCATTTAGCCTGACTATATTTGATAAGTGCTCGTGTTATAGTAATGCAAAGCG
This sequence comes from Dioscorea alata, assembly GCA_020875875.1. Classification (NCBI taxonomy): domain Eukaryota; kingdom Viridiplantae; phylum Streptophyta; class Magnoliopsida; order Dioscoreales; family Dioscoreaceae; genus Dioscorea; species Dioscorea alata. The sequence goes on along the minus strand of CM037028.1, from coordinate 19,491,062 downwards.
TTATTATCTTGCAATGAGCATTAATTTAATCAGATTTAATCACTAAAAAGTGTGCATTTGTTTACTTTTGTGTATTGTAGGGTTGTGAAGATAAAGTGAAGAAAAGGAACGAAGTTAGATCGTGTTCGCCATTGTTGTGAATATTCTTGGACTAAGAAAGGAGCACGGCATGAGTAGAGACTTGTGAGTGTGTGACAACCTCCTTTAGAGTGGCACAAAGGCAATCACATTCACAATAAGTCTAACTCATGCTAGCAAGGAGAAATTCACCAATTAGGAGATTTGAAGCAATCGGCACGATCTACCATTGATTGTGTGCCCAATTCAATGGCCTCAATGAAGAACGATGAATTCGGGAGCGTTTCGGGACAATACTGTAGCAGCACTGTAGGAAAATACTGTAGCAAGTTACTGTTCACTGTTTTGCCGAAATTCAGCATTCCAGCAACTTCACACGGGCGTGTGGAAATTCTACACGGCCGTGTGAAATCTTGATTTCTGTGATTTTAAAGCCGCGAGTTGACACGACCTTTTGCGTGTGTGCCGCAAGTGCACGACCTTGTCGAAGTAACAAAATTACCCTGGTGAGTGGATAGTCGAATCCACAGGGAATAGGGATTTAGAACCCAAGAATTCACTATTTAGTCATGCGGTGTACGAAAAAAATAATCGGAGTGATGAGTGAATTTATGGAAACAATTAGAATAAACGACAAGAAAGTAAATAGAGAGATGAAAGACAAGAGAAAAGCAAGTAGAAGTTAAAAGAGAAAGACTAGCAATGGGTGAGATAGGGTATTCCGGACAAGTTACCTCTAGGACTTATGCTTCTAGTGCAAGACTATGCTATTATACTTTCCTATTGATGTTAATTGAGTCGAGGATATCCTTGAACTCACGGTCCCAAAACTTAAGGTCAACCGTGACTAACCCCAACATTATGTCCCGGTATTAGGATTCACTACGACCCTTGACTCTTGTTGACCTGTCAACTAAGCCCCAGGGGAGTCTATCTTCCTAACCCTAACACTACATGGGATTGCTTTAAGCTCTAGGGATTCCTAGTGATAAAACCTGTTCCTCTATGTAGTTCTAACCCTTTGGTCCAGGTGGAAGAACCCTAGTCTAGATTGAGCCCTAAAACTCTATCTTGACCGCTAATTAACCAAGGAAACGGAGGTAGGGAGAAATCACACCGGAAGGGAAAGGGTACATTGCTACCTCACAACTCTCCCTCTAAACCCTCTTCAGTCTTAAGTAGTATAATCCTATAGGAGTTGTCACACCTCCAAAAGATAACCTAGATTGTTCTCAACCCTAGTGTCACGGCTAAAGGAAGAACAATAGCAAAAGATAATTAAAATGAAACTCGAATTTATTCATCAATATTGGAAAAGCATAATAACAATGTCATAGAAACATAATGATCCTAGGGTTTTACAAGTCCAAATACCCACAAGGGGTTTAGCTCCTCATGGAGCTATACATGTTCATCAAAGTGTAAAATAAATTGCAAAATAAGAACATCAATGAAAACCCCCTCACGTGTGATGTGGTCGTGGTCTTGTGCTGCCGTCGGACGTCGATGATGATGCCGTTGGCGTGCTCCAATCCTCCACAAAGTCCTCTCCAAAACCCTAGCCTCACCCTCTCGAAGTTAGAGAGAAAGCTAGGTCAAAAGATGCTCAAAAAGTCTTCCCCTCGGGCTTTAAATAGGCTGAGTGCGGCTTTAAATTTGAACTTATCGGGGCTTCACACGGCCGTGTGGAATTTCCACACGCCCGTGTGAAGTTTCTGTCCTCCTGAAAAATTACTTCACACGGCCGTGTGGAATTTCCACACGCCCGTGTGAAGTCTCTGGCTTGCTGGAAAATGATTCACACGGCCGTGTGTTAATTCCACACGCCTGTGTGAATTCTCTGGAAACTTGATCTTCGGCAGAAAATACACAGTAACTTGCCGAAACGCTCCCGAATATGTTGTTCTTCATCGAGGCCATTGAATTGGTCACACAATCAATGGTAGATCGTGCCAATTGCTTCAAGTCTCCTTCTTGGTGAAGTTCTCCTAGGCTACACGAGTTAGACTTGTTGTGAATGTGATTGCCTTTGTGCCGCTCCAAAAGAGGTTGGCACACACTCACAGGTCCAAGTTCGTGCCTTGTTCCTTGCTTGGTCCGAAAACCTCCCAACAACGGCGAACACGATCTAACTTTGTTCTTCTTTTCCAACTTGGCTCCACAAACCTATAATGTACAAGAATACACAAATGCACACTATTTAGTGATAAAATCTGATAAAAGAGATGCTCATAGTAAGATAATAACGCTTCGCGTCACTATAACACAAGCACTTATCACAAGTCAACATTAAAAGGCCGATTTTGGAGACTTTTGGATATCTTTTGACCTATCTTTCTCCCCAACTTCTGGAGAGTCTGGCTAGGGTTTCGGAGAGGGCTTCATGGAGGTTTAGAGCGCGTCACCGGTATCGTCACCGACGTGCGGCGACCGCACAAGACCACGACCACACCATACGCAAGGGGGTTTTCATTGATGTCTTTACTTTGTGCTTTCTTTCATATTTTGATGAACATGTATAGCTCCATAAGGAGCTAAACCCCTCGTGGGTATTCGGACTTGTAAACCCTAGGATTATTATGTTTCTATGACATTGTTATTATGCTTTTCCATTATTGATGAATAAATTCGAGTTTCAATCTTAATTATCTTTTGCTATTGTTTTCTCTTAGCCGTGACACTAAGGTTTGAGAACAATCTAGGTTATCCTTTGGAGGTGTGACAACTTCTATAGGATTTGACTATTTAAGATTAAAGAGTGTTGAGAGGGAGAGTTGTGAGGTAGCGATGTACCCCTTTCCCCTCCGGTGTGATTTCTCCCTATCTCCGTTTCCTTGATTTATTAGCGGTCGAGATAGAGTGAAGTGCTAGGTAGATAAACTCCCCTGGGACTTAGTTGCGCAAGTAACAGAGTGAAGGGTTGACATGAATCCTATGCACTGGGGCTTAATTTAGACTAGGGTTCTTTCACCTGGATCAAAGGGTTAGAACTATACATAGGAACAGGTTTTATCACTAGGAATCCCTAAAGCTTAAAGCAATCCCACGTAGTGTTAGGCTTAGTCATGGTTGACCTTAGGTTTTGGACAGTGTGTTTAAGGATATCCTCGACTCAATTAATATCAATAGGAAAGTATAATAGCATAGTCTTGTACTAGAAGCATAAGTCCTAGAGGTAACTTGTCCGGATACCCTATTTCATATTCATTGCTAGTCCTTCTCTGTTTACTCCTGTATGCACTCTCTCACCTATCATCTTTCTATTTTTAATTCTTGTCTCTTTATATTTGCCTTCATACTCACTCATTGATTCTAATCTCACTTTTCGTACAGCGCATAGTTAAATAGTGAAATCTTGTGTCTTAAATCTCTATTCCCTGTGGATTCGACTACCCACTCATCAGGGTAAAATTTATTACTTCGACAACCCGTGCACTTGCGGGTACACACGCAAGGGGTCGTGTCAATATTCTTTTCATAACTTTTTTATTCACGAACATACTTCTTCTTCTTCTTCTTCTTCTTCTTCTTCTTTTTTGAATAACAAATAGTAGTTTTCATACTTCCCAGGAGGCAGCCTTCTCTGTCACTAAGCTATACTTTTTGTATCCGATTTGTTGCGAGTGAGTATGACTCCAAAAGAGGAAGCTCTTTCTGCTGTGGACACATTTTAAATAAACTGAGGAAATAACTAACACTAATGATACCCTTACTATAAAAAACCACTTTCTTGATATAAGGTGCAAGATGTACTTAGGAGGGACACAAGATAGAGCAAAAAATCGTAAAGAAACCAAACTCTTGAGAAGCAAAAAAAAAATAAAATGCGACTATAGAAACTCTGATCAATACTTGCAATGCCTTAAAAGGTCTACACTAGCATGTATAAAACACAAGCACCAATATTTTTGAAAGAATTTTCCATGAACAAATTTTCCACAAATATAATAAAAAGTTTCCCAAATATCCATGAATATAAAAATCATCACACTCCCTCTCCACACTTATAGATGTACATTGTCCCCAACTTATGCATGCACGAAAAAGTGTAGTAAAATAGTAAAATAGTAAAATACAATAACAAAAGAAAATGAAAGAGTACAAAAGCTCCAAGGCAAATGTCCCTTGATGAAATAAAATTTAATGTACAACTGAAATGGAAATTACAAAAGTGATAAAAGAAAAATCAGAACGGTTGATGTCAACATGGAAACTCTGTCTCGGTGTATGAGTGATGGAGAATAGGTGGTGTCAGTGAAGTAGGCTGAGACTCCGGCGCCACTGGAGCTAAAACTGTTAGTAAAGTAGGCGCTAGAGCAGATAAGGGTCCCTGATCTGTAGATGCACTAGGATCTGTCGGAGAAGTCCCTTAATCCTCACTTGACCCTCCTCGAGATGAGTCAGGCATTCCACGATAGCTGGTGGAATGGATGGTGTTGGTGTCGTAATCGAGGTAGAAGGAGGAGGAGCTACAAAAATGGTGACTATAGCTGGAGCTGGGATAGGAGGAACTGCTATTGCAGTGGTCTCCAAGAGAGACTCCTCATCATTAGAAGACTCTAAATCAAACCCATGGACCACCTAATATTGCACCCCGTGGGGTGTGTCCCGCCACTCTACCATGCGCATTATTCGGAACATGGTGACACCAAGCTGTGTATGCCTCCTACACTTCTCATACTTGGACAACAGTCGATCAGCCCTAGACCCCATGCAAGCCTCGTGATATAAGGACCTAGGAATATGGTCACTAGATGGGGGTCATGGAATTGATGACGCAACTGGTAGATTAGAGCATAACCGATGTGAATTGGCTTTCGGGCTAACATAGTCCATAGAAAGTATAGATACTAAAGGTTCATAGGCTACCATACTCCACAGAAAGTATAGATCCCAAGCCCTAGACCCCGCGTTGTCTCCTTGCATGGTTAGTATTAGTGATAAGATGGTGTGGAGATAGTGGAATGTCAGGCATCCTAGGCAAACGATTTTAAGGTCCCGCAGATATATGTCTATAGCCTCAAAGGGTTTGGGTCCATATCTGATATGTAATCAGGTGTACTAGTAGATCGACGTGGAGGTGTGAGTATGACTCAGTACGAGTATACTCCAAGTCGATCAACCCATCCTCACAGAGAAGTCCGTATAGGACATTGATGAATGTACAACATGCAAGTATTTTGTATCACTTTGTACACTCATTCGGCATGTATTAGAATCATATTGTGGAATTCGATACTAAATTTAGTTTGTTTCTCATTCTCAGGCTTAGGGCAGCATTTCAAGATGAAAGAGAGGGCCAAAAGAAACATTTCAGACCTTAAACGATGAAGTTGAACTCTGTCGACATCATTTAAAGAAGGATAAGGCAAACTGGGTAGTTTACGGACAGCTTACAGCCAACCTTACGGCCGTAAGTAGATTCTACAAAACCTTGCGGACATGCTTATGCCCTTAATGGGGGATTTAAAGCCAAATTAGAGAATTTTACTAGCAAGACTTACGTCCGTAAGGATCATCTAGAGGAGCTTACAACTACAACATACGCCCATAAGGCCGGTTATAAGAAGCAACATAGTGAAATTTACGGTCGAGGGCTTACAACCATAAATTGGACTGTAACATAAATAGGAGACCTTATGGATGTGGCTTATAGGCATTAGTGTTCCCATAAGGCTCGTGACCATTTTCTCCAGCTCCCTTATGACCATGTCTTTACGCCCGTAAGCAGTCCATAATAAGTTAAGTATAAATAAAACATATGAAGATTTTTAGAGCATTCAATACTTTTCTTTTGGGTGTTTCTTGGAGGCAAAGTTATGAAAGATAAGAGATGAATCTCCTACACTTTAGGGGTGATCTCAAGGGAGATTTATATCAATATTCTAGGGGATTGAAGATCATAGCCATCAAATTCACTTTGGTGGCGTGTGTGGAAACTTTCCTAGGGCTTCTCCGGTGATCTTTCATCGGCATGATTGAGAAGAGGGTTTTATTGGCTTTCATGTTTCTTCATATTATTTTTATCTTGGATTCTTGCCTTCATTAATGAAGGGCTAATTTGTAGATGTTTGGGCATAGTTGAATTTAGAGTTTATACTTATGGACATTGGTTGTTTGATCTTTGATGCTTTAATTATTTTGTTAATTACAATCATTTTCATTTGAATCTAAATGTGTGTTTGAATACTTGGTTCCTAACGAGGCAAAATCCCTAGCTTTCATGTTTTTTGTGCTACGAGATGAGAAGAAATTCCCACTAGCATAGATATGCGGCAATTCGAGAGGATAGTGAGTACACCTCTAATAAGAGTATGTTGGAAACTTCATCTCCCGTAATCCTTCTGAGTTAGTGGTAATCTCAGTACTCTTTACAACTATGTGGAGTGGATTTTAAGAGAAATCGCATTTATACTTTGTATTCGGATTAGGGGTAATCTCCTTCTCTACGGGGGAGATTATCTACTTAAGAAATTGTGATTAGCTCACGGTAAGGCTTCATAGATTGTTAATGCGATTGCGCGGATGCCTGTATCAGCTTTGTACCTATTCAGTTACTCTTCACCTTAGAAATTGGGGCCTAGTATAATTATGAAAACCTCTCGGTTCAAATAGGATTGCATGCATAAACAACCTTTGTCCTGCACTTTATAACCCTAGAGGGATGGTATGCCTGAACATTGCTTTCTTCCTTGACTTCTCTTCTATTATTTTCCATATTTTCTTATTTTTTCTTGCTTTTGTTCACACACACAGTATTCGACCACTTAGGCTATTTTTCTAGTTTAAGGTTACTACTAGTATTCACTTTCTTCCCTGTGGATCGACACTCTCTTTTTACACACACTTTATTACATGATTGATATATACGCTTGCATCCCTATCAAACATCATATACTTTTCCCCAAACATCTGAAAGCTAGTCGCCTTTCGATCTCCAAGGCTGATAATAGTCTGATCAAGCTCAAATGAGCTCATGACTTCCATCGTGAACTCCTAGTAGGTTGGCTCATAAATGACCAAAAACTATTCCCAGCCCTGTATTGAAATCAAATCTCGTACCTCATCGGCTAGGACTATCCAGTGTTGGCCAGTTAATTTGATGCCCCTCGACAAAGCGCTGATCCATGAGCCACCTGTAACGTGCGTGGTACTCAAGATCACCAAATCTAGGTATTGCTGGCCTAGAAGAGTCACCAGTCTTCTACTTCTTCTCGACCTCCACTTGTGGATGATTAACTGATCTCTTCTAACCTATAACATGCAACTAAGAAAGAATATGAAAAATTAATCAATAGAATATGACAAATGCAATACAGGAATGAACAATGGGTCCACCACGACCATTATGTGACCATAATGGTCTCAACACGCTAGTTTCCTTGGCCATGGTTATCCTCTAGATGTGTACAATGGGCATACAATGGTCTGTTGTGTGATTCAACAACTCTGTTGTGCACTTTTCTTGGGTCACTAATGGGCAAATCCTGTTGCGAAGGCAAGATGAGTGGGAAAAAGTTCACAACGGCCTTACAACAGTAGCACAACAACCGTTGTGGCTCATTTGCCCCTAGCTAACCATTTGAACAAAGCGTTATTCGCAATGACCATTATTCATTATGGAACAACTGCTGTGAAGCCTGAATATGGTGAAAAATTTTCATACAAAGGTTATTTCGATTAGAATTTGATGTAAATCATTCACCAAACATTTCTAAACTAGTTCATGCCATTTATACATCATAAAAACTCAATTTAAAAGGTTTTAGAATTATCTTGTGAAATAGGCCAAAAAGTGAAGGATACTCAGCGGTGGAAATCAAGTGAATCTCATACTAAATTACGAAGGAGAAATTTCTAAGCTCTCAAAATCACTAAACGATTTGTGGGGAAAGTTCTTTAGTGAAGTGGAAGAGAGCACAATGTTTTGAGTGAGAAAGGCCAAGAGTCAGCCGGCGGCAACCCTATATCACTCCATAACAGCCTTGATAATAGGCAGATAACGCCTGTTGTTCATCGGTTCAGTTCCCTTAGGCACCAGGACCATTACTGGCCCGTTATAAAACTATTGTCAACTTAGTTAGGGCTCAAAAGTTTCTAAGCATTAACGACCATTCTAGAACTCATTATGCTCACAATAGCCTAACCACAAGCGTGGAGAGTGCGTATCAGAACTTTGAAAAATTCAAAAGAAATTGCACACTCTGAAGAATAGTCATTATAGGTCACCACGGCAATGACAATGACTATGGTGAGCCCATGACAGACTCACTCAATTTTCTAGAGAATACAACTCTCTCCCTGTATATTACAATAGGAGTATAATGGGTGTACAATGCCCGTTGTGATACAAAAAATGGAAAACTATGGATTCTCCCAGTACAAAATGGCATGAAAACAATTCCTAACAATAAAACTAGACTCTACAAACAAATTTCGCTCATAAAATCCAATAAAAACTAGTCAAACTTCACAGCATTCAATCAATCATCAGTCTTTATTCAATCACTAAGTGATAAAAGACTAAAGAATAAAAATAAAGAACTACGACATAAATACTACTTGGGTTGCCTCCCAAGAAGCGTTTGTTTTACGTCATGAGATTGACATAGCTGCTCTTACCTCAAGATGACTTTGGTTTGCTTAGAGTAAGTAGAGAGAATGTCTCTTGATTACCTACTTTTGAAGTGGTGGAGGTTGTTACCTCAGTAGGATGCTCATCTTTAGGTTATATCTTCCTCCATACCTTGTTGTTGTGGTTCTTAAGTTACTCCTTATATTGCTCTTTTGAAGCAGTGGTTTTGAGGATTATGTTGGTTTTTCCTCAACCTTCCTCTCAAAGTATTCACGGAGGGGGTTCACCATGAACACATCTTGCATAAAATCAGACATAGACAAGTCAGGTTTATGTGCAAAGCAATATTCATCATCTTGGTCGATGAAGTGCTTCATGGCACTAGGTAGTTTGTACACCACTTCTTCTTCTCCAACTTTCAATGTCATATTTCCATATCTCTAATTGATTAAATTCCTAACTATGTTTAGAAAATGTATCCAAGATTAAGTGGGGTTTCTACATCTTCATCTATATCAAGAATCACAAAGTCCACGGTGATGCCAAGCTTCTCCATGGTCAAAAGCGCATCTTCCACAATTCCCCATGATCTTCTCACTGATCTGTCAGCCAACTACAATTTCATTCTTGTAGGCCTCAATTCTACTAATGCGAGCTTTATGTAGATCGTGTATGGCATCATGTTGATACTAGCCCCAGAATCGGCTAATACATTCTCTTCAACACTTTCACCTAACAAGCATGGGATCACAAAACTTCCAAGATCTCTCAACTTCATCGACATCTTTCTGGCCAGAATGGGAGAATAATTTTCATTAAGAGCCACTATGTCAACCTTTTCTAACTTCCTATTATTGTTAAACAAATTCTTCAAAAACTTAGCATATTTTGGCATCTGGGACAATGATTCAACAATTGGGATGTTTATGTGGAGTTGCTTTAAAATAGTCATGAATTTCTTGAACTATACATCCTCCTTGTCGTCTTTCAATCAAGAAGGGCAAGGAACTCAGGCTTTGTATTCCTAAACTACAGATCGAGCTAGTGAAATGGCCTTAAGATGCTCTCTCGGATTTACTTTAGCGTTGCTTGGGAGGTTATCTTAAGGTCTCTCTGTACTAGCTCTTGCCAACTGTCCAACCTGATTATCCAAGTTCTTGATTGATGCTTGGATGTTTCTTAATGTAGCACCAAACTCGTCCATCTTAACATCATTGCTCATCATATACTTGGCCAAAACATCTTCTGTCGAGAATTTTCTTTCAGAATGTTATTGTTGTGGCTAGTACTAGAAATTCTATTATAGAAGTCTCTGTTGCGGGCCTCGATTCAAGGAGAAGTTAGGGTGACTCCTCCATCCTTGGTTGTAGGTATTGTTGTATGGGTTATTCTGGTTCCTCTGACCTCCTCCAATGTAATCAACCTGTTCTATAGGAGCTACTGCCAAGCTCACAATCGGGCACTGAGCTGCCCCATATCCTCCTCCATAAATCTCACAAAAAATAATAGCCCTGGAATTCATGCTGACACTCTAACCATTGCTCATGAGTAGATCCAACTTCCGTGTGAGCACATCCACTTTTGCTGCTAAAGCAGTATCTGCATCTATCTCAAGTAACTCAGCCACTTTTGGCTGTCTACCTCTTGAACTCCAGTGTGACTCATTGTTAGCCATGTCTTCAAACAACTATTCTGCCTTTTGAGGATATTTGTTACTTAATGAATCACTAACTATGACGTTGATAATCTGTTTGGTTTGATAGTTCAATCTATAGTCTCATCCATAAACTGAACTCATAATGTGCGCATTGCCTAAGAAGGTCCTTGAATCTTTCAAGTACCTCGAACAATATTTTAGACTCTCATTGCTTAAACGCTAAGATCTCTTGTCTGATCTTTGCTGCCTTGCTTGGTGGAAAGTAGCATCCAAGAAATTTTTTCATCAAGTCATTCCATGTCTTTAGCAACCTTGATGCTAGAGAAATAAGCCACCGATATGCCGAACCCCTTAAATTGAATGGGAAGAGTCACAATCTGATCGCATCATCTGTAACTTTGCACATCATGAATGTCAAACATATCTGCAAAAACTTTGAAAGATGGGCATTTGGGTCTTTATCTACTAGGCTGTCAAAATGACAAGAGTTCTAAATTATCCCAATCATGTTAGCTTTGATCTTGAAGTTGTTTGCTGCTACTGCTAAGGCTTGGACACTGAACTCTTTTCTTGTAAACTGTGACCTCTCATACTCAGAAAGTGTTCTCCTTAGTTAAGCTATGGTAGCAAATTCTCTATCGTCACTATTACTGTCTGCTTCTATAACTGCCTCTTTTCGGAGCTTTCTTAACAATGTTCTCTTAACCTCACAATCTCCTTTTACTAGATTAGTAGGATTAGCTCTGGTCATGAATATTGAACTATAGAAGATAGTAGTGAGAATGAGTTATTAAAGTTATAAAAGAATAAGTGAAATAATACACAGAGAAAAATTGGCTAAAACACTAAGCTATAAGTTTTCGTAGAATCTCTCAACTAGGCACTCCTCAGCAACGACGCCAAAAACCATACAGACCTCTAGGATATGTGAAAATAATTAATGTCAAAGTGAGTCCATGAATATCATAAGTGGACAGGTCATCAAGTAATACTTTGTGGGTGAGCATGAAGGTGGTATTTTCCCAGGAACGGCAAGAGGCTCCTATTAACTCCTTTTCACTTAATTAAAAGCCTAAACATCTATGTTGTTTCTTTAGTATATTCCTTCAATTTACTAAACAATAAAGTGGAGAATCATTAAGAATACTTGAAAGGAGTTAGGTAGTTGTATAATAGTTTTCTTAATTATTACTTATGGTATGCGTTGAGTATGACAATCATATTCTAGTATTAGACCAGGGGAATTTAAAGGCCTACTGATCCTAATCTCTTGGCATCCAGTTCTAAATCACTAGGAAATTAAAATGGAATTTCTTCCTATCCCAACCTCCTATGTTTGCCTTAAGTACAAGAACTCCTCTAAAAGGGACAAATCAAACCCTATGCCTAAGGGGCAATCTATCCCTAATCCAAAAACCCAGCTATGCCTAATCTCTTAGCGCATGCATAGATTTAACATGCCATGTGTGTTCTAATGTAGGGGCATACCTTTCTCAACACATTAACAAGATAAGAATTCAAGAAACATGCAATAAATCACAAAATACTAGATAGATTTGTTAAATAATCAATCAAAGTTCATAAGCAATCATCAAAATACCTAGACATACAATTCTCCTCGATTTGGGGTCCTGTGGATCAAGAATAAAGATATGAACAAAAATAAATCCACAAGAAAAAAATAATATTGTATGAAGAATTTCTAAACTCACTCCCTCCAATAGATCTACGAAGGTTGAGGTCGAGAGAATCCCAAGAATGACTAGACAGTGCCAAATCTGTTTATGCACCTTCCTTTAATGATGTACGTTGACTCTCCCTTGGAAAACTCATCAAAATCTGCTACAAAGGTGAAGAAGATCATCTCCAGCCACTCTAATCTTCATAACCACGTCCATTATGCCTTATATGGCAAAAAAATCTCCCCTTTGATTAGAAAACCCTAGGGTTTATATAATGTCAAGTCCACCACGGCCTTACCACGGGAGTTGTAATGCTTGTGGTGAGTAAGTTGTTGATTGGGGCTCAAGTTTCATCCTGGCATGGCTTCTCTGGGTGTTATGTGGGTGGATTATAATCTTGATGGATTCACAACGGCTTTGATGAGGCCGTTATGGCTTCCATTTTGCTCCTGGTGATTCCACACTGCCACGGTTTGATAACGGCAGTGTTAAGAGTGGACAATGGCGATGGTGAGATGTTACCATGGTCGTTGTGAGCTGTGATGAAGCTCTAATTTAGCAACTTAGTCCATTTTACTTTGAAACACCCCCGAATTCCCTTCTTTCCCCCTAAAATAGAATAAAAACACACGGTGAACAAAAGAATCCAATTTGGTACAATTTTGCGCTAATTATGTTAAATCTCATGTTAAATGCAATGTAAATGATACGGAAATTATGCTCTTTTAAGCACTTATCATATGTACATAATGATATTTCAGTAGTTGAGTGGTATACTTATTACCAAATTATCAAAAGGAAGCAACAGTAGTAAAACATCCTCTCTCATGCAACTGTAGGTACTTTTTTAATGGATGCAGATCTTCTATGCATCATTTTATAGTACCCAAATTTTGTAGTTATCTCTATATAATAAAGCCCTAAGTAAAGATTGAAACAATAAAACAAGAGAAGAGTTATAGGCATAATGAAGGATCATAAAAGAAATAAAGGTCAAAGAGTATTTTTTTTTTAAAAAAAAAATTGAGAATACATTCAAAACAAAAATCAAGGGCTTTCTTAAAATTTTCCCTTCACAAATTAGATAATTCTTATAATTTGCTTTTATCGCCAAAATGGTTGGTTTTAGTCGCATTTGGTTAATGAAACTTGAAGTACATGCAAGTAAAGATCCAGAAGCAGATAAACCAGATAGACGCTGGTTGAAATTCAGGATTTATAAGATTAAGATCAATTTAGAGAATTGTCTACTCATATAGCCTTTTTTTCTCTCTCTCTCTCTCTAATTATAACTAAACACAAGTACTCGGCCTGCTCTTAATTATAACCAAGCATAATTTGTGAAGAAAATATAGGATACTAAAAGAATGGAAACGCCTAGAATTCATTTTAACACCTTTAAGAAATGAATTGAATTGAACAACTCAAGTACTATTTTGTGATAATCAACTTCTCTCCTCCTCCCTCATTATTTAATGTTATGCTTACAAATCCTCAAAATAAAACATTGAATTTCTTAAATATTGACACACCCCTTGCGTGTGTGTACTACAAGTGCATGGGTTGTCGAAGTAATAAAGTACTCAAACAGGTGGTAGTCGAATCCACAGGGAATAGACTCAAAGAACAAGTAAAATTGCAAATTAAGCTAGATGGCAAACAATTGGCGTAATGTGATAAGAATGCTAACAGTTAAAAGTTGCAAGTGAGTAAGGCAAATGCAAATAGAAGGAAGATCAATAAAAAATAAAATAGGATACCCGGACAATGCTCCCCATAGGTTGTTCTTGTTTCAAGTTCAAGAATAATACTAAGTTCCTTTAACTAAGCTTTAATGAGTTGTGGAAATCCAAAAGCACACAGTTCCTCGCCTAAGGTCAACCATGACTAGACCTAAACATGCATTCCGGCAGAAAGGAAATCTCTCAACACCTCACACCAAGTAGGACTGCTTTGGGTTCTAAGAACTCCAAGTGAAAACCCCTATTCCTGAATCTAGATCTGACCCCTTGGTCCAAATGAAAGATCGCTAATCACAATAAAGCTTTAGCGGAAGGGACTACTCGACGCCTCACTCTATTGTGCCTGCACAACTCTATTGTGATTGTAAAGAACTCTTGGAATGTAGAGGTAGGATAAATCACGTCAGAAGGGAAAAGTGATGTTTCGCTACCTCTTGACTCACCCTCTTGACCTTCTTCAACCTTGTCGAATCTAATCCTAATGAAGTTTTACTCATTCAAAAGGATGATTAGAAAGATTCTCAACCCTAGTGTCACTCTAAGGGAAATAAATCAAATAACAAGCAAACAAGATTGAAACTCCATTAAAAACTTACTTAAAGAAACAAAGTAATAGTTAATGAAACAAAGAAACAAAACCTAGGGCTTACATATCCAAGTACCCAAAAGGGTTTAGACCTCCATGGAGCAATACATCTTCAATAATGAAATCAAATAACAATACAAATATTCCATAAAGAAAACCCCCTCTATTCGTGTGATGATGATCTTCAAGGCCAACCCTTCCTCCTCCAAGGACTTCTTCGTCAAGCATAGGGCACACTTTGGAGAAGCAAGGCCGTTGGTAGCTCCCCTAATAGCTTTCTTCCGAAGGTAGTCGATGTCGATGGCCAGATTATCATCCTAAAAACCTTGCAAAAACCTCTTTTTTAACTTTGCCGCAGCCTCCTCCAAAAGTAGAAAAGAAGTACCCCACAAACCCTTCAACTTAGATATTTATAATATGAAATTTGGCATCCACGCTGGCGCTCACACGGCCACATGGCCGTGTGGAATTTCCACATAGGGTCCTCACACGACCATGTGAAATCAACACACGGCTATGTGGAATCTTTGGGATCCCAGATTTAGCACAATTCTGCTGCAGGCTTCACTTCTTTGTTCATTGAGGCCATGCAGGTTGGCACACGCTCGTGTGGTAGACTGTGTGACCTTTTTAAACTCCAAATTCATTGGAGAAGCTCTTGAAACTCTTACACACTCTTGGTCATGAATGTGTGACTACCCTAGGTGCCCTTCCAACTCTCGTTTGACTTGTAAATCATTGGAAGTTGGCACACACCTCCATGAATGTCACATGCATTGTGCCTTGTTCAATCTATCCTTGCAAGAGAGCTCCAAATAGATGCTTCACAACTTATTTTTGCTTTTTTATTCCTTAATACGCTTTCACAACCTTGTGCACACAAAAGAACACAAATACACAAGAATGAGCCATAAAATCTAATTAAAGCAATGCTCGTTGTAAGTAAAACATAGTCAATAATATGCATACACAAGCACTCATCAAATACCAAAAATTGTTTATAAACTATAATAATAATATGTAGATTTATTTCTCATAAACAAGGATGGCTTACTGCAATGGATTACAAAATTCCTCATGGCCGATGGCCACAACAATGAGCTCATATTATGGTGGCTCGAAGTAGATACCTCGAATAATTTAGTAAATCGATGTTACTTGTACTAGGTTTATATGATCTTTTATATAGCAACATGTGGATCTAATCTTTTTTAGGTTTCTTTGGCAACCTAGGATTAAACAAGAGGATAAAAGTTTCAAGAATTAATGGCATAATTTAGAAATTGAGCTCTTTGATGATTTATTTAAACAATCTCACAATACTAGTGTTGTGAGAATAATGATTGCTTCCCCATAAGTGTACGGGATCGCCAAGTAATACCCTGTAAGTGACACAGGGGTCATATTCCACTGGGGCCAAGGAAGTACTATTACTCACCCTTCATCTATTTTCTAGCCTACAATAAAATATGAGTGGAGAAGAAATAAAGCAAATAAACTAATTTAAGCTAATCCTATGGCCTGGTAACTAGCAAACGGATGTAAACAAACAAGGGAGTATCAAGCATGAGAGGGTATGTTTGGACAAGGAATCCACCAAGGGTTGTCATTAAGTCCCAAACTAGGATGATATAAAGATGTATTGATGATAGTTGAGACCTAGAGACCTCGTGAGTAGATTAGCCTCGATCTCTCGGCAACTAACCCCTGATCCCATACGAGTGTTAATCGAAATCTCTCCGTATTAACCCACCTACGATCGCAATGAGCTCCATGAAGTCTCTAATAGGAGTAAACCTACTATCCTTCGGCTTAAACCTAGTAATGGAGGGCTACCAACACCCGATCTCTCGCCGTGTCGGCACAAGAATCCCCTTTCAATCTTTCCTAGATTTAGTACACGTGAGTAGGTCACATCTACGCATACAACTCATAAAAGAATTACGGATTTCTCCACAAATGTAATTCTATACATGAAAGCATGAAAGATTGAATCTCAAACAACCATCAAACTAAATTAATAACAACATCCAAAGTTCATACACAAGATGAACCCTAGGGTTCATCCAAATCCAAACACAATGATAAGTTAATCCCTCATGACAAGGGTTACTTATACAACATACAAGGAAGACAAAAACATAAAAGAAGTAATGAAAACTCCCTCAAGGTCGTGTTCCCCTTGAATGGATGAAGCTTCACAAGTTTTGTAGATGATGGCTTAGATCTTCACTCCAACTCCTTCTCTCTTGCTCCTCTCCCTCTTGGTGATGATGTGTGCTCGTTTCCCACAAGGATCACCGCCGAAAGATGGCCGAAAAGCCTCAAGAAGGTGCGGTGGCAGCAGCCTCAAAGGCCAAGAGAAAAGTCCCTTCCTCTTGCCCTAGAAGTCCCCATTTATACCCCCGAAGCATACGGGCCGTATGGGGGGCCGTGAGGATGCAAATTAGGTCAAAGAAACCCCAAATTCCGAGACTCACGGGGTAGCTCACTGGGTGGTGAAGATGTTCACTGGGTAGTGAAGGAGTGAAGGTTAGGCAAAAGGCTCTCGAATTTCTTCACTGGGTGGCTTACTGGGTGGTGAAGATGTTCACTGGGTAGTGAAGAGGGGAATAAAGGTTAGGCAAAAGGCTTCTAAAATTTCCTCACGGGGTAGCAGACGGGGCCGTGAGACTTAGGCAAAAGTCTCTGGAATTTCCTGCCCAAAAAACCCCCCAGGTGCTACAATGATTGCTACAGTACTCCAGCTACAGTAAATACGCTACAGTACTGCGACTTGGTTTTCTTCTCTTTTCTGCCCAAATTATGTCTTCGTGTTTTCCCTGGCTTCTACATGCCCTATAAAGCAAATAATACTCGATTAAGCACAAAATAGGCATCTATTCATACAAAAATACATGCTAAGTGAATAAAATACATATACTGAAATACATACATTTAGACACTTATCAAATAATTATAATCATCTTGTAGATGCATTTATTAAAACCATAGAGTATCTAAATGACATATTGTATACGAATGAATCCATATATATAACCCTTAATATGTTCCAAAAATACACATAATTTAATCCCAATTTTAGATAGTGATAGTCTAGTAATTAATTTTACTTGAGAATTGAGAACATGCAACATTTGAAAACTCCTCAATTTGAAGAATCTTCTAATTCTTCAATGGATAGTCATGTGAATTTTCAATAACTTTTGATATTGTAGTTGATCCAAAATGGTCAATTTAGTCATGAAAATTAATTAAAAAATTTAGATTCTTAAACTTTTGGTTTATTATGACATGTGTCTCAATTATGTTAATATTAGTGTAATACAAACAAAAATAAAGTAGGTAATTTTTTTTCAATACACAGTTTACAAGGTAATATAACATTTCCTTCAAGCATTAACAAACAAAAAAAGGCTAGAAGTAAATAAAAGATGTAGAATACCCATGTTATGCAGCATGTATTCATTCATAGGTGAAAGTTTGATAATTAGAAGTTAGTTGAAATAGAATAAACACAAGTAAATTATCAGTTGTTAAATAGAAGTATTAGAAAAGGAAGAATGAAATAAAGGTGCTTTTAAAAGATCATAAAAAAAAATTATTACAATCAAAATTTCATAAGATAACACCAAATCTTCTATGTGCAAGATACTTCATCATGGAAAGTATAGGGATAGATACCAAATAGTGAAAATATATTCTTGTTGAACATTCAGTATAAGAAACAAGAGTTTAACATAATCAATACATATATATAAGCATGCATACACAAATATAAATGATCATATTTTAAAAAAAATAGAAATAAGAGTATGTCTTGAGAGATATATAAACATAAATATATCTAAATAATTAAGACGAAGAATAAATATAGGTGTATAAATCAAAAGAAACTAAAAAGACTATATATATAAATCTATTCCATAAAGTTTGTTAACCGATAAATATATATTACAAAAGATAGGTAAAACCAAAGGTGTCTTATATATTTATACAAATAGGCATAATTGTATGTTTGTTTATATAAATTGTTTAAAAAGCAGTCACTTTGAGAAAAGAAACTATATATTAGATACTATATTTCAATATAAAATACATACGAATCAAAATATATATAAAATAGAACCACTAGTTAAACACACTACTATGGTCTGTATATGATATTGTTAATATGTGAGCAAGGCCACTGAAATCATCACTCTTGCAAGCCAAATTTGTATAAACATTGTTATTTTTTATATATAATTTGCCTATTCCTTTTTGTATCCAAAATTTGACTAAACATCATCATTTCAATAAGTCCAATTTATCTTTGTATTACTCTCCATCTTTTCAACCGAAGGTTGATAAGGCATAATAAAATGCTTAACCATACAATAAATACTTGAATAATGATCTTTTATACCACATAAAAATTCTTTACCTTTTGTGAAGGTTCTTTTGAATAATTTTATTTTTCCCTTTTTGTCTCTGCTCTTCAACTTAAGGTGGTGAGAAAAGTCATTATTATGACCACCATGAAAATAGTAAGTATTAGAGTCCTTGGCTATATACACCAAACAATGGTCAATATTTGGCATCTTTTAGGATTATTATATATTGTTACATTTACTTTGGGTAATAGATTAAATTTTGTGTGACAAATTCTATTATTTTTCATCAATAGCCTAATATATATATATATATATATATATATATATATATATTACGCATATGGTACTATATATATCATGTAAAAAAATTATGAACTTATAAGTTGTTAAAAGGAATGAGCAATAATATTAAAAGAAAATCAAATAATATCACAAGGGTTACATCAAAAACTAAAAATTAGGAAAAGAGCAAAGGAGAAGTTGATTCCACTATGTTGAAAATTAAGCACAATGGTGGTCTCCTTGCTATGTTTTCTTTGTTTCCCAAAGTTCAATATATACTAATATATCATCCTAAGATAGGCTCAACACTGTCCAACTTCTTCTTCCACAATGGTGCTTCCTTAAGCAAGGATGTGTTCAAGGCCTTGTAGATTCTAGGTTATAGTACTTTTACCTGATTTGAGTTATAGATTTTGTTTAAGTGCACAACCTTAAACATGCCCGAAACATGGCCATGCACTATTTGTACATGTTGATAAAACTGCAGAAGTTTGAGTGTGACCTTTTAGTGAAGAGTAGGAAGGATGGCTAGGGTTTTGAGAGGAAAGCCAAAGGTCATCATTAAAGGGTGGACTAAAGTTGCCCTAGCAATTCGAATGTGAGAGATTGAAGATTCAGCATTCTCTATCCTTGGATTCCATTTCAACTATTGCAAGGAGCTTGATGGAGTTTTCATTATGAGTTCTTTCTTGTCTTTAATCTTGGATTGTATCTTGTTATTTTTGAATATGAGAGGCTAAACTATTTTGGTGCCTCAGGAGATGAATCTTAAGACTAATTGTACTTGATTTCCTTACTTTTACACATTGGCTTTGAATCTTCTTGTGAATCTTCTATGTTGCTTCATGCTTGCAATTACATTGAGCAAGAGTCTTAATTGCATATCTGATTGACATGATTAGGATTGAGAAATCAATCATGTTAGGTCACATATAGAAGAAAGGGGTTGAGTGCACGCCTTGAGATAGGTGTATGATGCTGAATTCTCTGGATTGGGGTTAAACCTAATAGAGAGATTCACAAAGCATCATGTAATCATAAAGTAATAA
Organism: Dioscorea alata; assembly: GCA_020875875.1. NCBI lineage: Eukaryota > Viridiplantae > Streptophyta > Magnoliopsida > Dioscoreales > Dioscoreaceae > Dioscorea > Dioscorea alata. The sequence continues at coordinate 19,471,035 of CM037028.1, read as the reverse complement.
TCAATTACCATATGGGATTAGGGTTGATTATCTAAACTAAAGGAGATAGCTACTCTAGGGATCTCCATGGTCCAAGAGTGTTTTACTAATAACCAATATAGGAAATCTTTGCAATTATCTTGATAGAAGTGAGCTTGCACCATTGCTCCATCTCCTGATGTCATCCCAAGTTTGTCATTTCTTCACCTTAGTTTTCAATTTTCTCACTTAGGTTTATTAGTACAAAATTCCATTTTGCTGGCTAGATATAGAGGGTAAACTAGTACTAGGACAGTTGGTCCCTATTGATTCAACTACCCTACCTCAGGGTAAACTTTATTACTTGTGGTCTGTGCACTTGCAGTGTCTAAGCAAAGGGCATACCAATGTGCTAACACACCCAGTAGGTACCCTCATGTTTAGTGGGTGCCTTTATATTTCCAAAAGACCTTATAAATAAATCATCAAAATCTTTTTTGGAGAGGGAAGAAAAAGATTTTTTAGAACATTGCCTTGGAGATTGGAGAACACTTTCGGGAGATGATTTCAAAGCCTTTTCTCATCATCTTGAAGATGAGATTGAAGATCAGGGGAAGATTTGAAGAGGAGTATCAAGTATTTAAGAGTCTAGAGTCAATGTTCAACCTCATTCTATAAATTTGAGGGAGTTCTTCATGAAACTCTTTTTCTTTAGCATTTTGATCATGCTTTGCATATATTCTCATCTATATGCAGCTAGACATCTTCTTAGTGCTTGGCTCTTGTAGAACTTGGTTATAATATGTTTTTTTTTTAATTTTTGTTATATTTATCTAATTCAATTTGATATTGAGATTCAATTGTGGGAATGCTTGATCTACAAATTTAGTTAGGTGGAGCCCGAATTTGTGAGCATAGTTTTAGTTAGAAAGAGCCCGAGCCTATGATCATATGCTTAGTTAGTGAGAGTGAGAGTGTGTAAATGATGTCCCACAATTGAAGAGTTTGAACTCATCTCTTATAGTTAGAATGATAAGAATTTTCTTGACTAGTGTGACCTAGTGGTGTGGTTCATGAAATCGAAATACATTCAAGTAGAGAATTTGCGAAAAACCTGCTCCATATTATTTGAAGGCTAGTCACTTAGAGATAAGGGGTAATCTATGCAAGTAATTTTTGCAATACAATAATCATAATGAACTAGGTTAAAAAAATTCTTAAATGGAAGTCATCATGTTAAACAACCAAGGGAAGTCTCATATGAGCACCATTTTAATTATCTTGATCTTTACTAGATTGTATTTGCATTTCTTGTAACCATATTCTTGATTTCAGTTAGTTTTCTTGTTAAAACTTGAACAACATTTTGACCGGCTAGATAATAGGAGGAAAGCTAGTATTAGTACTCAATTTTCTCGTGGGATCAACTTTGCTTATCGCACACTATTATAACTTCATATGATACATGCACTTGAGTTACTTTAGACTTGCTTGCATGCCTTATCAGTACTCAAGGAGATAAAATTCCTTTTAAAATTTGGAACATGTCTCACATCACCAACTACCCTAACAACACTATCATGCTTCTTAATTCTTACAATTCTAGTACTAGTAATCATATAAGATATATTATTTTACATTAAAACCAGTTTATTCTGGGACATATATCAAACATGCAACTAGAATCTAGAATCTAATTAGAGTTGGATATAGTATCATCATCAAAAGTGAAAACGAGGTCTGAACTATTGGGCTCCTCTTCCACAACATCATCTTTATAAGTATTTTGTGGTTAGTTTCTCATTTGATTAGTAGTAGTTCTTTTAGTTTGATCCTATAGATAGAAAGGATTATATTTAATATGTCCTTTACTTTTGTAATAATTGCATTTTCTTGTTTCCTAATTGCAATCTACCCCTTTAATCACTATCAAAATTCCTTTCTTATGTTGTACTATAAACAACAAGACCTTTGCCTGAGTCATAGTTCTAGTCACAAGTTGATTTATTATGTCATTATACATCATATACTTCTTGTAGAGTAAAAGAATAGAGACTCTACATTAGATGTAATTTATTAGTTAATTATTTCGTCATTGATTGAGTGTGTAATGCATGCAAGTGTACATGTCAATCGAAGTAATAATATGCAAAAGAGCAATGTCGAATCCACATGGACTATATAGTACTAGTACTATTTCTATCTTCGCTAGCTAACTAATAATCAATGTTTGTAGTCAATCTCCAAAGACAAAAATAAATAAAAGAAATAAAAAAAAACAATTCAAAGGTGATGAAAACTAGAAGTAATGAGTTAAAATGGTGCCTAGATATGGTTTCACTTGGGAATTTGGTAAATAAAGAAATTGCAATTCAATATAGGTAAACCCCTAGCTTAATCGGATCAGAGGAATTCAAAAATACACTAAGTGCCCTATTAAGACTCCTTAATGTCTAATTACATGTTATGGTAGGAATGGATCTCTCCTAAACCTACCTTCGCATGATTGCATACTATCACCCCCTGACCCACGGGCCCCAAGATGCAACAACCACTGCGACGACCCAAGAAGGGATACCCACGCCACTCTACCCTCGAGTCACCATAATGCTAACAAAATCCCTGGAATAACAACATTGTACAAAGTATACAAAACAGAAAGCTCAAAGGTACGCAAGGGAAGCATCAACAACATGACCTAATAATAGGATTCAGAAAATGTACTGATCACAAGTACAATAAAATTTCTAAGAACTAGATAAGCAACAAACCATGCATAAAGAGTTTAGACACACTAGTAAATCCATATTCTTATACAACATGTCCATGCTAAAAAATAATTGATACAATTTACAAAGCTAAGCTTTAGCCATACTACAAAAAGTTTAGAACATAATAGCATATAACAGTATACACAAGTATAAGAAAACCATTGATGACATAAAAGAATTCTCTTTGCTCAAATAAGGGTTTGAATATTCATAACTCAAGAATAGTAAAATACAAGTTTCAAACCATAAAACATGATGCTCATCATCAAATCAATTTACTTTTCCAATAATTTACAAGAGATCACATCTCAAGGTTACTTTGAATAAAACACAAGCTCTTCAAAATATGAAGTTTTCATTGCAAGAAAACAAGTAGTGGTCTAGAAAACTCTCAAAACTTTCGTCGTGGATGCAGCTAAGTTCAGAGCCATTAAGGTGCTCATACCCTTGGCATTGACCCATCAGTTCGCCATGTGGTGACTCCAGTTTCCCGATGACCATCCAATCTGGTTCTACACCGCTCCAAAATTGACGAAGAAATCAGATAGTCTTACATGCCACCTCAAAAGGCTATTCATGAAGACCGCCTACTGCAGTAGGATGTTACTAAACAAATAGTGCAATACATGCATACCTCATCATAGAGTCCATAACCAAGACAACACTCAAATATCAAGAATAAATGCCATTTCCACATATAGAAATGCTAGAAGCTTGTTTACATAACCAAAGGCTCATCATTCATTTCAACTCAAAAATTAAATATAATCATAAACACGTTCATTCAAGCAACAAAAGTTTCATATATAATTCAATAGCATGGAATTCATTCTCCAAACTGATCAAACTATCAATACAAAATGATAAAACAATTGAAAAAGTCTCAATTAAGGCAAATGGAGATTTTCAAGTAATATTCTATAGAATCATGAAAATCTAAAATCCCACTCACAACTTAGGAGAATAAAACCCTGAGGAAGCTACTTCTCTGCCAACTCCTTGCCTTGCAATAAGCCCTTACCTCCTGGCCAAAGCACATGCACAAGCCACAAACAAAAATTAAACAAGGAAACACAAGAAAGAAACCCTAAGTTAAGAATTCCATGAAACCCTAAATTGATCCTAGGGTTGGCTCAGGACTAGTTTGAAGGTTTTCAAAGAACTCCTAAGCTTTTGAGCTTCATCTAAAATAAAGAATTCAAACAAACACCTAAGATCTACCGGTGCTACAATATTCAAGAACCCTAGCAAGCAATGGTTCATAAATACAGCAAATCAAGTAGCATGGCAAAGAAATTCACTCAACTCAAGTTCTCAAAGCAATAACCAACAAGAATAATATAAATCAAGCCACCATCCAATCCTAAATCATCCATTCTCCATCAACAACGAAAAGGAAGGAGATGAAGACTTACCTCAACGATTCAACGATCAAAATGGATGGATTTTTAGACTCCAAGGTTGGAATGACAAGGGCTAGCAATAACCAAGAAGAAGAACAAAGATTAAGCTCTCAATCTTACCTCTAGATCCATTCATCCAAACAATGAAGAAGGAAGTAAAGAATGAGAGCTTACCTCGAGCAAAGAAAGGATCGATCTTTAAGCTCCACAATTAAGCCCAAGAGATCATCCAAGCAAAACCTTTAATCTCCAAAGAACAGCAAGGGATGAGAGGAGGAGAGGAGGGTAGGGTGAGTGAGAAGAAAACCAAGAAAAACCACTCAAAATGGCTTAAAAAGACCTTAGACGCACTTGCGCAGCCTGGTGTGTGGCCCATACAGGAGGCCGCACACCCACCAAGCCGAGTGTACGGCTTGGTGTGAGGACCCCACAGGAGGTCGTAGACCCACTAGCTCATGGTTTGTAGCCTAATGCTTGGCTGCACAAGAGGCAACCCCACCATGTGCACAATCCGCACACACTATGTGAGGCCTATACACAATCTGCACACACCTCTATGACTCCAGATACACTCTCCAACAAGTTTGGCAAGACACACAGAGCTAAAAACACAAAAAAACATGACTAGAACATCCAGTGAATACACAAGAAAAGACTGAAATACCACATAAAGAGCTCTAGGAATTTCATGTCAAGAGTTGAAGATAAACTACAATGATTCTAATCTAAAGGTACATGATGCCTTAACTATCTCTATTGAGCCTCAGTGATACCTATTCATCTATCTATGATCTTCTCACATGGATCTCTTGATACCTATGTGAAATCAAAATTATAGAGCCTCTCTTGATATTCAAAACCAACAATGATAAACAAAGATGAATCCAAAAAGCCGAAGGCAATCTATAGTAAAAACCAAAATCAAAGTAAAAGTATTCCCAAGCTACATCAATCCGAACACCCAAGGAAGTTAGCCTTCCATGGGGCCTATGTTCATCTCTACAAAATGTAAATCAATCTATAAAACCCTAGCCATGGAAAGAAAACCCCTTCTCAATATCTTCAATGTTGTAGTAGATGTGAGCTGATATCTTTGCCAATGGATCGTCACTTCGGTGACTCCTTAGATATCCTCCTTGATCCCTTTGAAGCTCCTTCAAATCCTAGCCAATAGTCTTCAGCTCCTTTCCCAGAAAATCAGGTCAGAAATTGGATCCCCAAAACCCTTTGAAAACTTCTATTTATATTTCCAGGAATATGACTGGTACATGGGCATGTATCTTGCCTATGTAACTCTCAGGATAGTTCAAAAACCCTCATCACCGAGATACACAGATGATTGTACATGGTCGTGTATCGCTTTATATGGATGTGTATGTCTCAGGACAAATCTTCACTTTAGCTCCTATGTTGAACGACCATATTCTTTACTTTTTCCTTTATTCTTGTCTGGATCATGTTTTGTAACCTTCTGGATGTACATGGACATGTTCTTCATCTACACGGCCGTGTTCTCCTCCTAAGTAGGATCATAATTAACGAGTAATCGGATATTTGCTCGGTGTCCGTGTGTTTCTTTGGATGCTCATCTCCTAAAATATACATAGGCAAGTACCGGATATTTGCACGGTGTCTGTGTATTTCTCTGTTTGTTGCTTTTGGCACTATTTTGTTCCCAATTTCCTTCCTTTAGCTCTTGTTGTGCTTCTTTTGTCCTAAGATAAATAATGGAACAACTAAGTACTAGTTATCCATAAAACATACTCTTGAGGACCACTTATGTGCTAAATAAGATAGATATAATATGTATAATGCAGCACTTATCAGTCATACATAAATTCTCTGATTTTAACTATAATAAAGCAATATTTTTCTTTATCAATAAGCCCTATAGTATTTGATTTCATAAATGAAAAAAGAATTTGGGACAAAGCTTTTTGAGCCTTAGTTTGTTTCTCTTCCATTAACAAATGATAAGGGCATATGATCAATCCTTGCCAATGCATCGTCCAAATCAAACTGTGTAAGCATAACCCACATCTTAACTTGCCATGGTGAAAATCTAGTATTATGATTTAATAATGGGATTCAAATTTCAAATTTTCATTATTATGATTAAACGTGGGACTTATGGGTTATAGGCTTAATACCTAATAAATGCTGAAATGTATATATATTTTATTATTATTATTTGAAGCATTTTTCATGTACTTTTGAGGAATTTACCCTTAATTGGGATTTAATTAGTTATTACTTTGTATTCATACCATATAGAGAACACACAAAGAACGAGGGATTAATTTGAGGCATTTTGAAGAGATTTTGCATGAGATTTGTAATTTTTAGTGAGACACATGCCCATGTACATGGCCATGGACCTAGACACGTGAATCCCTAACAACTATTTTTTCAGAGCAATTACAACACACCAGATAGCCACACCAGAAGTCACACGGGCATGTGTTTGGCTATGTGTGTTCACACACCCGTAAGAATATTCACTCACACAAACATTAGAGAATAGTCTGCCTTACAGCTGCAAGTATTAGGATGATTTTCAAAACAGCCCTTCAAGTATTACAAAAGCCCCCGACTAGTTAGGGTTTAGGGATTCTTCTTGTGTTTTGGACTTTTGGATAAAGAGAGCTTCTTGGATGATAAAAGAGGGAATTTTATCATCTAAGGAGGTTGCACTAGTAAGGAATTCATAAAGGGATTGCCCAAAGAGATTCAAGATGGCATAATCTAGTCTTCAGTATAGGGGAGTTCACTTTATGTTTTCTTTCTCTTTTGTAATGTATTCCTCGATTATGAGGAACTAAATATCCTAGGGCATGTAGACATTGATGAATCTTAGGATTTAATCTTTTTTGTTGACATTGGATTTCTGAATTTATATTGATTTCGATTTGATTCACTTGTGCATACTTGTGATACCATGATTCCTACTATAGTGAGAGCTTGGTCTCATGTTTCATTGGATGTGTGAGATCAAGAGATCCTCCATGTATAAATCTTGCACAATTATTGGGATTGCATATTTGATCTAGCAAATTCTCTCATAGGATGAGCATTACCTTTTGATTCCATTGTTAATTCAATTGTAGAGGGCTAAATTAGAGAGAGATCTCAGTTTAACCTTATATAAGATTAACACCTTAATAATTTAAAGAATTTGGTTCAATCCTCTTCTGAGGTTCATAAACTGAAAAGCAATTATAAGATTAGTATGTTGAGAAGATATTCTAACCAAACTCTGTATGGGATTAGTTGTGAGTTACCTTAAAATAGGGGCTAGCATATTTTAAGAACACTCACCATCTTATCCAATCACCATCAATCCATTATCCTCGTTTAAAGCTTCATTAGTGACCCTAAGGGGATTCCTTGTTCGAGTTCCACCTATTCCCTAAGCCCTTGGGTGATTTATTATCTTTCCAATTATTTAGAGAGTATTCCATTAGAAGTCCAATTAGGTTCTTTTTAGTTGGATCCATCATTCAAGTTATTAGTCTAGATAATATGTGAGTAGATAGTACTAGTACTTTCGGTCCCTGTGGGTTCGACATTCTATAGATTCCTGCACACTTTATTACTTGAGAAGACATATGCACTTATTTATAATGTGGACATATTAAGTTATGGTACCGTTCTCGGGGACTGCAATATTACAAACTCTAGGAATTTACTACTCTAGTAATTTTCTATTCTTTCTCTTTTTTTTTCAGTCTCTATTTTATTTTTTTCTCTATTTAACCTTCAAGACATGATCAAGAAATCAAGAGAAACATTTGGAAAAGATTGAGGGAGATCTTAATAAATCAAAGACGCGATCAAACTGCACAACCAGCAAAAATTGAGCCGTCGGTAAATATGGCACAACAACAGCCACAGAGAACACTTCCAGAATATGCAGCATCTTCCTTGATGAGGATAGAATCTAGTGTCATTAGACAAACCATTGTAGGCAATAACTTTGAGCTTAAGTCACACACATTTACTATGCTTCAACAGACTATACATTATAAGGAGTTGCCAGATAAAGATCCTAATGCCCACATCATTGATTTCTTATAGATTTAAAATACATTTAAGATGAACATAGTTATAGATGATGTGGTGCGATTGAGGTTGTTCCCGTTCTGACTTTGAGGCTAAGCAAAGCAATGGTTGTAGTCGTTATCTCAGAGATCCACCACAACTTTGGAGATGGTGGAAAATTTCCTTGCATGCTATTTTCCACCAAACAACACTCCATGGATAAGACATGAGATATTTTTATTTACACAACAAGATTCAGAATTGTTATTTGAGACTTGGGAGAGATTGATGGACCTTCTTAGGAAATGCCCACCTTACGGTTTACTTGAGTGAATGCAAGAGCAGGCATTTTATAATGGACTGAATCTATCTAACTGTGTTCTGCCCTTTTGTGTATTACACAACAAGTGCACAAGTCATATGAAGCAGTCAAGTGTACTCAAAGGATAGGTAGTCCAATCCACAAGGGTTAATAATCCAAGTGCTAGTTGCTCTTCTATTATGTAGCAACATGACAAATTCAAGGTAGGATCAAGGAGATGAGATGGTACCTTAGACACAATCCCCTCAAGACATCCTTATAGTTAATTTCCTACATTGGCTATTGCTTGAGCACTCTTAGACCATAGAGATTCCTAAAATACTCTAATTCCTTTGGTTAGGTGATTAAACCCTAATCTCATATGACAGTGATGATTAACCATGATTTTATTAACCTTAATACGGAGAGTTTGGCACCATATACCCTATCTCTAGGCATGCACTCAACCTCTACCACCTATGTACGGCCTAACATAATCAATTTCTTAATTTAATCATGTTTATCTAATATGCAATTGGGCCTCTCATACTTGCATTCACAAGCCTGATGAAAAGTGGGAGATTCACAAGAAAATTCAAAGACAATAATAGAAAGAGATCATGTACAAGTAGTCTCGAGATTTATGGTCTATGCACCAATGATAGTTTAGCCTCTCATGGTGTAGAGAATCCTAATACAATCCAATATTAGAGAAAAGATTGAAAACAAAATAGGGAAGTCCTTCTAACTTTTCTTCAAGTGGATGATGATGGAAATTTCTGAATTGGAGAAGACAATATCATTCAATCTAGTATCCATTCAGCCAAAGGAATGACGTCAACACATCCTTGATCGACTATCTTTAACCTCTGATTGGAACCTTGATGATGCACTCTCCGCAAGTATACAGATCGTAACAAGTAATAAAGTGGTACCCCGTGAGAGGTAAGGTTGTCGACACATAAGGACTGGACTTCTAGTACTAATTGCTCCTCTAATGTCTAGTAGGTCAAGAATTGGTTGGTAGAAAGAATCACTAAAGAAGAGTAAAAAGATAAGGGTGAAACTATTAGGCAAACTAGGATCGTGTTTTCAACAACAAGAGGGCAATTCCATGGGACAATCCCTATGTGCTTTAGTGTATTGACTTGCTTCTAATGTCTACCAGGTACTTCCTAAGATCCTTGCTGGTGCTCTAAAGCAATATTGTATCTACGACTATCAAATATGTCAAGTTTTTCAAGTGTAACTATGGGCTTCATACACGCCAAGTTTTACAACTACAAAAGGCAATCACAACTATGGTAATCCACGCACACCAAGTTTTACACAAACAACTATTTAATTCAAGCATGCCAAGTTATGCAAACACATGAATAAACACGAGAATTCATCAGAACTCTATAGACATTAAAAACAAGTAGTCAAAGTACACTAAACAACATAGTTCAATATCCCACGGCATCGTGGAATGGTTAGCCCCTCATGAATTCATACAATTGAGAAGAATGAATGAATGTATAAGGTGAGAAATCATGACTTCCCCTTTTACAAAATCTTTTTAGTTGAGCTTCAAAAGCTTCATGGATGAGCTAACTCCACTTCTCTTGTGCCAATAACTCGACCTTGATTCCCTTAGATGGTGCGATAAAGCTTGATCATCATTCTCACCAGCTTTTCCCAAGTGGAGAAGAAAACCTCTGAACAAAAGATAAAAAATAAAACCCTAGATCTATAGTTGAAAAGGGATTTTCGGGCTCAACAAGGTCTAAGCACGACTAGCACAGTCGTGCTTAGACCATGCTCTTCTTGGGGCTTCTGAGCGAATTGGCTAAGTGTCATCCAGAGAAAATCACAGGGAAAGCATGGTTGTGCTCTACTCATTCTCAGCATGAGAAAGCCCGTGCAAGGGGCATGGAAAGTGTGCTTCCCCTAGAACTCCAATTCAATGATAATCAAGGGGAGGAAGCACGACCGTGCTACGGTTGGAAGCACCCCCATGCTTGGTCAGCTGCTTAGGCTTCTTTAGATAGTGATAATCATGGGGACAGAGCACGACCTTGCTCTGCCCATGCTTAGCTTGGACACTTAGAAAAAATCTGCATTCTTAGGTTGTTTTGTCTCCGATTTCACTCCTAATTGCTTTGAACCCTAAATTCCTATACCATGAACAAATATACTCAAAATAGCATCATATATATCCAAAAAGTGCTAAAAGGCAAGCAAAAGGATGAATTGCGAGTAAGTAAAACACAATATGAATTGCACTCATCACCTAACAACCGCTCTTGATGTTTTGCTAAAAGATCCCCAATAAAACCTAACTCTCGAGTTTTATATTACAAGTAATTGGCTAGCGCACGGCCTCCCTTTGATTACATTGGACCCATGTTGATTGTTGGTGACACAAGAGTTCAATTCTGTGCGAGAATTGGGTATCTAGTGATCTGCATTGCTAAAGAGCATGCCCATGCTTTAAGAACACGATCTTGTTTGTGTAATAGAACCATGCTATATTAAGTGTTTTGCACTCCCTAAACACACATGTGTTAAGGCCTTGCTATTCTTTTAGAGTTATGCAGGCAGTGGATTGAATGGACTATTTTAGCAACGCAAGCCATACTCAAGAAGATTCATACAGTTAGACCTACAACCAAAGGTAAAGGAATCAACCAAATTTTTTATGGGGAGATTAGGTATAGAAAAGGAAAAATGTTCCTCCAGGGTTTCAACCTTATCAACCATAACACAAGAAGTCTAGTTTAGAGGAAGTAATGATGAAATTTGTGCAGTCATCTAAAGCACTTTTCCAAGCCAATGAAGCAACAATCAAGAACACACAAGTGTCCCTTTTAAAACTTGAAGCTGAGTGGGGAAGATTGCCAAGTTACTTATCAATAGACCTAAGGGTTACTTACCAAGCAATACAGAAACTACTCCAAGGGAACATGTGAAAGTGATTACCCTTTGTAGTGGATGTGAGTTAGAACTGAAGGTAGTAGAAAAAGAGAGTAAGGGAAGATAATGAAGTAAGAAAGTCAAAAGCAATGAGAATGTGGAAGATTCAACACCAATTGGGGAATACCAACTCTAAATACCCTATCTTACTAGATTAAAGAAAGATTAAGTGGATGATCAACTCAATAAGTTCTTGGAGCTATTTAAGTAGTTGCACTTCAACTTTCCTTTTGTTGAAGTTTTATTGTAAATGCCAAGATATGCAAAATTCCTAAAGAAATTGCTTAAAATAAGAAGAAAAATGAAAGGGTTATCCAAGGGTGATATGTACTATTAAAAGCAAGCCTGCTAGCAAGTGCACTAGTAGTACAAGTAATAAAGTGTGCCTTAATAGGAAATTGCTCCCATGAAGATAGGGGTAGTAGATACTAACTTGTCCTCTATGATCTACACTAAAAACAATGAAAATTAAAGCAAAAGTCAACAATCAAAGAGAACAAATTCAAATAAACTCAAACAATCATGATAAGTCAATCGATGAATCTATATTATTAAGGTGGTACATAGATCTTATATCATCTCGAGGTTTCAAGTCTCAAAAGCTCTTGAATCCAGTCTCTTCAATAGTTGGATTGAGGAGGTTTTTTTATTTATGGTGGCCCTTATCTCTAAGCAACTAGTGCCTGATAAGACAGGTATTTCGCACATTTCATCTATGATTGCATTATATATTGTGAACCCCACTATTAGGTCACCTAAATCTTGAAAGATCTTCTTACCCTATCTTTGAGGAATGAAACTAATCTCTTTCAATTATGGTTTATCTACCATGCTAAGATATGTCCATCACTAGTTATGAATGATTATAGATTCAGGCTCTCACAACCTAGATTTATATCCATTGACTCGGGCATTTGCATCTTTGATCCATAGCATATCACTACCATAATTGAATTACAACATCAAACTAGATGAATTCAATAGAAAAGAATTCAACAATTCAATTAAAAACCAAAATTCATCAAATCCAACCACCAAAATGGTGTTTGGCAACTCATGGTTGCAAAGATCAAACAAGATTCATTAAAATAACAAGAAAATAAATAATTCATGGAAATCTTCCTTGAATCTTCACTGACTAGATGATGAGATGGCCTCTTCTCCAAGGAACTTTGGTCTGCGCCTTCAATCTTACCCAAATCTCCTCTGATCTTACTCTTTAGAATGGAAGATCAAAAAACACTTCAATGATGCTCTAATCTCTCACTAGAAGCTTTCAAAAGAATTTCACCAAAGAATAAGATTAGCTATTTATAAGATTTATTTGCCAACCTAACCATGTCCTTTACCATGGCTATGTTCATGGCCATTTCCATGAAAAATATTTTCAAAATCTCATCAAGAAGCTAACCATGGGCTCTTAGTGTGGGAACCAGGCCCCTTCTAGTAGCAACCACATCTGTTGTTCTTAGGAAGCAAAATCAAAAGAAATCTAGTGAAAAATGCTAACAACATCCTCTTATAGAAACAACCATAGCTTCTTATAGAAGCAACCATGGCCTTAAGCCATGTAACCATGGTATGAATAATACCAATGAACATTACTCATAAACGGTGCCTGTTAATAATACCATCACCATGTCCTGTTATATAAGGAACTCCTAGCCTCCTATGTTAGTAATCATATTAGTGGTTAGGGTCATGGTTGTTTCTTCTTTTGAACATTCTCTAGATAAGCCCGTAGTATTTAGTCACGGAAATAAATTTAGATGTGGTTGTTCTAATTCTTTAATTTTTCCATGAAATTACTAAAATGGCTAAAAAAAAGTTTCATTCAGCTTTCAAATGTTATTTAACACTTGATCATAAAGAATGAACGGATCAACTCTCAAATTCTTCAAGTTTTATCTAAAGAACAAGCAAAATACCAAATGATTTGTTAAGGACAAATATAGAATCAAGAACTTATCCAATAGTGGCTGAGTGAGGAGTGTTTAGTTGTGTTTTAGAACACGTTGTGTTACAAACTGAAGGATCCAAGGAGTTTCACTATCCTTTATCCCATTTATATCTCGATAGATGAAAAGGATTTGGCAAATTTAGGACTAAGCATCAATGTTATGCGCTATAGGACTTTCAAGAAATTAGGGTTAGAAGAACCAAAACCTACAATGATGACCTTGAATTTAGTAGATATGTCAATTAGTGTAGATGTCAGTCAATTTTGTGATTCTAAATGTGGATATGGATGCTAGAAAAACTCTAACTTTAGGTAAACACTTCCTAACTACATCCCAAGCTCTTATTGATAGCAGTGAGGCTAGGATGGTGCTTATAGTAGGAGACAAAGAGGTAGTATTCAGATTCCCAGAAGACATGGAGCATTGATATTTCTTACTATTGTATTGATATCAATGATCTTTATGTTGATGATTTTTTTAGGGCATGTTGGATAAGAGCCCATTGAAGGAGTGCCTCGAGGAAGAGGATGAATCGTTGAATGAAAAGGTGGCTGATGAGTGCATTTTACATCATGTTTTCATGCCCTCTATTTCCATCCTTCTATTCGTCCTTTAGCATATTTTTATGTATATTCGGTGCTATTTAAGGAATAGTATTCATTGTGTAGGAATCTTAGGCTCGAATCAATTTACAAAGAAACCAAGGGTGTTATGCATGTGTTTGATGACCAAGGGAAAAGCACAAGCTGAACATGGGCAGAGCACGACCGTGCTCTGTCCCACTGATCTTCCCAGCCTTGCGAACAAGTTAGTGAAATTCTTGCATGGGGTGTCCCAGGCGGAACACGGTCGCAGCACGCCCGCATCCCTTCCACTGATAATTTCAGGAAAAATACATCTTCTTTTCTTCAGGGAGAACAAGAGCACGCTGCTGTTTACACTGCCGTGTACTAGCAGAGCAAGGGGGACACATGACCGTGCGGTATCCACTAATTATCTCAGTTTCTTCACTCAAGAAAATCTCAAAAAAGAACACGGGCTGAACACGACTGTGTCCAGACCGTGTTAGGTCTGAACTTGCCTTTTTAACTCCAAATTTTAGGGTTTCTATCTCATCTTTTGTTCGGGGACTCTATTCTCCACCGGGAGGACTTTGATGAGAGCGAAGATCAAGCTTCACCACATCGTCTAAGGAGATCAAGGACGAGTTGGAGGCACTTGAGAGGTGGGTTTAGCACATGGAGCTCGATAAGAAAGTTCATCTAAAGAAAAGAAAGCAGTCATGTCTTCGCCTCATTGTTCTTTTATTGTTTCTTCCTTGTTGTGCCCGCCCATGAGGGGTTAACAGGCCATAGTGCCCCGAGGTTGTGAACTTGGATGATTTGGATGCTTAAATACTTATTTCTTATTGTTCTATGGAGTTCTTTTGATTCTTGTGTTAAATCTTGTGTTTGCATAACTCAATGTGTTTGATTTGCATAGTTGCTTGGGTAAAACTCGGTGCGTAGCTTGTCTAGCAAGAAACGCACAGTTACCTTAGCAAAACTCGGTGTATTTGAGAACCATAGATGCAAGATTGCTTGTAAGCACACACTTGAATCATGGAATGTACCTGGTAGGCATTTAGGGTAAGATAGCATGCAATAGTCTATAGGAATCACCCTGGGGTATTACTCTCATATTGTTGAAACACTCGGTCCAAGTCTACCTATCAATACCATCATTCTATCTTTTCTTTACTATGTCTTATTTCAAATCTTTCCCAATTTGCGATTCACGAGATATCAGAGGAGAAATTAGTACTTCGAGTCCATTTCCCTGTTGTTCGACAATCTTACCCCTCGCGGGGTAACACTTTACTACTTGCTTACGACCCGTGCACTTAAGGATAGAGCATCTGTGGAAAGTAATGGAGAAAAGAAACCACCTGCATGAAAGAAAGTTTGGAAGGATGTTATCTATTGGAAGAAGTAAAAGATGAAATCATCTACGAAGGTGACAACTTCAATATCACATTGAAGGAGCTCCTTCTTAATCAATGCATTGGCAAGCCAAGTTTTAATTCAGTTTTGAATGAGAGCTCTTCAGGACAAAGCATTGAAAGAGAGTACTACAAAGTTATTCAGGCTGTCATGAGGTAATTGTCTTATACATCAAGTTAGTAATGTAAAACAGATTCTTCTTCGAAGACAACCTAAGTCATTTCTTTAGTTTTAGCTTCTATAGTTGGTTTAATTTAGTAGTTCTAGTTTTTACTCATCTTTTAGTTTGAATAAATGAAGTAAATATCTTGTGCCTATCACAATGGCTTCTTATTTAGATTTAATTTTTAGTGCCATGTTGATTTTTAACTGCTATAAAAGACTTTTTTTATTTAGAGGTTGTTAGACATGTACAAAAATGTTTGTAAGTGAGAACAGTACTTACGGGCATTCTTATGCCCGTGAAAGAGGTCGAAATCATAGAGAAGTTAACTCCCGCTCAATGATCACATCCTTAACTATAGGACTGACCAAGGCTCTTAAGGGCATGCTTACGACGGTAAGAAATGCCCGCCTAATAATATGCTGAGAGATAGAGTTGTTTACACACCACAAAGAACGGTTCAAGCACCTTGGAACTAAGACTTTTACATAGATGCATACCATCAACTAGGTGGCCTTGGCCAAGGTTAGTACAAATGAGGATGTGTGCTAGATTACCTTAGTAGTAAGGTAGGATAGGTTACTGGAGATCACAAACCCTACTAAACGAGATTACATGGGGGTTGTTAGCATGTTCGAGTTTGATCGAATGTTGTTGGGTTTTACAGCTGAGGGCACGATCGAGTTTAGTATATCCGAGTGACAAAGAGGGTAAGTCTGACTTAATTCTATGTTTTTCTTTAACATTATGAGGCCGAGTACATCTTGATGGAGGAGCACGAGAAGCTTCCTATCGATTTTCTTGGAAATGTCATCCACAGTAGCTTCTAGAAGAGGATCACAGTTTAATTGGCTAGTATTACATCAACACTATTCTCAGTCAGATGATTTCAATGCAAGGTGACAACATAAGGACAGTGGTCTGGTCAAATTTGCTATATTTTTACAACATTATCTAGGAGGTGCTGCTCTACCTAGGTCTTATCATTGCTTATTTCATTTGCTACTAGAAATATCATCTGAGGGACAACATCCTCTTCATCTTACCTTATATTACTCAATTGTCTACAAGATGGGCTTCACACTGAGAGGCCCCAAGGGTTGCTTACAACACCACTAGGGATGGACATATTGATGGTGATTGGATAGTTACCCGTTACAGGACTGTCAAGAGCTGTCCACTACATCCATGTCAATACTCCCAAGCCTAATTTTAATAATGATGAGGACCTTGAAAAGTCCTTCACAGCTGCACATGCACCTAAGGCACCCACATCATAACCGCCAACTTTACTAGAGGTAGCTACTGTGTCCTTGATTTGAGCAAGGGATGGGCTAATAGTGGTTAAGCAAAGCATCATAGAGTTGCACATGGACTAGTACTAACTGATACACCCTTTGCGTAACCGCAAGTGCATGAGTCATACAAGTAGTAAAGTGTGTCCAAATGGTTCGGGTAGTCAAATCCACAGGGAATGATAATCTTTCAGTACTTGTCACTCTTCTAATATCTAGCCATATCAAAAAGGTTAAAAGAATAAAATGGACTAACAACTCAAATAAAAGTAGGACTGGAAGTGAATTGGGTGAGGATCATAGAGATAGAGTAATGCCCCAGACTAATCTCCTTGACAGATGCATTGAATAGGCAATGATTATATGTAGATCTCCTTTGACCACGGTGACCACCTACGGAGGGTTTGACATCCTCACTCAATGCTCGGAGCATACTCAAACCCTTCCCTAATATGCGCTCTAGCCAGATGAATAGGGACTATCCTCTAGACAACGAATAGATAATCTAGGGTTAACTATGACTTGAATGCAATTGCAACTACAGGGAACTAGCAATGAAAAATCATTGTTCACGTAGCTATCAGCAATTGCCACATCAAGTAATTAACAAACAAGCATCAAAGCAATTAACACAAAGATGAATAAACAAAATAAACACAAGGGAGACCACAAGAAAACTCAATAATCAATAGCACTGAAATCAAAACATCAAATGTCAAGGTTCATAAATCTAGGGCACCAGATGATGGTTAGCCCCTCATAGTTTTAAAAACACATGAAAGACTAAAGAAAACAAAAGATAAATAATCCATGAAAAACTCCCTTTTGTTTCCAAACCACTCTGACTGTATTCCGATAAAGTCCCGCCGATGTTGCTCCGCTCTACTCAGTGTCCTAACACCTCAGATCCACCTCCAATCCATGGAAGACAAAGTCCAGCTGCCGCCTCCGAGTAGATCTAGAAAAAAAACCCCAGCAAAAGTCTTGGGATCAGTTTTCAGCATAAATTAATAAAAAAAAACTATAAAAAAAGACATGGGCATGCTTCTACCCATGCTACAATACTATTGCTACAGTAACATGCTTCGTTTGGGAGGATTTTCTAGTAAAATGCACAATCATAAGCACAGTGTGCTTCCTCTTGTGCTTTCATTATAATTCACATTTCAATTCTGTTTTGCACAGGATTTTTTCAGAAATTCATTCTTTTGTCCCAAGACCTAATTTACTGCACAATTAAACACAAATACCCAAAGTAGCATTAATTTACACCAAATTATATGCCAAAGACAAGAAAATAATATAATAGGGCATGTAAAATGTCTATATTAAATGCACCCATCAAATACCCCCACACTTGAATATTTGCTTATCGTCAAGCAAAACAATCAAACCCAAAGATAAAGAAGATGAGTGCATGACCTCTGACCTCAAAGAAATAGGAAACCTAATGACATCTAAGGCGAACTAAGAGTTAGTGTGTGTTTAGCCGATCAAAAAGAATAGATTCACCAATATTCCATAATCCCCGTGAGTTACCCTAAATATGTACCCCATGTACCAATGGGGGACTTATCTACTAAGACCTTATTTATTCAAAAAAAAAAAAAAAGTGGGTAGTTGCTTCATACACCCTAGTGGTAGCCTTTTCTACCGGTAGGCCATCAAGTTGGCATTGGTAATGCCCAAGATCTGATTACTCAAGAGTAGCTTTCATGCTTCACAGGGTGATAGCTCTTTCTAACATCTTTTAGATAAAACTATTTACAGAACATCGGTAGGGTATTCTTACGAATCCTACTTTCTGAGAATAAAAATAAAACCAAATAAGCTAACAATTTTTTTTTTTGTTGAAAGAAACACAACAAAATTGTTCTAAACGCTAAAGTCCTTCCTTCGTACAAGTAAAACCACAAATAGGGTAAAGTGCATAAAAGTAGGTTTCCAGGACACGAGTGAATTAGCAAATAAGTTAAACAAAAACAAACACTAACTCTAGTGTCACCCTTAGCCTTATGGGTCTCTATACAAAAAATCATAGGTCATCCTAAGTCATGCATCATCCCACACTTAAACTGTACATTTTCCACAATGTACAAAAAATGGATATATGAAAAATAAACCAAGGACATACTATATTGGGGAGAAGTTTTAGGGACTTTCCTGATCACATGAAATGATGTGGCTTTTCAAGGAGCACACCAATGCTTTTTAGATAGAAAACCCATGTTTTTTTGCCCATTTATATTTTCTAAATTATTGCAAAGTGCCCGCCCGTAAGCACGGGCATGCTAATACCCATGCTCAGCCAACATCATTTCAAAGCTCTAAATGCTTGGCCTGTGACCTTAACAGTTAATGAAATAGATATACAATGAAAATCCTCATGAACACCAAGAATCAAACAAGGAATTGATCAAAAGCACCACCAACTAATCAAAGAAACTCCAAGAAAATAACTAAACTAAACTAAGAAACCACAAGAAAGCAAAACCAACAAAGCTTGGGTTGTCTCCCAAGAAGCGCTTGTTTAACGTCAATAGCTTGACATACATGAACACTTACCTTAAGGAGGCTTGAAAATAGTGTGCTCCTCCAGGCTACTAATTGCATAGCTACTACCATTAAAGCCCAAATGTACTTACTATGTATGAGTATATGCAAAGGCTTCAACCATCTTTTTTTAGGCCTCCAAGGGAACAGTTTAGGTCGAGAACTATTCAAGCTCAGTACTTGCATAGGTGGGTCTTGAGATGGCTTAAGTTTCTTTCCCATATTTTCCTCAATTCCCAAAATTTTCTTCTTGTTGGGGATGAGTTGATCACTCTCACAAGAAGTTGTATGTTCCATTGCTTTGGAGTTTGCTTCTTCTGTGAACATTTCAGCTTGAAAACAAATGTGTTTCTTCTGGCAACAAGTTGATACGCCCTTTGCATAACCGCAAGTGCATGGGTCATACAAGTAGTAAAATATACCCAAATGGGTCGGGTAGTCAAATCCACAAGGACTGATAATCTTTTAGTACCCGTTGTTCTTCTAATATCTAACCGGATCAAAAAAGGCAAAAGAATAAAATAGACTTATTGCTTAAGTAAAAGTTGGACTGGAAGTGAATTAGGTGAAGGTCACAAAGATAAAGTAGTGCCCCGGACTATTCCCCTTGACAGATGCATTGACTAGGTAATGATTATATGTAGATCTCCTTGGACTGTGGTGACCACCTACAAAAGGTTTGATAACGTACGTCATCACTCAAGGCTCGGAGTGGACTCAACCCCTTGCCTAATGTGTGCCTTAGCTAATTGATTAAGGACTATCCTCTAGACAACAAATAGATAATCTAAGGTTAACTAGCAACTTGAATGCAATTGCAACTACAGGGAACTAACAATGAAAAATCAACTCTGACACAACTATCAGCAATTCCCACGTCAAGTAAACAAAAAATAAGTATCAAGGCAATCAACACAAAGATGAATAAACAAAATGAACACATGGGAGACCACAAGGAAGCTCAATAATCAATAACACTAACATCAAAACAACAAACGTCAAGGTTTATAAATCTAAGGCACCGGATGACGGTTAGCCTCTCATAGTTTTACAAACACATGAAAGACTAACGGAAGCAAAAGAGAAATAATCCATGAACAACTCCCTTTTTGCTTCAAAACCACTCCGACGGTACTCCGATGAAGTCTTGCCAATGTTTCTCCAATCTACTCGGCATCCTAGCACCTCATATCCATCTCCAATCCATGGAAGATGAAGTCCAGCCACTGCCTCCCAGTAGATCTGGAAGAAAACCCAGCAAAAGTCCCTTTGAAAACCTAACTTTGGGGCTTAAAAGGGCATTCCCAAGGTAAGCATGATTGTGCTCTTGACCGTGCTATTTTCAGGAGTCTTGGGATCAATTTTTGGCACCAAATAATCAAAAACTTGTAAAAAGTAAAGGCATAAGCACGAGCATGCTTCAGCCCGTGCTTCCCGAGCCCGACCGTGCTTTTCTTTTGATGAAAACTCCTGTAAAGTGCAAGGGCAAAAGCACGAGCATGCTTCCGCTTGTGCTTTCACTGTAATTCACATTTCAACTCTTTTTTGCACCAGATTTGTTTCAAAACTCATTATTTTGTCCCAAGACCTAATTTCCTGCACAATTAAACACAAATACCCAAAGTAGCATCGATTTACACCAAAATATATGTCAAAAGACAAGAACATCATATAATGGGGCATGTAAAATGTTTCTATGAAATGCACTCATCACTAACTATTTGAGGGTCAAGAACATATTCGAGAGGAATTGAGTACAATCAGATCACTGCTCAATAGTCTCATCCTTCCTGGTATTGCTTTATTAGCATCCTCGACACCTCCTACTCCATCAATGGGCTTAGCCAACTCCTAAGGCATAGGATTGCTTTTATTTTTTTTGGTTTATTTCATTTTATTTTAGGTGTATCCTTTTAATCATTTTGTTTTGTTAGTTAGAAAGGACTAGCTTTACTAAACTTGTATTTTTCTTTCATCAATGATCTTTATTTTTTGTTGTTTATTTTATTTTATTTTATTGAGCTATAATTCACTCCCTATACCCACAAGATTTGAGTTAATTAATGTTATGAAAATTCTCCAATATCGGGAGAAACATGGCCCATACATCTCCTTGGAGTTAGTTGTGTATCTCACAATCAACCAAAGTGAACCATGCTTTAATTTGAGGACTTAAGAGATCAATTTTACCTCAATGAGTTAGAGAAGTAATAGTTTCACCTCTTCTACTTATTTTAATTATGAATACTTATATTTTTGTGATTGATTGTATACGCTTGGAACAATATACGATTTTAAGTGTGGGGAAGGGTTGTAGGACTTTAAAATTTTTTGGTTATGGCGGAGTACATGTCTAGTGTGACCTATGATTGCGTATGATAGAATTTGTTCAGAGACTAATAGTCTAGCTGAAGGAGAGGTGTTAAATATTCATTTTATGCTTTAATTTCTAGTTTTATTCTATTATTGCATTTATCACTTACATTTGTTACAGATTTTCCCATGTAGTGCCTTAGACACCTAAAGTAAGTTTTGTAACTAAGGACATAGTTAGATCATTTTACTTGAATTATTTTTGCTCTTTGTTTTGAAATGTTTTGATAAAAAAATACATATTATTGTTATTAGTTAGTGTGCAGTCTTTACCTTGAAATGTTAAAGCTACTCTTCAAAAATTGGATACAATTGTATACCCTACAGAGAGAGAGGGCTACCTCAAAGGCTGTGTACTTATTAGGATTGTAAAAAGAGCTTGCACCTCTAGTGTGTGTAGCCACTCTAAGAATTTAGTTTGCCCTACCTATGAGAAAAGGCTAGCCAAAGGATGTGTGAAAGTTGTTACCTATTTCGAGCGTTAGAGGTATTAAGTGTCAAGTTACATAGCCGAATCTAGGCTGAAGAGATGTCAATTAGGGAGAAACACACACACACACACACACACACACACACATATGTGAGGGCCTTGACCAGAATTGACCTACTTTCTTTAGAGCATTAATATATACTTTAATGCCTTGAAATTCTTTCTATTCTGTTAAGACTCTTCATTATTAATGCTTGAGGTCAAGCACTTATTCTTCCTTTGTTTTTATTGGTTTGTTTACTTGAGGACAAACAAACGCTTAACTATATAGGAGTTTGGTAAGTGTTGTAATGAACATATTTTACCATTATTTTTTGACACACTTCGTATGTATGTCTTAGATTTATAGGTAAACTTGGTACTTAATTAGTTTTCATTTTTCTTTTAGGGAGAAATAAAGGTATATGGATCTATAGAAGTGAATCTGAGATGATTTTAACCAAAAAACCTCAGAATATGGACTTTTTAGAGGTGTTTACAGCGAAGCTTATGACCACAACCCAGACTATAAGATTGAGAATACAGATGATTAAGACTTGAGGCAAAGATAATGCTCATAGAGAACTTTACAATCTACATTGATGACTAGATTATGCCTATAAGAATATTTTACGCTCATAAGCAATATGGGGAATTGCTCACATTACTGTCATAAGGATCAGGATGATTTTTAGAATTTCCCTTCGAGTATTATAAAAGGGTGGGAGTCATTAGGGTTTGGGGATTCTTTTTAGACTTTTGACTTTTGGAAGGAGAGAGCCTCTTGGGTGATAGAGACGAGATTTTTATCATCGAAGGAGGTTACGTCAATAAGGAATTCGTAGAGGAAGTCACCCGAAGAGATTTGAGGTGCTATATTCAAGTATTCGGGATAGAGGGAGTTTACTTTATGTTTTCTTTATCTTTTGTGATGTATTACTTAATTATGAGGAACTAAATATCCTAGGGTACTATGACATTCATGAACCATAGGCTTAATCATTTGTAGACATTAGATTTGGAATTGATTTACTTGTGTATGCTTGTGATGTCATGATTCTGAGTATAGTGAGAGCTTGGTTTCATGTTTGATTGCATGTGTGAGATTGAGGAATCCTCTTGTAGCTAGCACAATTGAAAAAAATTTGTGAGTAGATTTGAGGGTGAGACACCCAAATTATTTCATAAGATAAATATTGTTTTTTAATTCAATTGTTAATGTAATTATAAAGGGTTGGATTAAAGAAATATCTCCGCCAAATGTTCTTGTATCGGATTAGGCACTTATCACCTTGAGAAAGGGATTAGTGTAATTTAGGGAATTTAATTCAATCATCTTCCAAGGTTTATAAACCATAATGGAACTATTAGGGTTGGTAGATTGAGAAATGATTCTAACTGAACTCCATATGAGATTAGTTGTTAATCACATTGAGAAAGAGGCTATCATATCTTGGGAACACCCATGGTCTTTATCCAATCAATACTAATCCATTATCCTTGTCTAGAGTTTCATTAGAAACCCTGGGGGAATTCCTTATATGTCTATCTCCCTTTGATGAGATTAATTTTTCTGATTACTTAGAGAGTTTTATAATAGAAGTTCAATAAGCTCCTCTTTAACTAAGCCCTTCATTCGAATTGTTCGATTAGATAGTAGGTAAGTAGATAGTACTAGTACTTTTGGTCCCCATGGGTTCGACATCTTGTAGATTCCTACTCACTTCATTACTTGAGAAGAAACATACACTTGCGCATAGTGTGGACACATTTAGGCAATTATAGGGTGTAGGTAGATTAGAGTATTGATCACATGATTCTGCCATTTTATATTTAATCCCACTTTTATGGATCATAGCGTTAGTACAATGGTAAGGAATGTAGATTAGAGAGAGATTTTGATTTAGGTCAATATAGGATTAATTAGTTGCTAATCAAATTAAGAAAAGGGTTAATGTGCTTTAGTAGTACTTGCAGTTCAATTTACTCAGTCATCAATTCAATATCCTTTTCTCTAAGCTTCTAAAAGCCCGAGGGATTCCTTACTGGAATTCTCTCTTCTCTTGATTGATTACACCATGATTATCCACAGCTCTCATAGTATTTGCTAGATTATGTTTAGAAATATTTACAATTTAGAAGGCATTATTGCTTTTATAGGCTAGATAATAGGAGGATAATAAGTGCTTGTATTTTCATTTCTAGTGGAATCGACAAAACCCTACTTTCATAGTACACTTTACTACTTGATTGATGTGTGCACTTGCGCTTAATAAGCTCGATCCACATTAATACCAATTTGTTAGAAGTGATGAATGATGACAGTATAAGAAAAATTAATAAGAAGACACAAATTTAAGTAAAAACCGCAAAAATTAGAGAAAAAAAAAAAGGGCTAAGGAGGAGATGATCATACTATGTTAAAAAGATCATACAATAGTGGTCTTCTCGGTGTGTTGACTTAGTTTGTCAAAGACCTGTGTATAATAAATCCAAATATGTTTAAAGACTCTAGTTTGATTATAAGTAGAAGCCCTAATTTGATTACAAGTCAGAATGCTGAAGTGGCAAAACCCTTAAAAGAACAATAGTTTTACCTTGTTCAGATAACATGTTATGAAACAACTGTGTGTGTGCGAAAGAGAGAGAGTGTCAAAATAAAAAAAACATCAAAAAGTTGAAAGGAAATGAGAATCATCAAAAGATTTAAATAATATATAATTAATGTGTATGGAATTTAAAAAAAATTGTGATATCAATCTTGCCAAAAATCGTTATACTATTGATTTCATTCCGTGAAATTTGGACATCCCAAAAAAATGTTATGTTTTTAATAAAAAAATTTAATTGAGTTTACATACTCTAGAAATCCTTTAGTCTTGCACCCAAAAAAAAAAAAAAATTATTACACCCCATCATAATTGCACATAATTTCAGAAATCTTCATCATTTTTCCAGGACTCCTTAACTTATAGTTTTTGATTGATTGCTACCCATTGGTTTTCTTTAACTAAAATTTTAAAATGTCTAAATTAGTGACATGCTAATTTTAAGATACAGAGGATTACTTAATTCTCTTAAAGGAGCAAAGTGAACGGAGAAGAGAAACCAATTCTAAGGCATTATGAAAGGGAAGAGAAATTAACAATTCTCTTAATTTCGAAGAATAATGATAACGGAGAGCAGTGCATGGGAAGGATGCAACATTGAAATAACAAGGCAATTTTGAAATCATAATTAAGGGTATTTGTGGAAATAACCATAACATTAATAGTTTTAAAATTAATATTTCTCCATATTTCTAAAACCATGTTAACAAGGAAGGTACTTGTAAAGTAAAAGTTGCTCCTTGGAAAGTCGTCGTTTAAGGAAAGTCAGACCACAAATTCAGTCTTCTAACCAAACAAAAGCCAAAAGGAGTAAATAAATTATAGATAAAACTTTCCGATATTTATGCATAATTATGAAGTGAACATGGTGTTTTGCGAAAAACTAAAATGATTTCAAAGTTGCATATATAAACATTTTTGGAACTTCGTTGACACCGATTGAAAGAATATCATCTGCCTTCGAGCAATTGGTGCTTGAATCATTCATGAAATCGTTTTGCAATTGGTGATGGATTGATTTCATGTAAGAGCTATGAATACAAACAGTGGGTAGTTTTTTAGCCTACATGCGTGCTGGCCTCATAAACTACAACAAAAGCAGGTGCACTCCTTTGCCTTGTTAGTGGTTAGCCGCTCATCTTAAAAGTTTAAAAATTAAAAAATTTAAAGAAAAAACTAAAATCTCTTGAGTGAAAGAAGGGCTTTTTTTTCTGAAAAATTATATATTTTTAAAATATTTACGTAAATAAGTATTTTTAAAAATAAATACTGATTTAGGCAAAACGGTGATTAAATCACTGTTTTTTGCCTTAATCATTGGAAAACAGTAAATTCTTTTCCATGGTTTGCACGGAAAATGGTAAATCCTTTACCGTTTTCATCGGATTTTTTTTTGTTTTTTATATATTTTTTCATTTAAGCCCTTTAAATTTTTTAAATTACATTTTTGTTTTTTTATAGTTTTTTAATATAATATTTTACATTTTAACCTTTGAATAAAAAATCACAACAGTCGATGCACTTTTCAAAACTTACACTGTGCACTTGGGTTTAATACTCTTCCTGCACTGTTCTTAAGGCCTCGGTGTGAGTCACCTGTTGGAGACAGTGTTTCACACTTCTAGAGTTATAGGACAAAAGATTTTTCTAGGAGATTTGTAAATCAATGCACCTCCGTACTGTGATTTTTTATTTTTTATTTAATTTTTTATACAAATTTTCATTTGAACCCTTTAAATGTTTTAAATTATATTTTTGTTTTTTATAGTTCTTTAATATAATATTTTTACATTTTAACCCCTCAATAAAAAGTCAGAACAATTAATGCAATATTCAGAATGCATTGTATATTTGGCTCTAATACTGTTATTGTACTATTTTTAGGTCCTAAGTGTTGGTCATCTGTAAGAGATAGTGATTTCACTCTTCTAGAGTTGCAGGGTAGAGGAATTTTTTAAGGAGGTCTATAAGCTATTGTAACTGATGCATCTCTATACTAATAGACGACAGGTGCTTAAGAGATTGTCAAAAAGATAGATAGATATAGAGGTGCATCAGTTACAGTGATTTACAAATCTTCTAGAAAAATGCTTTGTCCTATAACTCTAGAAGGGTGAAACACTGTCTCGAACAGGTGACTCACACTTAGGCCTTGAGAACAGTGCAGGAAGAGTATTAAACCCAAGTGCTCAGTGTAAGTTTTGAAAAGTGCATTGATTGTTGTGACATTTTATTCAAAGGTTAAAATGTATAATATTACATTAAAAAACTATAAAAAAACAAAAATGTAATTCAAAACATTTAAACGGCTTAAATGAAAATATATATATAAAAATAAAAAAAATAAAAATCCAATGAAAACGGTAAAGGACAAAACATGGAAAATGGTAAATCCTTTACCGTTTTCTAATGATTAAGGCAAAAAACGATGATTTAATTACCGTTTTGACTAAATTTGTGATTTAATCACCGTTTTGCCTAAATTGGTATTTATTTTTAAAAATACTTATTTACGTAATTATTTTAAAAATATATAATATTTCAGAAAAAAAGCCTGAAAGAATGGGGCAAATATTAGGATTTTTTTAATGGAATCAACCCATAATTCAATTATTGAGACATCATGGAAGGTTAGATTTGTCTCAAGGAAGGTTTCTCTCTTAAACATATTAAAATAGTCGGTTTCTATCAAATGGGTAAGATTTGGAGAGCATTTGATCCATAAAAATTTATTTTATTTTATTTTTTATTTTTATAAATACAACAAGTGCAGTATATTCAGAGACTCAAAGACATGCGTACAGGATAGAAAACTAATAATCTAATCCGTGTACCCTCACCTTGTGGAATGAGGCTCGAGATATGAGTCTGCACCCATGACCGGAGATCCATTACCAATACTACGTTTAACAGAATTTAAACTCAAGGCTTTTAAATTGTCATACTACTAGGTTATGAACCTTTTGGATCATAATACATGTTTCTTGTTAAACCATATATATATATATATATATACACACACACACTTTCTTTATCCCCTTTTCATATCTCAAATTCGTTTCAACAAAACACAAATCCTGGCACACAGATTTTTCAGGACAAATATATATATACATAAAAAAATTGGGAATTTTTATGAACTTTTAATCATCATATTTATTCTTCTAAGCACTTGAATAAAATCATAAAATTTTTTGGAGTCAAATAACAGCCCAACCATTTTAAACCAGGTCTTGATTCCAATCACTTGTTGCTCAACTCCTTTTCATTGTCCATTCAATTGCTCCTCTTTTTGTTTATTCCAAATATTTTTATAATAATTACATTGTAATTTAAAGTATAAAGATTAAAGAGCACCTTCCATGGGTTTATAAGAGATGCCCAGAGCTTCCACCTCACAATCACACAAACACAAACTTGGCTCTTTCTCCAGCTCTCCTTGAGCTTGCTCTTGCTATGGGGCTTGTACTTGTTATATTTTCTCTGCTCTCCACTCTCATCTTCCTAAGAGCAGCATGGATCACCTTATCATGCTACTACCTAACTCCTAAGAGAATCAAGAAGATCATGGCTTCACAAAACGTGTCCGGCCCCGAACCCGGCTTTCTTGTCGGAAACCTCACAGACATAGCTTCCCTCATTGCCAAGAGCACCTCCGCCGACATGGAATCGATCGACCATGACATTGTGGGCCGTCTCATGCCCCATTATGTTCTCTGGTCCAAAATTTACGGTATGCCATTGTGTCTACATCTTGTCACACAAATAATACCTAGTAATTTCCATGGATTATTTCCTAAAGTTCTGTCTATTTTTGGCTTTCTCAGGCAAGAGGTTTATGTTTTGGTATGGGAGTGAGCCAAGATTGTGTTTAACTGAGATTGATATGATCAAAGAACTCCTCTCTTCCAAGTATGTTCACCTCTCCGGCAAGTCCTGGCTTCAACAGCAGGGATCCAAGCACTTCATAGGACAAGGTCTGTTAATGGCCAACGGCGACAACTGGTTTCATCAGCGTCACGTTGTCGCCCCTGCATTCATGGCAGACAAGCTTAAGGTCATTAAAGATATGCATCACATATAAGACATAATGCTCTGTCTTATTATATCATATCACCTCATGATCGACAATTAATGTTGCAGGATCATGTTAGATACATGGTGGATTGCACCAAGAAAATGATAAAAGCATTGCGTTGTAGCATTGAGACCGGAGACGATGAAGTTGAGATTAGTAGCTACTTGAAGAAGTTGGCCGGAGACATTATCTCTCGAACGGAGTTTGACTGTAGTTATGAGAAGGGAACACAGATATCACATCTGCTCAATCTATTGCAGCAGCTCACAGCTCAGTCCAGCCGCCACTTGTGGTTTCCTGGTAGCAGGTGAGGACATCCCCATCAAATCTATGCACTGATCTCTTCTTGATCTTGAGCTTCGTTTTTCATCTCTCTTTTTTTTCCTGATTTATTCTCTCCACCACTGGCATGCTTGTCATTGTCGGTGAGTATTTAGACATGGGCACTCACTTCAACTCCAGTGGAGCTGTTTGATTCCTCCAACGGGCTTTGTTTATTGCCTACATATCTAAAACTTATACTATTGAATATTTACTGGTCTGGTGTGGTTGTTGACAGATTTTTATTTAATCAATCACTCAGGTTCTTTCCTAGCAAATTCCGAAGGGAGATTAAGGCTTTGAAAATGGAAGTGGAAAGGCTACTCATGGAGATAATTCAAAACAGGAAAGACTGCTTCGAGATCGCAAGGAGTTCATCATACGGCAAAGGTTTACTAGCAATGCTGCTTGCAGAAGCACAGAAGAAGAGGGAAGGATTCCGTTATTCCCTTCAAACTGTGATGGATGAATGCAAGACATTCTTCTTTGCGGGTCATGATACTTCAGCATTGCTACTTACTTGGACCATCATGCTGCTCTCAACAAACACATCATGGCAAGACAAAGGGCGAGAAGAGGTTGAACGAGTGTGTGGCGATGAGCCTCCATTAGCTGAGCATCTCCCCAAGCTCAACATGGTAATTAGTTAAACAGTAAAGAACAATACGAAGTAATTCACTACTTGTGATCACTCTATCTTAATTTTGTTCAATCCTTGCAGCTACACATGATAATCAATGAATCACTGAGATTATATCCACCTGCATCCCTTTTACCAAGGATGGTGTTTGAGGACATTAAGCTAGGTGACCTTAACATCCCTAAAGGGCTCTCAATCTGGATCCCTGTCCTTGCGATACACCACAGTGAGGACATATGGGGGAAGGACGTAAATGAATTCAATCCAGGGAGGTTCTCTGGCAAGTCATTCGCACAGACCCGGTACTTCATGCCCTTCGCAGCAGGGCCACGGAATTGCGTTGGACAAGCATATGCAATGATGGAAGCCAAGATTATTCTTGCCATGCTTCTATCCAATTTTAGTTTCTCCATCTCCAAAAATTACAGGCATGCACCAGTAAATGTGCTAACCTTAAAGCCTAAGCATGGTGTCCTAGTCCATTTGAAACCATTGCGGCCTTAACCATTCAGTACTACTTCTCAATTCAATACCTACGATCATTCTGAGAGTTTGTTGTACCTTAAGGCTTTGAGTGAGTCAGACATATATCAGTTTTTCAATGTACCAATAGAATAACTCATTACACAGAACAACATTTATATTTCTATTCATATGTATAAAGTTCAGCATTACTAATTAATCCAGCTCATGTTCCATCATTTCCTCACTTGTTTATAAGCATGCTTGAGCTTTCGCCTTTGAATATATACATTTCAAGTGTTAATATAAAGAAAATGTGAAGAAAGGAAGAAATGATTGCTGGGACCATCTCCTTCCACTAGGAATATGGACTAGCACCATCAACAATTATATATATATTACACTAATGCTACACTCTATATGCTTCTTGACAATAAATAGTTATATAATTAATGGAGAGTGCAGTTGAGCTCGCTAACTAAGATTCTTCATGAACAAATTTACCATTTGGAAAGGAATCCAATCTCAAGTTATCAACTTTTGAAAACAATAAAAAAAGATTAGAATTAGTGGCTATAAGAGATTCATCTTCTTCTCCTCCTCCTCTTCTTTGCTTAATGATGCTTGAAAGTGCTCCATGAGATCCATTAGAAGCTAAATCTAGTAGTAAAAAAAAATTAGTGGATAATCCTGTTGAAGATTAAAGAAACCAATCCACAAAGTTGCATGTGCCCATTAAAGGATGCTCTCTGTGAGTCTGTGATGATCAATTGATTATGCTCTAATTTGATAAGCTGCAAACTTTAATAACAAATCATTTCCACATCATCCAAAGCCCGTGCTTGGGCATATGTTATAATCTGTCATTGCCTTGCATATTAGTCGCCATGCATGATAAATTCTTAAACATCATTAAGTTATAATAACTTGTGCATTTTCATACCTACTTGTCTTTTTTTATGGTCGTCATCACTTTTGTTAATATATATATATATATATATATATATTATTTTATGACGAATTTATATATATATATATATATATATATATATATATATATATATATATATATATATATTTTCATGAAATCCATTTTACCCGTCATTTTTCATTAACAAGACTTATAAAAGTTCTATAATGAAAATAAAATTATATTTATATTTGTTATAAAAAAAACATCCTTACTAAAATCATCTTTTGACATAATAGAAAATAGTGAACTATATATCAGTGTTCTTCTAAGATAAAAAACCAGTTAGTTATTTTTTTATTTCTATTACATATTCGAAAATATTTGAAAAAAAAAAATACATGAATAATAAAAACCTACATGCATATAATCATCCTTGTCTACTTCCACATAATAATATTGGCTAAACATATCACTCTACTTTTGAACTGCCAATATCCTTGTCAATTAGTTTCCATAATTAAACTTGTCAATTTGTTAGATTTGTAACAAAGGAATTCAAATGTGGCTCAATATTTTCTTGATAGCAATGTTTCGAAATTGATATATTAAGTTGACTAGCTAGTTCGTTGCATGCTCCACTGTCCTTAAATTAATGTCACCTAAGTGTTTAGGCAATCACTCAAGGTTAACTTGGAATAAACATTAAAAGCTCATGTCAAAGAATAAAGCTCTCCACAATTGAAAAAGAAGAGGGTCAAAATGGTATTCTGTTTAAGCTAGTGAGGTTTGGTTGTGTTACTAATACAGGTTCATGGCCAATGAGGAATAAGGTCATAGTACTTTTTTATATTCCCATCATTGACCAGAACAAGAACAACAAAAAAGACAGTTTGATGATGATGATTAGCAGCTAATATGTTCTTTAACATTTCTTGCACGAGTGGGAGTTCAAGCGCTCAAAGAGTTAAGCCAATCAAAACAAATCGTAGAGATGCCTCTTGCTCCTCACTATGATATTGTCATGCCAAAGGTGGGAGATAACCTCAACCGTCAAAACATAAGAAAGCCAAGACAACCCACTGATCTTCTATATTAGCATAGTAGAAAAGAAAATCGACATCTTTCTTAATTGACTACACCATGTGTCACTCTCATCATTGGGCTAGGCCAAGACAGCGGCTTTTCATTTCAGTTATATAAAACCATGCTGCCTTGGATTGTGAAGAGGGGGCAAAACCAAGCTGTCACTCTTGGGGAAGGTAGTCTCTCACAAAATTATATTCCTTGAAAAATTGATTTAATTACGAGTTGCGACCAGCTTTATATTTTAATGCTTTTAAACTTGTATCATGCCAATCTTTGATATTCGATTTTGAGACGGCTTTACATTTTAGTTCTTGCAAAATCATAATATTTTTAGATTGAATGCTTAAATTGTAAATTCTATGTTTTGTCTCTTTAAATATCCAAGATTTGCAGGCTTATATTCTTAGAAATCATCTTTTCGTGCACATGAAATCTTTAAGTTATGAATACCTTTTAGTTTATTGTCAAGTTTTACGATGAAATTCTTGTATACTTCTTTTGAAACATATATTATACAAATGGTGATTTGTGAACATTGGGAAATTTCATTTAATCAAGTTGGTTTTTATGGTTATTATGATACTTACGTATAATAATTGTTATACCAATCATGATATACTTTAAGTCTTTAAGAACATTTTTGAAGACCTATGTTTTTGTTTTAAATAATGTGGACTTACATCACACATTTATATACTATTTCAAATTTTGAAATGTTACAAAACTATATGTCCTATTTCAAAAAGTTTAGCTATTGAAAATTTATTTTGTTTGGATATCTTTTTAGAATTGTGCTAATCCATTCATTGAGTGACTATAGTTATTCACCTTTCTTTCTATTCCAGGCTTCAGCTTCTAGTGATGTTGCGGCAAGCTGAAGTGCTAAGAATTGTCCTCTCTATCTTTCTTATTTCTAGTCTTATGTATATTTCTTCTTGGTCATTTTGCATGGTATAAGGGCATGGATCCACTAGTGTATTTGCCACTCTATTTGCATGATTTGTATGTTGTCTATTGCTTCTTGAAAACCTTGCCGTATTTTTTATCAATACATTTCTTGAACTCTATTATCATGATTTGGTGTTGATGCTTCCTCTGTGCTATTGTTGTATTCTTTGCCTTGTATATTTTTTGGCATATATGACTTTTGGTTCAGAATTGTGAAACTTAGCCTCGATGACTCGAGAGTTGAGAGGAGTGGGTGTCACTCCTCGGGTTATCGCGGTGGTTGTAATATGCCAGTCCAGCAAGACGGGGCGTGACACATCATACTTCTATTTGATGCATAAATCCACTTCTTTTTGCGTGGATCATCAATAAATACATGTCTTTCTCCTTTCATGATTTTTATAAAAGAAGAATTTCCAACTCTAAACTTTCTATCTCATTATGTTTTTATTATGGATTTAATCTACGTACAAGTCTAATGGCAGATTGTTAATGCTAGCCAAGACATCTTTTGAGTGTATAATTCACATACTACTCTCACTTACAAGTCACAAATGCTGAAGTATTTCTTTGTCACAATTTCTAGAAGTCAAAGATAATGTATAGTTATAAGCCTTGAGAGTATATAGATGTATAACATATCTATTATCTCACCCTTCACTATAACCATTGCCCTTTAAATAACCTTGTACTGAATATTTCAAAATGACGCATGATAACCTTCATTTGTGTAGTTTATTAACGTATATAAGTTTTTTTCTTTCTTTTTTTTTTCTTTACAAATATAGTATATATCTATCAGCATCCAATAGAAACAAACCCGCACATTAGGCAAGTTTAACTACTGTGTTCTTACTCTTACAATCTTACAGGATTATCTATTATCGATGGTAACATGCGTAAAATCCCTTTAGACATAGTTGTAAAACTAATCCTTATGAGAAGTACAGTAAAAGAAAGCTCTAGAATTAACAAAACACATTTTGGACCTTATCTTGGTATAAGTCAACAAATATAGTTCTATATAAGCATTGGTCATACCAACAACATTTGCATTATCTCCACCTCTACTCTTATTTCTCTCAAACCAATCTTCCTCATATAGCCTTTTGATTAATAATTCGAACAAATTTATTACATCTTTTCCTTAGATTTCGATCTTCTTTTCTGATTTGAAATGCCCCTTTTATTATAATCATATCTCTTTGTTGTTGCTTACCTCCTCAATAGATTAAGCTATACTAATAGCAAAATATAATTTGATTAAAATTTAAATTATGTATTAATCTTCTTTAACATTTCAAGAAGACTTCAATTGTAAAAAAAATCAGTGCTTTTAAAGTATAATTTTTTTACCAAAACATTCTCTTTCATCATTATAGTTAAATCATATGAATTAAATAAAAGATCAATGATGGTTTTTTGTGACAAATTAATTAGGTACCAAAAAGATGCATAACCAATCCCTTAATATAGAAATAATAAAATAACTATAAATAATATTTATTACTTTTCTAATTTACCACGATATTTTAATATTTTAACTCATGAAAATTCATGTCATTTTATAATAGTTTAGATTTCTTTGTGTGATAATAAAACATAAATAGATTACCATGACAAAGTTTTCTAAATTAAAGTTTAAAATTATCTATGAAACAATATTGGTATAATTTCCTGAACAGTCCCTTTATTTTTTCAAATTTACCCTTTTAGTCTATTATTTCAAATTGTAACATTTTAATCCCTCTACTACTTTTAAGTGAGCCATCTTAGTCCTGATTTAATGTTTATGAGGACTAAGATGGCTCACTTAAAAGTAGTAGAGGGACTAAAGGGTTGCAATTTAAAGTAAAGGACTAAAAGAATAAACTTGAAAAAGTTGAGGAATTATTTATAGAAGTATACCAACAATAGTAGAATTTTTCACTTTAGAAAATTATTAATAATTCTCTTAACTCATGTCCTTTATTATGCGTGTAGGGCATTAAAATTTAATAAAGAATTGAATAATTTTTTTTTCAATTTATATATCTTAGTGTAATCATATCTTAAAAGTTATCACTTTATAAAATTTTAATGTTTCTCTGTAGAAACTCATTTATTCTTCTATTTAAATCAATGCCTGAATTCTTTCATGATT
The DNA here is from genome assembly GCA_020875875.1 of Dioscorea alata. Taxonomy (NCBI): domain Eukaryota; kingdom Viridiplantae; phylum Streptophyta; class Magnoliopsida; order Dioscoreales; family Dioscoreaceae; genus Dioscorea; species Dioscorea alata. The sequence goes on along the minus strand of CM037028.1, from coordinate 19,435,607 downwards.
AAAGTTTGATTCATCTACTTCTTTAATCATACACAATAATAGTCTAATTAAAAATCAATTTTATATCTAACATGATAAGGAACCTATTTTGATAGTGATTGACTTTGATTCATAATCTTTATTTTTAGTAACCTTTTATAACTCCACTTTAATAAACTAGTGACATTCTTGCTTGGTTATGTTACTCGGTTAATATTCCAATCATCAAGCTTGATCACATGATTCTAGAACCAATATGAAGCATCTTCATCTTTAGAGAACAATATATTTATGTGAAATTCTCGACCATAGAAAAATTTAAGATATATTTATAGATGGTGGAATGATTATGAAAAAAAAAGATTGATTTTCCCACTTAATAAATATATAAATAAGGGAATATAAGTACCTACAAGGAAAAGCAAAAAGTACTTTAATTTAGTGAATTATATACTTATTATAGAAGACATTATTTTTATTATGAAAGCTATTGGTTTCTTATATATTTTTGTTCACATTATAATCTATTACATATTGTAAATTATATAATTAAAAAAACACTACATTTAGTTTGAGATCTTCTTTTCCTCTTATCAACCACTAGCTTCTCCTTGTTAGAGAGCTCACTCTCTTCTAATTTGCACCCCTCTGTTCTGGATTGGATAGTTGGAACCCCGGGGTTAATTTTGTTGAGCTTGTCCTTGGGGAATGCTCCAGTAGAAGTTGGGATGATTCCTCCACCACAAATTGTAGGTAGAACTATAAGGGTTATTTAGGAACTGATTAGTTTTGTTGACAAAATCGACTAGCTCAACTGGTCCAGTGCTTAAATTGCTAGCTTGGCACATAGTGCTCACCTAAATTCTACAAGTCCTTCAACTTATGACTGCATCTAGTTGTTGCTGGAGTTGTATCACATCATGCCACTTGGTAATTGTTTCGACTTAGGCTACAAAAGTAGTAAGGGCCTCGACTTCATAAATCCTAGCCTCCTTGGCTGCCTTTTCCTTTTAGAACTCTATTGGTACCCATTGGTGGCCATCTCCTTAATTAACACTCATGCAGCATTTGATTGTTTACTACATAATGATCCTCTCGTAGCAGTATCTAACATTTGCTTTCTAGTTACATTGAGTCCATTGTAGAAAATCTGAAGTTGTATACATTCCATGATGCCTTGTTGGGGGCACTTCCTTAAAAGTTCTTTGTATCTCTTCCATGTATCATAAAGAGTTGCATACTGCATTTGCTTGCAAGACGAAATGTCATTCCACATCTTCGTAATCTTCACAGAGGGAAAATAACAAGTAAGAAATTTCTCAGCAAGTTGTGACCATGTAGTAATCTACCAAAGGAGCTTAGCTATTGCTTGGCCCTTCCTAACACAAAAAAGGGAAAAAGTCAAAGGTGAATCGCGTCCTCAGACACTCGATTCTGTTTAAATGTGTCACAAATCTCTAAGAAATTAGTCATGCATATGTATACATATAGATCTTCATCCTGAAATCTATCAAACTGGCACATCTGCTAAACCATTTAGCTAAATTCGGTTTTAACTCAAAGTTGTTTACTATAATCATATTTTAAACAATGATAGAAGTAGTACTCTCCATGTTAGGCCTTGCATAATTTGAAATACTTCTTTGAGGCGATGTAATTGGCGTGGTTTACTCAATCTCAACATTAACTTTTAGTGATCATTTTCTCTTAACACTGTAATTCTTAACACTGAACAAAAGGTGTGCTCAATTTCAAAATCTTCCTTAACAAATCGAGAAGAATTTCCTTGGGTCATGCAAGTGTACTTTCAAAAGAAAAAAAAAACAAAATTAGTCCTCAACCATGAAATATCTCAACCAAAAATAGAGAAATAGTTATGAAAGATAAAAAGTTAACATGGAAAATGGCTAGACTAATAGAAATCTACTGTCCCTAGAATGCATGTCATTGGTAATGGCTCCAAATAATTGGTACGCCCCTTGCGTACAAATCGCAGGTGTATGGTCACACATGTAGTAAAGTGTACCCTAAGGTAGGGTAATCGAATCCATAAGGATCAGTTCTACTAGTAATAGTTCACTATCTATTAACTACAAGGTAGAGTGGAATTTTGTATTACTAAACCTAAGTGTGAAAACCGAAAACTATGACAGAGAGATGACAAACATGTGATGAAATCAGGAAATGGAGCATTGTCCCAGGCTGACTGCTCTTAATACCATTGCAAGGATTTTCTATATTCGCTATTAGTAGAGCACTCTTGGACCGTTGAGATTCCTAAAATAGTTGATCCCTTTAGTTTAAGGAATCAAACCTATTCCTATACGGTAATAAATCATTACCCTATGATTATATGACGCTCTCTATAAATCCTTCTATTAGGTTTAACCCTAATATAAAGAGTTCGACACCATACACTCTAACTCTAGGCATTACCTCAACGCCTATCGTCTATGTGTGACCTAACATTATTAATTTCTCAATCCTAACCATGCCAATCAGATATGTAACTAAAGCTCTCGCACAATGTAATTGCAAGCATGAAGCAACATGAAAAATTTGCAACAATACTCATAGCTGATATGTAAAGTAAGAAAATCAAATACGATTAGTCTTGAAATTCATGGCCCGAGGCACCAAATGACAGTTTAGCCTCTCATATTTAGAAATAACAAGATACAATTCAACATTAAGGACAAGAAGGAAATCATAATGACATCTCCCTTAAGCTTCTCCCAATGGTTGTAATGAAATCCAAGGATGGAGGACACCGAATCATCAATCACTCTCCTATAGATAGTAAATGCAGCTTTAATCCACCCTTGAATGATGGTCTCTGGCCTTTTCTTCAAAACCCTAGTCATTCTCCCAATTCTTCACCAAAAAGATCCCCTTTAAGTCTAACTTTTGGTCTTTTAAAAAATGTATGATTAGTCCATGATTGTGTTGAGGGCGTATTTGAAGTCATGCACTTTCTTACTAAAGTTCAAGACTATAATTGGGTAAAAATATCACAACCTAGGATTTGCACGGCTATGTTTATCCTAAGCATGGTATTGCAAGGAGTGGACCACTTGTGTTTCTTCAGTTCTTCTTTTCTGTAATTTGCATAAGCATTAGTACAGCCGTGAAAGGAGAAAGCGAGTCATATTGCATTTTGCACTCCAATTTCTCCTCTCCTATGATCTACACCTTAAGCACGGTCAAAGCACGACCATGCTATTTTTTGGGGTGCTTTTTTCTCCCTTTCTTTGTTATGATTTGCTCATATTTTGCTTCTTTTATCCCGAAACTTGCGTCCTTGTTCAATAAGGCATAAAATACCCAAAGTAGAACTAAAAATATAAAAAGTGATACAAGAAGACAAGCTAAGTGCATACAAAATACATATAAACACCGTGTACATTATACACTTATCAAAGTGTTATGATTTATGCAAATTAGCCATGCTTGACGCAGTGTTTGTTCTTCTCAGGAATTGACTTTTTGAACTAGGCCTCTTATCACAGCCATGGTTTTGAGGAACCACGAATATGATTGAGGGCTGTGGTTTTCGCAATCTTCAAGTTTGGTTATGATCTCAGGATTAAGTGCAAGGCACTCCATGATTGATACCATGGTCGTAGTAATGGCCATATGATTTTAGAAATATATTTTTATGATTTTGCTATGAAATACTACAAAAATCCATATATTTGTTTGTTAATATGATAATTAATACATAAAAATAAAATATGAATGATTTAAGTACCATAATTGATCAATTTTCACTACAAGAAAACATTTCAATATCATTACAGACGAAATGTCTACGTTTACTGATGGAATGTCTACCTTTACCAACATGATATCATTACCGACGGAATGTCTATAAGTACTAAATATCATGTCAGTAACAGTTTAATAAGTAATGATATCTACAGGGGAATGTCTACATTTACCGATGGAATGTTGGTCAGGAATAATCTGTAACTAAATATCATGTCTGTAACAATAAATTTTGTCAGTAAAAATAAAACATTACCGACAAAAATATTTGTTGGTGATGTTTATATTTTCATCGGTATTGAATTTTTAAAATATATTCATTAAAATGATTATGTCGGTGTTATCCATCGTTAATGAACAAAGTTTGTTAGTAGAAAGAATTTTTGCCCGTCGGTGCCCGATTATTAATTTAATAAAATACCATCGGTGAAAAGGATTATTTTGTGTTACTAAAAAGTATCCATTTATGAGATACTTATCGGTAAAGATTGCTTTTCTGTCGGTAAAAATATTATAATCCTTCGGTAAAAGGATGAATTTATAAAATATACGTCGCAAGAAAATATTTTTCCATTGCCAAAATTATTACCCTTGGTCGGTAAATTGTATTTGTTAATAAAAATTCCATCATTAATAGATGATTTGTGACAGGGGCACGAAAGTGCACGGGTTGTGAAAGTAATAAAGTACCCTGGTGAGAGGGTAGTCGAATCCACAGGAAGTAGTGATTCAAGACAAGAGGAATTGCTACTTAGCTAGTGCGAAATATGGGTGGTGAGAGAAATCAATGTGTGTGTAAATAAAAGAAAGAGAAATATGAAAGACAAGAGAGTGCAAGTAAAGATTAGAGAGGAAACAATCAATGCGAAAATGGGGTACCCGGACAAGCTCCCTCTAGGACTAATATTTCTAGTATAAGACTAGTATTATACTCCCTTATTGATGTTTAGTGAGTCGTGGAAATCCTTAAACACACGGTCCCTGACACGACCCCTTGCGTGTGTCCCGCAAATGCATGGGCTTGTCGAAGTAATAAAATTACCCTGGTGAGTGGGTAGTCGAATCCACAGGGAATAGGGATTTGGAACACAAGAATTCGCTATTTAGTTATGCGGTGTACGAAAAGTGATAATTGGTTTGATGAGAGAATTATAGAATCAATAAAAGACAAGAAAGTAAATAGAGAGATGGGAGACAAGAGAGTGCAAGTAAAGGTAGAAGGAGAAAGACTAGCAATGAATGAAATAGGGTATCCGGACAAGTTACCTCTAGAACTTATACTTCTAGTGCAAGACTATGCTATTATACTTTCCTACTGATGTTAATTGAGTCGAGGATATCCTTAAACACACGGTCCCAAACCTAATGTCAACCGTGACTAACCCCGAACACTATGTCCCGGCATTAGGATTCACGTCAACCCTTCACTTTGTCGCTTACGCCACAAAGCCCCAGGGGAGTATTTCTACCTAAGCCTAACATTACGTGGGATTGCTTTAAGATTTAGGGATTCCTAGTGATAAAACCTGTTCCTATGTATAGTTCTAACCCTTTGGTCTAGGTGAAAGAACCCTAGTCTAAATTAAGCCCCAGTGCGTAGGATTCATGTCAACCCTTCACTCTGTCACTTGCGTAACTAAGCGCCAGGGGAGTTTATCTACCTAGCACTTCACTCTATTTCGACCGCTAATAAATCAAGGAAACGGAGGTAGGGAGAAATCACATCGGAAGGGAAAGGGGATACATCGCTACCTCACAACTCTCCCTCTCAACCTTCTTCAATCTTAAGTAGTCTAACCCTATAGGAGTTGTCACACCTCCAAAGGATAACCTAGATTGCTCTCATCCTTAGTGTCACGGCTAAGGGAAAACAATAGCACAAGATAATTAAAATTGAAACTCGAATTTATTCATCAATAATGGAAAAGCATAATAACAATGTCATAGAAATATAATAATCCTAGGGTTTACAAGTCTGAATACCCACGAGGGGTTTAGCTCCTCATGGAGCTATACATGTTCATCAAAATATGAAAGAAAGAACAAAACAAAAGCATTGATGAAAACCCCCTTTCGTATGGTGTGGCCGTGGTCTTGTGCGGCCGTCGAACATCGATGTCGATGCCGATGACGCTCTTCAATCCTCCATAAGTCCTCTCCGAAACCCTAGCCGCACTCTCCAGAATTTGGGGAGAAAAATAGGTCAAAAGATATGTCAAAAGTCTCCAAATCGGGCTTTTATAATGCTGAGTGCGGCTTTAAATTTTGGACTTATCGGGACTTCACACGGCCGTGTGGAATTAACACACGGGCGTGTGAAGTTTCTGTCTGCTGAAAAATTGATTCACACGGCCGTGTGTTAATTCCGCATGCCCGTGTGAATTCTCTGGAATTCTGAAATTCGGCTGAAAGTGAACAGTAGCTTGTTACAGTGTTTTGCTACAGTAACAAGCTACAATGCTGCTGCAGTAACTCACTGAAACGCTCCCGAGTCCGTCGTTCTTCATCGAGGCCATTGAATTGGGCACACAATCAATGGTAGATCATGCAGATTGCTTCAAGTCTCCTTCTTGGTGAAGTTCTCCTAAGCTACACAAGTTAGACTTGTTGTGAATGTGACTGCCTTTATGCCCCTCCAAAGGCGGTTGGCACACACTCACAAGTCTAATCTCGTGCCTTGTTCCTTGCTTGGTCCGAAAACCTCCCAACAATGGCGAACACGATATAACTTCGTTCTTCTTCTCCAAATTAGCTCCACAAACCTACAATGCATAAGAATACACAAATGCACACTATTTAGTGATAAAATCTGATAAAAGATATGTTTCATTGTAAGATAATAATGCTTCGCGTTACTATAACACAAGCACTTATCAAACTCCCCCACACGTAAGCTTTTGCTTGTCCTCAAGCAAAAATAAAACGTGAAAGTACTTGGGAAGAACAATTGAAAGTGCTCAGCCTTAGGTTCACCAAAAGTGCAAAAGAAGCATTCTACAAGTAAGGGGAACTCAAAACATTGCATAAGGTTACCAATGCTATAGCTAAAAACATGAATAAAAAGGGTCAATCAACTCGAAAATGTGTAAGTGTGTGTGAACTCACTCAAGACAACCCAATGAGTACTCCTCAAACTTTTGTTAACAAGGACTTATTTATATACGAAAAACAAGAAAGGAAGTAGTAGCTTCACACAACCTCGAAGGTAGCCCTTTCCTAGGCGGCCGCCAAAGGTGGCTTTCACTCTTTCGAGGAGGTAGCTCTTTCTACCGGGGTAGTAGCTTTCACGCATCCCATGAGATAGCTCTTTCTCTCATTAGGGCATAACTTGTATCCAACTTATGAGAGTAGCTACATACTTCATGGGTGGTAGCTCTTCCCACCTCAAATGCATACATAAAACAAAGCAACTATTCACAAACTCATATATTTTTTTCTTTTTCTTTTCTTTTCCATATATATATATATTTTATATATGCATTTTCCAAAGTTTATATATGCATTTTCCAAAGTAAAACTAAGAACAATGATAAACTTGTCCTTAAAAACTTCAAGATTGCGTTTCCAAAAGATTCCAAGAGTAAGTTGTGCAATATAAGATAATCGAGCAAAAATTCCCTAAAATTCAAGTGGAAACTAGAGCATGATAGGATACAATGTTAAAAATTCTCCTAAACTCTAAGAATACAAACGTTATAACTAAGGTGAACCGCCATAAGCTACATGAGCATGAGCAATTGAACGAGCAAGTAAAGGTGTGTGCAATGTGAATCCCCCCCACACTTAAGATGTACATTGTCCCCAATGTATGCATGCAAGCACAATAAAAAAAAACAATGAAAAACAATTAATGTGGAAGTGGGCAATTGAAACATTACTCCCCTGAACTCCAAGTGTTGCGTTTGATGGAGCTAGGTTCATTGAGAGTTGAGTCTCAATGGTTTTATGGAGCATACACAGTTCTCATGACTGTGCCTATGACTATTCCTCAAATTCCTTAAATCCAAGACCATCTGCACACATACGCAAGGGTTCAGTACAGCTAGAGAAAAACCAAAACAAAGCTCGAGTATATAAAGATACGAAAATGAAATACAACTCGAGAAAAAATAAAAATAAACGAAAAATAAAAGCAAACCCTAGAAGGAGAGTCCTTTCTGGGTACTACAAGTCCAACGGAATATGAAAATAAAAGTGCAACAAAAAAAATGAAAATAAAACTACGACGCCTCAGTGTCAGTGTCCTGCTGTGGATCCTCTGGTGCTGCTGCTGCTGGTGGTGGATCTGTAGGTGGATCTACTGCTAATGGGGCTGGGGACGGTGGTGGAGTAGGGGCCCGAGGTCAGATTACAAAAGGGGAGGTAATGGCCTGCTCAAATATCTGCTGTAATCTCTGGAGCTAGGCCATCACCTCCTGATGCTGTGTGGTTTGAGTGGCCCTGACCTCGGCCACCTCGGTCTGAAGGACACCCACGACGCTCTCGAGGCGCTCCAGTCTATCCTAGCCTCGAGAGGGCGAGAACATGTGCACCGGAGGTGGCTCCGATGCTGTGGGTGGTGCATGTGCCTCTGTATCTGCTGGAGGTGGCTCCATCGCTGCCTGTGAACCCTCGGCCTGATCTGACTGGGGTATGATCATGGTATATACTCTTGGCCCTGATCTGCGGACCATACCCATCAGTCTCAATGTATCTCTAGTAAGTGGGGCTGGTGTAGCAACCTTCTCGGCCCCGCGTACCCCATCTCTGAGTCCCAAGCCTATGATGAGGCGTGTGATGTAGGGGCTTGCAAAAATAACTCTAACCCTGGGGTACTGGCCCTGGTGGCGCATGTACTCAGCTAGAACGTGCCCAGATGGAGTGGCTCGCTCTGTACCATGGAGTGTAAGTAGAGCAGCTCCTGTCTACTCAGCATCCCTGTGTTGTCCCCTCTGCCGCTCACCGATCTGCTCAATATGGCATGGATGTACTTGTACGCTGGCCGGTAAAGAAATGTCGCCTTCGAAACCCCCGTCTCGTACTGCCTGTCCCCGCACAACGACCTGTAGACCCTCTGAGGTGTCAGGGTCCCTGGGTAATCGGTGGGCAGTATCGCGTACTCCTCTGTCTCGATAAATGCCTGATCGTAAAGGCCCATCGAAATTGAGAACTGGGTGATACTCAGGCTCAAGTATCGACCGAGGGCACGAAACTGGATTGTCTCGCCATGTGTAAAGTTGTCGTATCCTTGATCGAACTCAAAGGTCGATAAAACCTTGAGTGTGAGTGCTCGAGTCGTTGGCTCTCTAATAGATAGCAAACGGTCCCAACTACCAACTGCTAGTAGCCCCTTAACCTTGGTAGCTATAGCGTCGGCCCCCTATATCTCTCTCAATGTGCTCAAATGCAGGTAGCGCAACTGTCCAAAGCGGAGCGCTGATAACTTCTTAAATCTTTCCCTGTGCTCCGGTATATTAAAGTCCAACTCTTCGGGGGCTGGGGTGGGCTCCCGTGGTCGTTTCCCTGCCGATTTCTTAGACCTGGAAGTCATCTCTGCAAAGTTGCAAAAGAAAACGGTTAAAAAACAGTTTAAAAACACAATCTGCAGAAATCCATACGGCCGTGTGTTAATTCCACACGCCCGTGTGGAGCTTCTGGCGGACAAAGCCTCCCGGCCGTGGGTCTTAAAATTTCAAATTTACATCACAATTCACTCTAATCTCATTGTAAATATGTTTATATGCATTATAATCACTCGAAATAAGCGAAATAATTGAAAAGAATGAATCGAATCAAGTTTTGATGAAGAAAAAGGGCTTGAAGTTCTTACAGCCGGAGTGGAAGAAGAAGCTTTAGAAATCGGCCGGAAAATTCATCTAAATTCCACAAAAACACGATGAGAAGGTCGGAAAACTAGTAGAGAGATTTAAAGAGAGTTTTTGAGTGATTAGATGAAGAGGCACGAGTGAAATCTATAAGAAAACGCGCGGCTTTTGAAGTTCGGGGAATTCACACGGCCGTGTGCCTCTAAAATTAGGGTTCACAGGGGCCAACCCACGGCCCTGTGCGTACTCTTGTCACTCTCTGAACTACCCCACACGGCCGTGTAAGACGTCCACAGGGTCGTGTGCCTTCACAAGAGACTCCACAGGGGCTGGTACACGCCCCTGTGGATTTACGGGAAAACTCAGAAAGTCTCTGGAAATTATCACACGGCCGTGAGGGTATCCTACACGGCCGTGTGCCCATCCTAGCCAAGAACACAAGGCTGGTCACAGGGGCACGTCACACGCCCCTGTGACTTCTCTGGTTTGTCCCGAGAATTGTCTAAGTGTTCCACACGGCCGTGTGCCTTTCACAAGCCCTCCCACAGGGGAAGCTACATGCCCCTGTGGATTCTCGGGAAAAAAAGGGGTTTATATAGAGTTTCACACGGCCGTGTGGAAATTCCACACGCCCGTGTACCTTAACATAAGATTTCTCACAGGGGCACCCACACGCCCCTGTGGTTTCTTTAGAATAAGAGCTTAGTTCTACAGGATTTCACACGGCCTTGTGGAAATTCCACATGCCCGTGTGCCCCTTCTGAGGTCCTTCACAGGGGCAAGGTCACGCCCCTGTGCCCTCTTTGGTTGAGCCCTAATTAGTAACACTCGGCCGTGTGGAATTAAGACACGGCGGTGTTTTCTCTAGTTTACTTAGAAAAATTCACAAACTCACAGAAAAAAGTCAGAAATATATATACGATATGTAGAGCCTATGAAAACCATTAAAACACGACCAGAGAAACCACGAAGAAAACGGTTGCAAAAGAAGTTGTCACACCTACAAAGGATAACCTATATGATTCTCAACCCTAGTGTCACAACTAATGGAAAATCAATACAATTAACATGCAAGAATGGAACTCAATTAAAAGCATCAATTAAGAAAGCATAATAGAAGTCATAGAAACAATGTCATCCTAGGGTTTACATGTCCGAATACCCACGAGGGGTTTAGCTCTCCATGGAGCTATATTAAATCATCAATGTATATGAAATAACAAGCATTGCAAACATGAATAAAACCCCCTTGTGATGCGTGGAGATGGTCTTGTGAGGCCACTCCGTGTTCTCCACCATACCCCTTGTCATGCCTAGGTTACACCTCGATGGATCGGTGTCGATGAAAGTTTCCCCAATAGCTATCTTCCAAAGGACATCGATGTTGATGCTGTAGACTCACTCCAAATCTACACAAAATCCTCTCCAAACCCTAACCACGAGCTCTCCAGAAGTTGGGTGAAAAATGGCTTCAAAAGTCCCCGAATAAATCTGAGTCACGGATTTAAATAGGCTGAAATCGGGCAACCACACGGCCGTGTGGAATTTTCACATGCCCTTGTGGATTCTCTGGAATCGAATTTCTGGCGCGTAGCGAACAGTAAACTACTACAATACTGCTACAGTACTCGCGCATAAAATGTTTCCGATTTCAAGTTCTTTGTCGAGGCCATTGAATTGGGCACACAACCAATAGTAGATCATGTCATTTCTTCATTTCTTCTTATTGATGAAGTTCTTCGATGTCACACGTTTTAGACTTATTGAGTGTGACTACCTTTGTGCCCCTCCAAATCATAGAATCATTTGAGCACAATGGAGGTTGGCACACACTCACAAGTTTAGAACCCGTGCCTTGATCCTTGCTTGGTCCAAGAACTCCTCAACAAGGGTAAACATGACCTAATTTTGCTCTTTCGTCTCTAAATCTTCTCCACAACCCTATATGCACAAAAGAACACAAATACACACTAATCAATGATAAAATCTGAGAAAAGAAATGCTCAACATAAGTAAATAACACTTCGTATTACTTAAACACGAGCACTTATCAATTTGTTTGTTGGTAAAAGATAATAATATATAAGAATTCTGTTAGTGAAAGTATATTTTTTTAATCAAACATTACATTTTCCGTCGGTAAAGAATACATTCAGTCGGAAAACATATTTTTTTTCATCACTAAAATATTACTTATTTATTATTTCTACAAAATTTTTATATTAAACCTGTATGGAGCATGATACAAACATAATATTAAATACATTGAACTGTCCAACAAACCAGAATAGAACCACTTGTTCATGTCAACCATAAAACTATAAATTCACAATACAATCCAACCATACATGATAAAATCTGACAAGTTATAAAGTTTTAAACACTCAACCAAAAAACTAAGACCAGTTCAAATGCAATCGAACAAAAAAAAAAAAAGAGTAAGATTACCAAACTAAGTACCATCTCCATCTCCATATGCATCTTCTCCTTCTCCACCTCATTCAATTCCTTCTACACCAGCATCCCTTGAATTAATTCCTGATTGGCTTGTTTGGGAAAACAATGTTGAATGTCCGCGCTCCACCAACTCTAAGATTTTGTCCAGCTTACTTTGTAACCCTGCTTGGCCTTGTTGAATAACCAAAACTGTATTTTGTAAATTTTTTAATTTCTCCACAAGTTGAATTAAGTAAGCTTGTATGTGCCCTATTGAGTAATGGCCAAGAACTTGACTTTCTTGACTCATATTGAGAATGCTACGTCATGCGTTAAAGAAAGAGTACAAGTTGGCAAAGGAAAGACAGAACTGAAAGAGGTTCATTTGTTGTAAAAAGCTGATATTTGAATGTCCACAAGCTGAATCAGATGCGGAAGGCCCAGTAGATGGTGCACTAAACAATTGCCTTGAGTCTACCCTACTCCCAAATCCATAAACACTTGTGCGAGTAGTCTTCAATCTTCCAGTTGCATCGGACCATGATTGACCATCAAAACTTGGATGGAAGGATGTATTATCGCCATATTTGTCAACCAGCGCGGCATTATATTTTTCCTGTAACATGTTTAAAAGCAACTATTATCATATATAATTTAGATAATATAGAATGAATACAAAAATAATATAATGAAATATGAAGATAAAAAACAAAATATGGTATTAAGGCTTATCATATTTTGTATTTAATTCCTATGCAAAGATGGTAGGAACATCTCTTTATTTAATTCTAGTCAAGTAATAATTCCTCGTTATCATAGTTTATTAAAAATGAGACGAATGCATGAACTTATTATTATTTATTAAATATTTCACACAGTGCAATAATTTCACTATTAGGTAATGTTGTCCTTTATTACCTATTTGACATACTGAGGTGTTTCATTTCACTATTAAGCAAGTAATTATTATTACTTGATATATAAAACAAAAATTTTTGCTTATCCTTTACATATAAAGAGTATGATCTGAATTTCTAATAATTTGATTTTGTGGTGTGAAAACATTAAAGCCAAGAGACTAGGGACCACAAAAATCTGAACATGTGTTTGCATTCAAGGAAAGAAGATAAGAAAAAGTGATAAAAGGAAAGGGAAGGAAAAATAAGTGATATTACATATTTGTAATAGTGCAGTATATATATCATCAATCTCAAGCAACCTAATAGATCTTTATATATGTGATTATTTGAAATCATGTTCATATTGTGATATTAATTAATTGTATTTTTTTATAAAATAACACTAGCAATTAGCAAGAGATAAAAATCATCTATACTAGCGGTGTAAAGAGGATGGAGTGACTAGCCAGTTGTCAGCCCTAATGCCTGATCAACCTGTCAATGTGCGATAATGAATTAGTAATTTACAAACACGAAATTTAACTTCCCCAAAAACAACCTGATTGAATTGAATCAAAAGATTTACAAATCCTACAGAAAAGAGTTTGAGAGGATGTGTTAGTAAATAGAAACTTCTCACATTTCCTGGTCCTATAAGCAGGATTGGTCTGACAGTGTTCTAACCTCGCTGTTTCTGGATGATTTTTAATCCTGCAGCACATTAGACACTGTTATGAAACCATTAAGTTGTTAATTCAGTTTGGCCACTGGTTAATGAAGTTAAAAGCTATAGTAGAAATACGGGCAAGAAACTAGTTGAGCATGTTATTCTGTCCTCTTAATGTTAATCAAGTTATCTTTTGAAGTTATTCCCTATTTGATTTATATTCCACAACAAAATTTAAAACCAAAGGTCAATTATGCAAACTTAAAGAAATACTTTCTCACAAAATAGGGAGTAGAATGACAATTAGATAATTTTCCACACTCCCGTAAGATATGTGTACTGCTGTACTTTTAAACTAAATGAATACATCATGGCATGTGTTCTTGGATTGTAATATTTCAGATATAATGCCAAGAATATATATTCCCACCCATAAAAATGAAATTTAATGCATACATTACTCAAACTCATTTTAACAAAATGAAGAACACAATCACAAGTATCATGAGAACGTCTCATTTTCCAAATATAATGATCAAAATAAAAGCATATGCTTCCAAATTCCATCAAAACATACTACTCTCAAAATTAAATCTATGAAAAACAGAAAGAATGCAAGTAGGGTTTGGATCATACTATTCTCCACAAACCAACTACTCAAAATGATGGAAGACATGTCAATAGTTGTTGGTAGACCCACGGGTTGTAGATAAAAGATCCTTACCAAGGCAAGCTTCAACATAAAGGAGATAAATAAATAACATTCAAGTGCAGTTTCGTAACATGTAATAATTTTTATTTTTCAAAGTCAATTTAAACAATAAAAATCAAATACAATTTCAATCAAATACAAAATTGTTTAGGTTTTGATCATATTCATAATGCAACTGTATGAAGAAAAAATGCAAAAAAAAAAAAAAAATTAAAAAATACATTATACCATTCTTTACTTGTATAAATTATATAACTACAAACACTATTCTTTTTTAGTACCTTTAGATTGAATAACAACATACAATATAAACGAAAATCAGGAAAGATTGTTACAACTCCCTTCCCATAAAAAAAATTATAAATGTCTATAATCTTAAGTATATATCAGTAAATATAATGGGCAGTTATGTACATGCATACAAGAGACATTATATGGAGATGACCTTGTAATGTCTATAATCTCGCTGGTGCTTCAAAGTCATCCACATGATATTTTCCTTATCCATCTTTGTGGGTGACAATTTGATGTAATAAGTGTCACGCCCCGACCCGCGGGTCCTGCGCACGACATACCGCCACGACAACCCAGGGGAGGTCCAACACTACCTCAACCCTAGGTAGCCTTAAGGCTAACCTATTCCCTGTACAATGCATCTATAATCACAATACACAACTCAACAACAATTACTTATACAAAGTATCACACACTGATAATCATAACATCATAACAAGAAGTACATAAGGAAGTTAATAACAACCACTCCAAATAGAGGATACACTCCTCATACAAAACATGGACTAGACTGGCATACAAAGTGTTCAAATATGGAAAGACATGATAGGGTTCAAGAATATATAATAGATCCGTAATGATACATGCTAAGACATAAATAACATACAAAACCCCAAAATGAGAAGACAGTGACGACTCTAGCCAAGCACTTCGCGTCTTCACCCCTATGCTGTGCTATCACCTGGGAGGAGGAAAGAGGGGGTGAGTAACTTGGTTACTCAGTGAGGGGTTAGTCACAGGACTATAGTTCAAGCATGATCAAATCAAAATAAAACATCATAAAAAATATTTCAATACTCAATATGAATGAAATATGCTTTGAGTAACAAATATCTCATAAGAACATAGCTTTTCTCATTGAAATACAAATAGAGGTTCTTTAAAATCATCATGAAAACACATGCCATCCTGGACCTAGCATAAGCACAATTCTCATCGATAGATTCAAATATCAAGATACTTGGAAATAATTAACATCATTGATCATAAATCAACAATAATGTCCAGAATGGCCTAAAAAACTCTCCGTCGCTAACCATGGCCTTGGTTAGGTCTGGAGCTACCAAGATGCGCGTATCTTGGCATTGGCCGCTGGAAAATTCGTGTGGTGACTCCGAACAACACAACTATATCCATGTCAGGGATCTAGGCTCCCACCTGACATGGCATAAACGTTTTTGACAGTATTCCACGCCACCTCTATATAGGTGGGCCCGTGGAAACCACCCACTTCTTACTGCAGCAAGTTCTGGAGCTCGGCTCCCATGTCACCAACAAAGAATATAACAATAGCTTGGCCCGTAGGCTCAATGTATACATCATCAAGATATCATAATTCTCAATAAGAGTTCATAAGTATTTACAATGGCAATTCTCACTCCAAGAGTGATGGATTTGGTCATAGCATCGATAATAAAATCATTTTCATGAAATGCATCATACAAAGATATCTTTCGAAAATACAATTCAAACATTGTATTAACACAATGAAAAGCCAAATTTGCTTTCACATGCCTTTTTGTTCATCATAATGAGAACATCAAATCTCTTGGAAATATGTAGTGTAAAACACATACTTTGAAAATAAAGTTCCAAACCATAAGCAATATATAAACTTTGCAAATAGTAATGCAATAAGCCAATACATAAATCATCATGATTCTAAACCTCATTCTAGGTTTTTGAAGAAGTTTAGCAATAAGGCTTTTATAATTCAAAACAAGCAACTTAATATCAAGAAATATCAAGCATGAATCATAGTCCAACTTTGGTAATTTCCCACTCACAAACTTGGCGAGAAAAATGCCTCGAGGTTACTTCTCCATCGGCTCTTTGCCCTTACTTGAAGCCTCACCTCCTAGAAGCCATTAAACAACCAAACAAGCAACCAAACATCAACAAACACTTGATTAACTATGATGAAGAAAGAATGCTCAAAATGGGCAATGGTTGCTTCTAGGGTTTGCTAAACACCATAGCAAAGAGTTCTAGCAAGAAGAAGACCTCTCACAACTCATAAAACCAACAAAGAAAGCAAGAATGACCTAACATGCTCGGTGCTACAGTAATTCCGGGATTAGGGTTAAGAAGGTTCAAGGCCATACAACTCAATACAATCAGTCCTTACAAGATTTACCATCAAAGAGGAAGAAAAGAGACAATAATCAAGCTCTCATAAGGGTTCACCAATAACCCTAACCATCCCCATCAAAAAACCAAGAAGAAGGAACAAATGGATGAAAGCATACCTTGATCAAATGGTTGAGCAACTTGATGATCCATGTTTCAAGGTCTAAAATCTCTTCAAAATCAGCCTTAGAACCTCAAGAGATGATGGAGGAAGAGAGGAGAAGGAGATAGAGGAGTTTGGAAGAGAAGAAATGAAGCTAGGAATGGGTTTATGTAAGCAAACTCGGGCTGGTGTGCGGGCTATGCGCGGCCCCGCACACCAGCCGCACAGCACAGGCAGAAGGGTAAGCGGGTAGTGTGCGGCCCTGCACACCAGCCGCACACCCCTCTGCCTAGGGTGTGCGGCCTCTGTGCAGCCCCGCAGAGAGGCCGCACAGCCCCGCATAATTTTGCGCGGCCTGTACACAACCCATACCCTCTCTAAACTCCTCCAAACACCCTAAAAAATCTCTCAAACACTCGGGAAACAACTCTAAAGGCTCGACAAGAAAAATCAAAGAAAACTCAAAAGGAAAAACGACGACAGCACTTAAGACAATCGAAACAACAAACAAGGGCAAAGAGACCGAAACTCCACAATAAGACTTCTGCTATGTATAAATATAAATGTAGCTTGCACTTACAATAATATGCTGAACCATACTGACAGGGCCCGAAAGTGCACTGGTTGTCGAAGTAATAAAGTACCCTGGTGAGAGGGTAGTCAAATCCACAGAGAGTAGTGAACAAAAACGGTAGATCATGTCGATTGCTTCCTTTCTCTTTATTGGTGAAGTTCTCCTATGCTAGACGGGTTAGACTTTTGTGAATGTGACTACCTTTGTGCCCCTCCAAAGGAGGTTGGCACACACCCACAATTTTAGACTCGTGCCTTGTTTCTTGCTTGGCTCGAGAACTTCCCAACAACGGCGAACATGACCTAACTTTGCTCTTTTTCTCCAAATTGGCTCCACAACCCTACAATGCACAAAAGCACACAAATACACACTAATTAATGATAAAATATGATAAAAGTAATGCTCAATGTAAGATAATAACACTTCGCGTTACTATAACACGAGCACTTATCAAACTCCCCCACACTTAAGCTTTTGCTTATCCTCAAGCAAAAATAAAACATTAAAGTACTTGGGAAGAACAATTGAAAGTGCTTGGCCTTAGGTTCACCAAAAGTATGCAAAGCAAGCATTCTACAAGTAAGGGAAAATCAAAACATTGCATAAAGGTATCATTGCTCTAACTAAAAACTTGAATGAAAAAGGACAACAACTCGAAAATGTGTAAGTGTGTGCGAACTCACTCAAGATAACCCAAAAAGTACTTCTCAAACTCTTGTTACAAGGACTTATTTATATACAAAAGCAAGGAAGTAGTATCTTCACACAACCTCTAAGGTAGCCCTTTCCTAGGCGGCCGCCAAAGGTGGCTTTCACACTTTCGAGGAGGTAGCTCTTTCTACCGGGGTAGTAGCTTTCACGCATCCCATGAGATAGCTCTTTCTCTCATTAGTGCATAACTTGTATCCGACTTATGAGAGTAGCTACATACTTCATTGGAGGTAGCTCTTTCCACCCCAAATGCACAATTGAATCTAACAAATATTTACAAGCTCACAAGTTTTTTTTTTATGTATTTCTCCAAACAAAACTAAGAACTCACTAAAATGATGATAAACTAGTTCTTAAAAACATCAAGCTTGAGTTTCCAAAAGATTTCAAGAGTGAGTAGTACAATATGAGATAATCGACTAAAAATTCCCTAAAATTCAAGTAAAAACTAGAGCATGATGAGATACAATGTTAAAAATTCTCCTAAACTCTAAGAATACAACCGTTGCAACTAAGGTGAACTGTCGCGGGATACATGAGCATAAGAAATTGAACGAGCAAGTAAGGTGTGTGTAATGTGAACTCCCCCCACACTTAAGATGTACATTGTCCCCAATGTACGCATGTAACCACAATAAAAAATATAACAATCAAAACAATTAATGTGGGAATGGGCAATTGAAACATTACTTCCTTGAACTCCAAGTGTTACGTTTGATGGTGCTATATTCATTGAGAGTTGAGTCTCAATGGGTTGTGGAGCACACACGGTCCCATGACCATGCTTATGACTATCCCTCTAAATCCAAACATCCAAGACCATCTGTACACATACATAAAGGGTTCAGTGTTGCTCAAGAAAAATTACAATAAAACTCGAGTATATAGAGATAAAGCAATGAAATACAACTCAAGAAAAATAAAAGCAATACAAAAATAAATTCAGAAGAAAGATCCTTTATGAGTACTACAAGTCCAAAAATAAAAAAAAGTACAAAATAAAAGAAAAATAAAGTAAACTACGACGCCTCAGCGTCGGTGTCCTGTGCTGGAGCCTCAGGTGCTGTGGTAAGCTCTGCTGGTACCGGTGGATCGGCTGGTGGTGCTGCTGGTGGAAGGGAGACTCGAGACTGAACTACGAAAGGGGAGACTATGGCCTGTGCAAGTAACTGATGAATGCGGTGGAACTAGGCCATAACCTCATAGTGCTGTGCTGCCTGTGTAAGTCGAACCTCGGCCACCTCAGACTGTAATACCCCTATAGCGCTCTCGAGGCGCTCTAACTTGTCCTGGCCTCGAGATGGAGAGAATAAGTGCACTAGAGGTGGCTCCGGTGCTGTGGGTAGTACCTCGCTCTCAGGTGGTGCTGGAAGTAGCTGCAAGGTCGGCTTTGATCCCGCGGCCTCATCTCCCTCTGTTGGCTCCGGTGGGGGCCTGTTAATCACATAGCATTGATAATGTTTCCTGGCCATGCCCATCTGTCTCAACATCTCCAAACTAATGGGGGAGGATATGACTATCTTCTCGATCCCCCTATTTGCCACCCGGAGACCCATCCACTTAATAAGTTTCGTAACGTATGGCCCTGAGAAGATGACCCCAAGCCAAGGGTACTGGCCTTGATGACGCATGTACTCTGCAAGAATATGACCAAGGTGGAGCGGCTCGCTCCGTACCATCGAATGGAGATAAAGAAGCTCCTGCTGGCTCAGGACTCCTGTACTGTCACCACGACCATTCACTGATCTGCTCAAAATGGCGTGAATATACCTATAGGCCGGCCTTGATAGACAAGTAGCCTTTGATATCATTAGCTCGTATTGCCCTTGTCCGCATAACACTCGGTAGGCTCCCTGAGGGGTCAAGCTGCTGGGGTAATCGATTGGAAGGCTCTCGTACTCCTTTGTCTTAGTAAAGGTTTTGTTGTATAAACCCATGCGAATGGAGAACTGCGTTACTGACATACTGTAACAGTGTCCAAAACCTCTAAACTGTATAGTATCGTCACTCTTCAGATCTCTATATGATCTGTCAAACTCAAAAGACGCGAGTAACTCCAGAGTAAGTAAGCGGTTAGCTAGCTCTCGAATAGACAACAATCATTTCCAACTCCCCACTGCTATAAGCTCTTCAGCCTTGTCCGTCATATCGTTACCCAACTCAGCTGTCCTCAAACAGCTTACGTCCATGTACCGAGACTGTCCGAACTTGAGCTTTGCCAACCTTTCATATCTTACCCGGTGTTCGAGTGTGGCAAAGTCTAACTGCATGGCAGAGGGTTCAAGGGGTCTCTTACCAGTCACTTACTTTGATCTTGGTGCCATTCCAGCAAAAATTTAAAACAAATCAATTAAAATCACCATTGAAGTTCATTCTGCAGGGATCCACACGGTCGTGTGGAATTTCCACATGCCCGTGTCGATCATCGGGACGCCCTAGAGACACGGCCGTGAGGCCAAAATCTTATTGAAATCGCTCCCAATCACTTTAAAACTTTCCACAATCTTTCAGAAGGTATATACGCATTTAAAGCTCATGAAAATTCATTCAATAAACTAAAATAATCAAGTTGACGAAGTACAAAGAGAAAGAGAGGTTAACCGATGATAAGAAAACCAAAAACTTAGAGTTCGGTCGGAAAACCCTCTAAAAGCAGTGAAATCGTCAGAGAGATAGTTAGGGATGTGGAGGGGAGTGTTCTTCTCAGCGTAGAAGTGTTTTAGAAGTGAAAGGCCAAAGGAAATATGAAGATAGGTTGCGGCCTTTTTGTGTTCTGCACACCCACACGCCCGTGTGGAACATCCACACGGGCATGTGACTTCACTGAGAGGGTTTCACAGGGGTAGCTACACGCCCCTGTGTTCTCTCTGGTCGCTCTCTGAACACTCCCACATGGCCATGTAACATAGTTCATAGGGAAGCTTCACAGGGGCAGTCACACGCCCCTGTGTGCTCTCGGGAAAATGCTTAAGGCTTCTGCCTACATCCACACGGCTGTGTGCCCAGCCTGGCCAAGACACAAGGTCGGCCACAGGGGCACCCACACGCCCCTGTGGCCTCTGTGGATCTTTCGAGAAAACTCTAAGTGTTCCACACAGCCGTGTGAAAATCCACACGGCCGTGTGCCTTTCACAAGCTCTCCAACAAGGGTGGCCACACGCCCCTGTGTTTTCTCGGGAACAAAAGGAAATCTCTGCAGAGTTTCACACGGCCTTGTGACAATTCCACATAGGCACTCACAGGAGCACCCACACGCCCCTATGGACTCTCGGGAATGAGAGTTGAAGTTCTGTAGGATTTCACACGGCTATGTGGAAATTCCACATGGCCGTGTGCCTTTCACAAGATCGCTCACAGGGGCAGTTACACGGCCCTTGTGACGATCGGGATGAGCTCTGAGATGGTTCACATGGCCGTGTGGAAATTCCACACGGCCGTGTGCTTTCTTTGGATGACTTAGAAAATTTATAGTCTTTACAGAAAAAATTTCAGAACTCAAATACAAGGTTCAGAGACTGTATGCATTATGAAATTTCGACCAGAGATCCATGAAAACACACTCAAACGACCTAAAACTTCGTCAATAAAACATTTAGGCACACGAAAGCATCAATGATTCACAAGAAAATCACAGCACATGCATATATGAACAAGACACCAACTCTATGACTATTATTCATGCTATAACTAAATTAAAACCTAGAAAAATAGTAAAAGCTTGGGTTGCCTCCCAAGAAACGCTTGTTTAACTTCACTTAGCTTGACGTACCTGGCCTTACCTCACGGGGGTTTAAGAAAGAATACTTCCTTATCATTGTTACAAACCTCGCCGCCAAAGTACCGCTTCAGCCGATGACCGTTTACTTTGAATGTACCCTTCTCCGGATGAGTAATCTCAATTGCTCCATGAGGTAATACTTGAGTGACCGTGTATGGGCCAAACCATGTAGACTTTAGTTTTTTGGGAAAAAGTAGCAACCGTTTATTGAATAATAACACTTGGTCACCTACTTCGAACTCCTTGGGCAACTTGATATGCTTGTCATGCCATTTTCGAATATTTTCTTTGTAAATTCTAGAGTTCTCATATGCCTTCAACCTCCATTCATTGAGCTCATTAAGATGAAGCAATCTTTATTCACTGGCTTTTCTCAAATCAAAATTCATCGCCTTGATTACCTAATATGCTTTGTGTTCAAGCTCCACAGGTAGGTGACATGACTTTTCGTAGACCAAATTATACGAAGTGGTTTTTATAGGGGTCTTGTATGCTGTTCGATGGGCCCAGAGTGTCATCCAAATGCTCAGACCAATCTCGCTTCCCTTGCTCTACAGATTTTGTCAAGATCCTCTTGAGCTCTCTATTCATGACCTCCACTTGCCTACTAGTTTGTTGATGGTAAGCAGTGGCAAGGCGGTGATGTACTCTATATCTCTTCAACACTTTTTCCAATTGAGGGTTGCAAAAATGGGTTCCTCGATCACTAATGATAATCCGTGGAGTTCCAAACCGAGTAAACAACCTCTTCAAAAACTTAACCACAGTTTTAGCATCATTAGTCGGCAACGCTTGAGCTTCAACCCATTTAGGGACATAGTCAACTGCCACTAAGATGTATTGGTTCCTATTAGATTTCGAAAACGGCCCCATGAAGTCAATACCCTAAACATCAAATACCTCACAGAATTGCATAGGGTTCTGAGCCATCTCGTCCCGCGGAGAGAGATTTCCTGCCCTCTGGCAACTATCACATCGAAGAACAAACTTGTGTGCATCCTAAAAAAGAGTCGGCCAATAGAATCCCTCAGCCAAAACCTTTTCTGCAGTTCTACTTGATGCATAATGGCCTCCAACCGATCTTGAGTGGCAATGAGCAAGGATATCCCATACTTATTGCCTTGATACACATCTCCGAACTATATGTTCTGCACAGATGTGAAAAAGGAATGGTTCATCCCAGAAGTAATTCTTTAAATCAATAAAGAATTTCTTCTTTTGTTGGAACGTTAGCCCTTGTTTAAGAACCTTCCCTGACAAGTAATTTGTAAAGTCTGCGAACCATGGAGTATCACTTGTTGATGTCGAATCCTTGATCGAGTACAAGTGTTCCTCAGGGAAGAAATCATTAATTTCCTTGCTTGATAGCTCTTGTCTAATACTTTCCTCTAACCGAGACAAGTGATCCGCAATCACATTTTCTGTCCCTTTCTTGTGTTTTATCTCCATATCAAACTCTTGTAGGAGCAATATCCACCGAATCAATCTTGGTTTAGCATCAGCCTTGTTCATGAGGTAATATAGAGCTGAATGATCTGTAAACACAATGACTCTTGACAAGATGAGATACGGCCTGAATTTATCAAGGGCGAACACAATTGCTAGTAACTCTTTCTCTGTAGTGGTATAATTCTCTTGAGCACCTGTGAGAGTCTTACTAGTATAGTATATCGGTTGGAACTGCTTGCCCTTTCTCTGTCCCAAAATTATTCCAATAGCATAGTCGCTTGCATCGCACATAAGCTCGAATGGTTCATTCCAATCCGGTGTGATCAAAATTGGGGCTTGAACTAGTTTCTCTTTTAACACATTAAATGATGCCTCACATTCATCCCCAAAATCTAAATGAGCATCCTTTTCAAGGAGTTTAGTCAATGGTTGTGTGATTTTAGAAAAATCCTTGATGAACCGCATGTAGAACCTTGCATGCCCAGCCAAATAAATCTGAAAATATCCTTTTGGGTTGGATCATTCAATCTTCTATAATCAATGCATAACCTCCATCCTGTGACTGTTCTAGTTGAAATGAGTTCATTCTTTTCATTATTGATCATTGTCATCCCCCTTTCTTTGAAACGACTTGCGTTGGGCTCACCCAAGCGCTATCAGTAGTTTCACCACCTCCGCCTTGACAACTTTCTTCATGTTCGGATTCAATTTTCTTTGATGTTGGACTACTAACTTGAAGTTATCCTCAATTAAAATTTTATGAGTGCAAAACGAAGTATCTATGCCCTTTGAATCAGAAATCTTCCAAGCAATGGCATATTTATGTTTCTTCAACATGCTCACTAACTTATCCTTCTGTTCAGTAGAAATATTTGATGCTATGATAACAGGAAGCTTCATCTCTTCCGCTAAAACTGCATACTCCAAGTGTGTCGGTAGTGTCTTTAACACCAAATCAGGTGGTTCTTCAATAGATGGTCGCAATCGGCTCTCCTTCAATCTATCAATCTCTTCAAATTGAATCGATTCTTGTTCATTAACATTTCCAGAATTTTCTTCCACTGCCTGACTGATAGAGTAGTCATGGGGTCCTTCTGTAACCCCTATCTCAAAAGCTTCCTCAGTCAAATCTATAATTTTCATGGAAAAGACTTCTTACCGTTGTTCCCGATAACATGCTTCGAATTGAGTAAGGACCCTCACTAAAATTTCTTCTATATCACAACTTGAAAAAGATAATGCTGATTGCTCAAATTGATCCAACACCCTGCCCAGTTCACAACTCGGACTCTGCTCACTATAAGAATAATCAATAGCGGTTTCCTCTTCTACAAAAGGACTGCTCACTGGTTGTTCATTCACACTATAATCTGTAATTGACTGTACTGTGAACAACTGCATTTTCTGTTCCACATTCTTCACCATTCTTGTAATTGTGTCGAATATCCCAATTGTATCAATCATTTTTCCTGAAACTGAGGTCAAAGAGAAAGAAAAAAAAATAAGAACGATGATAGATAAAGAAAATGTGAAATAGAAATCGAAATGAATAGTTAAAATAGCAAAAAGCAAATATCTAAAATACGCCTACTCCCTGGGAACGGCGCCAAAAACTTTGATAGGAGCCCGAAAGTATACGGGTTGTCACAGTAATAATAGTACCCCGGTGAGAGGGTAGTCGAATCAACAGGGAGTAAGGATTGTAGATACAAGAGATTGCTATCTAGCTAGTGTGAGGTACGGAAAGTGAGAGCAAAATCAATTGTGTGTGTGTGTAAGAGTAATCGTAAGCAATAAAAAATAAAAAGAAATATGGAAGATAAGAGAGTGCAATCAAAGAATAAGAGGGAGGAACAATCAATGTGTAAAGTAGGGTATCCGGACAAGCTACCCTTAGGATTAATGTTCTAGTGCAAGACAGTGTATTATATTTTCCTATTGATGTTTAATGAGTCGTGGGCATCCTAAAGCACTCGGTCCCAAACCTAAGATCAACCGTGACTAACCCCAACATTATGCCCCGGCATTAGGTTTCACTAGGACTCTTAATTCTCGTTGACCTGTTAACTAAGTCCCAGGGGAATCCATCTTTCTAAGCCTCACACTACGTGAGATTGCTTTATGTTCTAGGGATTCCAAGTGATTAGCCTTGTTCCTAAGTGTAGTTCTAACCCTTTGGTCTAGGTGAAAGAACCCTAGTCTCAATTAAGCCCCAGCACTAGAATTCACTACAACCCTTCACTTTGTCACTCGCGCGACTAAGCCCCAGGGGAGTTCATCTCCTAGCACTTCGCTCTATTCTAAACCAACCATTTTTATAAAATTGTGAAAATTTTAAGATATCTAATTTCTCCATTGATGGGTCTATAATGAGACTTTATCTTTCGACAAATTTTTGAGGTACTACTTTTAAATCCCAAAGATGATGGAGGCATAATGGGTTCCTAAGCCACCACCACCAAGACCAGTGGCGGTGCACCACAAATGCTAAAACAGTCAAGTAATAAAGTAGTGAGTGAAAAGGTTTCACACGAGGAGTGAGAGTACTGGTAGTGGCTACTTCTTTGTTATTTAGCAACCAAATAATAGTGTGAGAAGTAATCAGTAAGAAATCAAGCAAGAAATTAGAAACGCAAAACTAGAGAAAAGAGGTGGGTCTGAATCAATCGGATGATCGTACTCCAAGATTTAACTAATGAATTCTAACTGAGTTTGTTTGAGTCATTAATATCCTAGAACATGTTGATCCCTTTCTCAAGGCAATCTATAATGAGTCCCATATGAGGCTTCGGTAGTGATCTCCCTCATCACTAAAGCCACCTACCATTGCATGACGCTCTAGGCATCCCAATACAAACTCACCAAATTTCCTATATTAGATCAATCCCTTGCTCAAGACAATCAATTTCTAATCCCATACAAGTTTTGGCCATGATCACTCTCCTAACTAAGGTTCCTATGATTTCATTATGATCAATAAAATTTGGAGATAGGGTTAATTAAATCAAAGAGTAAGGGGGAATTTCTTCTACCTCAAAGCTCGCCTATACCCCCTTCAACTATGGCAAATCTAACTCTCATAAGTTTCTCAACTCGTCACTAAAGTGATAATGCAAGCACTTAAGCTCGCTATAATAGATTACAAAACAATAAAAACACAAGTTTGAAACTCAAAGCCAATCCTCAATTAAAAACAAAAGTTAAATCATACAAACAATTAGGTTTAGGATTCACATGCCTAACTACAAAAGGGAGTTTAACTCCTCATAGAAGAGCAATACAAAGCCAAATAACAAGAATGAAACACAAGATAATCCATAAAAATAGCTCCCTTAATCCTCGCAATAGGTGAATCAATAAAGCTCCCTCGAACCACGAATGAGCCAATCCACCATAAGCCAAATACGCCACCTTGAACAAACCTCAGGAGACTCCCATGATGGACTTGTGGATGATTAAATTGATGGAGAATGATGATGAAACTCTCTCTTGGCCTCTAAGACCCAATTTCCAAACCCTAGCAACAAGCCCTGGTTAAAACTGATGGAAAAAAAAATCCTCAAAATAAAGTTACAAGGGTCTGTATATGGTGTTATCGGCACGCTACATGCCCATGTATCAGGCCGTGTGGCTGCCTAGGTGAACCATAGGATCATGTCAATTGTGGTATAGCTTTCTGGCCATTGAAAATCTTGGAAAATCAATTGATGAACAATACACGGCCTGGCACATGGGCATGTGACTACACATGTGCCCTTTTGGCATTTGAATTTCTTCATGGAAACACCCAGAATTTGCACACATGTCCATGTTGAAAATCCCAGGCCATGTGTTTGCCTTGTATCTTGCAGAAATCTTCCAAAAGTGCCCAACACCTCCATCTTTTCCCTCTTCTCTATGCTAATGCCCTTTTCACACCATAGCTTCACAAAAGATTGAATTTCACATGAAATGAGTGTACATAATTGAGGAAAAACATGCTTAATCAATAAAAATGATAACATGAAACATGTATAAACAATAACTCATCAACTCATCACTTGGCATTTGAAAGAAACCTGCATCATTTTCCAAAGTAATGTTCTTATGTGGATACTATTCTGTATCATTGCCAATATCACCCCTTGCATTGCCATGTGGACTATCCTTTGTGAATAATAAGGTGAGATCATTATAGAAAGAAATATGTTTTGTAAATACTAGCTGCTTTTTCTAATTCCACATTATCATCGAAAAATGTTAATAATAAAAAATATATATTTTACTGCATAATTAAAAATTGAATTATATATACCTTATCTTTTTCATTGTATACACTTTTCTCATATTCGATTCCACACCTTTCGTGTTTCCAAGCAAAACAACATATTTGTAATATATTGGCAAATACAGTCGTTTGTTTCAAAATAATTTCATATGAGAGTCAACATTAGGTACAACTTTCAGTATGATTTGTGGAATCTTTTTCTTTGTCATTTTTTTAATTGAATGAGATACCCATTTCAAAACCCGTTTTCAGTTCATCATATAGGATCTGTAGATAGCTTGACTAAGGTGCCAATAAGAGTCTTATCTTCTTCAATTATCCAATAGTAATTGTTTTTATCTCCTACTCTTTTTTTATGAGTATGAATCCAACTAAACAAAGAAAGAAAGTAGTAAAAAGACATGTATACCATATAAAACATATATTGTTGTCATTTGAGACATAATAAGTCATATGATTATCAACCAACTTCCAAAATATATTTTGTAACATGTATTTCCAACATCAATACTAAAATATATGATTATTAAAATAATCATCAACAAAAAAGAGTAATACATGGAAGAACTCATACTAATTGCATGAATATCAAATAATAGAGTTAACTTGATTGATAAATGTTAAATATGCCTATTGCAATATCAAGCCTTAATTAGGTCCACTCATCCATTTGATCAATAGCTATAATATTATTGCCATCATCTTGCTTGTTATATTTTAAGGTTAGATTATCAACTTCATCATTTACAAGGTGTTCTACCATATCCCCTCTAATAAAATTACTTCACAAACAACACACTTTAATGGTATATCATTGAGTCGTTTCTGTTAAAGGAAATTAGCCTAAATAAAATTTTCCAATGACTTTTTTAAAGACTAAATGTCGTCTCGATCACATTTTTAGTATTTTTCATATTAAAAAAATTTTAAGGCACTAATAGTTATTGTCCATTGGCCTAAGAATTCATGGGATATCATTGTCCTCTAGGAATCTAGTTATGACTAATCTCTTAGCACTGCATAGATCTAACAGAGCATGGGCATTCTAATGTGTAGGCATATCTTCCTCACCATATCAAGAAAATATCATTAAACAAGTATGCAATGAATCACAAAAGATTAAAATAGAATTTTACTCAAAGGCCATAGTTTATAGGAGAGGAGTTCAGTACCCAAGCCCCATCAGTAGAAACAAACCACTTCAAAATCAAAGCTAGCACTATTGGGATAATTCATAAACCTTGTCAATTCAGTGGCCTAGCAGATGAAGACTCAAATTCTCATCTCTCAAAATTTCCACAGATTTGTTCAACATTCAAGATGAGCACAATTACAGATGAAGCGATCAGACTGTGAATTTTCCCCTTCAGTTTGAGAGGTTTGACATATCGAAGGCTTACTTCTCTAGCACCGGGATCGATCAAGACATGGAATGACTTGTTGGAGAAATTTCTTGGCTGATATTTTCCACCAAGTAAAGTAGCAAAGATTAAATAGGAGATCTCAGTATTCAAGCAGGGAAGAGCCCGAAACATTGTTTGAGGCATATGAAAAGTTCAAGGATTTTCTCAGGCGGTGTCGTCATCATGGGTTCAGTTCGTGGATGAGATTACAAAT
The DNA here is from genome assembly GCA_020875875.1 of Dioscorea alata. Lineage (NCBI taxonomy): Eukaryota > Viridiplantae > Streptophyta > Magnoliopsida > Dioscoreales > Dioscoreaceae > Dioscorea > Dioscorea alata. The sequence continues at coordinate 19,406,419 of CM037028.1, read as the reverse complement.
TTTGTACAATGGGACTAAACTACCAGATAAGGTAGATTATCGACGCTTCAGCCGGTGGGTCCTTGAGCAACAAGTATCCTAATGAGACAAAACCATTATTGAAAGAAATGGCTAATAATGAGTCGCACTGAAGTTCAAGGGAGAGGAAGCCAAGAGTGGGCGGATTGCATAAGGTAGTCACAAATACCGTTTTGGTAGCAAAAGTGGATGCACTCATAAGGAAGTTGGATCTAGTCGTGAGCAATGGTCAGGGTGTCAGCATGAATTTTAAGGTTGTTCTGTTTTGCAAAACATGTGGAGGAGGACATGGTGCAGCTCAGTACCCAATTGTGAGTTCTTCTACAGCACCTGTGGAGCAAGACGATTATACTGGAGGAGGTTATAGGAATCAGAATAACCCATTCAATAATACCTACAACCCAGGATGGAGGAGTCGTCTTATTCTTTCCTAGAGTCAGGGTCAATAGTATGGACCTCTCAAGGAACAGAATTTCTAGTATTAGTCACAGCAGCAACAGCCTGAAAGGAAATTCTCCATAGAAGATGTGTTGGCCAGGCGCATGACCAGCAACTATGCAAAGATTAACCAGTTTGGTGCTATACTGAAAAATATCTAAGCCTTGATCAAGAACTTGGAAAATCAGGTTAGGCAATTAGCAAGAGCCAATATTGAGACACCTCAAGGTAGTCTCTCTAGTAACACTAAAGCTAATCTGAGGAAGCACCTAAAGGCAATATTACTCGGCAATGGTAAGACCATTGAGACAAGGGCCGCTCAAGGTCCAAGTGCCAAGACAGAGAAGGCAGGCGTACACGAAGGCCCTAGTGCTATAGAGGAACCTATCGAGGAAAGTGATCAGAGGAATAAAAGAGATTCTAATAACTGATTTCTGGTTCAGCCCATAGTTTAGGAGTACAAACCCTATCTTCCATACCCTTCCAGATTAAAGACTGATAAGGAGGATGCCCAGTTTAAGAAGTTCATGGGTATCTTTAGGCAATTACACATCAATATTCCAATTGTTGAAGCCTTGTCCCAAATGCCAAAATATGATAAGCTTTTCAAGGACTCGCTCACAAACAAAAGGAAACTGGAAGTGGTGGAGACTATAGCTCTTAGTGGAAATTTCTCTACCATTCTAAACAGAAAGCTACTGATGAATCTGAGAGATCTTGGGAGTTTTGCAATTTCATGTTTGTTAGGTGATGGCGTGGAAGAACATGCACTAGCCGATTCTAGGACTAGTATTAACATGATGCCATACACCATAAATATAAAACTTGGATTAGAATAATTGAAGCTGACAAGAATGACTTTACAGTTTTTCGACAAATAAGTGAGACGACCATGGGGATTATAGATGATGTTCTTGTAGTCATTGAGAAACTTGTCTTCCCTGTGGATTTCGTAATCCAGGAAATAGATTAGGATGTAGAGACCCCATTCATTCTTGGAAGACCCTTTCTAAACACATCCAAGTCTCTCGTCAATTGGAGATATGGAAATATGACCTTGAAAGTCAAGGAGGAAGAAATGTTATATAAACTCCCAAGAGCCATGAAGCACTCCATGGATCAAGATGATGAATGCTATTTTGTATATTAACCTGACTTGTCTATCTCTGATTTTTTGTAAATGTGTTTATGGTGAACCCTCTTCGAGAGTACTTCGAGGGATAGCGTGTTGAAGAATCAACACAGCCATCAAATCCACCTCTTCAACAAGTCAACAAGAGGAGTAATTCGAGAACTACAACAATGAGGAAGACATGGAGGAAGGTAGAACCTAAAGATGAACATCCACTCGAGGAAAAAAACTCCATCATTTCGAAGGCAGTAATAATGAGTCAGTATCTTTACTCACTCTAAGCAAGCTGAAGCGATCTTGAGGTAAGGATAGGTACGTCAGGCTCATGGCATAAAACAAGTGCTTCTTGGGAGGCAACCCAAGTAGTTTTCTATATTCTTTATTATTCTAGTTTCAGTTTTTAGTTATTATCATTTTAGTTTTGAATAAGAATGATGCCTGATTCAATGATGTGAAGTTGAGTCATTTATTTTTCATTTTTATTGGAGGAATTTGTATGCGGAGTACATATTCATGATCAGGAATTGTTTTCATGTCATTTTATACAGGGAGAACGCATATTTATTCACTGCCCATTATGCAACCATTGTGATGTTAAAGAAAAAAGTTGTAATTATCTAAATAAAATTGAGTGAGTCTGTCATGGATTCACCACGGCCATTGTCATGGATGTGGTGAATTGTAATGGCCATTTTTCAGAGCATACTTATTCTTTAGATTTTCAAGAGCCACTAGTACGTTCTCACCACACACGTGGTGAGGCTGTTATCTGCATAACGAGCCCTCGAATAGTCATGGTCAACATTAGAAACTTCTGAGCTCTAACTAAGTTAATAACAGCCTTATAACAGTCCCATAATGGGCATGGTGCTCTAGGGAACTAAAACAACAAACAATGAGCATTGTGTATCCGTTATCAAGTCGTTACGGAAGGATATAAGGCACCAACGCCCATCCTTTGCCATTTCTCACTCAAAACTCTCATTTCTCTCTTCCACTTCACCGGAGAATTCTCCCTGTCACTCACACAACATCTCTGAGAGTTTGGTTGTTGTTCTCCGTGCACTTAGCATGTGATTTATTTGACTTTCACAGCATAGGTTTCTCTCTTCTCAACAGATTTCATAAGAGAACTCTAAATCTCTTTAAATCATGTTTTTACTACATATAAATGGCATGAAATAGCTTTGAATTATATGGTGAATGTTTTATATTGATTTGCAATAAAAAAACAACAATGTATGAAAAAAAAATTTCACAATAGTCAAGCTTCACAATGGCCGTTTTGTGATGAACAACGGTCGTTGTGTTCAAATTTAACAACTAAGGGCAGATGGGCCATAACGGATGTTGTGTGTCCATTGTGAACTTTCTTTTGCTCATCTTCCCTTGGCAACAACTGGCAATGAGCTTTACCCATTGTCAATAAGCCGTTGCCCTATTCTAGAACTCAATGGACACACAACAAGCATTGTGCGCCCATTGTGACCCAAAAAATTGCACAACAGAGCTACTTATCCACACAACGGGTTGTTGTGTACCCATTATCCATTTCTAGAGGGTTACCAAGGGCATGATAACAGGCATGTGATGACTGTTGTGGTTCCATAACAATTATGGTCTACTCGTTGAGCACCCGCTGCTATTACGACTCTATATTTTTTTTTTGTAGATTTGTCATATTCTTTTCAAATTGTAGTTTATGTGTCAGAAGAAAATTAGTAATCATTCATAGGGGAAGCCCAAGAAGAAAAAGAAGACTGGTGAGTCCTATCGGCCAATGATTCCCCGGTCTGGTGATCTGGAGCAAAAGGCACAATATCGGCGGCTCGTGGATTAGTGTTTTATTGAGGGCCATGTCATAGACTTACCGACGCTAGATAGGATATGTCTCACTGATGATGTACGAGATCGTATTTCTATATAAGGCTTGGAGAAATTCTTTGATGTCAATGAGCTGACATACTGGGAGCTTACCTTAGAGGTGATGAGCTCGTTTGAGTTGGACTGAATGAGCATCAGCCTCAACCACCGTGAGACCATCAGCTTCCAAATGTTTGAGGTAGAGTACCTGATGTTGTACATAGATTTCTCTATGGTGATGGGGCCTGTCGATGTGGAGTATACTCGCAATGAGTCTTACTCCCAGCTCTATGTCGACTTGCCGATCCACCTGAGTCTAGATCAGATATGGAACCCGACACATCTGGGCAGCAAGACTTACGTATGCGGTACCTCAAGGGCATCTGCCTTAGGATAAGTTGTATACAGATACCTCCACACAATTCTATCGAGGACATTGATTGGGCGAAGAGATAACATGGGGGTCATCAACCTCTAAGAACTGTACTTCCTATAGAGCATTGTGGCTTAAGAGCCGATCCACATCGACCATAACCTAGCTTGCCAGCTACGTTATAAGTGCCAGGACCACCTACTGGTGATTACATTCCTTAGTTCTTACTTCTTTCATCTTGCATGGGGAATAGGATTGATCGAATGATGCATAGCCATGCTACATGTCGTAGGCATGCAGCTACTCGGAGTGACAAAACTTTGAGCGATGCACATGATAAAGCGGTGGGGCACAACCCATTGGTACAGTACTAAGTGGTCCATGGATCTGACTTAGAATCTTTAGACAATGAGGAGTATCTCCCGGAGACCACTGCTACTGTTGTTTCTTCCTCAATAATAGCTCTAGTCTTAGACACTACAACAGTGACACCAACTTCATCCATCCCATTGGTGATTGAGAAGTGCCTAACTCATCTTGAGGAGGGTCAGATGAGGATCAATGGGCTCCTGTAACATATAGTGGCACATCTATAGTGCCAGGACCCTTCATCCACTCTTGTGCCTAATTCACCGACTATTTTGGCTCCAGTGGAGCCGGAGTCTCCTCATTACACTGATTTCATTAGTCGTCCACTGCTCCTACACCACACCAGAGTTACCCTACCAACTTCCACCTTTTTTGTACATTTATTTTATAATTCAACAAGGGACATCTACCCTACTACCTATATACACATGTTTTAATTATAGTGGACTTTTACTTTATTGTAGTTTATTTTATTCTATTTTTGTGTTTAATTCCTTATATTCATTTCTTGTCAAAGTTTGAGGTGATAGAGTACTGCTTTGGCCCACACAACTAGGAATCTTTATAATGGCAACTTTATTACCCTCGTCGACCCAACTAAGAGACCAGGGGAGTACTAGTGTTTGCATAGTGTTTTATTTTTCCATTCTTTACCATTTTTTCTTACACTTGTGCATGCATGCGTACATTGGGGACAATATACATATTTAAGTGTGGGGAGGGAGTGTGTGATTTCTTTTATTTTACTTTGTGAAAATTTATTCGGAAATGTTGGGGCTTGTGCTTGATACATGCTAATGCAGACCTATGAAGTCATTGCACTTATTTGTTGGAGTTTCTCTAGTCTAAGGACATGATCTATGTTAGTTTAGCATTTTTTTCCCATGTTTCTTAAGAGTTAGGCTATTTTGCAAGGTTTTGCTCTGTCTTGTGACCTTTTGGATGCACTTTGCACCTTATGTCTAGAGAGTAATGTTTTATAGTAAGGGTATCACTAGGTCTATTTATTTCTTTGTTTTAGTAAAACTGTATTTACAACAGATAAAGTTGCCTCCTTTATAGTGCATAGTTACTCCCAACAAGTCAAATACAAAGTATGCCCTAGTGGGAGAAAGGGCTGCCTCCTAGGATGTGTGAAACTGTTGTCTGAATAAATCCTCAAACATTTTTGTAGAACATCTAGATTATAAGATAGTATAACAAAAAATAAACACTTGAAAGAGTATACTGAACCATGGAACCATATTTATTCACTCTACATAGAGTAAGTAGACTACTCTTTGTAGGGTATGTCCATGTTATCTACCATTACATTGTTCCCTTGTGCTATTGAAACTCCATCATGTTTAGCCTACGTTCTAGCACTTATCATGTCATTCAATGCTTAAAAACGAGTATTTTGTACATCACTAATACTACATTTAACATGGAATTTTACATGTTTAGCACCAAACTTGTAGATAATTTCATTCTTTTGTTCACCACGAGATTTTATTCTGTTTAGGGCCAAAAAAGTGAATTTGGAGGCATTTTGAAGCAAAACTTGTTGAACCAAAGCATCACCATAGTTCATAATGGCTGTATTGACATCTTACCATGGTTTTTGTCCACTCCAATCGCACATGTAATCAAAATGTGTCAGTGTGGAATCATAGAGAACAACACAGAAGTCATAATGGCATTCACAATGGCCATCTTGAATCATAATGACTGTGACCTATCCACACAAAGCCAAGAAAAACCGTGCCAGGAAGCGACTTGCGGGCCAAGCAACAAAACTTACTCACCACGGCCTTTACAGCGGGCATGGTGAAGCCATGATAGACTTGGGTTATAAATACCCTTAGGTTTTAAAAGCAAGGGGGGATTCTTTTGCTGAATTAAGTAGAGGCGGCCGGATTTCTGTAGACTTATATGGTTGGAGACGAGTTTCATCAATATTTCAGTGGATTCCAATGATTTTCTCAAGGAAGATTCAATGTGCATCAATAGTGGACAACATAAGAAGAGATTTGGCATCCTCTTGATGATCTTCAGATCTTCTCAACCTCAACCATCAGTGACCTATTCGAGAAAGTTAGTTTAGGAATTATTTTATGATTCCTTTCCTTTGGATTGTTATTATTCATTGATTTATACTTGTACATCCATTAGAGAACTCCAATTCGATGGCAATTGCATATCAATGTACCTCAACTTTTATTTGTGAATACTTTTGGCAATTCAATATTCTTTCTAGTCTTTTGTGATTTATTGCATGCTTGTTTAAAGATATTTTGTTGATATGGTGAGGAAGATATGCCCACACATTAAAACACCTATGCTCTGTTAGATCTATGCATGCGCTAAGAGAGATTTGGCATAATTGGGTTTCTAGATTAGAGTTTGATTAGCCCTTCTAGTGGAGTTCTTGAGCTTAAGACGGACATAGGAGTCTAGGATGGAAGAGATTCCATCTTAAGTTCCTAGTGTTTTAGATCTAGTTACCAAAAGATTGGGACCAGTACACCCTTGAATTCCCCCTGTCCAATACTAGATTGAATTGTCACTTTACAACATTGTTTCACAAGTGATTATTAAGGGAATCATCATACAATTACCTAACTTCTTCCAGTTGCACTGAACGATCCTCAACTGTATTTTATTAATTAATTTGTAGGAGTAGAACTAAAAAATACCGTAGACGTTCAAGCATTGACTAAGTGAAAAGGAAGTAATAAGAGCCCCTCACAGTTCCCTGAGAAATACGACCCGCATGCTTACCCACGAGATGCTACTTAATAACCAGTGCACTTGCGGTATATAAAGACTTAATCCATCGATCTGTCAAAACCTATCTCCAATTATCTCTTGTTGGTGTTGGCTTTCTCATGCTTGATTTCTTATTAATTACATTCCACATCATTATTCGAAGGCTAGATAACAAGGAAGTGGCTATTACTAGGGCTTCTCGTTCCTTGTAAGATACGACAACCCCTCATTTGTCAATTTATTACTTGACGGCTCGTTCACTTGTAGTGCACTACCAACGGTCTAGGTGGTGGACTATCAACTTGAGTTATTACCTTAAACCACTTTTACTTAGAATCATATAAATATTTAGTATAGAATCATTTAAATAATTAACTTCAAAATTAGATGATAATGTCAGCAAAATGTTTTCATTGATTAGATAAAATCAAATTTAATTATCCTATTCTTAAGATGGTATATGATAAGTCCTTGAATATACAAGTTTCCATTCTGTAAATTAATGCACTTAGCTTGTCCTTTTTAAGAAAATTGATAGTTTGTGGTACCATAAATTATATGCTTGAAGTAAAAGAAACAAAATTGGAGCAACTTAGAGTAAAATTTAAGCAAATATTTAAATTTCTAGTAAGAAACAGGTCTAACAAAGACCTGTGTTGATTATTTGGTGAAGACTTGCAGTCCCTCCAAATTGTAGGAAAACATTGTATGAAAACTAGATAACAACACAAGGTCAACACGTCCACATTTTGTGGCCATATTTTCTTAGGAACTCTGAATTGTAATGAGATTTTTGCTTCAAATGAAAACAAATGGCCAAGAACATGCCCCTTGTTAACCTCGTGTTTGGATTCGATTTTAGAATACAGAGGCAAATAAGATTTAATTTAAGGGGCTTTTCAATGAGATTTAAAAGAGGGGGTTTGGATTAGATTTTGGCAAATCTTCTGAGGGATTAATGGCGGTGCATAAAGAAAAGATCCTTGGTAGCTATTGGAAAGAGATATTGGTAACATGGTGCGAGAATTGAAGGAGGAATTATGTCTTCTTGGAAAAGATTCCATTCAATCAAGAGAAGCATGAAGTGCAAGGGAGGTTTCTGTTATCATTTTCATATCTATCATATTTCTTTTGATTTGTATTGAGCACTCAAAATGATGAACCAAGCATCCTAGGGCATTTGCATTGATGAACTGTAGGTGAGCTTATAATTGTACCTCTTTATTTCCCTTCTAATATCGAGATTTCATTGGTGATTCATCTATGTATTGATTGGATGCCATAGATTATTCACCATAAGAGCTTTAATCTATGTTTGATGTGCATGTTGTGATTGAGATATCCTTCATATCTAAATCTAGAATAAGTGAAATAGGTTGAGGGTGCACCAAGAGAAAGGATATCTAGAACTCTCAGATTATGGTAAACCTAATATAAAGATTCAAGGCATGTTTAATACAATAATATGGAGAACCTAGTTAGCAAGAGATTCCTACCCAGCTCATTATGGAATTCATTTCTTGGGGACTTAAGAAAGGTATTAGCACAATCCAATGATCTCATAGTTAAATTGGTCTTTGGTATTTGATTGCAAGCATAGTCAAAGATGATTCATACCCGAATACCTCCTTCTTATGATTGATGTCTTCACATCAATGGCCATTATTCCCTAGCCCTTCTTTTTTTGTTTTTAGTTTTACATCACTTATTACATTTGTATTTTTTTTTTCTTTTGACTTGTTTTCTTAATTTTTTATTATCTTCTTTTTTATGGTAGAAATAGTGCATAACATGAGTAAGCTCTTTGGAATTGTCAAAAACGGCCCTAAAATTAAGCTAAATTTAAGGAGAATGTTATTAGAAAGATTGTTGTGAGGGATAGAATCAATTAAGCAAGAATAAGAAGCAAAATAGTTAGAGATCATGACAAAGCAAGAAAGGACCATGTCAAGCTATGCCTAATTCTCTTTAGTAGGTATAGAGTATAGCATTGTTAGGGAAACCATCACACTTAAAGACTTCTAAATCAAGTCAAATATTATTACAATGGTATAACAAACGATACACTTCAATGATCTATAGGTCAAAGATCCCAATGTATATATTAAAGATTTCTTTGAGATTGGTCTCATGTTTATGATCAATGGTGTCTCCGAAGATGCAATAAGACTCATATTTTTCCCAATCTCAAATAAGGGGCAAGGAAAAAAAATGGTTGACTTCACTTCATGGAAGGTTAATCACAACATGCCAGTAGATAGCAGAGACATTCCTTGTGAAGTATTTTTCACTTACAAAAATAGCTAAGATGAGAAATGAAACCTCTTAAAAGTCAAAAACACTATATAAGGCATGGAATAGATTTAAGGATCTGTTAAGGAGTCCGCATATGGTTTACCTATTAGGATGTAAGTTCATACCTTTCTTAGTGGGTTAAACTAATCCCCATGATAGGCTACAGATAAGGTAATAAGTGGGACACTGGATAGCAAAATAGCTGAAGTAGCACAATAACTATTTATGAAGATGGCAACAAATAGCTACTACCAGGGTGCTATACAAGCCAAACCAAGCAGAGTAGTAATAGTCTATGATGCAGACTCCATCAAAGCACTAACAACACAAGTGCACACTCTGCTATAAAATTGATAGGTTGTCAAGTCTTCAGCAACTATTATAGGTTATTTAGTGTGACACTTGTAAAGGAAGTCACACAACTTCTGATTGCGGGATTATTTGTAAAGCATTGAGGCCTATGGAAAAGTGGACTTTGTGAGAAAAGTATCTTAGTAACAAAATAATTCTTACAATCACACCTTCAAGCTAGGATGGAGGAACTATCCAAATTTCTTTTAGAAGAATTTGATGCAGTATAGGTTGGATTCTCTAGCAGGATTTTAGCATAGTAACAATAGAAAACCAGTCTTGTTTGGAGGAAATGATGTTAAAATTTATACAATCAACTAAGAACCTTTTCCAAGCAAATGAAACAGCTATAAGGAACACTCAAGAGTCTCTCAGAAATCTCCAGATCAAGTCAAGTTTATTGTTGAAGAGACCTAAAGTAGCCTACCAAGCAACATAGGCACAAACTAAAAAAAAGCAACTAAAAACAATTACTTTGTAGAGGGTTGTGGAGAAGGGTTGTGAAGAAAAGTCATTAGAGAAGAGCAAGGAATAGTCCAAAAGGAAAGAAAAGATGGCCGATTAGGCACCTGTTAGGGAATACCCTCCTGAATTCCTTAGTCCCCTAGATTGAAGAGAGGGTAACTGGATGATTAGTTACAAAATTCCTTCAATTTTTTAAGCAACCACACATCAATCTTCCTCTTGTGGAAGAATTATCACATATGCCCAGGTACGTAAAATACCTAGAGGAATTGCTCATAAATAAGAAATTAAAGCTTAAGGAACTGTCCATGGTGACACTAAGTGAAGAGTGCTCGATCATCATTCAAAACAAGCTGCTATGGAAATGGTAAGATTGACGGAGTTTCACTATCCTTTGCTTAATTAAAAGTTTAGTTGATAAGAGAGCCTTGGAAAATTGAGGATCTTGCATAAATGCCATGCTATATAAAATTTTCAAAAAGTTATCAAAAACATATTGGTTAAGGTTGACAAATTTATAATCCTAGTTGGATTTTGTTATTGTCAACATTGATAAGGATATTGAAATACATCATTCTATATATATCTTTCCTAGCCAAATCATGTGCTTTGATTGATGCCAGTGATGGTAGGATGGTTCTTAGGGTCGTTGATGAGAAAGTAGTTGTTTAGCTAGTGATGTAAAACAAGTACTACTTGAGAGGCAACCTAAAGTCTATTGCTCATTTTGCTTTGTTCAATTTTCTTTTCATTTCATTTAGTTATTTGCATTCCATGTGTGTTAATGAGGTGATTTATGATTCTCCATCTTGTTTCTTGACTTTTTGTACTAAATTGTTGTATATTTCTATTGTTTTAGTGTTGTGGCTATTTAAATGTTAATGTAGATTTTAATTGCACTCAAGTACTCATAAATAGAGAGTAAGACTAGGTCAACACGCCCCATGTTATAGTCATGTGGCTTATGACATCAACAGACTTCTATGTTTGGGTTGTGTTCTCATCAATATCCCTCCATGTTGGTTACACGCTTTTGTAGTTTTGGGTTTAATACAAAGTAATGATTCTAAGAGCAACACAAGGTGCACACAATCCTTGTGTTAGGGCCGTGTACTTACTAGGTAAGTTTAGGTAAGTGCAATATGGGAAAGGTATGAATTTATGAATTTTTAACTTTCTTAGCAAGAGTACATGGTCAATAAGCCTTCATTTTGCTATCATGTTTCATTATCCTCAGTTTTGCCAGAAATCAAGGATAACACAGAGTTAGAAGCCAAATGTTGCAGCTATTTTCATCATAAGTTCTGTAAACCAATAATGTCTCTTCAATTTTTCATTCCGATTCTTGTATTTTCAAGTCTTTTCTGCTATGCTATCTTCCCTTTTGCCAAATTAAACGTCATTTTTGCAATTTAAAGCCATTATTTTGAGTTTGAGATCATTTTTGTAGATTTCACCTCATCCTCGATCTATTTTTCACTATTGCATTCATCTTATGAGTAGTACTATTGCTTCTCTCTATTCTACCTCAATCCCATTTTATTTTGATCCTATTTTGCAATATGCATAGTAGATTAGGATTGTAGGATATAAATTCATTGTATTTCAAAGAGTAATCTAGGATTTCATAATCACAATCTTGAACTTGGCCTTGACCTTAGGTTGAATGGGGCCGGGAAATGCCAAGTTCTATCTATTTAGATGATTTCCCATGTTTTTGACAAAATTTTTCTTATTTCTTGGTTGCAAAATATTATGCGTAAAGTATGACTGGCCACTCTTCCCATAAGAGATAAAAAGAAGAGAATCCCACACGCCTCAAGCCCTAGTTCATGATATAGGTGTCACTAGTAGCACTATGATCTTCTTAGGACCCAATGATTTGGAGAGATTCGAGTGATTGATTCGGCTATCCAAGAGCACAATGATCTTACACAAGTGGTACATTAACTTATTTCCTTCAAAGGATAGAACAGGTTCTTTCCCATTGAGGTGACTTGCCACACCAATTTGTGTGCGTGTACCGCAAGTGCACAGGTGTCGAAGTAATAAAATACCCACTGAATAGGGTAGTCGAATCCACAGGGAACAGAAGTATTAGTAGTAACTATTTTTTGGTTATCTAGTCAAAATTAAGAATATGGTGGAATGAACTCAATTACAAGAATGCAAAAGACTCAAGCAAGCAAGGGGAAAATAGGGAGATCTCAATCAACAAAGATAAGGTACCCGAGCAATGCTCCCCCTAGGATCTAAAATGAAGTACAAGACTTACTAGTGCCTCTAAATCGAGTTAAATGAGTCAAGGAAATCCAAGAACAATTGGTCCCTGCCTCCAGGCCACTGATACTAGTCTCCTACGAGGTCATGGAGGAGAAATCGCTCAATCTCAAAACCTCACACCATATATGACTGCAATAAACTTTAGGGATTCCTAAGAGTACACCGGATTCCAAAGATAAACCTAACCCTACTTCTAGGTGAAAAATCCATAACCCCCGACAAGGTCCTGGCAGAAAAATCTCTCAATCTCATGCCTCACACCAATATGGTTGCAAAAAGTCTATGGAATACGGAGATAGGATGCGCAAATCTGAAGGGAAAGGGGATACTCCACTATCTCATGGCTCATCCTCTCAACCCTCTCCAATCTTGAGATTTAACCCTAATGGAGACCTCTCTCTCTCTCACCAAGGAAAATAAATCATGCAAACCAATCAACCACAAGATTAATATGGCAAGCAAGCAATGATAAAACAAGATTGAAACTTAATTAAACTCGGATTTAATAGAAAACACAAAGTAAATTAATACATAAATAAAGATCCTAGGGTCACATGCCCAAACACAGTAATTTACTACAGTACTTACTATAGCGCTCTTCATAAACACGACTCACTCACTCTTCTCTTAAGGCCAAATGGTCGGGGACACATCCGTGTGGTAGATTATGAGGCTTTTCGTCATCATCGAATCATCACTTGGAAGCTTTTGCATTCTTCATACAAATAGGGACATAGGAGTTGACTGCTTTTGTGGCTTGAATTCTCTTAGAAGTTGGCACACACCCCCATGTACATGAACTCCTCTTGTATCTTGATCCTTATGTTGTACAAAAACTTCCAAAATGTACCTTCATAACCTATCTTTGCTTTCTTTTCTTCCTTCAAGGCATTCACAACCTAATTGCATAAAGGAACACCAAATACACTTTATGATATATAAACTATGGTAAAAATGATGCTCAATGCATGTAAAACATATAGAGAAATATGTCTACTCAAGCACCTATCATGACTTCATATAAGGAGCTAACCCTAAAAGATCTATCCACTCTCTTCATTCATAATACACATACAAGTTGACAATGAGAGCATACCATACACTTCAAGGAATTCAAAACACTCTATAGGATGAGCTACACATGATTTTTTGTGCTAGTGGGACATAATGGCGAGGAGCTCACACTAACTGAGCCATACTCCCAGCTACTCATCAACTTTCACTTCACTACCACTACGGACTCATACTAAAGAGGAGTTGTTCTGGCCCATATTACAATTCCACAAGGTCGAAGGAATTGGACTTGATTGAAGTCCACCCAAGGCTACATCCACTTACTACTCAATTACACATTGATGGGGCACAACCAAAGTACTAGGGTAATGAGTTGGTTGGACATCCTCTACTTTTTTAGCATAATGGAAAGGGCATCCATCCGCATCAGGCACACTCTCCCTTTTCATGAGGTACTAGGTGATGAATCCCAAGTTTGGGGTCTATATTCAATAGCTCTTACATCACTCTTTTCATCCTACCCCTTGGACTTTTAGAGAAGATCTACAGGATGCATATATTGGATGGTATAGTCTTGATTTCATTCAAGATCCCAATGGCCATAGGGTAGTCAAGAATACCTAAGACGCTTCAGGAGCATCAAAGGATAGATAACCCCTCATTAGACAGTAGGAGTCAAAATCATCTGATGAGGAAGAGTATGACAAGCATGAGTCCACTATTGAGCCCGAGCAACCTCGTAAGCAATGAGAAGCACATTATACTACCAAGATATTTACAGACACACCTCCATGGCTCTGAGTACATATTGAGATAGTGGAGTATGGAGTGTGGAGTTGTCTCCACCTTGCCATACCTCAACCTTAGCATCACTACTACCATCTTCACTAGCGACAGTTGCCTTTTACTTGCTTTTAGCTTTTATTTTCCCTATGTTGTCATTTATGTATTCTTATCTTGTACTCTATAGTAAGAGATGCGCCCTACTAAACTATCTTTATTTCAGTTGTTATTTTCATATTTTATTTTTATTTTTCTTTTGTGGTTATGTTTTATTTCTTCTGTACCTCATGCAATCTCTTATAATTCACAACAGGAAATGAAATGATAAGGGATGGAATTTACTCTTCCAAAAAGGAACACACTCTCAGCATGCCCCCTTGTTGAAGGCCATATAGTTCAAATTTCCTTGTGTAATACTAGGTTCAGTTCGTTAGAGGCTTTAGAGGTTTTCACCATGAACTAGGGAAGTACCATTTTTTTAAATTACTCTTCCTTATATTTGTTCTCAAAATTCTCGAACATTTGCAGTGCTTTGATTATGTATATTGGGAACAATGTATAACTTTAAGTGTGAGAAAGGAGATTAATTGTCAAGCATTGACTCATGAAAGCTTATGATAGATATGAATGAATGAGCCTTTTTGGCTAATAAAGTGCCAAGTGTTAAGTAGATTTTCATAGTTGAGTTAACTGTTGTTTTGCTGTATTCTTTGGCTTTCCCACACATCTTTTAACCACAAGTCCATACTATGTAGTAATCTTAATGACTTCAGTTACTTTCGGGGAAGCTCAACTCTCAATGGTCAGGCCCTTACACAATTACTAAGGTGTTCAAACTATAACTGATCGTAAGACCTTTCTTTTTGGGCCCTGATGGACGCTTTATGAGATGTGTGAATTATGCAAATATAAATATGGGAATAATATTGCAATTGGTTCATTATTACCGCAAGTGTACAGGTCTTCAAGTAATACCTCGTGTGTGAACACGAGGGTCGCATTTTCCCAAGAATAGTGAGAGGCTCCTATTACTTCTTTTCCACTTAATCAATAGCATAAACGCTTACGTTATTTCTTTAATCTACTTCTATAATTTATTCCACAATACAATTAGAGAATCATTAAGCACAATTAGAAGGAGTTGATGAGGTTATATGATAATTATCTTGATTATTAATTATGGTAGGAGTTGAGTATGAAAATCGTGTTCTAGAATTGGACTAGGGAGAAATTAAAGGCCTACTAATCTCAATCTCTTGGAAACTAGGTCTAAATCACTAGAAACATAAGGTAGAATCTCTTCCTACCCCAACCTCCTATGTTTGCCTTAACTATGATAATTCCTCTAAAAGGGACAAATCAAACCCTAAGCTTAAGGGACAATCGATCCCTAATACAAAGATCTAGCAATATCTAACCTCTTAGTGTATGCATAGTGATAAGTGCTTTAGTAGACATATTTGTTTATATGTTTTACATGCATTGAGCATCATTTTTATCATGGTTTATGTCTCATAAATTGTATTTGGTGTTCTTTTGTGCAATTAGGTTGTGAAATGGAAGCAAAGATAAGTTACTAAGGTACCGTGTGGGAGTTTTTATGCAACATAATGATCAAGATGCAAGAGATGTTCATACGCATGGGGGTGTGTGCCAACTTCCAAGAGAATTCAAGCTAGACTTTGTGTTGGAAGAGCACAAAGGCAGTCACACTCCCATGTCCCTACTTGTGTGAAGAATGCAAGAACCTTCCCAATGATGATTTGACTATGAGAAGTCTCATAACCTAGCACGTGGATGTGTGTCCGATCATGTGGCCTGAAGAGAAGAGTGTGTAAGCCGTGTTTATGAAGAGACTGCAACAAAGCATTGTAGCATTACTGTAGCAAAACTGTTCACTAGAATGTGTGAAATTTCCACACTATCCAGTGGGTATTTCTGCAGCTCACATGGGCACGTGAAGACTCACATAGTCGCTTGGAGGCACGTGAAAGACACGGGTTTCTAACTATAAATAGCGGCTAGGGTTTGGAGAGAACATCTTTGGTGAATTTGGGGGTGTTCTTCACCAACTTTGATAGATTCTTTGTCCATCATAATACCAAGAAAGCCATTGACGAGCTAGCTTTGGAGAGGAATCCTTCAAGATGTTGAGCAATCCATTATGGCCATCATCACAAATTCAAGAGGGTTTTATTCCATCCCGAGAAAAAGTTTTAATAAGGGAAATGACCAAGACCCAAATTTAAGACAATACTTCTTTACTCCTAGTACCGAAGTAAGTTGGGATTAGGGCTCCCTCTAAGAGTGTTTCCCAAGCCAAAAGCTATGAAAGTACAAGCATGTTCATGTGAACCTGTAATCAGCAAAGTAAGTTGGAGTTTTGGTGCCCGCATATTAACCCAACAAAAAGGGATATACAATTCACGTTATTAAAAAAAAACTACAAATCCCTTGACCTATAAGAGTGGGTGAAGTTGGGAACTCTAAATTTTGGAGTTGAGAAGTGCCTTACGAATCCACTAGAGAGTCACCTAACATTTTAAGATTGAGTACCACTATAGGTTGTGTAAATTGTATCAAGAAATGGTCCTTGAGGAGTTGTTCGACTGGCTTGGACTATGAGGGCTCGAAGTATGGAGGTTGCGCACACACACATTACAACATTACCAATGAATGTTTTAAAACATCTATAGTTGTTATTTTCTTAGCAGCTTGAGCTTTGCATTTACCATTGTATTCTTATACCTGAGCCGGATGTTGTGTGTTTAGCCACTTATCATTTCCTCTTATTCTTCATGATTGTTTGCTTGAGTACAAGCAAATGCTTAAGTGTGAGGATATTTGATAAGCATCTAAATAAACTATATTTCATTGATATATTTTGTACACTTTCATGCAGATTTTGCAACATCGATACCCATTTACACACTTTTGCATTAATTTTATTTTAGGACATCGGAAGATCATTTAGAACTCAGGGAAGTATTATTTTATTTTATTTTAGTTTATTTGAAGTGTTTTAGAGGATAAATCATTCATATTTGAAGCTCACACATGCCCTCAAGCTCTCGGCGAGGAGGTAAATTCAGAGACAGAGTACTGCAGTAGTTAATGTAGTGGTTAACCGTGCTTCCTTTGTGTGGTTGCATGACCTAGGTTGGGGGTTAAACAGCCTCCGTGTAACAGCACAATGCTAGCATAGCCTAAGCAGAGGCCCATGTTGCCCTTATACTATTGTAAAGTAATAGCACGCCCTCCAAGCACACCCAATTCATGATTTGGAGCATCAATTAAAGTCTCGTGGGGGCTCCATGCTTCCACAAGCTTGCTTGCACACCTGGGAAAGTATAAAAGGTGAACTTAGGGTTTTTGGAAGGGAGCTTGGTCATCACGGATCTCGAACTACTCTTAGTGCATGATACCTTTGGAGAAAGCCAATGCAAGCGAGAATCAAAGGGAAAGGAGGATGGAACTAGAGGGGAACATCAAAGTGCTCGATGGTGTGAATCCAGAGAATTCTCATTACCGCCATTAGTAGTTGTGATAGGGAGTTTGCAATGAACATTTCAAATTGTATTTCTTACTTTCTCCCATTCTGATAGTGAACTAAACTCACAAGGCCACCCAGCTCTGATAAACCTTAGGAAGAAACTTGTGTAGATGATACTTTCTTTCCCAATTAATTTTTGGCATGTTTTACTTTGGTTTCAATCTATTATTTTCATGTTCAACTTACAATGGATGGATTTCATTGGTTTTGATTGTTAAATGATGGTTGTAGAGCAAGATGCTTGCATGTATTAGGTCACACATAGATTGAAGGCGGATTCAGTATAATGGCATGCCTGAGGCTCTAGGTGTCGATAGCCCACCGGGGCATTAGGGTTTAGCTCTAGGTAAGAGAGTATTAGGTTACCCTAGCTAAGACTCCTTGCACCAAATAACATCGTAAGGGTATCTTCCAGAAGGAGGAATTTGTATGGGATTGGGGCTACACTGTGGAGGTTCCAGATAATTGTATTTTGAATCTAGCAGACCAAAGCCTAAGTGAGCATCATATTTTAATTCCCAAATTCATCCATGCTTGTTTTCTCCGGTGGAGTTCCTTGCACGAGACCTACCTTACTCTTTGTGTTTACATATCTTCTAGTTCATGTGGTGTCTATAATAATTGTTTCTTTGTTTGTTACTTGCAATTAAATAATTATCTCTGTTTAGTAGACTAGATGGTGTTGTCGAAGAGGAAGTAATAATAGCTTTCAAGACCCCAGGGAATATGATTTTCTTGTGCTTGCGCGAGGTAATTATTACTTGACGACACATACACTTGCAGCCTGGTAGTGGTGTGCTTCGTTTTCTAACAACACGCATTCCATCTACCAATTGAACCTCTATATTTTCAATCTAATATTGAGATCTCATCAATAATTCATCTACATAATGCTTGTATGTCATTGATTATTCATTATAGGAGTTTTAAACTATGTTTAATGTGTATATGACATGAAGATATTTTCATGCCTAGATCTAGCATAGGTAAAAGAAGTTGAGGATATGCATAGAGATAGGGTATCCTGAACTCTCCGGATTAGAGTAAAACCTAATAATGGGATTGGATGAGCATTTAATGCAATCTTTGGGACAACTTGATAATGAAGAGATTCCAACCTACCTTCGTATAGGATTAGTTGAATATAACCTTGAGAAAGTGATTAGCATAGTTTATGGATCTCTACAATCTAATGATCTTACAGCTAAACTAGTGTTTCGAGTTTGATGGCAAGCATATTCTTAGAGGGATTTCTACCCAAATGCCTTATGATTAATTACCTTCCCATGCATTAGTGCCCATTATTCCCCAGTTCTTTATTTAATCTTTCTTTATTTTATCTCCTTTATTATCAATCTACTAGATAATAAACTCATAGTTAGTACTTGTACTTTCAATCCTCATGCAAGTAATAACCCTTTGTTTATCACACATTTTAATTCTTAACATGGCTAATGCACTTGCTAGCAATAAGAGTATGCGCAATAATTGTGCTATAGCATTCAAAACCATCATGGTCATTTCCCTAATACCAACATCTATTGTGTCTCCTAACCAACTAGTTGTGGTCAAGAATTAGTATAAAATACAAAACACCATCAATCTATGCATAGTTTATCAATGCATTTAATATTGCTTTCATAAACCATAAGATGGAGGTACTCCTGTTGTTTGTTGTACCGAGCAAATGTTGGCTCAATCTCATATTGAATCATCCTATTTTTATTTTTGTGTTACTTTGTTTCATATGTAGTGATCATGATGCTTAGTACGTAAAAGCGACATATAGTCATTATGCAATACAGCTGAAGTTCTTCAATCTTGTATATACTATCACTATCCAAATCTAAAATAACGATTCATTAATTTTAATAAAATAGTTATAGAAAAGAAAATTCCAGAATTAAGAGTTATGAATTTAGTAAAACTTATTTGTTAGGTACAAGAAAAAAATAATATACACAAACGGTTACTATAAGAATCATTAATTATGATAGAAAGTATGAGAGAAGACAATAAATCATTGTTCTAACACAATCATCAAGAAGCTTATTTGAATCCTACACGAGTAACTAGTGGTTATGTTAAGCAATACAAAAAAAGTGAAACAAAGTTCTTTATGCACATTTAAGTAAGAGAATTGTAGCAATAAATATAAAGAAAAACAACAATAGGTTGGGTAACCACATTACTAGCAATGCAAAAGATACACACAAAAACTCAATAACCATTGATGGTATTTTATAAACCTCTTTGTTTCAAATTAACCATTAACCTAAACTATAAATTTGACACATTTTAAGAAATCTATAGCACTAAATATATTCTTAGTTTACTTATTATTCTATTTTGTTACATGAAATTTTTCAGATAAAAAAAAAGAATATGGTATATTATTTTGGTTAAAAAAAATGGTATGTATATTCAAAAAGGACTGATGACTCAAAAACAGCAATGAGTAAATATCGTATTCTTCATTAATTTATCATATTCAAGAAAGTTAATTGCTAATGTAATATTACATAATACTGAAATAGAAGAGATAAAGTAGTTGACAATCCACCAAACAATTTGTCAGTTTGAACTGAACCACATAAGGCGGTATAGAAAACATAATGCACTAGATCAAACAAAAACTTTGAAAGCTTAAATTCATCACAAAGTTTGCATTTATAAAGTTTTTATTTTTGAGAGTAACTATTAACCTCAAGTATATATAATTCATTATGGTCAAAGAAATGTACAGTAATGTACTATTGAGAAATAATATATGTGGAATGAAATCACTATATGTAACAAAGGGAATACATTTGTGCTTCATTTCTTATATGTCATTCATAAGGAATAGTTCTAGATATCATATAGGCCACATTCTAATTGAATGAAGATATCATTACCCTCTAATCTGGAATTCATGTTGGCATTTTATGACTTTAAATATATATTGAAGTTTATCTTCAAATGGAAATTTTATTAAATAAAATTTTATGTTTCACAATGTCAACTATCCAATTTTCAACTTTGGAAAGCAGCATTCACAACCAAAACCTAAATATAAGACATAGTCCACACAGATCTTAGATAAAAATGACTAAGAAATAGCTATAAAACTTCAACTAATAAAAAACCTGATTTGAAGTTGATAGCCAAATTGAAGGAAACAAATGTCGATAGATAAGAAAAAATTATAAAAAAATAAAGTAAAATTGGCTCTAAAAGAAATTCAAATATGCCTCTGCAAGATCTTCATGTTGGATGCTTCTACACCTTGAAGCAAAAGATCACATCAAATGCTTCTCCACCTTGCTGATAAAGCTAAAGGAATTCTTACTTTTTAAAGTTACCTTTATATCAGGCAAACGATCATCATTTCATCCTTAGGAAATCAACAATTTACCCAATTTTGAGGGAATGGGATTCACCCCACGTGAGGAATCCCATTCCTCATTCATGCCCCTTCCATTCATTTAATGCACACCCAAACAATGGTGCACATCAATAAAGGGAATGATCACCATTCCATTGAAACCACTCCTTGGAACCAAACACATCTAAAATTCTTCCAAACAAATACTATTTTCATTTCTATTCCCATTACTATTTTGTGAACCAAATGCACTATTAGACCATTGCCATTCAATGTTTGAAGAAAATAAAAGCTTCAATTGCAAATCAGCATATGTATTTTGTTTCGAACATCTTGATGTTAAAATAATTTCATTATTTTTTTTTCTCCTAACTAAAAGTAGAGCTATTAGTTAGCTAAGCTAGTCATTAGATCACTGGTCATAGGCAATTTATAAACTTTCGATAGCTCTACTATGATAATTTACAAAGTAAATAATAATAATAATAATAATCCTAGATAGTCCTTGCTTTAGTTTAACAAAAAAAAAATGTATTCATTTATCGATATTAGTAAAAAATTTAAACATAATTGTATCTAGGGAAAAAACCGCAACATGCCTGACAAAATTTTAAGGAGAGCTTTGTTACTATTTGATAATAAATGAAATGTTTTATTTCGAGTACAATGTACGTTGATTTCATTTGATAGTGAAATTTTATACTAATAAATAGGTGAGTAGATTTTTCTAAAAAAGACAAAAATCTAAAAATGCTATGTAAAACTTGACTATTTGTCATGTGATTCCCCATCATTTACCTCAATGGAAATATGATCTCCAAGAAGGATCATGGATTCCATGAATAAAATGTCCCCAATAGATAGCACACTATTAGTCCCTAAACTCGAGATTAGCGTTCAATTTCATCTTGAAAGTGAAAATATTAAATATACTGATGTTTAGTAGATTATTATTATTATTATTATTATTATTATTTTGCCATTTAGCCAACCATGTTACACATGCTATAATATAACCATTCACATGGTGGTGCATATATACACATGGTAACCATCTTCTTTATCAAGGGAGAGTACAAGGTATCAATTTTCTCTAATACCTGTTAATGTGAATGGGTTGTCTTATGTTTAATATAAAAATAAAAATAAACAAAGAAAGCCTTGTAAGATGTTGACACGACCCCTTGCGTGTATCCCGCAAGTGCACGGGCTTGTCGAAGTAATAAATTTACGCCGGTGAGTAGGTAGTCGAATCCACAGGGAATAGGGACTTAAGACACAAGATTTCACTATTTAGCTATGCGGTATACGAAAAGAGCGAATAGAATCGATGAGTGAATATAAAAACAATTAAAAAGAGACGAGAATTTAAATAGAGAGATAGAAGGTAAGAAAGTGCAAGTAGAAGTAAATAGAGAATGACTAGCAATGGATGAATAGGGTATCCGGACAAGCTACCTTTAGGACTTATGCTTCTAGTGCAAGACTATACTATTATACTTTCCTATTGATGTTAATTGAGTTGAGCATATCCTTAAAGACACGGTCCCAAACCTAAGGTCAACCGTGACTAACCCCAATACTATGCCCCTGCATTAGGATTCACTACGACCCTTGACTCTCACTGACCTGTCAACTATGCCCCAGGGGAGTCTATCTTCCTAAGCCTCACACTACATGGGATTGCTTTAAGCTCTAGAGATTCCTAGTGATAAAACCTGTTCCTATGTGTAGTTCTAACCCTTTGGTCCTAGTGGAAGAACCCTAGTCTAGATTAAGCCCCAGTGCTTAGGATTCACGTCAACCCTTCACTCTGTTGCTTGCGCAACCAAGCCCCAGGGGAGTATATCTACCTAGCACTTCACTCTATCTCGACCGCTAAGAAATCAAGGAAAACGGAGGTAGGGAGAAATCACACCAGAGGGGAAAGGGGACGCTTCGCTACCTCACGACTCACCCTCTCAACCCTCTTCAATCTTAAGTAGTTTAATCCTATAGGAGTTGTCACACCTCCAAAGGATGACCTAGATTGTTCTCAACCCTAGTGTCACGGCTAAGAGAAAACAATGGCAAAAGATAATTAAAATCTCTCAAAACTTTCTTTGTGGCAGCTCCCTAGTGTCACGGCTAAGAGGAAATTGAACTTGTTCTCAACCCTAGTGTCACGGCTTTAAAATTGGACTTATCGGGGCTTCACACGGCCGTGTGAAGTTTCTGGGTTGCTGGAAATTAATTCACACGGCCGTGTGAAATTTCCACACGCCCGTGTAAACTCTCTGGAAAGCTGATTTTCGGCAAAAAGTGAACAGTAGCTTGGTACAGTAACACTCCAAAATGCCCCCGAATTCGTTGTTTTTCGAGGCCATTGATTTGGGCACACAATCAATGGTAGATCATGCCGATTGCTTTAAGTCTCCTTCTTGGTGAAGTTCTCCTAAGCTACACGAGTTAGGCTTGTTGTGAATGTGACTGGCTTTGTGCCCCTCCAAAGGAGGTTGGCACACACTCACAAGTCTAGGCTCGTGCCTTGTTCCTTGCTTGGTCCGAAAACTTCCCAACAACGGCGAACACGATCTAACTTCGTTCTTCTTCTCCAAATTAGCTCCACAAACCTACAATGCATAAGAATACACAAATGCACACAATTTAGTGATAAAATCTGATAAAAGATATGTTCATTGTAAGATAATAACACTTCGCGTTACTATAACACGACCACTTATCAGATGTTGATATTGGCTTCACAAATTTGGATTATTAATTATTTATACTTTAAAAAAATTTAAAAAAACATTAAGAAAATATAAATATCAAGATGAACAGTCACCAACCTCTTGGTGATTTTCAATATCTTAGAAAGCAAAAAAAAAACTTTTGAGGATGAAAATGTTTATGTTTTTTTGCCTTGTTTTTTTTTTTAATATTACTATAAGCACCTTATTTTGTTTTCTGTTAACACGGTCATTCCAATATAAGTAACACATGTTGCATTTTCTAGGGTAAACACAATACGTTAAAAAGTTTTTTAAATATAAATAATTGAAAGTAGAAGCTTTTACTTGTCATATCAGCAAATTAGTGAAATGATTTGCCCATCTAACTTGTCAAGTATTACTTGCTATCTCCCTTTAATTTTGTTAATCATCCTTGGAAAATATTTCATGTTTTAACTTAGGTTGAAATAACTTTAGCTTTTTGGTTCTTTTATTAAATTTTACAAAATCAGGTTTGTAATCCATTCAATTAAATATTTGATATATAATTTATTATAATAAATAATTATTTATTAAAACAAATATTATAAAATTGATTTTAATGGGGAAAAACATTTTTCGTTAAAAATAAAGGAAATATAAGAAAATCTAATACTTGATGGTATGTATCAAAAACTTTTATAGATAAGAGAATAAAAAAAAGGTATTTAACCACAATTAAATCGTAAAACTTTCAAATGTAAGAGAAAATTAAAATTGACTTTTAAAAATGAACAGTAAAATCTAAAACATTATACAAAAAGCTGAATGACGTTTATTATTTCGGTTGTGTCAATTAAAGGCTTCTTGGAACTATGGGCTAAACACCACCCCCACCCCCCGCGGCTTTTGGTGAAGATGTCATCCACCTAGAGATGGGAAAGCACATGCTGGGTGCGAAGTTTGCCGGCAACAACGATTTCCCAAAGGAAATGGTAATCTAATTCAACATGCTTGGCCCTCTTGTGTGAAACGGGATTGGAGCTTAAAAAGATAGCACTTTTGTTGCCACATAAGAGTAGAGGCTGTTGTGGAATAGGGATCTTGAGGTCATGCAAAAGATGCATAAGCCAAAGAAGTTCAGCAGCAGTTACGGTAAGAGCATGATACTCAGATTCACAGCTGGAGCGTGAGATAGTAGGTTGCTTCTTTGCACTCCAAGAAACTAAATTGTTGCCAAGATAAATACAGTAGCCGGATGTGGAACGACGAATATCGGGACATCCAGCCCAGTCAGCATCTGAGTAAGCTACCAGCACACCAGGAACAGTGGATGGACGAAAGATAAGGCCAAAATGGAGTGTGCCCTTAGCATAGCGAAGAATACGCTTGACAGCAAGAGAATGATCTGTAGTAGGAGCGTGCAAAAATTGGCTGACAGAATTGACGGCATGGGAAATATCTGGACATGTAATGGTTAAGTACTGAAGGGCACCAACAAGAGATCAATAAAGAGTAGGATCAAAGAAGGGAGTTCCATCAGTAGTCAGGTGTTAGGATATAACCATCGGGGTGTGAATAGGTTTGTTGTCGAACAATTGAGCATGAGTAAGAATATCTCGAGCATATTTTAACTGACAAATAAATAGACCATCAGGAGTGGGCGTAGCTTCAAGGCCAAGAAAGTAACTGAGAGAGCCCAAATCCATGGTAGCAAACTCAGAGTGAAGTTGGCAAGTAGAGCTGTCAAGAAGAGATGGGTTGTTGCCAGTAACAATGATGTCATCGACATAAAGAAGCAAATAAATAAGACTAGACTCCTGATGAAGAACAAAAAAAGAGGTGTTAGAGCGACTCCTAGAAAAACCAAGTGTGAGAAAAAAGGAGCTGAAATGTTGAAACCAGGTACGAGGAGCTTGCTTTAAACCATAGAGGGCTTTCTTCAACAAACAAACATGAGTGGGAAAGAGAGGATCAATATACCCAGGAGGTTGTTCCATATAAACATGCTCAGTAAGGGTGCCATTGAGGAAACCATTCTTGACATCAAGTTGTCGAAAAGGCCATTTATTTGTGACAGCAATAGAAAGTACAACACGGATAGTGGTAGCTTTCACAACTGGACTGAAGGTGTCAGTGTAGTCAAGACCGGGTACCTGGGTATAACCTTTAGCAACAAGGCGAGCCTTGAGACGCTCGACGGATCCATCTGGCAAATATTTAGTGTGAAACACCCATTTAGAGCCCACGATATTGGTATGGCAGGGCGAGGAACCAAAATCCAAGTGCCATTTTGTTGTAAAGCTTGAACTTCTTCATCCATGGCAGCAAGCCAAGCAGAATTCTTGGCAGTAGATTTGAATCCTTTTGGCTCAATGGATGCAAGAAGAGCAGAAAGAAATCCAGAGAAGCCTAAGACGCCAAGATTTATTGGATGACGAGTCTTGAAAATACCAGCTTTGGCTCGGGTGATCATAGGATGAGAGCCCAAAGAAGAAGAAGAATTAGCAGCAGGCTCAATAGAAGACGAACTAGAAGACGACGATGGCAAAGAGGAACCTGAAAGAGAATTATCAACCTACATAGACTCATCCACAGGGTCATAACAAATATTACATGGAGAGGAGCTAGATCGAGGAATGTGCTGGGAATGAGAGGAAGGAGAGGCAGGAGAAAGGGGGGATGGATCTATATGGTGAAGACGTGGCTCTAAAAAATTTGAAATATGGAGAGAGGTAAGAGGTTGGGCCTGGGAGTTAGGGACAGTAGGAAAGTGAGTTTCATCAAATTGAGCATGGCGGGTGATGTATAGCCTAGTGGTGGTGGTTTCAAGACAACGAAACCCTTTATGAGAGGGACTATAACCCAAGAAAAATGCAAGGAATGCTGCAGGGAGAAAGCTTGTTAGGCATATAATCACGCAAGCAAGGATAAACACGACAACCAAAAAGTTGAAAATTTTCATAATGTGGAGTGTAACCATATAGAATTTCAAATGGTGACTTACCTCCAAGAAGTGGAGTGGGCAACTGATTAATAATATAGGCTGCAGTGCTGAAAGCATCAACCCAGAAATGAGAAGAAAGGTGGGAAGTGGAAGAGAAGGGCCAAACCAGTCTCAGTCACATGACGATGTTTTCTCTCAGTACGACCATTCTAAGCTGGTGTATATAGACAAGAAATTTGATGATGGATGCCAGAAGTATGTAAGTGAGTTTGAAAGCAAGAGCTAGTAAATTCGATACCTCCATCGCTATGAAAAACCTTGATACGAGCAGAATGTTAGTTTTCCACAAATTTTTGAAATTGAAGAAAAATGTCAAAGAGATCAGATTTAAATTTCAAAGGATAAAGCCAAGTGAATCGGGAGTAATCGTTAATAAAAATAACATAATAAAGAAAACCCGAATTGGATTTGACAGGAGAAGGACCGCAAAGATCACAATGAATAAGATCTAACATGTGTGATAACCTGCGTTCATTTTGGGAAAAAGGCAATCGATGACTTTTCGCTAGTTGACATATACTATATAGTGAGGGAGAAGGCAATAAAGACGTAAGAGAAAGATGTCCTTTTTTAATTAAAAAAGAAATAACAGAATGATTAACATGGCCTAGACGAGCATGCCATAAATCAAATGAAGCACAGAGAGAATTATTTTTAAGGATAGAAAGAAAAGAAGAGTTGCCACGCTCCAGCACATATAGCCCTTTATCTCTTTTACCGGTTGCCACTACCCTTCCTATTTGACAATTCTGGACAGTAAAAAGATTATTAGTAAAAGTAACGGAGAGAGGGAAATCAGACGTTAATTTACTAATTGAAAGAAGATTTTTAGTGAGAGAAGGGACAACCAATACATCTAATAAGTGAATATTTGGAACAGGAGAAAGAGTACCAGTGTGGGTAATGGGTAGAGAGGCACCGTTTCCTATGATCATAGAGTCCCTACCCATGTAATTTTTGGACTAATCCAAAATAGATGAATCATTGGTCATATGGGCGGAAGCCCCAGTATCCAAAAACCAGTCGGCAGCCTCGGGTGCAGAAAGGGAACAAGATGTGTTGAAGGCTTCAGCAAGATGAGCAGAGGAATCAGTCCGAGCATACCGTTGGTTACAACGGTCGGTATAATGGCCCTCCATGCGACAAATTTGACAGCGAGGTTGTCGACGACCTTGACCAAAATGGGTTCTTCGATTGGAAGGATCATTACCATGAGGATGAGAATGACCTCGCTGGTTGCTACGAGAGGTAGAGAAATTTCTACGGCTACGATTAGTGGCTGTGAATGCCGCAGTAGTGGAAGTAGAAGATTCAAAGGATCATTGGAACAACTCAAAATTTTCTGCTTTAGAAACTAAGTCTGCAAAACAGGGGAGCGGGGTGAGAGCCATCTGAGCAGTAGAGAAACTGGAGAAATCAGTGCCAATACCACGAAGCAACCAGTGGACTTTGTCAATGTCCTCAACGGGTCTTCCAATGCCATGAAGCTGGTCACAAAGTGTTTTGAAGGTACGGGAATATTCAGCAACAGGTTTGGTGCCGCATTTTATCATCTGCAAGTCATCCTTGAGTCATAGTTCACGGGCTTTCGAATAATGGCTAAATGTATTCTCCAGTGCAAGCCAAACATCACGGGCAGTAGAAAGACCAACAACGACAGCGATTGCTTCCTCGGTGAGAGAGAAAAGCAAGAGACATAGAAGATGTTGATCGGTTGCTTTCCATGCCTGATATTTGGTGCTGAGTGTGGTAGAAGTTGCTGATTCAAAACGGGGTGGTAGAATAATAGTTCCATCAACATAGCCCAGCAGGTCTTGACTCTCAAGAAGAGGAAGAAGTTGGCTTTTCCAGAGAAGATAATTAGACAAAGAAAGCTTGATGATGATCATATGGATTAGGGTGTTGAAAGGAAGAAGATGGGAAGAGGATTCAGAAGCCATAGGGAAGAGAGGATCGAGGTTGCTAAACCAGACAGTCTCTTGATACCATGAGAATGTTTGCTAAACCACCACACATCAAAGGGTGGTGAGAGTTTTCTATTTATAATCATTTACATAATAAAGGTAACTATTACAAATCTAATCATATCAAACAAGAGAGGAAGGAAAATCAAATCATATCAAACAAGAAATGAAGGAAAGAATAAATGGATACAAAAGACTAGCCTATAATCAAGAGTTATATATGGTAAGACTTAATTAAAGGCTACGTGTCCTCAACAACATGAGACATTTATTCAGTTTATGAGAAAAATTAAATATTAACCTTTATTTTGAAGATGAATAGGTTTTGTCTCTATTTGCTTATGGATAATGAAATAAGTGTTTGGATACCATTTCTTTCTCAATTTCGCTCCCGTCTTTTGTCATATTACAAAAAATAAATTTAATTTTTATATAGCAAACAAATTCTATTGAAGTTAAAGCTATGATACCCGGTTACTATTTTAATTATGACTAGAACTCTGTACAGGGAATGAAATAAGGCTGTGTTTGATTGCATTTTTTTTCCCTAGAAAAATTTTCCACGGGTTATTTTCTAGCTAAATAGGCTGTTTGTTTGCCAAAATTTTTCGTGGAAAATTTTTCCACAAACTCTATCACGTGACCCTATTTTCCCTCAAATCAGTGGAAAAGTTTTCTAGGGAAAACGTAAGAACCTATTTGAAAAATAACGTGTGAGGCAAATATATTTCTCTCCTATGCTTACCCCAAATCCCTAACTCGTTTCAAAACCCTAGAACCCCACCATCCGGCCCTTGCTTTTCGGTCTCGATCCTGATCCGCTCTCTCTTCTCTCTTCTCTCGATCACTCCCTCTTCTATGTTTTGTAGGTATTTGTTAATCGCAACCCTTGTTATCCTAGTTTCATGGGATGCTTTTGATTCTCCATTGATTTTTAGGTAGCCAAAAATACAAGGCTTAGCCCTTCTATTTTTAAAATTTCGTCTATTTTAACATAAAATATATAATTGTTTCCCCATAAAAAATAAAAAAATATGCAAGTGGATAGTTGTAACAATTAATGGTTCAAAGCTTCATTAGGAACCTGAATAAAAAAATAAAAATAAATCTTGTTTTTTTATGACTATGAAAATATTGCTCAAATTAATATATATACTACATCTTAAATATCTTTATATTTTCAAAAAAATAATTAAAAATGTTTTAACAAATGGTATAAAAATAATTATAAAATGTTTTTTAATATTTTTTAACAATTTTAATATTTTTTAAAAAACATTCCATGGAAAATGTGACTTTTTTGAGGGAAAATTAATGCAATCAAACAACAAATGAGGTTTTTTCCAAGGAAAATATTAAATTTTCCGTGGAAAATAAGAGCAATCAAACAACAAAATTAGAATTTTCCCTAGAAAATTTTTGATTTTCTATCTAGAAAATAATGCCAATCAAACAACTATTTTCAAAAAAAAAAATTATGCAAATATGTATGAATTGGGGCTGAACACCAAAAACACCTTTTATATGGTAAAGTTGTCATGCTTATTATGGGCCAAGTCAAGATAAAACAATTCTACAAATTGATTGGGCGGGGTCTTTATGTAAATAACATCATTTAAAATTTAAAGGAAAAATTACTTGTAAGTCACTAGAAAGTTTCCAACTTCCACTGCAGTCTCTTTGACTTTTCAACATAACATTTAGTCCCTCATTTACCTATGATTTACTTTTTGATCCTTGTCGTTACTTCAGTTAGATTTTTTGAAATGAAATTCCACAAATGGCCTTATTATTCAAGGGAGAAAAAAATTAACTTTGCTTCCCACCAAGTCACATTTCGTTTATGTGATATGTACAGCCAAATTCGAAGAGCTTCTTGCTTAGAGCTTTTTTTCTTTTTCCCTATCAATTCTTCATCTTGTTCTTCTCCATCTTTTTCATCTTCTTCATCTTCTTCAACTCCATCTTCTTCTCCTTGCTGAAGTTTCATTGGAAGGACCGTTTTTCTCCTTTTACTCTTCTATGAAGATGAAACTCTCACCAAATATTTTTGTTCTCTTTTCTTTCCTTCTCCATATTATTCTTGATTTCAACTTTCGGGTGTCCTCAACAGTGCTTAAAGTTTTTCTTATCCGAGAATCTTATCAGTTCCCCAAAAGTCATACAGGTGCTTATCATAAATGAATACATTATGTGCGGTAGGGCGTTTCAAAGGTGAAGCATGACTGCTTGAGTTTACTATGCTAAGTTCATGGAAGACCTTCATGGGTGAGATATGTGAGCGTTTGGCACTCGACGAGACTCGGGTAAGGATAAAGTTTATGACACCTGACCTATACGGCATAGTTTGTCCAATTGAGACATACGCCGACTTTCAACGCATATGCCATATATATCATATCTTCAAGAAGCCTGTAGTGAACATCATCATCAAGGAAGTGAATGGGTTAGCATATAGAAACTCAGCCTTCTTATTACCTTTGTAATTCACCGACAATGCTGGATTAGTTGTTTTTGTGTTTCTGTGTATTACATTTCGATATTGGGTATTTTTTTAGGTTTATGTGTATTATTGTATGTTCATGTGTATTATTTTAGCTCGTGTCTATTATTAATGTTTTATGTGTAGTGTAACTTGTTTACTTGCAGACTTCAAACTTTCCTGTGTACTATACATTGTTTGTGACTTTCCTGTGTACTATACATTGTTTGTGACTTGTTCTTCTGTTTATGTCATGCATTGTCACACAAGGAGTATTTCTCCGAAAGCATGAATGCCGAGGTTGGGACTTTTCTGTCTGGACATCCTCCCATGGGGATGCTTAGTATTACAGGCTATTCTCAATCATCAGATCGATCAACATTAAAATTGGGCCAACATTTTGAGAATGCAAACCAATTCAAAGATGCCCTACGCAGCAATGCCATAAAACAAAACTCTGACTTCATCTTCATAAAAACCAATAAAATCCAGGTAATGGTCAAGTGTGATGTTCTGGATTGTCCGTGGCTTGTGCACTAATCAAAAAAAGGTAACATAGACACATTCTAGGTGAAGACAATTCAAGGAATGAACAATTGTGATGTGGGAATTGGTACGAAAGCACACCCAAAAGCTAGTAAAAAGCGGGTCTATCACCGTGTCATTCAGAAACTAAAGGATCGACCACTGTATAGAGTTATTGATATACAGAAAGACATATTGCAGGAACATGGTGTTCGTCTTCCATACAAACCTTCTTGGATGTGGAAAGAGGTTGCCAGGGTCTCCATCCTTGATAGTGAGCTAAGTAGCTATGATTTGCTTCTATGGTATATGGATAAAGTGGCGGAGATGAATCCCGGTAGCGTCATTGCCATTGAGAATTGGACTTAACTAGTCCGTAGACCGTTACCTTTTCTTGACGGAACTCACATGCTAGGAAATATGGTGGGGTTTCGTTGGGCGCAATAGGCAAAGATGGCAATAAGGATCTTTTCCATGTAACATTCGATATCGTTGATAACGAAACTGATGGAAATTGGACTTAATTTCTCGCTACTCTTGGGGATTCGTTGTACGATCAAATGGACTACAATAAAATTATCACATTCATCTCCGACCGGTGCAAGGGTCTTATCAATGCTATTTCCAAAGTGTTCCCCTCATTGCTGCATGGGCATTGTTTGCGACATTTGGAGGCTAACTTCATGAAGACCAATGCTAGACTCGGGAAAACACTTAGAGATAGTGTTGGGCAATAGTTGTGAAAATTGCGTATGCTTACACCTTAAAAGAGTTTGGTGATGTAGTTAGTAAACTTCTGTCAGTATCGGCCATTACGCATGATTGGGTGGTACACAAGTCCAACGTTGACCATTGGTCCAATTTTTTGTTTAAGGGTGTGCGATGGTGAGAAATGTACTCTAATGTCGCGGAGCCTTTCAACTCCTGGATTAAAGAAATGTGCCATATACCAGTTATGAGCATGATTGATGTAATCAGGTTTGAACAAAAATATACTTTCATGTGTATTAGCTTCACTACCTATGTATTACTGCATGTTGATGTGTACTTAATTCTTATTCCTGTGTAATATGTTTTGTTGTTGTGTATTATGCAACATTCTCATTTACTAAATCATGTTTAAGTTTATTGTTTCCATTTCCTATGTATTATTTTTACTTATTATGTATATCTTACGTTTATCAACAAATCTAAACTTATGAATATGTTGTCAGAGTGACGTGAAGTATCAAACATGTGGGATACATTCCATTGCCTTGAGATTCACAAGAAGGTTGAACAAATCATCGAAGATAACCATTGTCTAAGAGTGGAGTGATCGGACCTTGACACATATGAAGTCGTTGATGAATACAACATTGCTGTCAACCTATAGGTACAGAAATGTTCATGCAGAAGATAGGAGATACATGGGCTTCCATGCCAGCATTCATGTGTGGCGATCATGCAAATGGACACTAGTGTGCACTGTTACATAAATGATTATGTTTTAGTTGTTTGTTATCATTGTGTGTATGCCAAACCTATATTCCCAATACCTGACAATGACAAGTCATGTGACCACCACCGTGAATTCCGAATGTGCCAGCCAATATCAAAGAAATGACCTAGCCATCCATGTAGGAAGCAAATAGAGTCACATGCTTTCAATATCTGTGATTTGCATTGCAGTTGGTGCCACCAACCGGGGCATAATCAAAGATCATGTAATGTAGTAATAGCGGACTAAACATTACATGCATAGTCAAGGTGTGTTGGTTGGTGTTTATTTGATACATTTCATTTCTGTTTATTATAAGTGTTTCTTGTTTATAATTTGGTCTTTTTTTGTATAAATTGAGTAAATGGTGTATTATTTGATATTATTGTGTATTATCAGGAATATATGTTTATGATGTTGCAGTTCTTGTGTATTAATATTTTTTAATTTCGACAAAAAAAGTTAGTAATATTTTCAAGTTTGGTGTTTGGTGTTAGAAACATCTCTTGCGTCTGTGTACTGTACATGCACGGGTCGTCGAAATAATAAAATACTCTGGTGAGTTGGTAGTTGAATCCACAAGGAATAGATGCTCAGAAACAAGTGATATTGCTATTTAACTATAACAAAAATCAATTGTGAGTAAAATCAAGATATGAATGCAAAAAAAAGTAAAAGAGAGAAGAAAAAGCAAGCAAGAGTAACCGTAGAGAGTAATCAAGAGTAAGATGGAGTACCCAGAAAATGCTCACCCTAGAACTATTGTTTCAAGTGTAAGACCAATATTATGCTTCCTAATTGACGTTTAATGAGTTGTGAAAATCCAAAGACACACGGTCACAAACCTAAGGTCAACCGTGACTAGCACTCTACACTATGCCCCGGTGGAAAGGAATACTCTCAACACCTCACATTGTGTGGGATTGCTTAGGGTTCTAGAGATTCCAAGTAATAAACCCTATTCCCTAATATAGATCTAACTCTTTGGTTTAGGCGAAAGATCCCTAGTCACAATTAAGCTCCAGCACTAAGATTCACTTCAACACTTCACTCTGTTGCTCACGCAACTAAGCCCCAGTGGAGTTTATCTCTTAGCACTTCACTCTATTGTGACCGCAAAGAACTCTTGGAATGTGGAGGTAGGATAAATTACGTCGGAAGAGAAAGGAGATGTTCCTCTACCTCTCGACTCATCCTCTCAACCCTCTTCAATCTTGTTTAGTGTAATTCTGATGAAGTTATCACACCTTCAACGGATTACCTAGATGGATTCTCAACACTAGAGTCACTTTAAGGGAAAATCAACACAATAAACATTTAAGATTGAAACTCAATTAAATCATCAATTAAAGAAACATAATAAAAGTCAATAAAACAAAATTATCCTAGGGTTTACAAGTCCAAGCACCCACTAGGGGTTTAACTCCCCATGGAGCAATACAAAATCAACAATGAAATCGAAAATAAATCAAGCAATCTATAAAGATAACCCTCTTGTCGTACGTGTCGATGGTCTTCAAGAGCCTCCTCGCCTTTTCCAAAGACTCCTCCGTCGAGCCTAGGACACACCTCGTCTAATCGATGTCATCGAAAGCTCCCCCAATAACTCTCCTCCAAAGTAAGTTGATGTCGATGCCGTAAAACCACTACTAAAGCCTAGCAAAAACCTCTCCAAACCCTAGCCGCGCTCTCACCAAAAGATAGCCGAAAGATAGGAAAAATATCCCCAAATAAAACTCTAAACAAGGTATTTATAGGGCTAAAATCGGGAATTCACACGCCCGTGTGGATTTCCCAGGTCGCGTTTTCTTGAGTTTTGTGAACAGTAACTTGTGAACAGTGTTTGCTGCAGTGATTCTGCTATAGGGATTTCATTACAATGCTCCCAATTTCATTTTCATCATTGAGGCCACTAAGTTGGGCAAACAACCATGCCGTAGATCACGTCGCCTCTTGCTTTAAAACACATTGATGAAGCTCTTCAATGTTACACAAGTCGGACCCTATAAGTGTGACTGTCTTTTGTGCCCCTCCAATTTGTATATTCACTTGAGCACTTTGGAGGTTGGCACACACTCACATGTCTATAACTTGTACCTTGATCCTTGCTTAGTCCAAGAGTCTCCTCAACAATTACGATCATGATCTATTTTTGCTTCCTTTCTTGCAAACTTGTCTCCACAACCCTAAATGCACAAAAGGACACAAATACACAGGAATAAGTAATAAAATCTGATAAAAATAATGCTTAATGTATGAAAAGTATATTTCGTATTACTTATACATGAGCACTTAGCAGTGTTACTTGTTCACATACAATTTTTAAGTAGATTGCATTGAAATGTTGCCTTTCTTCTCATAAACAACAAAATTTCGGCATCCTCCTTGGCGGCATTCTCCTTTGCGCCATCTTGCATGTTCTTCTCCCGGTTATGTCCTCCGACCTAGCATCATTGACTTGCTTTTCTTATGGTATAACTTTCTTACCCATGGCGTCAACTAATATCTAGGCAATATAGCATAGCTGTATGAAAGGGACTTTAGGTTGCGGTATGTCCAGCTCTTCCCCGTTCAGCAGTTGTTCATATAATGAATGCAGAAAACTAGACAATCATTGGTGCTGGGTTCTTGTTGAGGATACAATTGGTCATGCTCCAAAGGAAAGTCTTTGAACTTAGGGTGCCTTGTGTTGAGTTCAATGATCAATTCAAACAAATTCCGCTGAAAAATGACTTACATTTGTCACTAAATAGTAGTTAAATGGGGATTACACACATTGTAAGTATACCAAAGTCATTTACCATGGCTACTGCATCATCGTCATATGTGTCGGAATGATGGAAGAATAATGGATGTACTTTACCTTGATGAGATCAAGGGTAAGAAGATGATAGTGAACATGAAGCAAGATGGGCATCACAATAATTTCAGCATCCTTGTGCCCGTATACAACATCCTGCATCATGTACGGTACCTAATTTGCACATAATTATAGCTTTTGCATTACGAGTGCAAGAGGCCACGTGAGAACTTCCCGCCGCTTGTACGCCAATGGATTCGACAATATTTCCTCACGGAGAATAAGGACCAACTCGTCAACAACATCATCAGACACCTGTTCTTTTTCGTCAAGGTGGATGTACAAGTTATCGTGGGTTGTATACCCATAATCATCCTTCCAGATGATGGAGCTACATGGTAAGAAGTATTTTTGTTAAATAGGATGATAACTATGTTACACATGAATACAACTGCTCATACAAGAATATAACTATGATACATATAAAAATAAATATGTACACATTAACACAAATATGTTACACATAAAAGTACTTTGAGCCAAAAAAAAATATTCATACTGCAAAGGGAGAAAGAATCACTTGTCAATACGCCTGTTCAAATAGATCGTAATGGTTGCCAGTTTGATCTATTTTAGCCTACAAAAACTGGCATATTTCTTCTTCACCGGTAAGAAATTTGTTAAAACCTTTGCCTAGGTCTCACGATACACGGGGCCCTTCGCAGTAGGTTAGTATGGCATAAGAGCTAGTGACTGGTACTTCTTTTTCACGACCTTGGAGCCCATAAGGGTTTCAACTAGTATATCAACAACACATAAGGCCTCCTTATCGGCCTTTGAATCATCGATGAGTGAGAAAAGATTGAGGTCATAGTCTTCAGTGGTGGGGCAATCTTCGATAGTGCCCCTTCTATGGTGGGGCCCTCTTCGCTGAGGCTTGCTTTGCTATGGTTCGGTTCATTAGAGATCGCATTGGTGGAGCTTTTATCGATGGGGATCTCCTCACTGAGGCTTTTTTTGTAGAGGCCTCTTCGGAGAAACGGGAACAGGACTCGAATGACTTGTGTCACACGATGAAGTTCGTCGTGTTGTTCACATAGGGATCTCATTTTTCTCGACTTCAAGAACCGGAGCAGGTGCAGGCTCTGGGGTAGGTGTTGGTACAAATACAAGTGCAGGTGCAGTAATCTCATATAGTGAATCATTTTACCATCGGGGGGTGTTAGGTCTTTTGGATATGTTAAAATAACCTTTATAGGTGGAAAATCAGTCTCTAGTGAAGGTACGGGAATTTCAGTGGCCATTTCTTGTGCAGAGAACTTGCCTCTCATACTCTTATTTGCCTTATGTTGGCCAGAGCTACCACTCCAAGGCTAAACTATTCATTTGAACCTCATACCTGAAGGAGGAGAAGGACAAGAAGTAGGAGGGGAACGACGTTTGTTTGTTCCCGCTGAATGTCGATTGTTGGGGCGGTGACTATGAGTCGTAACTCTGTCTCCCTAAATCCAGTGTATCACAAGAGTCTATGCGAGCCCGCAGTTCAGGGAACCCAATCAGTACTTGTTGCAATAATTGACACATATCATCGGCATCATATGGTATGTAGTATGCTCTAGCAATCGATGATCGACGGGGCATGATTTTCTCGATGTTGGATGGGGGTGAATGCTGCCATCCTCGCTTCCTTACCTACTGCTAGGATTGTTTGATAATATCTTTTCTTGCAACATTTTTTTTAACTAGCCGGGTAGGCGGTGGACTCTCTCAGGGCCTTTTTTTGGTGTCGGCCCCTTCGAATGGCCTCTCTTCATCATTTCTTGGGACAAGTCCAAAGAATTGCATAGCAAACACGCATAAATTTGTAGGATGTTAGGATAACGTACATAACTAATCTATACCATATACATGAAACATTATCTCTACACATGAAATGTATAATGTACACAAGAACACACAATATTACATAGGAACAGATAATAATACACATGAAGGATATATAATATATACCAATGCTTCATAATACACAAGAAGGTTAAATTAAAAAAAAACATTCATGTTTTCCTTTAAGTGATTCAAGTAAGGGTCGATGGACGCCTCCTTGATGAAACTGCTTTCCCAGTAGCACATTATCCAGGGTGTCCGTCCAAGGCATTTTTTCTTCACACTACCCGTCACCTCGTAAAATCAGATGATCAGGGCTATGCTGCACCCTTTCAAGTAGCCTACCATAGTGTACTTTCCTTTCCACCGAAGCTGGATACGGGCGACTGTCAATAGTACATCGGGCATCAGCCATTTGTTAATGGCATGTGCCCAAGTGTAATAGCCAAACGAGGTCAGATCATCAACATACCTTGCTACAAATGTTGGCACATTTAATGATGTATTTGGGAATAACATGGTCTTCATGAAGTAGACAACGAGGAGCTTTACGAATGTTTCCTCCTTATCTTCTTTGCTGCAAACAAGATTGAATAAGTTTTCCTCGATCGCATCACGGTGTCGGTTATGCATTTTATTCAAGAATGTTTATTCAAACACGGATTGGTCTCTGTCGTGCTTGAAAGATACAATGTCTACATCATAGTAGACACCTAAAACTAGCGCAATGTCTTCTTCCTTGAATGGTCGCATGGTTTCTCTTATCCTAAACCATTCATTATAATCATCATAGACTTGCAGTAGCGCGTCAAGCACCACTTTCTCCTGCATCACGGGTTTGACATCCATTATACGGGCAAAAGCCATTCCATAGAGGATCTCCCAATGACGCATGTTCATCTTCTTTTTCAACTCTATGAGTGTTTCCACAACTTAGTCCATGTAACATCTTGCATTCACTAGCATGGTGTCCATTTGTTGTTGTTATCAAGAAGAGTACATAGTCAATCATCGGCGAAACAATCAAAACCATATTATACACAGAAACAAACAAATAATAGACAGAATGAGAA
Source organism: Dioscorea alata (assembly GCA_020875875.1). Classification (NCBI taxonomy): domain Eukaryota; kingdom Viridiplantae; phylum Streptophyta; class Magnoliopsida; order Dioscoreales; family Dioscoreaceae; genus Dioscorea; species Dioscorea alata. The sequence continues at coordinate 19,367,456 of CM037028.1, read as the reverse complement.
ACAATAATGGCAAACTTTACCAAATTCACAATAGAAAAAATAGATTTTACACAGAAACTTCCTAATATTACACTAGAAATAAACAACTATCCTGTTTATGCTAGAACTTCCAAACATTCAAGCGTGAGAAACAATTCAAGCAATAGAGAATCACTGTCTAGGCATGCAATCTCACCTTTCGACTGACTTCTTTAGAGAAAGGATTTCACCATTATACCTAGCTCGGAAAACTTTGAATGAGAAACCGATTCCACAGACAACTCAAAGGTGACTTTCACGAGGAAAACAATTATAGGAAAAGTTCTCTCCACCGGTTTTAGCGCAATAAGAAGAAAGAGAAATGGTGTGGATTGAACGAGGCAAGCTTTTCATTCTCAAATCTCAACACTTCGACATGGCAATTGTCCGATTTCTCCGTGAGCGATTCCTGGGGAGTAAAGGGTTTTTTCGTAAATTCCTGTGATTATTTGAATGTGGGATAAGAAGAAGGGTAGAATGGTAATTTTCTACACCACATAACAGCATCTTCTCCTCTGTCACTGCCATCATGCTTGGAAAAAAATTAGTTTAAATGAAGGGACTTTTAGGAAAGAGGCAAATTATGAGGGATTTATTGGAGATACGTAAACTTTAGAGGGATTAATAATTACTTCCCTGAAATTTAAAATTTAAAATTTATATTTATTTTTAATGTTACATTAACACTTATAATTTTACATTTTTATATGTAATCTAAACATCTTATAAGATTAAACACATACTCGTTTATTAAATTGTACCTCCGTTAGAATTCTTCTTTTAGAAGTTACTTTTAATTTTCAAGCTATTTTGTTATTTTTTGTAATGTTTTTATTATTTTAAATTTTGGCCAAGAGATTCAATTATATATGCAAAAACAAAAAAGTTAATATGAGATGACACTTTTGTTATGCATTTGACAAATTTCAAATTTTAGTATTTTTTTGAAATGTTTGAAATAATATAAATTATGTTTTAAATGCCCTCACATTATTTAAACTATGTAAATTATAAAATTGTTAACTATATATATATATATATATATTAAGAAAATTTAAAATTACTTTTAAGTTGAACAAACCATTCTATTTAATGTTATTAAGATAATCTCCATCTATAGTACACCTTCATAAATAGTAATAATGACCAAGAGATCCTTGGCAATCCGCATTCTCCATAGCGGCTTCCTGAAGCATTTTCCCTTTGCCTTTAGGTCCATCATTTATTTTATTTGGGAAAATTACTTAAAAGTCCCTATAAAATTTCAAACTTCCACTACAGTACCTCGGACATTTTCGTTTCCCTTTAGATCCCTCCTTTTTAAAAGCAAATTCAATTTCGTCCCCGATGTTACTTACGTCAGTTAATGGGGGAGGAATTACACAAACGACCATGTACCAAAAAGCAAAAAGTAACTTTTTCCCTCCATGTCAAATCCCATTTAATGTAAGTAAGGCCATGAAATATATTTTAAGAGACAGGAGGGGATATTTCACTTCTTCTTCTTCTCATTCTTGCTGCCATTTTTCCCTTGATCTTGGTCTGTTGCCAAAGCTTGAAATGAAATCTTGTACGCGTAAGAAGTTGTTGTTGTTGTTGTTGTTGTTGTTTTTCTTCTTCTTCTTCTTCTTCTTCTTCTTCTTCTTCTTCTTCCTTGTCTTCTTCTTGTTCTTCTTCTTTTCATTCTTGAACTTGTTCTTTTTGTTTTTGTTGTTGTTGTTGTTCTTCTTCTTGTAATTGTTTTGTTATTTTTGTTCTTGGCCTTCTTCTTATTTTTCCTTTTTTTTGTTGTTGTTGTTCTTCTTCTGGTTTTTTCTACTGACCTTGTTGTTTTTTTTATTGTTGTTGTAGTTGTGCAGTGATTCAACAATAGAAACTTACTCTGCCGTGGCGAGATTCAAAGGAGAAGGTTGTGTGCTACAATTTACCGTATTAAGTCAATGGAAGCCAGTCATGGGTGAGATATGTGCCCGTTGGTCCCTAGATGCTTCTCAAGTGAAAGTGAAGTTCGTAACGCCTGACTTGTACAAAACACTTTGCCCCATTAAGTCCGACGTAGATTTTCAATGCATGTGTCATATATACCATAGCTTCAATAAGTTCATCGTGGACATCATTGTCGAGGAAGTGCGTGTTTCTGTAGATGGAAACTTGGCCCCCTTGATCCCATCGTAATAAAACAATGACCTCTATTAGTTGTTAATTGTGTTATACGTGTTGTTGTTTTCCAGATTTCTGCCCTTTTGAATTATAATAATATTGTGTGTTTTATTATTACTTTCATATGTATAATTTGGTTTCCTGTGTACAATTTTTGTTTCCTATGTATAATAATGGTTTCATGTGTATTATTTTGGTTTCCTGTGTATAATATTGTTTTACTATGTATACTTTCATTTCCTATGTATAATATTGGTTTCCTATGTATAATATTTGCTTCCTATGTATAATATTTTGTTTTCTTTGTATGATTGGGTTTTTTTCAAAGCAGGGAGTCCTTGTCGGACAGCATAAACCCCACTAGCGATTCTTTCCTCTCCCAACATAATTCTTCTAGGATGTTGAGTGTTGGCGGATGTATGGATCCACAAGATGGTTCCACTTTGCAAGTAGGGCAACGGTTTGAGAACACAGATCATTTTAAAGATTGCCTGCGGAGCATAGCTATAAAGAAAAAATTTGACTTTACATTTATAAAGAATGACAAAATCACTACGACTCTAAGGTGCGCTGCTCAGGAATGCCAGTAGTGAGTGCATGTTCTAAAGAGGGAATTCATGACACATTCCGGCTGAAGACAATGCAAGCAACTCACATTTGCGATGGAGGCATTGGTATGACAGTGCATTCAAAAGCAAGCAAGAAGTTGGTTTCCTAACATGTCATACATAAATTAAAAGAAAGCCCATTGTACAGAGCTGTTGACATACAGAAAGATATATTGCGTGACCATGGTGTTCTCCTACCATACAAGCGTGCTTGGATGGGGAAGGAGGTTGCCAGTTCAGTGATTCATGGTAGCGAGGTTAGTAGCTATGATTTGCTTCTATGGTACGCAGATAAAGTATCCGAGACAAATCCTGGTAGCATTGTCACCATTAAGAATGACAGCGAGCGATTTAAGCATGCTTTCTTTTCATTTGGGGGTTGTTTATTAGGGTTCAAGCAGGGGTGCAGGCCATTACTTTTTATTTATGGAACTCATTTGCTAACCAAGTATGGTGGGGTTCTTCTAGGTGCAACTACGAAAGATGGCAACGATGGTCTATTCCATGTAGCATTTGCTATCGTCGACAACGAAACCGATGACAACTGGACTTGGTTTCTTGCTACTCTTGGTGAGGCCTTGTATAGTCAAGATGGCTACGACAAAGTTATAACATTCATATTAGATCGATCCAAGGGTCTGGTGAATGCCGTCTCTCGAGTCCTTCCCTCATCACTACATGGTTATTGCCTTCACCATTTGGAGGCGAACTTCATGAAGACTAACTCTAACCTCGATAAAGCTATGTAAATGCAATGCTGGACAGTAATCATCAAAATTGTGTACACATACACCTCAAAAGAGTTCGATGATGTAGTTCGTGAACTTGCATGTATATCGGTCGACGCACATGACTTGTTGCTAAATAAGTCAAACATTGATTATTGGTCAAATTTTTTATGTAAAGGAATGCGATGGTGCGAGACGTACTCCAACGTGGCAGAATCCTTCAATGCCTGGATTAAAGAGGCACGCTATCTACCAGTAACAAGCATAGTTGACTTGATCAGGCAAAGTTCGTTGCTGTACATTCCCGTGTACGTTATTCACATTACTATGTATATTATGGGCATTCCTGTGTATTATTTTTCCTTTCCATGTATATATTGTTTCCTAAGTCGAGTATGTTTTGTCTCTTTATCATTTGATTTCCAGGTTCAAACTTATAAATATATTCGTCGACAGACGCAAGCAATCCAACAAGTGGGACACACATCTCTGCCTTGAAATTCAGAAAAAGGTTGAACAACTCGTTGACGACAATCGTTGCCTGAGAGTGGGTCGGTCGAATGAACACACTTACAAAGTCATCGATGATAACAACAATGCAGTCAGTCTTCAATTTCGTGAATGTTCCTATAGGAGATGGGAAGTACATGGCTTACCTTGCAAGCATGCATGTGCTGCTATCATGCAAACAGAAACGAGTGTCCACTCTTATATTGATTCTTACTTCACAGTCGAATGGGCAAACAGAAATGAGTGTCTACTCTTATATTGATTCTTACTTCACAGTCGAATGGTATCGTCAGGCGTATGGGACTCCGATATTCCCTGTTCTTGACAGGGACAAGCCATCTGATGAAAACCGTAACCTACGAATTAGGCCGCCAATATCAAAGAAACGGTCAGGCCATCCAAGAAGGAAAAGAATAGAGTCACAAGCCTTCGACGTCCGTGAACTACATTGTAGCCGGTACCATTAAGCCGGACATAATCGTCGATCCTGTAACGCTGTCATAGCGCACTAACAATGCCACACCTAACAGTAGCATACAATATATATGATTTCCTGTGTATTATTTCGCGTTTCTGTTTATTTTGTTGCGTTTCTGTGTATATACACTCTTTCCTGTGTATTATTTGGCGTTTTTGTGTATATATTCATGTTTATTATTCAAAGTTTTTGTAAGTATATCCGTATCAATATGGATTTGCTAAATAATTATATAATCAGGTTTTCAGTCACAAAGAAATATATGAAATATAAATACAATATATGGGAAATTAATTATTCATGTTAGTTTGACTAATGTCATAAAGTACTGTATGTCACTTCTAAATAATACTCAGGGTATGGCAAATTAATTGTTGCCGTTACTACCTTCAACCTCCTGCCGAGACTCAATATGCTCTCTAGCAGTGGTGCCAATATCGGTCATGGTGTCGACCTTGACCTTGGTGGCCTCCTTCTCCTGGGACTCGTCCTTGTCCCTAACAGATTCTTTCTCATCCCTAGTGACCTTCTCCCCCGCCGCTACCATATCATCTCCGGCATCCTTCTCCACGAAGGTATCCTTGTCCCCAGAGGATTCTTTCTTATCCCCAGTAACCTTCTCCCCTGCCGTTACCATATCACCTCCGATGTCCTTGTCCACGATGGTATCCTTCTCCCCAAAGTCGTCCGTCTTACTTCCAGCATCCTTTTCCACAGTGGCATCATCCTTCTCTCCCGTGGTAGCCTTCGTCTCGGTTGCGCCGAGTATAACTTTTCTGAGCATCGCGTTGACAAGTATCCAGGTTATATAATGGAGTCGAAGGATTGGGACGTCCGATTGTGATATGGACAATTCTTCCCCGTTCAGAAGTTGTTCCATATAACACATGCAAACCACCGGACAATCGACGGACCCGGGTGCTTGCTGGGGACAATTCACGCTGAGAAGTTAAACAAAAATTGTTAGTCACTACATACGAGAGAATATGTTCGCTGTTCCATAATGTATTTATGTCGCTTAGCATATTGACAGCGTCTGAATTATAAGTGACTAATTGGAGTGAGGAGTAGTGCATGTACTGCTGCTTTTGAATGTACAAAATGAGTAGATGGTAATGATCATAGAGGATGATTGCCATAAGTATTAGCTCTGTCATCTTGTGCCCGTATATTATGTTTTCCATCAGGTATGAAGCTTGTTCAACTGCAAATTGCGATTTCTGCATTGCAAGCGCTAAGGGCCGCATCAGAACTGCACGTTTTTTGAACTCCAATGGGTTTGTAAGCAATTCAGCGCGCAGCATCAGTACTAGGGCATCGAACACATCGTCAGGTGTATTTTCTCTCCCCTCGAAGAGGACGTACAGGTGGTGCAGTAGTTTTCATCAGCGTTCCTCCAAATGACAAAACTACATAGAGAAGTACATAGGAAATATAAAACTATACACAGAAAACCAATTAATATACACAGGAAGTATAAAACTATACACATGAAACCAATAAATATACACAGTAAACTACAAACTATACACAGTAAATCATAAATATACACAGGAAACCACAAACTATACACAGAAACGAATTATTTACACAGGAAATGAAAATGATGCACATTCAACATACATAATACACACGATATCATAAATAAACACACAACTCAGCATGTTGAAGACATGAAACATATTTTATACGAAACAAAAAAATACTTGTCGACAGGTGTGTTAAGGAAGATGGTGTGGGCTGCGCATTCCTCTTCTTTGATCTTTGCAAAACCCGGGTAGGTCTTTTTTCGTGGAAGGAAGCCTGAGTCAGGCTTCTTTTGATCCTCATGGTAGACCTGCCCGTCTGGTTTAGCGTGATACGGAATCACCGTAAGCGGATCCTCTACCGGTTTATCCTTCTGCAACCAGGCTAGGGATTCAAGTAGCGCGTCGACAGCTTGTAATGTAATGCTTCATCATCCACGGCAGATATGTCACTCAAGGTGGTAACTTTTTCAGTAGGCTTGTCCTTCTTTGCTGGTGGAGCCCTCTTCCTAGGAGCTCTGTTTGTTTGAGGCTTTTTTGGTGGGGTTTTTTCGGGCGGAGCCTACTTTGCCGGTTTCTTCTTCAGCGGGGCTCGTTTGGTGGAATTTTTCTCGGAGAGGGACTGCTTTGTTGTGTTTCTTGCCTGAGGGAGTAAGTTGGGATGATGCCGGACGCGGAAGCTCCACCAGGGCATGAGGAGGTTCTATTTTAGGAGAAGAAATTCTGTCAGTGCCCTCCTCCGGAACAGGTATTTGATCCACTTCTTTGGTAGGGATAGGTATTTCAACATTTTTCATGGTCCGATCAGCTTTGGGGACCTGTGCTATAGCTGATGGCTGAGTTCGTTCAGTGCTTGTTGGTGGAAGATTAACATCCACACAACCAACATCATTAGGCTGTGCGGGAATTTCCTCATCGGCGGTGGACTCAGCATCGGACTTGCCAGGATAGCCTTTAAATCTTCGTGCTGACCTTTTGAACCTAAGACTAGGAGTAGGGATGGTGCCACCGAATGTGAATGACTGATTTCTATTGGCGGCGCAGGGGGAGACGGGGCCGCTGAATATGACTCAAACATCTTTCGGGCTGCATCTTGATGGTCACGCTTATCTATACGAGCTCGCAGATCCCGGAACTCCATTAAAACTTGTTGTAGTAAACGGCGCATGTCATCATCCCCTCGGGAAACCCCCTCCGCCATCTCTGATGAATATTGTCGCCGGCCAATATTTTCAGCGGTGGTGGGGGAGGATTGATCCCGACCTCGCTTTTTTGCAAGGTCAACTTTTGTCTTTTTCCTAACAAGGGGGCCTAGTTGGTGGGCGGTACTTCTTCTTAGACTTGCCAGGTTCTGAGGAACTGGCAGGAGCTTGTCTATGGGTTCGCTTAAAATTACCAAGTAAGAAATTCTCTTCATCGTTGGCTAGCAGAAGCTCAGAAAACTGAAAAACAAAAACCATACTTTGTGACATTAGCATATAAACACAATATTATACACAAAACGTGAAATAATACTCAGGAACATAATTCTATACACAAGAACATAATAATATAGACAGGAACATGATATTATACATAGTAAAGCAATATTATACACAGGAAAGCAATTTTACACAAAGGATAGCAATATTATACACAAGAACATGATTTTATACACATAAACATCATATTACACACATGAACATCATCTTATACACAGAAAACCATTTTCATCCACAAGAAATTAATCATTCGTCCAAATTTTAACACATTTTAAACATCATTATAAATAACTTACTTCTTTTCCTTTCATTGATTTCAATAGCGGCTTGATGGACGCCGCCTTGATGAAACTGGACTCCCTGTAACACATTATGCGGGGTGTCTTTCCTACTCTTTGCTTCTTGACACTGCCTGTCACCTCATAGAAGCAAATGATGAGAGCAACGGAACAACTTTTCAAGTAACCTGCAGTTGTGGACTTCCCTTAACAACGGGGTTCGACACAGGCGGCTGTCGCAGGGATATCGTCTATCAACCACTTGTGCGTAGCATGGGCCCAGGCATAATAGCCGAGTAACGCTAGATCGTCGGTGTACCTTGCCACAAACGACGGCGTTTGCAGAACACTATTTGGGAACTTGATCGTGGTCATGAAGTAGACCACCAGGAGCTTCACAAAGGTCTGCTTGTCCTTGTATTTCTTGCTCTGGACAATTGTGAGTAGGTTGTCTTTAATGCCATCGCGGTGGCGGTTGTGCATCTTGTGCAGAAATTTCTTCTCAAAGTTTGATTCATCCTTCTCGTGCTTGAAGGAAACAATGTCTCCATCGCAACAGAGACCTAGGATTAGGGCAACATCTTTTGCTCTTAACGCGAGAAGGCTTTGCCCTATCTGAAACCCTTGTTTCTTCTCATCGTACACATGCAATACAGCATCGAGAACCCTTCTTTCTTGTAGCACGAGATCGACGTCCATGAAATGGCCAAACGGCGTCTCGCGGAGGATATCCTAATGCCGCTTGTTCATCTGCTTTTTCAACTCCGAAATCGTCTCAACAATAGGGCCAAGATAACAACACGCATTTACAAGTCTCTTGGCCATCTTCTATTCTATGTCAACAATGTAAACACACAGTTAATCACTGAGAGAAACATAATGTTACACACAATAAAGAACAAATTATATACAACATACCACACAATCATACACAGGAACTTCTTTTCACTTTTGTGCTACCTTTTACCCGTAAAACTCGCCGGAGTACTGAAGACCTTGATGGAACTCGCCGGACAACTCGAAGAAGGCGTTTCACGAGGAAGAAGAGAGAGGAAAAGAAGAATGCAACGGCCTTCAGCGCAATAAGAAATAAGCCAAAGGTTGCGGCCGCTCGGTGGTAGGGTTCGGTTCGCACATCTCAAAGCCTCGATGCGCCAACTGCCATCGCCAGTTCCCAAGGAAAAAGGATGGGCAATGAAATTATTTCACACACGTGTTATGATGCCAGATTTCAAGAGGGCATTGCGGTCATTTCAACTCCAATTTATCACCTCGGTTAACCCCGTCAACCCGGTTTGGATTGAAAATAAATTATTCAAAAAGGAGGGACCTATGGGGAAGCTGTAAAGTTAAAGGGACTTTGAGGGAAAAACTAAACTTAGGGGGGACTTTCTGATACTTCCCCGTTTTTATTTTTAGTTTTTTCAATAATATTAAAGTATTCTTTGAATAATATGATGCTAAATATTGTCTGACATGAATCCGAATTGCATGCGTGTACCGCAAGTGTACGAGTGTCGATGTAATAATAGACACCAGTGAGTGGGTAGTCGTATCCACAGGGAATAGTGTTTAAAAATAAGAATGATCACTATTTAGTTACAGCGAGAATCGATGATGAGGGAAGTTAATGTATGAATGCAAAAGGAAATAAGAGAATGCAGGAAGAGCAATAAGAGCAAGAGAGGTAATCGATAGTAAAATGGGGTACCCAAACAATGCTCACCCTAGGACTATTATTTCAATTTCAAGACTAGTATTATACTTCCTAATTGATGTTTAATGAGTCATGGACATCCTAAAGCACACGGTCCCAAAACTAAGGTCAACCGTGACTAGCCCTCTACGCTATGTCCCGGCGGAGAGAATGCTCTCGACGCCTCACAGTATGTTGGACTGCTTGGTGGTTCTAGGGATTCCAGGTGATAAACCCTGTTCCAAAGTATAGCTCTAACCCTTTGGTCCAGGCGAAAGAACCCTAGTCTCAATTAAGCCCCAGCACTAAGATTCACTACAACCCTTCACTCTGTTGCTTGCGCAACTAAGCACCAAGGGAGTTCATCTCTTAGCACTTCACTCTACTTCGACAATAAAGAACTCTTGGAACTTGGACGTAGGATAAATCACACCAGAAAGTAAAAGGGACGTTCTGTTATCTCTCGACTCACCCTCTCAACTCACTCCAATCTTGTGTAGTCTAATCCTGTAGAAGTTGTCACACCTTCAAAAGATAACCTAGATGACTCTCAACCCTAGTGTCACGGCTAAGGGAAAAACAATGCAATTGACATGAAAAATTGGAACTCAATTAAAGCGTCAATTTAGATAGCATAATAAAAGTCATAGAAACAATGTCATCCTAGGGTTTACAAGTCCGAATACCACTAGGGGTTTAGCTCTCCATGGAGCTATACAAAACAATAGAGTGTTTATATCAATAAGCATAGAAAACATGAATAAAACCCCATCGTGGTCCATATCGATGGTTTTGTGAAGCTGCTTCGTCTTCTGCAAACAATCCCTTGTCAATCCTAGGACACACCTTGCCGAATCAATGCCGACGAAAGCTCAACCCAATAGCTATTTTCCAAAGGATATCAATGTTGATGCCGTAGACTTGCTCCAAAAGCCTTACAAAATCTTCTCCTAACCCTAGCCGCAAGCTTTCTCAAAGTTGGGCGAAATATAGGTCAAAAGTTTCCACATAAATATGAAGTCATAGTATTTAAAAGCTAAATCGGGCATCCACACGGTCTTGTGGAAATTCCACACGCCCGTGTGGATTTTTTAGAAATCTGATTTTCAGCGCGCTGTGAGCAGTAACTGCTACAGTGGTCATGCCAGACTTGCTCCCGACTTCATTTTCTTCATTGAGGCCGCTAGGTTGGGCACACACCCAAGCGGTAGATCATGTCGTTTCTTCTTTTCCCCTCATTGATGAAGTTCTTCAATGTTACACGAGTTTGACTTTATGAGTGTGATTGCTTTTGTGCCCCTCCAAATTATAGAACAATTTGAGCACATTGGAGGTTGGCACACACCCACAAATCTATCACTCATGCCTTGATCTTTGCTTGGCTCAAGAAACTCCTCAACAAACGCGGACATGACCCAATTTTGCTTTTTTCTCTTAAACTCTTGTCCATAATTCTACATGCACAAAAGAACACAAATACACACGAATTAATGATAAAACCTGGAAAACGTAATGCTCAATGTAAGAAAAGAATACTTCGTATTACTTACGCACAAGCACTTATCAAACTCCCCCACACTTAAGCTTTTGCTTGTCCTCAAGCAAAAGGTAAAACATGAAAGTAGTTGGGAAGAACAATTGAAAGTGCTCGTCCTTAGGTTCATCAAAAGTATGCAAAAAAGGCATTCTACAAGTAAGGGGAGATTAAAACATTGAATAAAAAGTTATCATTGCTCTAGCTAAAAACTTGAATCAAAAAGGGCAATAACTCGATATTGTGTAAGTGCATGTAAACTCGCTCAAGTAATCCTAAAAAGTACTCCTCAAAGCTCTTATTAGAAGGACTTATTTATACACAAGAATAGGGGGTAGTAGTTTCACACATCCTCTAAGGTAGCCCTTTCCTTGTCAACCGCCAAAGGTGGCTTTCACACTTTTGAGATGGTAGCTCTTTCTACCGGGGTAGTAGCTTTCACGCATCCCATGAGATAGCTCTTTCTCTCATTCGGGCATAACTAGTATCCGACTTATGAGAGTAGCTTGATACTTCATAGGTGGTAGCTCTTTCCACTCCAAATGCACAAATAAAACCTAAACAAATATTCACAAGCTCAAAAATTTTTTTTATGTGTATATATCGAAAAAAAATGAAAACCAAACTAAAACAATAATAAGCTAGTACTTAAACAGTGAACTCGAGTTTCCAAAAGGTTTCATGAGCAAGTAGTGCAATTGAGATAATCGAGCAAAAATTCCCTAAAATTCAAGTAAAAACTAGAGCATGATAGAATACAATGTTAAAAATTCTCCTAAACTTTAAGAATACAACCATTGCAACTAAGTAAGGTGAACCGCCACGTGCTACATGAGCATACACAATTGAACGCGCAAGTATAAAGTGTGTGCAATGTGAACTCCACCCAACACTGAATATGTACATTGCCCTCAATGTGCGCATTCAAGCACAATAAAACGTATAACAATCAAAACAAAATATGTGGAGGTGGGCAATTGAAACAATACTCCCCTGAACTCCTAGTGTTGCATTTGATGGAGTTATGTTCATTGAGAGTTGTGTCTCAATGGGTTGTGGAGCACACATGGTCACAAGACCATGTCTATGACTATTCCTCAATTTCCAAATATCCAAGACCATCTGCACGTATACACAATGAGGTTCAGTGAAGCTCAACAAAAGCCAAATAAAATCGAGTCTATAAAGATATGAAAATGAAATATGATGAGTGCTCGTGTAGTAATGATGCGAAGCATTATTATCTTGCAATAAGCATTAATTTAATCAGATTTTATCACTAAATATGTGCATTTGTTTACTTTTGCGCATTGTAGGTTTATGGAGCTAATTTGGAGAATAGGAACGAAATTAGATCGTGTTCGCCGTTGTTGGGGAGTATTTGGACCAAACAAGGACAAGGCACAAGCCCGGACTTGGTGTGTGCCAACCTCCTTTTGGAGGGGCACAAAGGCAGTCACATTCACAACAAGTCTGACTTGTGTAGTTTAGGAGAACTCTACCAAAGAGAAGACTTGAAGCAATCGACACGATCTACCATTGATTGTGTGCCCAATTCAATGGCCTCGGTGAAGAACAACGTATTCGGAAGCATTTCAGTAAGTTACTGTAGCAGCAATGTAGCAATTCACTGTAGCAAGTTACTGTACATTTTCTGCCGAAGATCGGGAGTCAAGAAAGTTCACACGGGCGTGTGGAATTAACACACGGCCGTGTGGAATATTTTCCAGCAAGCCAGAGACTTCACACGGGCGTGTGGAAATTCCACACGGCCGTGTGAAGTAATTTTTCAGGAAAGACAGAAGCTTCACACGGGCGTGTAGAAATTCCACACGGCCGTGTGAAGCCCCAATAAGTTCAAAATTAAAGCCGCACTCAGCCTATTTAAAGCCCGATTTGGAGACTTTTTGGGTATCTTTTGACCTATCTTTCTTCTCAACTTCTGGAGGGTGCGGCTAGGGTTTCGGAGAGGATTTTGTGGAGGATTGGAGCGCACCATCGGCATCGTCACCGACGTTCGACGGCCGCACAAGACCACGGCCACACCATACGCGAGGGGGTTTTCATTGATGTCTTTAGTTTGTGCTTTCTTTCATAAATTGATGAACATGTATAGCTCCATGAGGAGCTAAACCCCTCGTGGGTATTCGGACTTGTAAAACTCTAGGATAATTATGTTTCTATGACAATGTTATTATGCTTTTCCAATTTTGATGAATAAATTCGAGTTTTGATTTTAATTATCTTTTGCTATTGTTTTCTCTTAGCCGTGACACTAAGGATTGAGAATAATCTAGGTTATCCTTTGGAGGTGTGACAACTCCTATAGGATTAGACTACTTAAATTGAAGAGGGTTGAGAGGGAGGGTTGTGAGGTAGCACCGTACCCCTTTCCCTTCCTATGTGATTTCTCCCTACCTCCGATTCCTTGATTTAGTTAGCAGTCGAAATAGAGTGAAGTGCTAGGTAGACATACTCCCCCAAGGCTTTAGGGTGACGTGAATCCTATGCACTGGGGCTTAATTTAGACTAGGGTTCTTCCACCTGGACCAAAGGGTTAGAACTACTACACATAGGAACAGGTTTTATCACTAGGAGTCCCTAGAACTTAAAGCAATTCCACATATTGTTAGGCTTAGGTAGAAATACTCCCCTGGGGCTTAGTTGAGCAATCAACAGAGTGAAGGGTTGACGTGAATCCTATTGCCGGGACATAGTGCTGGGGTTAGTTACGGTTGACCTTAGGTTTGGGACCGTGTGTTTAAGGATTTTCCTCGACTCAATTAACGTCAATAGGAAAGTATAATAGCATAGTCTTGCACTAGAAGCATAAGTCCTAAAAGTAACTTGTCCGGATACCCTATTTTCATTCATTGCTAGTCTCTCTCTTTTACTCTTTACTTGCACTTTTCTTTCTTTCATCTTTCTATTCATTTCCCTTGCTTTTATTCTAATTTCCATAAATCCACTTATCACTCCGATTATTGTTTTCTCATATATCGTATGACTAAATAGCAATTTCTCGTATTTTTAATCCCTATTCCCTGTGGATTTGACTACTCACTCACCGGGGTAATTTTATTACTTCGACAAGGCCGTGCACTTGCGGTACACACGCAAAAGGTCGTGTCAAAATACAACTCGAGAAGAATAAAAGCAATAAGATAAACTAAGAAGGAGAATCCTTTCTGAGTGCTACAAGTCCAAAATAGAATGCAAAAATAACAAATAAAAGAAAACAAATAAAACTAGACGCCTGTAACGTCAGTGTCCTGCTCTAGTAGCTCAGGTGCTGCTACTACTGTTGCTGCTGGTGGATCTGGTGGTGGTGATGCTGTTGGTGATGGTGTTGCAGGAGATGATCACGGTCGCACAATAAACGGTGAGGTCATGACTCGCTCAAGTAACTGCTGTAGAGCGTCGAACCGTGCCATCGCCTCCGCATAGTGCGCAGCCTAAGTAGCTCTAATCTCAGCCACCTCGGTCTGTAACACCCCTACATCACTCTCGAGGCGCTCTAATTTGTCGTGGCCTCAAGATGGAGATAATATGCGCACAGGAGGTGGCTCCTGCGTTGTGGGTGGTGCCTTGGTCTCTGTCTGTCCTGAGTAGCTCTAATCTCAGCCACCTAAGTAGGCTGCGACTCCTCGGTCTCATCATCCTCTCCCTCAGCGTACTTAGGTGGGGGCATGCTCATCATATACACCCCATTCCTATACTTACTGACCATGGCTATCTGTCGCATGGTCTCCAAGCTTAGAGGGATGGTACGATTATCTTCTTGGCCCCCAAATACCAGCCAAAAGACCCATCCAAATAACGAGTCGGATGTCCCATGGTCTCCAAGTGAAGATAACTCCAATCCTGGCATACTGGCCCTGATTGCATAAATACTCTGCTACTATGTGTCCCAGGTGGAGTGGCTCGCTCTGTACCACTGAATAAAGGTGGAGGTATCTGTATGGCGGACGAGACAAACATGTGGTTTTGGATGTCCCATGGTCTCCAAGCTTAGAGGGATGTTGTCTCCACGGCCGTTAACTGATCGGCTAAGCACGACGTGAAGGTATCTGTATGGCGGACGAGACAAACATGTTGTTTTGGATACCCTCGGCTCATATTGCCCCTGTCCATATAGTGTCCTATATGAGCGCTGTGGTGTCAAACTCCCAGGGTAATCAGTGGGAAGCTGCTCGTACTGCTCTGTCTCGGTAAATGCCTCGTCATATAATCCCAATCTGACGGAGAATTGTGTCACTAACACGCTGTGATAATGTCTGAAAGCTCGAAATTGTATAATATCGACACTGGAGAAATCCATGTATGATCTGTCAAACTCGAACGGTGTGAGAACATCCAGCGTTAACATACGAATAGACGGCTCTCGGATAGAAAGGAGTCCCCACCAACTACCTACAACAAGAAGCTCCTCAATCTCATTGGCTACGTCGTCACCCCACTGAGTCGTCCTCAACGCGCTCAAGTCTGAGTAACGTAATTGTCTGAACTTGAGTTTTTCCAATCTCTCAAATCGAACCTTGTACTCGGGTATGGAGAACTCTATTTGCTCCAGTGAGGAGGTTTACCAGCTACTTTCTTCGACCTAGAGGCCATTCCCGCAAAAATTTAAAAGAGCTCGATCAAATTACTCTTTAAACCCATTCAACAGGAATCCACACGGCCGTGTGGAAATTCCACATGCCCGTGTGAATCTTCGATGTGTGGGAACCGCACGGGCGTGGCTTCCAAAAGCTCATACAAATTGGTTTAAATCATTCTAAAATCATTCCAAATTCATTTAATAAGGTAATACACATGGAAACCAGTTGAAATCAAAGAACACAAACCAATGTAATAAAAAAGATTGAATAGATTAACAACGAAGATGAAAGGGAGACACACCGACAAATCAAATTATAAAACCTTGAGTATGGCCGGTAAACACACCTAATCTCTACAAATAGACGGAGAGATGGTCGAGAAAGCGATAAGGAGCTTTCCTTGGCTATGGAGGCTTCAAAGGATGAAAAGGCAGGAATGAATCTAAAGGAGAAGTCGCGGCCTTTTGTGCTCTGCACATCCACACGGCAGTGTGGAAATTCCACACGGCCGTGTACCTTAACTGAGAGAGTTCACAGGGGCAGTCATATACCCCTGTGATCTCTCTGTTTGCCTCTGAACACAGCCACATGGGAGTGTGGAAATTTCACACACCTGTGTGCCTTCACAAGGGAGTTTTTTAAGGGCAGTCACACACACCTGTGTGCCCTCGAGATAGCACTTAGGCCTCTGAACACGTCCACACGACAGTGTGGAAATTCCACACAGCCGTGTGCCCAACTTGGCCAAAACACAAGGCTGGCCAGAGGGACACCAATATGCTCCTGTGGCTTCTTTACAGTTGCTGAAATTCTCCTAAGTGTTCCACACGGCCGTGTGCTTTGCATATGGTTACTCACAGGGGTAGTCGCACGTCCCTGTGTCTTCTCTAGATGGAGAACTTCAGCTCTGCAGAGATCCACACGGTCGTGTGGAAATACGGCCGTGTGCCTTTCACAAAGTCGTTCACAGGGGCATTCACACGCCCTTTGTTTTCTCAGGATGAGCTCTGAACAGAGACACAAGCCTGTGTGGAAATTTCACACGGTAGTGTGTCTTCTCTGAATGACTCAAAAAAATTGCAAACTCTACATACAAATACCAGAACACTTATACTATGCATAAAGCTTGCAAACATGATAAAATTTTGACCAGAGATCCATGAAAACTCGCTTAAACGACCCAAAACTTCGTCAATCACAATTAAGCCACACAATAAACACCAAATATCCATGAGAAAATCACAGCACATGTGTATAAAACCAAAACACCGACACTAAGACTTTTATTCATGTTAAACTAAACTAATTCCTAGAAAAACAGTAAAAGCTTGGGTTGCCTCCCAAGAAGCGCTTGTTTAACATCATTAAGCATGGCGTACCTGATCTTACTTCATGGGGGTTCATGAAGAAAGAATACCTCCTTGTCGTCGTTACAAATCTCACCACCAAAGTATGGTTTGAGCCGATGCCCGTTCACCTTAAATGTACCTTTCTCTGGATAAGTAATCTAAATGACTCTATGTGGTGACACTTGAGTTACAATATATGGCCCAAACCACCTAGACTTAAGCTTCCCTGGAAATAACCCCAGATGAGAATTGAATTATAAAACCTGATCACCAACCTTGAACTCCTGCATTAACTTGATATGCTTGTCATGCCACTTCCGAATCCTTTTCTTGTAAATTCTAGCATTCTCATATGCCTTCAATCACCATTCATCCAGTTTGTTAAGATGAAGCATTCTCTGTTTCCCTGCTTTACTAAAGTCAAAATTCATCATCTTGATTGCCCAATATGGTTTGTGTTTAAGCTCCACAGGTAAATGACATGACTTTCCGTAGACTAAATTGTAGGGAGTGGTCCATATTGGAGTCTTATATGCTGTCCGGTGAGCCCATAGTGTATCATCCAAGCGCTCTGACCAATCCCACTTTCCTTGCTCCACCAATTCTGCCAAAATTCTCTTGAGCTCTTTGTTGGTGACTTCCACTTGACCACTAGTCTGCGGGTGATAAGGAGTGGTAAGGTGATGATGTGTCCCATACCTCTTCAATACATTTTCAAGCTGAGCATTGCAAAAATGAGTCCCTTGGTTACTAATAATAATCTGTGGGATTCCAAACCGTGCGAAGAGCCTTTTCAAGAATTTCACCACTGTTCTAGCATCATTAGTTGGTAGTGCTTGAGCCTCAACCCACTTAGAGACATAATCGACGGCTATGAAATAATATTGATTACCATTAGATTTTGTAAATGGTCCCATAAAGTCAATGCCCCACACATCAAATACTTCACAAAATTGCATTGGATTCTAAAGTATGACATCCCGTCTAGACAAAATCCATGCTCTATGACAACTATCGCATCGAAGAACAAACTGATGTGCATCTTGAAATAAAGTCGGCTAATAAAACCCAGCATCTAAAACCTTTTCAGTCATTCTGCTTGAAGCATAATGCCCTCCAATAGGTCCTTAGTGACAATGTGCAAGGATATCCCATCCTTCTTCCCTCAATACACACCTCCGAACCACATGATTTGCACAAATGTGGAATAGAAATGGATCATCCCAAAAGAAATTCTTCAAATCACTAAAGAACTTTTTCTTTCGTTGGAATGTGAGCCCTTGCTTAAGAACCTTCCCTGACAAGTAATTTGCAAAATCAGCGAACCAAGGATTATCACTTGTTGATGAGCTCTGAACTGAATACAGGTGCTCTTCTGGGAAGAAATTGTTAATCTGTTTGTTTGATGGTTCTTGTTCTTCACACCCTTCTAAACGAGACACATGATCTGCCTCCACATTTTCAGTACCTTTCTTGTCATTTTTTTCCATGCCAAACTCTTGCAAAAGCAATATCCACAGGATCAACCTCGGTTTAGCATCAGCCTTGTTCATAAGATAACGGAGTGCCGAATGGTCAGTGAATACAGTGACGCTAGAGAAAATGAGATAAGGTCTGAACTTGATGAGGGCAAACACAACTGCTAGTAAATCTTTCCCCATAGTAGTGTAATTCTCTTGAGCACCCATGACGGTCTTAATAGCGTAGTATATTGGTTGGAACTATTTATCCTTTCTCTGCCCTAAAACTGCTCCAATAGCATAATCACTCGCATCGCACATGAGCTCGAATGGTTCGTTCCAATCTGGTGTGATCAAAATTAGAGCCTCGAATAGTTTCTCCTTTAACAAATTAAAGCCAGCTAAACAATCATTCCCAAAGTAAACCAGAGCATCCTTTTCGAGAAGCCTTGTCAATGGTTGTGTGATCTTTGAGAAATCCTTGATAAACCGCCTGTAAAAACCTGCATGCCCCAAGAAACTCTGAACTACCTTAACATTTGTTGGCGGATGGAGTTTATCTATGACTTCAATCTTTGCCTTGTCTTCCTCCATTCCCATTCAGGAAATCTTGTGCCTAAGGACGATGTCTTCTTGGACCATGAAGTGGCACTTTTCCCAATTAAGCACGAGATTTGTCTCTGTACATCTCATCAATACTCTTTCCTAGTTTTTCAAACATATGTCAAAAGAATCACCAAACACCGAAAAATCATCCATAAACACCTCCATGATATTCTCCAAAAGATCATCAAAAATGGCAGTCATACAGTGTTGGAATGTTGTCGGTGCATTGCATAATCCGAAAGGCATCCTCCTATAAGCAAAAGTGTCATAGGGACAAGTGAATATTGTCTTCTCCTAAACTTCTGGGGAGATTGGAATCTGAAAATACTCTAACATACCATCAAGAAAGCAATAAAACTGATGCCCGACCAATCACTCCAACATCTGATCAATAAAAAGCAGCATGAAGTGATCCTTTCGAGTTGCATCATTCAGTCTTTTGTAATCAATGCATACCCGCCAACCTGTAACTGTTGCATCATTCAGCCTTTCGAGTTGCATCATTCATTCTTTTCATTCTTTAACACTATCATCCCTCTTTTCTTTGGAACTACTTGCGTTGGGCTCAACCAAGCACTATCGGAGATGGGGTACATAATTCCTGCATCTAACAATTTCACCACTTCTGCCTTGACAACTTCCTTCATATTCGGGTTTCATCTTCTTTGAGGTTGGATTACAGACTTGAAGTTATTCTCCATTAGAATTTTATGAGTGCAAAATGAAGGATTGATGCCCTTTAAATTAGAAATCTTCCAAGCACTGGCGGATTTATGTTTCTTCAACATGCTCACAAGCTTGTCCTTCTGATCAGTAGAAAGATTTGATGCTATAACAATAGGGAGCTTCGACTCTTCTACCAAGAATGCATACTCCAAATGTGTCGGCAGAGTCTTTAGTTCCAAATCAGGCGGTTCTTCAATGGATGGTCGCAATCTGCTCTCCTTCAATCTATCAATCTCCTCAAATTGGGTCCATTCTTGTTCAATAGCATTTTCTGACTTATCTTCTACTGCTTGATGGGTGGAATAGTTCTTGGTACTTTTTGTAACTCCTATCTCACAAGTTTCCTCAGTCACATTTATAATCCCCATCGAAAAGGTTTCCTACCTTTGTTCTTGATAACACAATTCAAACTGAGCAAGGACCCTCTCTAAACTTTCTTCTGAATCACAACATGAAGAAGACAATGTCGATTGCTCAAATTGATCCAACACACTGACCAATTCACAACTCGGATTCTGCTCACTACAAGAATAATCAACAACTACTTTTTCTTCTACAGAATGGCTGATCAAGGGGTGCTCTTTCAAAAAATAGCTTGAAATTGATTGTATTGTGAACAACTGCATCTTCTATTTTACATTCATCACCATTCTTGTAATTGTGTCGAATAACTCGGATGTGTCAATCATTCTAATTGAAGCTGAGATTAAAGAAGGTAATAATAAATAAGAACGATGGAAAGAATAAGAAAGTGTGAAAATAGAATGAATGATGAATAGCTAAAATAGCAAAATGCAAATGTCTCTAAAACACCTATTCCCCGACAACGGCGCCAAAAACTTTGACGCGAATCCGAATTGGGTGCATATACCGCAAGTGTACGGGTGTCGAAGTAATAATATACCTCGGTGAGTGGGTAGTCGTATCCATAGAGAATAGTGTTTAAAAACAAGAGTGTTCACTATTTAGCTACAGCGAGAATCGATGATGAGAGAAGTCAATGTATGAATGCAAAAGGAAGTAAGAGAATGCAGGAAAAGCAATAAGAGCAAGAGAGGTAATCGATAGTAAAATGGGGTACCCGAATAATGCTCACCCTAGAACTATTGTTTCAAGCTCAAGACTAGTATTATACTTCCTAATTGATGTTTAATGAGTCGTGGATATCCTAAAGCACACTATTCCAAAACTAAGGTCAACTGTGACTAGCCCTCTACACTATGCCTTGGTGGAGAGAATGCTCTCAACGCCTCACACTATGTTGGACTGCTTAGTGGTTCTAGGGATTTCAAGTGATAAACCCTGTTCCTAAGTATAGCTCTAACCCTTTGGTACAGCCAAAAGAACCCAAGTCTCAATTAATCCCCAGCACTAAGATTCACTACAACCTTTCACTCTGTTGCTTGCGCAACTAAGCCCAGGGGAGTTCATCTATTAACACTTCACTCTACTTCAACTGCAAAGAACTCATGGAACATGGAGGTAAGATAAATCACACCGGAAAGGAAAGGGGACGTTCCGCTACCTCTCGACTCACGCTCTCAACTCTCTCCAATCTTATGTAGTCTAATCCTATAGAAGTTGTCACACCTTCAAAGGATAACCTAGATTACTCTCAACACTAGTGTCACGGCTAAGGGAAAATTAATGCAATTGATATACAAAATTGGAACTCAATTAAAGCATCAATTTAGAAAGCATAATAAAAGTTATAGAAACAATGTCGTCGTAGGGTTTGCAAGTTCGAATACCCTCTAAGGGTTTAGCTCTCCATGGAGCTATACAAAATCAATAGAGTGTTTGTATCAATAAGCATAGAAAACATGAATAAAACCACCTTGTCGTCCGTATCGATGATCTTGTGAAGCCGTTTCGTCTTCTCCAACGAATCCCTTGTCAAGCCCAGGGCACACCTCGCTGAATTGATGCCGATGAAAACTGCCCCAATAGCTATCTTTTAAAGGATGTCGATGTTGATGCCGTAGACTTGCTCCAAAAGCCTTGCAAAATTCTCTTCGAACCCTAGCCGCAAGCTCTCTCGAAGTTGAGCGAAATATAGGACAAAAGTTTCCAAATAAATCTGAAGTCTCGGTATTTAAAGGCTGAAATCAGGCATCTACACAGCCATGTGGAAATTCCACATGGCTGTGTGGATTTTCTAGAAATCTGATTTTCGGCGCGTAATGAACAGTAACTATTACAATCTCGCACCAGACTTGCTCCCGACTTCATTTTCTTCATTGAGGCCGCTAGATTGGGCACACACATAAGTAGTAGATCATGTCATTTCTTCTTTTTCCCTCATTGATGAAGTTCTTCAATGTTACACGAGTTTGACTTTATGAGTGTGATTGCTTTTGTGCCCCTCCAAATTATAGAACAATTTGAGCACATTGGAGGTTGGCACACACCCACAAATCTATAACCCATGCCTTGATCTTTGCTTGGTTCAAGAAACTCCTCAACAAATGCGGACATGACCCAATTTTGCTCTTTTCTCTTGAACTCTTGTCCATAATCCTACATGCACAAAAGAACACAAATAGACACGAATTAATGATAAAACCTGGAAAAAGTAATGCTCAATGTAAGAAAAGAATACGTTGTATTACTTATACACGAGCACTTATCAAGCTCCCCCACACTTAAGCTTTTGCTTGTCCTCAAGCAAAAGGTAAAACATGAAAGTAGTTGGGAATAACAATTGAAAGTGCTTGTCCTTAGGTTCATCAAAAGTATGCAAAAGGAGCATTCTATAAGTAAGGGGAGATTAAAACATTGCATAAAAAGTTATCATTGCTCTAGCTAAAAACTTGAATCAAAAAGGGCAATAACTCGATATTGTGTAAGTGTGTGTAAACTTGCTCAAGTAATCCCAAAAAGTACTCCTCAAAGCTCTTATTAGAAGGACTTATTTATACACAAGAATGGGGGGTAGTAGTTTCACACATCCTCTAAGGTAGCCCTTTCCTTGGCAACCGCCAAAGGTGGCTTTCACACTTTTGAGATGGTAGCTCTTTCTACCGGGGTAGTAGCTTTCACGCATCCCATGAGATAACTCTTTCTCTCATTAGGGCATAACTAGTATCCGACTTATGTGAGTAGCTTGATACTTCATAGGTGGTAGCTCTTTCCACTCCAAATGCACAAATAAAACCTAAACAAATATTCACAAGCTCAAAATTTTTTTTATGTGTATATATCGAAAAAAAATGAAAACCAAACTAAAACAATAATAAGCTAGTCCTTAAACAGTGAACTCGAGTTTCCAAAAGGTTTCGTGTACAAGTAGTGCAATTGAGATAATCGAGCAAAAATTCCTTAAAATTCAAGTAGAAACTAGAGCATGATAGAATACAATATTAAAAATTCTCCTAAAATTTAAGAATACATCCATTGCAACTAAGGTGAACCGCCACGGGCTACATGAGCATTCACAATTGAACGCGCAAGTATAAAATGTGTGCAATGACACTCCCTAGATGAAATAATGAAGGAGAAGGTGAAGGTCATGCCAAATGACGCTTTCCCTAGTCCAAGAGATGCCAAATGATGCTTCCCTTGGCTTTCCCCCGAACGCTTCCCAGGTGCAACAGTGGCTGCTACAGTGAATTTGCTACAGTACTGTGCTACATTACTTCAACTACAATGAATACGCTGTAGTACCGCGACCTGGTTTTCTTTTCTTTTCTGCCCAAATTATGTCTTTGTGTTCTCCATGGCTTCTAGCTGCCCTACAAAGCGAACATGACTCGATTAAGCATAAAACGGGCATAAAACGTGACAAAGTACATGCTAAGTGAATAAAATACGTATACTGAAATACATACATTTAGACACTTATCAAATATTCCCACACCTAGGCGTTTGCTTGTCCCCAATCAAACAAATCATGAACAACAAGGAAACAGATAAGTGGCTAAATGTACTATCTCCGGCTCATGTAAATGTAAAAATCTACAAGCAATGGACAATGTTACATAGATGATGAGTTACAGTTAATAAGTACAACATAAAGATCCTGTCTCACCTAGTATATATCTGTGCCATGTAAGTAAATCTTTTGCCTCATTTTCCCTTGCTTGGTCTAGCCTAATGACTTCAATCAGTATAGCTCTAGATGCTAATCACTCAACATGTACAGAATACTAGGTCTTAAAATGCTAAGTGCTACTTCAATGAGCAAGTAAGACCCTTCTAACTCCTGAATTTGATACTAAATCCCTTTTTTTCTCAAAACATCAATTAGGCAGTCCAAGTGATCACTAGGGTTTTATTTTTATGTAGATACACTTTTTTTTTCGAGTCCGCCTAACGTAGACTGCACAAAAATCTTTCTGGAGGGTGCACATGCTGGTTAGGCACAAGAGCCACCCAACTACTCGATTACAGTCTACATAGATGCATTCATGCTTTATTAGCAGAGGAATGCTGACATAGACTCATTTTTTTTTCCATTCACCCTAGATCATGTCTTTAGACTGCACTACAAGTCACAAAACTAGGACTAGCTCAACAAGGCTTAGAAGTTCTTAAGAGTCCATTGAAGGATAGAACTTAGTCTTCTAAGGCAAAGTACTCAAGGTTGTGTGTTAAGCATACAAGAGAGTTAAAGTAGTCAAGTTGGCTATTCCCAGGGCATCAACAAAAAATTCAGTGCACAAGACAATACTAGAAGTGAAATAGGATTCAATAGAGCACAAAAAAAAATATAACTCTCATCAATCATTAGTTCATGCTTGAAGAATCTAACAAGAATGAATAAAGCCGTCATTGATACCACTAGCATGTAAAAATGACCCTCTTACATGTAATACACCCATCCCCACACCTAGTGTTGTACATTGCCCTCAATGAACACTAATTATGAATAACAAGGAAATATATTCAATAAAAACAATAGAGGAGGGTGAAAACGAACTTCCACGGTTCGTCTTTGGTAAATGGTGAAGGGTGACCTAAACAAATGTATGGTGAGCTCTACATGTCGGGTCTGGCTTCCAAGAAATGTGGGGAGGCTCACCAAAGTTCCCTCAATTCCCTGCAAGGCAAAAGGGTATATCATCATTCCACATAAAAAATTAAAATGCAAAGATAGAACACTAGGGAGTAGTCAAACACTCATGCTAAATAAACAACATACATAAAAGTTCTACAAAAGATTGTTTAGGGCATAACCCTTTACAACTTATTCAAACCAAACAAACACACATAAAGAAAATAGAAAAAAACTAGAACTGCTGAAATCAAACTAAGTGTCCATGCTCAGAAATGAAAATGGTCGTCGCTGAGGGGCGATGCAGGTGTGGCGGCACAGGATGCGGTGGCAGTTTGTGAAGATGAGCCACGAGAGGAAATGGCGAACTGGCGAAAGCCCTCTGTGAGCTAGCGCTGTCCCTCTAGGTTTCTGATAGAGCTGACCTTGCATCTCGCGTTGCTCGTGACGGATGGCCAGAATGTCACCCTCCATACCTCGCAACCTAGCGTCAAAATCCAGTGGCAGTGTGGTGTCAGAAGTGAGAGTGGCCATGTCCTCAGGCTCTAAGTCTCTTTCGGCTAGCAAACTGGACTCTCCCATCGCTGAGTGTTGGGAGAACCTGTAATGGTCACCTCTCTTCTCTACTAAGCCAATAGGCTGTAGGATCAATGCACCACGGGGTGCCACACCCCCTGTGATAGTCATGTCACGTGTACGGTCCAACAATTTCATGCCGCGGATCAATCTAGTGATGTATGGACCCAAGAAGATGGCACCCAACCGCATGAAGTGTACCTAATATATGCATGCCTCTGCCACAAGGCGCCCAATATGGAGAGGATACTGCTAAAAAATCCCATACATGATGAGTAGATCAGACTGAGAAACCACTCCAGTACTGTCCCGCCGACCCCCGATGGAACAAGTAATAAAGACATGAATATATCTCTATATAGGGTCCGCCATCCGGGATGCTTTTCGGGTGTTCTTGGTGTCACTTGGAGCTATGATGGCCCAATACTCCCTCGCAGTTATGCATGATGGGAAATCAATGTGGAGTTGGCTGAATGGTAATGAGCTAGTGTATTCTTCATCATGAATCCCTAAATACTTAGCGAACTCCAAGTGGCTCATTTCATAACTCATCCCAAAGGCTTGAAAGTGAATGGCCCCTCGATTTCGAGAGATGAGAGTCCATAGATCTTGGCGCACTTCAAAAGTACTAAGAGCCTCCAAGGTGAGTTGGTGAAAGGTTGGTTCTTCAATGGAGAATAGGTTCGCCCAACCATTTTGTGATAGCAATACCTTTACTTGCTCGGCAATCCCAAGTGTCCCCAGAATTCCCCACTCAATGTGTCGAAGAGTGCCAAATGGTTTGGTCTTTAAAACTTTGTATCTTGCTTTGTGGAGTGCTTGCGTGAGATGAGGCTCTTCGGGGGGTTGAGTTGAATTTCTTGGACGCTTGGAGGCGACTCTCTTGAAGTTCGGCATCCCTACAATGTAAATAAACCTCATCAAGCTTCAAGTAATCCAAGAGAATGCCAAATACAATGCAAACAATGGGGAAAAAAGTAAAGAAAAAAATTAATAGGGTCCATACGGCAGTATGGGGGCTGTATACCCTAAGCCAAAGGCTCGGCCAAGGGGCAGACGGCCCCCAAGTTGGCCGTGAGAGGGGCCGTTTGCCCTAGGCCAAGTGTTCGGCCAAGGGGCAGACGGCCCACCAAATGGCCCCTTGAGGCCGTGAGGACCTGGAAAAATATAGAAACCTTTCAAATGCAACCCAAAACACCCAATGAAGGCCATGAAGTGATTAAGGACACCTCCTACTTGAAAGAAATACGCAAAGACTCGAACTAATGCAAGAAATGATGATAAAAACAAGCAAAACACAACAATGAAAATGATAAAACCGCTCTTAAGACGATAATAAAAATGCGAGACACAAGTGAACATGGACTTATTCAAATGCGAAAATTAAAGTGAACACCTAGAATACGAAAAATACATTAAACACCCCCGAATGCTTGGGTTGCCTCCCAAGAAGCGCTTGTTTAACGTCACGAGCCTGACGTACCTTCTTCCTTACCTCACGGGGGTTCGAAGAGCTTGAAGTTACCCCCGGTCAACCTTGAAGTTTCATTGTTCCCCAGTAAATTCAACGACATCAAAGAATAAACATCATTTTTCTCATGAGTAAAAAGGGGTTCGAACTTTACCTTCCCTCCTTGAGATTTTGAATGGTGAGGGTTGGTACCTTTCTTTTTCTTCCCTCGGACCTCCCTCCAAATTTTTCGCAACATTGATTCTTTCTTTTCTTTTTCCTTGGCACTAGTGCAAATCACCAACTCCTTGGGTTGCACCGAAATGTGACTTGGAGGGGTAGAGTAAGGTTCTTCTTGTTCTCCATCCCCTAGCTCCTCCAAATACTCATACAAGGGATTTAATGACCAAAAATCATGCACACAATCAGAAATCAAAAGGTCAGTTTCATCAATAAAATAAAGTGTGTCATCATGGTCAAGCAAGTGTTTTATGGTCGCAGGTAATGTGTACACTGCTTCTTCCTCTCCGACCCTCAATGTTAATTTTCCTCCCTTGAGGTCAATTAGGACACCCGAGGTACTTAAGAATGGCCGACCAAGAATTAACGGTGTCTCCACATCTTCGTCAATGTCCATGATGACAAAATCCACGGGAAAGACAAATTTGTCAACTCGAACAATCACATCCTCCACGATCCCAAGAGGCTTTCTTGTTGATCAATCTGCCAATTGCAAAGTCATCCTCGTGGGTCTAAGTTCATCCAAACCAAGCTTCAAATACATGGCATAGGGCATTACATTGATGCTAGCCCCTAAATCCACTAAGGCATTCTCTTGAACTCCTCCTTCAAGCATACAAGGAATTATGAAACTCCCCGGATCTTTCAACTTTTGCAGGAGTTTCTTTTCTAGAATTGCCAAGCAATTTCCCGTGAGTGCCACAGTGCCTTTTTCTTCTAGTTTCTTTTATTTGTGATGAGCTCCTTTAGATACTTGGCATATTTGGGCATTTGAGTCAATGCTTCCACTATCGGGATGTTGAGGTGAAGTTGTTTGAAGATGTTGATGAATTTTTTGAATTAAACATCCTCCTTGTCTTGCTTCAACCTAGCCGGATAAGGAATTTGAGGCTTGTCCTCAGGTGGTTTTGATTATCCCCGAGGATGAGATTCATTGCTTTTTTTTCCGATCACCTTTCTCAACAACTTTTTCAGCAGATTTGGGATCTTCCTCAATGGCTATCCCAGTTTCCTGGACACTTGGGTCAACTTCGACCCTTGTCTCAACTTGCCTTCCACTTCTATGGGCAATGGCCTTCAAGTGCTCCCTTGGATTCTCTTCGGTGTTGCTAGGGAGACTTCCTGATGGCCGTTTTGAGTTTGCTTTAGTGAGTTGCCCCACCTAATGCTCAAGTGATTGCACTGAAGCTTGAAGATTCCTTAATATGGACCCAAAATCATTGAATTGGGCATTCACTTTCCCAAATTGTGTTTCCATGCTGCTAGTTACACTGTTGAATCTTGATTCGGTACCAATCATGAACTTAGTAAGCACATCTTTAGTGGTGAACCTCTTCTCTTGCAAAGGTGGTTGTACTTGAGGATTCTGAGGGGGGCCAACTTTTTGTTGTTGTTGCCCTTGATTTCATGAGAAATTTGGGTGGTATTTCCACCCCGAGTTGTAGGCTGAGCTATAAGGGTTTCTTTGGGGTCTTGGATCCCCAATGTAGTTAACGGTCTCAATGGGTGCGACCGAGGAGCTAGCAATAGGGCATTGGGCAGCTCCATGTCCACCACCACAAGTACTACAACTCATCACTATTTCAGACTTGGAACTGCTACCCATGAGCATGTCGAGCTTCCTAGATAATATATCAACTTTTGCAGCTAGAGCATCATTGGCATTAACTTCATAAATTCCGACCCCTTTTTGAGGTGTTGCTCTTGAGGCCCAGTGAGATTCATTGCTTGCCATGGATTCTAGTAGTTGCTCGGCCTCATCGGGGTACTTGTTGATAAGTGATCTGGGTGATAAAGATGTAAGCCTTCGGTACGCCCCGTCCCTAAGACTGAACGGGAACAGTCGCAACCGGATTGCATCGTCCATTACTCAATTTATCTTGAATGTAGAGCATATTTGGAGAAAACGGGCAAGGTGATCATGTGCATCCTCATTCGCAAGTCCACTGAATTGCACCGAATTTTGGACCATGCCGATTGTGCTTGCTTTGATTTCAAAATTGTTGGCGGCAATGGTGGGTGCTTGGACACTGAATTCTTCACCCGTGAATTGCGGTCTTTCATATTCGGACAACGTTCGTCTTTCCTCAGCCATGATGGATAACGACAAATCTTCAACTACAATGTCTTGCTCACTTAAGCTTTTACCAATTTCTCTTCTTCTACGATGCAAGGTCCTTTCGATTTCGCTATCCGGCTCAATCAAGTTTGCCAGATTCCCACATGTCATGCACGGTACCTTGCAAGATCAAGAAAAAAAATAGAATGAAGTTAAGCTCAAAATAAATGAAAAGAAAAGAAAAGAAAATAGAAAAATAAATGAATGGCTAGGGTAATAAGCTAGAAGTTTCCTAGAATTCCTTAAATGGTTCCCCGGCAATGGCGCCAAAAAAACTTGGTGCGAATCCCGCAAGTGTACGGGGTCGCCAAGTAATACCTTGTGCAAAGGCACGAGGATTGTATTCCACGGGCTATTACTCCTCCGACACTTACTATCTGACCTAACATCTTAAGCATGATTGGGTACTCTATTTAAAGCAATTAAACAAATACGATATGGATAAACAAAATTAAGGACAAACAATATGGTTTCAAGTGCTACAGTGATGTGTGAAGGCCTATGGATGTGGATCCCCTTGAGGGGTCATCATGATACATGGATGAACAGTAAAGAGGTAGCTTGGGTGATTTAGACTGAAGGATCTTAAGATTAGATCAACCCCAATTTCTCGACGATTGAACCCTAATCCCATACGAATATCGATTCGAATTTCTTCCTAACTGGTATTCCTACGATTGCATTAAGTACAAGGAGATCCCAATATAAGGGTACCCTAAACCCTAGTTTACCCTTAAAGATCGGAGGGCTATTGATATCCAATTTCTCGGCATGCCAATACATGAAACCCCTTTTAGTTCAACAAAGATCTAATACAAGCGAGTAGGTCAAGTCTACGTGTACAACTCAAGAAAGAACTATGGATTTCTCCTTCAAGTAGTTCTAGGCATGAAACACAATGAACTAAACCATAAATCAACCCAAACATAAAATTAAGTGCAAATCATCCAAAATACATGATGAATCCCCCCAAGGATCACCAACATCCGGTGGCCTTGGGGGTTTAGTCTGCCGTCATACAAACAATAACAACAAAGTAAAGCAAATCACACAAAAAGTTCATAAATGACACTCCCTAGATGAAATGATGAAGGAGAAGGTGGAGTTCCGGCCAAATGACGCTTTGACGCTTCCCTTGTCTTGGAACCTTGCTCCCTTGATGGTGAAGCCTCTCCCCTTGATGATGATGCTCTTGCCTCCTTCTTTTGCTCAAAATCGCCATCTTCCAAAAGATGTTTTCGTTCTCCCCTTCAATGTCCCTGCCAAAAGTCCCCATAAAAGCCCTAGAAGTCCCATTTTATACCCCCGAAGCATACGAGCCGTATGGAGGCCGTATGAATGTGAATTAGGGCCAAACATCCCAAATCCCGAGCCTCACGGGGTGGTTAACTGGGCTATTTGCCCTAGGCAAAAGTTGTTGGATTCTGGTTGCAAACGGCCCCCTTTACGATCACTATTCACCCCGTAAGACTCAAATCACTTTTCCTGCCCGAACGCTTCCCAGGTGCAACAGTGGCTGCTACAGTGAATTTTCTACAGTACTTATACTGCAGTACCGCAACCTGGTTTTCTTCTCTTTTTTGCCCAAATTATGTCTTCGTGTTCTCCATGGCTTCTACCTGCCCTACAAAGTGAACATGACTCGATTAAGCATAAAACGGGCATAAAACATGACAAAATATATGCTAAGTGAATAAAATACGCATACTGAAATATATACATTTAGACACTTATCAGAAGGAAAGGCGGAAGTTCTTCGGCAATCTCAAGAGGCACATTAGAAAAGGGGTTTTTATGCTTTCAATATTTCTTGTTATCTCTTGTGAGTTGTTTGATTGTTCTCTTTTGATGGAGAACTAATTTGTAGATGTTTGGGCATAGTTGAACTATAGGGTTATGATAAATGTACATTTATGCGTTATTTAATATCATTTTGTACATTTATTTGGCGTGTATTAGATTATTCTTATGGAAGATGTGCTAAACATGGTGAAAATTTTATTCTCAAGTACCAGGCAATGCTAGAGGATGAAAGATAGCCAAAAGAAACAATGAAGAGCTAAAAAGAGAAAAATGGAGCTCTCTCGGCATCAACAACTAAAGAACAGACAAGACATAACCACTTACGGGTACCTTACCACCATGCTTACAGCTATATGCCTCGGGCAAAGAACCTTACTAGCATACTTATGCCCGTAAGGAAGAGCATAAGGATCAATAGAGGGACTTACGGGTAGGACTTATATCCGTAAGTCAAACCGTAAGGCCTATCCCAAGGAGTTTACAAGGAGCAACATATGCGGGTAAAAATGGTCGTAAGCGCAATATAGAGAAGATTGTGACCTAGTTCTTATA
Source organism: Dioscorea alata (assembly GCA_020875875.1). Classification (NCBI taxonomy): domain Eukaryota; kingdom Viridiplantae; phylum Streptophyta; class Magnoliopsida; order Dioscoreales; family Dioscoreaceae; genus Dioscorea; species Dioscorea alata. Next base: position 19,335,961 of record CM037028.1, on the reverse strand, counting down.
GCAGTAAGTTAAATCGTAACACCAAGATAAAAGACCTTGTGGATAGGACTTACGGCCGTGAGGTGTCTGTAAGACACGTGACTCGTCATTTTCAACCGTTTACAGTCTCATTCTTACACTCACAAATAGCCCATAAGTGGTAAGGTATAAAAGATTTTGATAAGGGATTTGAAACAATCTTTTGATGTCCAAAATTTATGAAAAAAGAGGGAGTTTTCTCCAAATCTTTGAGGATGAATCATCAAGGAGAGAGGGCTTACCCACCTTGAAGAAAGAGGATTAAAACCATTGAGGAGTACCTTGGCGGCGTTTGTGGAAGAAAAGGGGGAAGTTTTTGGCAATCTCAAGAATCACAGTAGAAAATATGGTTTTAATGTTTTTAATGATTCTTCTTGTCTCTTGTGAATTGTGTAATTGTTCTCCCTTTATGGATAACTAATTTTGTAGGTGTTTGGGTATAGATAAACTCTAGGCTTAGTTTGATTGCCATTGGTTGTAGACCTTTCATGCTTTACATTGATTTCTAATTACAATCATTTACTTTTGAATTGAATCACCCGTTCTTATTATCTTGAATGCTATTGAGGGGAAAACTTTACTTTCATGTCTAATTATTCCCAACGTTGAGCCTACTCCTGCACCGCCAAGAGATGGACGGCGTGGAGTGCCATCTCCACCCTCATCTTGTTCACCACCTAGGTAGGGAGCCACATCGAGGCATGAACCTACTGTGGTAACTTTAGTGCATGCTACAGGTGTATTTGAGCCTGCACCATAGGTCCCAGTACCTGAATTAGTTTCATCCCGAGAGGCAATGCAAGCATTTAAGGCCTATTGGGATAGTCAGGGGCAGCAATCAACTAACCAGTTGTATAGAGACTTTTTTGGGCTATTGGAGTTTGTTCGGAGGTCATACTCAGGCTAGAGTAGTGCCTACCTCCGCATCACACATTCTACTTGCAATAGTAGTCCAACTAGTATGGCGAGAGGAGGAGTTTGCCAGGAAAGACCAGTGGGTCCATCAAGATTTCACCAAAAGAAGGAATGCGATCTTGAGTCAATCTTCCAACCAAGGAAAAAGGAGAATATACCTCAGAGTTCCTTAGCAGGTTGTTCTTTTAAGACAGCCTCGAATTATCTAAGGGGACGACAGGGTTTTGAACCATTTAGTAGTGTATCTTCCAACTAGTTCCATTCTAGTAGTGCAGGGATCAGCGCAAATGCTATCAGTGTGATCAAACATGGTACATCAGGTCAGCATGTCCAAAGTTAAGCCATTATTCTAGTACCTATTCTAGGCCTTTCTAATCAATCTATGGGTACCCAGCCTACAGCTCAAACATAAGCCACCGTTACCAGATTCATAGCTACCATCTACAAGCCATAGGTAAGAGGATTGTGCCAATAGATCAGATCTCAAACCAGGGTCTTCGCCATGACTAAAGAAAAGGCCGAGTGTAGACCGAAAGTGATCATAGGTGTGATGAGTATCTTTGAAGATAATGCATATGTATTGACTTATTGAAGGTGAGAGGAGCCTTTTGTCAATATAATTTTTGCATGTCATGTAGATAGAGCCTTGTCCCCACTTGTTCGAAGGCCAAGGTAAGAAGAAAGTTTCGAGGATGAAATTTTTTTTTAAGGGGGTAGGACGTAATAACCAATATGCTACTATAGCATTTCTTAACTCAACATTATAGATTTTATTCGGCACTGTAGCAGCTAGTACCATATCAACCCGAGAATTACTTCAAAGCTTTAGTCCTTTTCCTCTCTTTCTCTCTTCTTGCTTAGTTTGTATTTCTTGGAGGAGAAGAAGGTGGGCTGACCTTTGCTTCCTTGCTAGTTTGAAGCTTCAAGGTCCTTCATCTTTTCTCCTTGAACCTAAAGGTAAGTTTTTATCCCTTCTTGGTTTCCTTGTGCTTGGATGGGAAGTTGGAGCTAGGACTTAGTTTTGTGTTGGTAAAAGCTTGAATTTATCTTTCTTTCTTGCTTGTTGATTGTTAGATTAGAGATGATGTTTTATATTATTGTTCTTCCATAGTTGTCTGTATCCTAGAACCAATTTTTTTTTAGGAAAAGTGCGGCTACTGTAGATCAAGAGTTATTGTAGCAGTACTGTGGCACAGGTGAACTTCAGTTTTTTTTTTTTTTTTTACTTCTTTTGTTTGTTGTGAATCTCAAACCAATAGGAATTCATTGATACTCTTGATACCAGTTTTGAGCCAAACCTTAGAGTTATTTTAGTGTTGCATGTTAGTATGCCCTAGGGTTTCTTTTGTTTGGTTGCTTTCACTGATTCTTGTTTGTTGTTTGTGTTGTGCTTTGGCTAGGAGGTAAGAACTCGGCTCGGGGCAAGGAGTCGGCAGAAGAATAGCACATCCGAGAATTTAATCGCCTAAGTTGTAAGTGGGCTTTGTGATGCATAATTCTAGTAGAATGTTACCTATACATTTATTGCTTGGTTTGAAGTTTTCCATGGTTTTGACACTTTGAATCAATGCTTTCTTCGGCTCGGAATTGAATTCTTTTATTATTGAATCATACTTGAAAATATTGATATTCGAGTGAAAGTATTTAAGATTATATTTGTATTGTGAATTATATTATTTTATGAAATTTTTGTTATACTTATGCTTCTAGAACTTCTATGTGCGGAGATGTCATCTATTCTTGTTATTTGAATGTTTTCCTGGCTATGGACTCCTTGTTGAGAGATGCATGTTTGTATTATTTGGATGGTGGTATCCTACTACAATAGGCGCATTTAGAGGCCATCCTTTTGTGGTACTGCAAAAGATCGGTTCTTTTTTGTTTAATTTAGGAGGGGGTGTAGGACCCTGATTAGACAATCATCTTGGAGTTGAAGTCACCATATGGTGAACCAATGGATCAACGTCAAGGATATGAGAACCTTGATGACTCTGAACCTAACCGCTGCCACGAAGAAAGTTTTGAGAGATTTCTAGACCATTACTTGTTTGCTTGCAATGTAAACCTCATATTTTACAAAGTCCATGTTTTTATGCAAAGTGAGCTTTCATAAGTGATCTCTTGTAAGTTATTTGAAAAGTGAAATGATTTGATGGTGATCAACATGTTTTATGGTTTAAAATCTGTGTATTATATTTTAGGAGTTTGATTGTTGAAACTCTTATTTGAGAAAAAAAAAGCTTCTTTTATGATATCTATGTTTTTATTACTCGTGTGTATACTATTATATGCCATTATGTTCAAATCTTTTTTGTATATTGGTAAAATCTTATCTTTGTAGTTATCATCGATTATTTTGGTATATTCTTATAGAATTCTGCTAACCCACTCACTGAGTGACTTAGGTTACTCACCCCTCTTTCTTCTTCCTAGGCTATAGCAGACAGTAGCGTGGTGGTGAAGCAGTGTGCTGGGTATTCACTAGTTTTCTCTCTTCCCTCTTTTCCTGTTTCATGTATGTTTATTTTTTAAACATGAACATGTTGTATAAATTCATGGATCCACTAGTGTGTTGGAAACTCTGTTATTTGGTTTGTTTGCTTGTCTAGTTTATTGGAAATTTTATTGTACTTGAGATATATATGTTCATTAAACCCTTTCATTAGGTTTTTATGTTGTTGCTTCCCTTGTGCATCAAAGTGTACTTTATTTTTATTTTGAATGCTTGTTCAATGTAATTGATTCCAGGTATCTTGTCAGCCTTGCAGTGACTCGAGGATAGAATGGTGGGGTATTCCTCGTCAGGTTGTCATGGCAGTTATCGAGGACCGTGCCCACTAGTCGGGGCATAACATTGTCTATATCAGCACTATGCCGGATAAGTTACTATTTATTTTGTGAAAGTGGATGGTATACTCTAGGATTTCTCTCTATTCGCTTAGGATTGCTAAACTTACAACCTTTGTCCTTAACTTACAAAACCTTAGAGGGCGTCTATGTCCGGGCAAACAGTTTCACGTGTTTGTTTGACTATATTTGGTTTAGTGCTTTTGATTTTTGCTTTCATTTTATTATTTGTTTTCACATCACACAATTTTGGGTAGACTAGTTTTTGGATTATGGATCAATACTAATAGACTCTATTTTCCCTAAGGATCAATATATTGCCTTTTAGCACGCTTTATAACAAGATCAACACGTACAATTGAGTCTCTATCAAGTTATGATTTAATTGATTTTGGTTGTGGATCTTTCATTCTTTTACATGGATTCCTAATTGCAATCCTTTACTTTTAAATTCAATTGCTTGTTTCTATTGTCTTGAATACTATTGAGGCCAAAATTGTAGTTTCATGTTTGATGTGCTTGTGTTACGAGTTGAGAAACCCACCTAGCATATACAAGCCGCAACTGAAGGGGATTCATAAGTAAGGCTCGAGATATGGCACTTTTGAGTCGAGAGTTCTCCTCCCATAATCCTTTCTAGTGAATTGGCAAATAATTCCATACTCTTTGCAATCAAAGGGAGTAGGTTTAAAGAGAGATCTCATTACCACATTATATGGGATTAGGGGCAATCACTTCGAGAGAAGGATTGTCTACTTGTTGAATTTTTGCCAATTCTTGTTAAGAATTCACAAAGTGTAATACTTTAGGATTTTTCTCAGTTTGATTAGGATTGCTAAATTTACAACTGTTGCCTGAACTTATAAAACACTAGAAGAAGTCTATGACCGAGAACCCTGTTTCCCTCGCTTATTTAGCTATATTTACTTCATTGCTTTTGCTCTTTGCATTTCACATCACACCACTTTGAGTAGGCTGGTTTTCGGATTAAGGATTCGTACTAGTAGAATATGTTTTCCCTAAGGATCAATACCTTGATTTTCAGCACACTCTATTACAAGATTGGCACGTACACTTGCATTCCTATCAATAGCCTTTCAATCCAATAAAATAACCAAAACATCATTTTTTTCCAAAAAATTGAAAAATAAGAAACTTGATGTTTTTATTTCCATAGATATCTCTTATATAGAAATGTATTTATTAAATTATTTGGTTGGAGGTAAGAAAAATATTTGAGATAAAATATTTTTTTTTGAATATTTATTTCGAGAAAAATTTATATTTATTCAAAATAATTAAGTTTTGCTTTAATTAATGCTAATAAGAATCAAATATTTTAAAATTAAAAATTTTCAATTATTTAATAATAAAACATATTTATTACTAAGCAATTTTGATATTTATATCAAAATCGTATGAATCTTGATATATTTGGCACTTATTAGGGAAGTGTATTTTACTAAACTATTTTACATTTTTTTTTTAAATTTTTTGGAAGGAAAGTAAATGGGCTTGTGAAGTTATTTTCCTTAATAGGAGGGAATAACTTTTCAATTAGATTGGGCTAGAAAACACTTCACAAAGTGAGAGGAAAAGTAACAAAAATTATCTGTCTAAAATAACCTCCTTCAATTTTTTTCCTTCTTCTTTTCTCACTTTTTTCTTTTCCCATTTTCCTTTCTTCAATTTTTCCCTTCTTCTATTTCCCTCACTTTTCCTTTTATATTAATTTTTAGATTTTTTTTTCATCTAAACTCTTAAAATTCCTTTTCAACCTAACAATTTAGGTCCTTATAACTTATTAAATCACTCTTAAAATACTAAGTCAAATATAAAAGAAAGAAAAAGGAGTGATTAAATAGGTATGAACAAAGTTTGGTCTCTATGTTATCTTTTCTTATAAATTTTAGAGTTTTTTCTGTTTAAATTTCATTTAATTATGTATATATAATTCAATAAAACAAAATGTTATATTGATTACTCCATGTGGGGAGCAAGTGCGCTAGCTATATCAAGTAATAAACTGTGATAAAAAAGCATAGTGTTGATTTCTTTAGTATTGAGAGTACTAGTATCAATTTTTCTTTTATTATTTAGCCTAGTAATTATTCAAAATTAAATCAAGTAAAACTAAATCAGACACTCAAGTGTTAGGGAAAATAAAGGAAAGACAATCAATTAATAGAGAAGGCACCCGGACACGGATCCTCCTATGACTAAATGATAGCTATTTGTGCAAATAAACACCAAAGAAACACAGCGACACAACCAATTGCTTTAACCCAAAGTCAACATGGGTGGAGCATGTTCATGAAAATCTAATTGTGATTGTGCCTTCACAGGATAGAATGATTAGTTTTTCTACACAACCCTCCAGTTGTAACAGTGTATCTCACAAAAAATCTAGAACTACAAACATGAAACAGCATGGTTGGAACATGGCCGTGTGGCACCCGAATATTTTACAGGTACTTATTACAGAAGTTCATACAGGACTACACAGTTGTTTTAAGGGAACTTGGCCTTGTTCTTCAAGTACACTGCTTAAACATAGGCTAAACATGCTCATGCACAATATCTATTTCCTCGACATATATTTGAATCTCTCCCAAGTATCCTAGAGTGTCTCCGCTTCTATTTAATTATATGAAGAGATATTGTTTCTTATCGTAATTAAGCTTTGGTGGATAGCTATGAAATTAATAAAATAAATTAGAACATAAATTCTTTTGTGTTATATAACCCACCGGTGTATAATTAGAGAAATCATTTAACAAAATAAATAAAAATAAAAATTACTTGTTTTAAATTGTCATTTATTAAATTATTATATGATTTTAACTATTTTGAAATTTTTTAATAACATTTGAATCTTTCTTTTTATTTTATTTAATTTTTTCATAATATTTAAATAATTTTTAATAATATTTTAATAGTATTTAATGCCACATCAATAATCCAATTGGAAAATTTTAAATGTGGTTACAATGGTCAAGGAATTATTTTTTCTAAAATGAATAATAGTGTTCCATTCAACAGATAAAAAATAATAGAGAGAAAAATAAGATATTCGGACTATAATAAAAAAGACTAATATGCTGATTATATTAAAGTTTAATTATTTAAAATTAGTTTATTAACTAATAAATTTATAAAAAATAATGCACATGTCAAGCCCAAACTAGTAAACATGTTTATAGTTGAAAGAGGTATAGTGTTATTTTGTTTTTCATGTTGAAAATCAATAAAAAAAAAAAAAAAAAAATGATTGTCACATTATCAACAATAACAATTCATGCGTTTGAATAAAAACATAAAGCAAGGAAATCATACGGAGGATGCCGATGCCCATAACCAGATAACATACCCCGGGTTGGATTTCCTCTTTTCAAAAAATTGATCATATGCTCCCTACTCCAGTGCTGTCATGTCTCCAAAATAATTGGCTTTATGTTGGATTCATTGCATTAAAATGGTAGGTAAATAATCAACCCAGTACCACCTATCATTATAACACACCAATAATACATTAGTATTTATTTAATTAAATAATATTTTATTAAATCAAGCATAGTTGGTCTCTGTATCCTCTTGAAGACCTAAAATGTGGAAGCTAATAAAAAAACATCTTAAACAGTAATGCAGGTCAACTAACCAATCTAATTATAAATTTGCATCGTTTATTGTCATGATTCAACTCTTTCAGCACAACTATTGAGCAGTTACTTCGGTGAGCTTTTAGAAATTTATTTGAAATGAAGATCGTGTCCTTTCCTGAAATGTTAAGCCTATTTATTAGGGTTTTTTTTTAATTAATATGCATTTATTTTTTAATTGTATATGAACAACATATTCTAGGGTCTGATTGTGTATAAAAGGGTAGAAGATATATTACTAATGAGATAAAAATAATGATCAAATAAATATAGATCAAATTAGAGTAAATAAGGTAAAAACATATTGTGCGCTTTTATTAGAGTTATGTAGGGTGTTTTTGTTTTTGTTTTTGCAAACAAATACAATAATTTTTTTTTGGTAAAGCGGACAAGTCATTTATCTCAATAAATGTTATGAGAGAGAGAGTTAATCTTTCACCAATGATCTCTTAATCTATCGGTATTCCGCTATCCGCATAAAATACCTATATTTTATAAAAAAGATGTATTTGAACCTTAATTTATACAAAATGAGAATACAAGTGTGTTAAGAGATTAATTACATATTTGTGCACATTTCTAACATGTGGCTTATTTATATTTCATTAAAAAAATATTTGAAAAAAAGAAAAAAATTAATCACATAACCTCTCGCTTGGCAACACAAAGAATTATCATCTTTCAAAAATTTAAAAATAAAAAAAATATAAAAACCAGCTACAAAACTATATATAGAATAGTGATATATCACTTTCCTCTTAAGTAAGAGTGAGAGCTCGGGGTTCAACACGCTTGTTGAGCATGGTCACTTATGCACAATTATCAAAAAATAAATAAATAAATTAGAAACAATAATCTAGTTAAAATTATTCAATATGTGATTTATCTACTTTTTCAAAAGAAAAAAAAAATTATTCAATATCATCAGGTATCTATGAACTAAACGTCTTTTTCAAGCAAGTTTCTTAAAATTAATTTGAAAATAACATTGTTTCCTTTTTTTTTAATGTTGAAACATTTTATTGTTTTATTATGCTTTTTTAAAAAAAATAATTTAAATATGTACCAATCTCTTTTAATTAGGTATGAAAAAACATGCAATATGTGTCAAGCAATAACGTGATGTGTGACTATCAGAGCTATTATTATAAATAGTAACAAAATCTCTCAAGATCTTGCAATGAAACGATGCTCACTTCATTCAAGATTGCATTCAATAGAGAATTAGAATCCAGTGAGCATGATAGGCGGCTACCTTGGGCTATATATACCTTGTTTGTCCCAAAGAAATAGAAGAACTCCAGTATTATTAATACACATACCTTCGAGGCCATAGATTCAAGCAAAAGAAGGTGGCGCACAAAGGCTTGCATGCTCGATGTCCTATCTATTTATCTATGGGACCCTTAAAGCACATTGATTCTATGAAGAGGGGAAAATGATGTCCATGCATGCATGCATGGTACAAAGAGGTACAGTACTATTTTCCACATGGATGGCCAGGGAATTTGTTCTTCAAATTGTTGGTTTACTCATTCTCATGTTCATCCTTTTCAAAGTGGTTTAGGTATGTAGGCTGCTACTAATATATATATGATTATTTCTGAAGCACTATATAAAAAAATATTAGATATAATATATTAATGAAGTGAAAGAAACATGTGAAAGAGACAGTGTAGCGTTGGGGGGATTGATATCATCTTTTCCTTGATCTCGCTCTTGTCCTTTTCGGAAATGCTCCTCTTTAGTGCCCATTACTTTCAGTGCATGTTGTACCATTATGTCTGATGAGACAATGTGATATGTTATGGTATGGATACTAGTGCCTTTTCTTGCCCAAATCTTCATTAATTTGCGCTTTGGGGATTTTGGGATGTTGGGTTGTTCATCATGTCCTACATTAAATGAGTGAGTACTCCTGGTATCTTGCCTTTGGATTAAGGAAAGGACTTCAAATCTTAAGCTAATGGGTTGTAGATGCATGATCAACGTATGGAAGCTAGTGCTTGTTATATTGAATGGCGTACAGGTTGGACTTTGACGGGCCTATGTATCACGTTTATTTCATTGATCCAGAAAAAATGTTAGTTAATTATTCATGGCTTGCTTTATATTGATTACCTAGAGTTTGGGAGTGCATTGTTAAAGATTGTGAAGTGCCTTTAAATAGATGTAATTAGCCAACTTACCTGTAATTTGACTTATAGCTAATAAGATTTGCCCGTATTTATTTTGGAATATAAATGGAGATCACATTTAACTTAGCTCGAGATTAAGGCCAAAATGGCAAGAATTATGTAATTAGAGCTATATATTGCTTACAAAATTAATGTGAGTATGCCTAAAACATAATAATGACAAAGGAATATTAAATAAACAAGCACACATAATAACGCAGTGACCATCACCTCTACATTGCTTGGGGACAAGGTACGATATACATTGCGGTGTTATAATATTAGGCTTTTCACAAAAATGAGATTGATTATCAAACTCTCGAAATGAGCTATATATATATATAGCCAAATAAAATATGGCTAAGTTAATCTTTGTCAAGGCCCAATGATGTTCATTGAGTTAATTTATAAATGATGGAAAGCATGGACCTGTCTTCATAAAAGCCCAAGTGTGGATCCAACACTCTTTTGAGGAAATGGCAATCTTTAAGTTATTTCTACGCTTGATCTGGTTATCAATGAATTCTTATACCATTGTTGAGGTTATAGATGATTAATTATAGATGCATAAGGAGTATCGTTATGATTTTATTTTTCTCTTACTTGATAAAATGCGATTGCTTAAAAGGGAAAAAAACCCAAGACCAAACCACAAAGTGTTGCAGCTTGAAAGTATATACCAAAAACTAGTGGAGACCAATTTTTATAAAAACTAATAGTTCTTAAAACCTAATAGTTTAAAATTCCTTTTCTTCTACTTATAATTATGGAAAAATAGAATAAGAAAAGTTGAATGTGGGTGGAAACATCGAGGTGTAGTGGAGTTATTGTCCGAATACAAGAGTACTTGTCTTATCATTGCCCTGTTAACCTCAAAAGATGCAGAGTGGTGTGACAGCTAGAGTCATTTTTAGCATGTTTGATGTGACGACACCAATGATTGGGATGTGTGCTTGAAAGATGAGAGCTTAGGACTGTTGGTTGAAGCATGGGAGCCAGTGGTGTAATATGACATGACAGTGTTCGGACTGCGTACTCATGATGTTGCCCTATAGATTTCATGTCCTACACTATTGGAACTTGACTTTAAGTTGAGGCAGGATTGGAGATTTTTCTACTAGGCTTGACCCAGTTAGACAGTCAGCTAACATGTCACTCAGACGACAATAAGGATCATTTCCTCCAAGGTATAATAGAGTAAGAGTGGAAAGTTATCTCCTAAAGGAACAATTAAGGGAGGAAAAAGAAGCTCGAGTTGTTGCTATTGCTAATGCTGCTACTACTGATGAGCAAGGAGAAGTTTCAGAGGTTTCCCAAGAAACCTCAAGCCCAACACTGACTGATCAACTCAACATGGAATTTATCATGTAGGAGCAAGTCTAGACTCACATCTTAGTGCCGCAAACACACCTGGTTGTAAGCATGAGACCTAGAGACTTCAGTACGATCATTGTATTTGAGTTGCAAGACATCTACATGGAATAGTACCACATAAAACCACACCACATGCCGCAACTAAGTAGATGGTACGGGGCAACTGGAGACATGACGACAACCTATGATGACGCTCATGCGATTCTTCAATATGGTGTGACAGTTGAGAAGAGAAATCAAATAAGGCGATGCCAAAGGCATTAGTCTGAAGCTAAGGCTTGTTTTGTAAGTAGTTATCTTGCTAGAACTACTACTGTTGTTAGTAGTCCTGTGTGCTTTTTTTTTGTGTATGTTTTACTGCTGTCTTGGCTATCTCTTTCTGTGCTTTCTATCTAAAGCTTATTGCACCTTGGAACTATATATCTTTATTTATATCTGTGTACTTTACAAATATGCAATTCAGTTAGACCTTTTCACTTTGCTTAAGCTTTGTGATTGACTCTATGATGTCATTATCAGTAATGCAGTTCATGATTATGGAGTGACTTTTGGATAGAGGAAGCATGAGAGAAGTTAGTGGTTTCCACGGAGACAGTTGGTGTAGCGTGTCTCAGAGTAGTTTTGTGGCTCAAAATGGAAATTTTGTTCTCAAAATTTCTTTAAGGGGGTAGAGTGTGATACTAAGGACCTTTCTTTGGTTTTTTTCCCTACTTTGTGTGTGCTCAGTTGGGTTTTGTTTGGTCTGGGAGTTTTTGGTAATGGAGTAGTCTTTGTAATCAAGTTCTGGCACAGCTTGTGCTATCTCAAGTTTTGTGTTCTTTTATGAAGTCATGGTGTGTGAAGGAGATTTGAGAAGAAATGAAGCAAAGATAGAGGTGTGGAGTATTTTCTGAAGTTCTACTATGAGCCACAGGAGCAAACACATAGACTAGAACATATACATGGTCATGCATGCTGGCTTTTGGGAGTTCGAAAGACATTTTGACATGGCAAGAGGGTATAAGGGCAATCATACGCACATATACCAGCATGTGTATGATTTTTAAAAGCAATTTCAGCCATATGAATCGCCAAGAAACCACAAACCCTACCGCACGGTTACGTGCCCGTCCATGTGGCCTCCACATGGGCGTATGGGAGGCCATATGGAGCCCCTATTTTTAGTTTTAAAATGTAATTCGTGTGATTTTTAGGTATCTTTTTCCGCAAGTTTGGAAGAGAAAGTGGCTAGGGTTTGGAGAGGAGGTATTAGGACCAAAGGAAGTGTTTCTTCACTAACTTTCATCGATTCCACCTTCATTAAAGCTATTAGGGAAGTCACCAATGACTTTATTTGGAGGTAGTGTACCTAGCTTCATTTGAGGGATTTTTGAAGATATTGGAGCTGCTTATCGAGACCATCATCATGGATTCATAGGTGGATTTCTTTATGGATTTTACTTGTTTTTATTCATTGATTGATTGGATTTTGTATTGTTCCATGGAGAGCAAAACCCTAGTGGGTACTTGAACCTAATTTTGTATCGACTTTTATTATGATTCCTTTAACTAAGTTTTATGTTGAGTTTTAATCTCATGTTTTAATCGCCATGCAATCCCTATTACCTACCAAGCTTGATTATATGTTTTTAATCATTCTAGTGACAAGAGAGATCATCACTAGGGTTAGATTCACCAAGATTGAAGAGGGTTGAGAGGGTGAGCCGTGAGGCGGTGGAGCATCCCTTTTCCCCTCTAATGTGATTTACCCTACCTTCACATTCTGAGAACTCTTTGCAATCATATATAGTGTGAGACATCGAGAAAACTCTCCATTAGGACCTTGTATGGGATTAGAGATCTTTCACCTAGAGATAGGGTCTGATCTATTCATAGGAATCGAATTTATCACTTAGGATCCCTAGGACTCCAAGCAGTCATGTATGTCATGAGACATCGAGGGAACTCTCCACTAGGACTCATAGGAGACTAGTCATCGATTGCCTATATATAAGGATTGGTGTGCCTTTGGATTTCCCACGACTCAACCATACTCACTAAGGAAGCATAATATTAGTGTATCACTTATCATAAGATTCTAGTTGGAACATTGTCCTGGTACCCAATTTATCTTGAGTGATTTCTCTTTACTTCTCTATTTGCTTGCTTTCCTTTTCTTGTTTACATGTGTAATTGATCATTTTATTCCATTGCTTAGGCTAGATAACAAGGTTTATAGTTACTACTAGTACTCTTATTTCCTGTAGAATAGACTAGCCGACCCATTGGGTACAATTTATTACTAGAGTACCCGTTCCATTGCGGTCATACAAAGGGTGTGTCGCTCTGCATTTGAGCATACTATATTACTTGATCAACATGTGAACTTATGTTCATTGGTGACATTAGTCCCCATTATGTGGATCACTCCACGCTCATCTTCCTTAAGGATAAGCATCCCTATCCATGGTGGCATGGATCAAGGTTTGGTTCACATGATAACATGAAAAGCAAGATTTCCTTCCTCCAAAAGTAGATCCAACTAATATAATATTATTTCAAGCAAGAATCAAAATTCATAACATGAAATAGGCCATGAATAGGAAGAAGAAAAAAATGAAAACTATGACTTGAAAGAAGTTAGAAATCCTTGTGGTAAAATAAAGAGAATGGTGCCTAAATGGTGAGAGCAACTAATCGAAATATGAAATCCTTTGAAGAAACTTGTGTGGAGATTTAAAAAGAGTGCAAAATGGTGCAAACGTTGTTAGGTTGTTGAAGGTAAGAGAGAGCTTGAGAGATTGTACATTGTGAGGAAGGACTGAATGGCCACCTCCTTTTTAAGGGTTAAATGGACCAAACATAAGGCAATCCATGTGGTGTGGATACCCTCATGGATTGTTCTGAAGACTGACACCATGGTTCAACATATTAAATGCTAGAGAGATATGTATCCCTATCTACGAGGACATGGATCAGGATGTTGATTGCCTTGAAGATCAACATTTTAAGTACCATTGGCATTGGAGCGGACATGGATGTTACCTTGGTGAGGATCCGCACATCATGAATGAGGGCATCGATTACCCTATGAATTCATTTAGTGTTTCAAAATTTGCTCGAAAACTAATTCACTACCCCCCACTTATTCCCAAAGGCCGTGATGGTGATCCATGGCCCATCCATGAGGTTTGCATGGCAATGTGGATCATTTAGGAGTTTGCTCCTTTTGCTTCAATGGGGCATCCATGGAGGTGGATTTGCAATCCATAGCTCTTAGATAGGTGTGGATTCACTCCGATGCTATCCAACACCTTATTTAAATTAGTCTCTGCAAGTTTCTACATGACAATGTTATGTGCACACATTCTTTAATATGTTCATCATTAAGTCATAGAAAATAGGGTCTACCAAACTAATTGATATAGACTCAAGAAAATGTTTTTTAAAACAAAAAAAAAAAGTTACTAAACTAGGATACAAAGAAATAAGCTTGGGTTGCTCCTAAGAAGTGATACTTAATGTCATCAGCTTGACTCCAATGTATCATTATTGTGGTTTATAAAGATGGAATACTTCCCTCGTCTTACCAATGAAATATACACCAAACATGTTGAAGCCTAAACTTGAGTAAACTAGTTGCTTACCTTCGATGATCCTTCAAACTTGGGATACTACATCCGGGGTTGAAATGCCCTTGCCTACTTTATTCTGATCAACCTTCTTCCAATAACTTTTCCATGATGGCGCCTACTTTTTCTCAATAATCTTCTTCTAAGAATGAATGAGGCCCTCAATATGTTGTTCTCCCTCCAAGTGCTCACTTGAATAATCTTACTTGTTTCCACCTTCCTGTTACTCAAATTACCTAAATACTCCAAGATGGTGTAGACAACTAACATTCGTTTATATATTCACTAATAAGATTATTAGTAGTGCTTATTGAGTAGCAAGTGTTATCATGATCCATCGAGAGCTTCATGGCTTTAGGCAGCTTGAAGACTGCTTCTTCATCTCTAACTCTTAAGGCTAGTGTCCCCACAGTACTCGTTTTGTCTTTATTGAGGGATCAAACAATGATGATTGAGAGAATGAGGATGCAGTAAAGGATGAGGTTGCCATTATAACACCAACTAAGGAAGCACAAGAGACTTGAGCATGAAATTAGTGCACTAACAGAGGGTCAACGATGATTGGAAGACTAGTCCAGAGAGTTATAGGCTTGATATCCATATAATGCTAGCAGATGGATACTTGACAATAGGCATTGGTTTTATATGGCCCTCTGATCTTCACCATTCACACTTCCTCTTGAGGCTAAGAGAAAACATAATAAGAATAGCCTTCATGATCTCTCTATTGTTTATGAAATTAGATGAAGCTTCTCAAAGTTTTTCATCTTAATGAGATAAGGTTGAAGACTTTGGAGAGAGAGGCAAATAGAAGAGAAAAGGCCTACATTTTAGCCCATAGTTCATAATTTTATGGAACACATACTTTTTATGTCTATTTTATATAATTACATTGCAAAATTAAGAATTTAAACAACAAAACCTTAAAGAGAAAGCCGAATTAGAAGATTTGATTGTTATTGGGCTGCAACTATTATCATAGTTGTAGTAAACTATCCATATCTCTCAATTTTGATTGAATTCAAGTAAGCCAAGACTCTTTAAAGTGTGATTTTCAGGTCCTAGAAGTTTATTGTTCATCACTTCTCCAAATTCTATATTGAACTTAATAAATAAATAAATAAACTAATCATTTACAACTCTGGAAGAAATAGTCGCATAAAGTACAAATTCATATAGCTAAAAACTTTAATTAGCAAGATAGGTCTCGTAGCAAGAAATGTCATAAGTAAAAGTTAGCCACATTTTATAACTTTTGTAGCTAAGAATCAATATATTTTGCTACGACTTTTATTTCTCATGTCTAAAAAGTTAGTATATATAACAAAATTTATTTTAATTGCAACATAAAAACTTTGTGCCTAAAAGTTTAATTTATTTTCCACGATGAAAATATTATAGCAAATATTTTATACTTTAGTTATAAATTCGATAAGTTTGTCACTAAATCAAATACTCACTTGCTATAGTTATTATATTGTAGCTAGTATGTTAGCACTTTAGCTTCAAAACAAACAAATTGTAGCTATATGATAAGTGTCTAAATACATCTGTTTTTCAATAAATATTTTATTCACTTTTCATGCGTATTTTTGTGACTCTGATGCCCTTTTATGCCCTTTTCTTTTATTTTTGTTTCATGACATCGGAGGACCATTTGTAGCATGATTAAGCCACTTTGATACGATTTGAGGATTTTTTTTCAAAGCTCACACACGTCTCCAAGCTCCAGCAAGACAGGAGGATTTCTTTCGCTTCATTAAACTGCTTGTGTCTTGTGTCCTAGTCCTTTTCTTTATTTGTTTTTTTTTTAATTTTGTTTTGAAACAATAACTTTTATTGAGTAGGCTAGATAATGCCGCTTAGGAAGAAGTAATAGTAAATCTTGGGACCCTAGGAAATATGACCCTCTCAAGCTCATGGGGGAGGATTATTACTTGATGACACGTGCACTTGTGATCTGGGAGCGACGTGTGTGCTTTCCTGCGACGTGTGCATTTAGCCATCACTATACACTAAATATTTTATTAAAATAGTAGTATGTTTGTAACAAAGACATGCAATTAATTTTTTGGGTAAAAAAAGATCCTTGTAATTATCTTGTCTTTTTAGACATAAACTCAATAAATTAATATCTAAATATTAAAAATTATTTGCTACAAATTAAATAATTATGTTGTAAAGTTCACTTCGTCTCCAATTAACTAGGCATTAACACTGTCATTGGGGGTTAAATATTGACCATGTTCACATGAAACTATGTTAAGAGACTATAATTTAATACCATTCTGTTAGTGAAAGAATAACAACCTCTAATATTTTGGCTTGTGTCATGGAGGGTAAACACATGCGCTCTAAAATTCTTACTTCAGTCACTCAATTTAAACAAATAACCTATGATATTTTGTCTTGGCTATAGTGAATTGGGAGAGATATACTTTGATTACCTAAAAAATTATTTTCTATTGAATCACATTGATTTTTTGAATTATATTTATGCTAAATTTTTATACTATAATATAAGATTTGTATTGGATTCTCAAATTTTGAAATTCTATATGCTTCCAATATTTTTAGTGGTTACTTACAAGGTTGCCAAACACATAAATTTGTTCTCACTCTTTTTTAGACTAGGAGCAGGGTTAATTGGCGGATAGCTCAGCAGGAGGTCGTTGAGCGAAGTGTCTACTAGTTTAGTGAGTTAATAATGCTTTACTTATCTTGTAGACCTAGAACTTTCATTTTTAATAGTTTTGTTCCAAATGTTATTATTTTGGATTCCATGAATTACAAAACTTAAAGTTTTTTCTAAAATTTAGGTTTCCATTAGATTTTATACTCTTCTTTGAGACAAGTTCTGAGCTTTTGCACACCTAGTGGGTTTCACCTTGTTGTATGCAACCATTTACCATCATACTAGGTTGTGGCCATGACATTACATCCAGTGGTTAAATGTCAATGGGATTGCTAGATTCTAAAAAAGATATTAACTAACCAAAAGATCACATTTCCAAACATCCAATATTCAAATAGGAAATTAAAAAAATCTTAAATTAAATATAAATAAAGTTATAGAATTCTCCAAAAGTTGAGATTCTCATCAAGAATCCCTAGTCTGGTCATCTCTAAATCAAGATAATTTAAAAGGAGGAATTCTGATAAGAGCCTAAATGTATGTATTTATACTATTGTTTTGTATATGTTTGCATGCTATTTAGGATGAATCGATGGCCGTTTTTTTTTGCCTAAATTGGTTTTGCAAAATTACTGCAGATCACTGTAGCACCGACCCGGTTTTTTTGAACAAAAGGCAGTGAAGTGTGCGGGCTACTGCGCGCCCGTGCACTACCCGCGCAGCTCAGGGTGGATGGCTTGAAAGGCATAGTTAGGGCATCAAAGAGGGTGTCTTTTGGCCACCATCTCTCCACCATCATTCTCTAGAGCTTCAACGGGCTAGAGAGGCAGATCTAAGGTGCAAATCCAAGGGAAGAAGAGGAGTGCTATCAAGGAGAAAATCAAGGAGCTTGCCGGCACGGATTCGATAAGCTCTCATCATCACCTTCTAGTCAACATTCAAGGGGGTTTCTTTGGTTTTATTCATTGCTTCACATGTATCTTGAGATTTCCTTGCTTTTCATGTTGAACTAGACTCCCAAGGTCACCGGGAATCCAGTGAACCTTGGGATGAACTTTCTTGTATGAATGTTGTGATTTACATTTATGGCATTTGGTTTTGTTTGTGGTTTAAGCTTGGTGAATTTTGATGTGTTGATTTGCATGAGAACTCTTTATTTCAACTACTAGGTTGTACTTGGTGCATGACCATCGCCCTTGTACTAGACACACCTAGCTTAATGGGGATTCATGTATGAACACGCTGTGACCATCGGGTGCTTCGTACCCGTCCAACCACTAGGACTGGACTTAGGTTGAGTATCGGCCCTACTTAGAGATTTCTCTGTGCGTAGTGCAATCGTAGGAGGATTTGGTCGGAAGAGATTCCGAGCCAATACTTGTATGGGATTAGGGGTTATCGTCTTGACCATCGGGGTAATCTACTTCCGGACATCTCTTGGCCTAAACCACCATTGCCTGTGTAATTTTGACATCCGTCTAGTTTAGTAGTCCCGAGGGGATCCTTGTCCGGGCCTCGCACTTTCATTGTTATTTGTTTCTTTAATCTATTCATGTGGTGTGCCTTACTCCAACTTGTCTATAGTTATCTCTCTTTGTAGTTTTCTTATTTTGTTTAAAACCTTTATTTGTTGGACTAGACAGTGTCGTCTAGGGGGAAGTAATAGCAGCTCTTGGGACTTCAGGGAATAGCACTCCCTCGTGCTTGCGTGAGGGGTATTACTTGATGACCCATGCGCTAGAGGACACTCATCAAAGTTTTGGCGCCGTTGCCAGGGATTTTCAAAAATGCTAGGAAAACCTTTAGCTCACTGCTTTAATCATATGTGTTTCTTGTTGTAAATATTTGTCTTTGTGTGTGTCTTTTACCATTTTGTGCATATTTATTTATTTTACTTCTTTTTGGTTTTCTTTGATAGCTTATTTTTCTTAGTCTTGTTTATTTACATAGGGTCATGGACTTTGAGGAAAAACTTTTGGCCGCAAAGATTTATGCACTTGAGTAACAGACGGCCAAGGACTCTCAAAAAATCCATGTTCTTCAGAAAATGATAGAAAATTTTCTTGCCATGAAAGCAAGACCAAGCAATTTGGATCACATCGCCTATAATCTATATGCGGGAGGACACCCAAATTTTTC
This sequence comes from Dioscorea alata, assembly GCA_020875875.1. NCBI lineage: Eukaryota > Viridiplantae > Streptophyta > Magnoliopsida > Dioscoreales > Dioscoreaceae > Dioscorea > Dioscorea alata. Next base: position 19,316,586 of record CM037028.1, on the reverse strand, counting down.
TTCACATCATCATACACAACAATGGGAGCATCCTCGCCATGAATTGCTACAAGTATCCTCCTATCAAGATCAGGTGCATTATCATTCTCCAGTTGTTCATAGTGAACAATCACTAAAAAAGAAATATAGTACCGAAGAGGTCTTGGCAAGGTTCATGATGAATACTGAAGAAAGATTTGAAGCCATTAACTTTGAACTAAGAACCAATGAAGTCAGATTAAATCTTGTAAAAGCCACAGTTGAATGTTTTCAAGCATCTATACAAAGAATTGGCAATCAATTGGGTGAACTTCTCCAGGAAACCTCAGATCAGGAAAAGAACAATGAACTAGAGGTAGAAGTCTCACCTATAGATGCCATTGAAGAATAAAAGAGGGAGGATGATATCATGGCCATGGAAGAATATGAGGAAGTGGAAGAAGCTCAATCGACCACAATTGAATAAGCCACTTGCCTCAACATTGATCACTCCGTCAACCTACCCATTTTATTCAAGTGCACTAGAAAAGTTCCAGGAATTGTATTTGAAGATGTGGGAAGGAAGCTAAGGCCATCCTTGAACCCACCAATGCCGCGCTTGGATAATTCCAAACCAAAATATTTCCATGGCGGCCCAAGAAAATTTTGTGGGCAGAGGTCGATCATTCAAGAGTGGTTGAGAAAAGAAATGTGGATAGGTGGTATAAGCAACCAATTAATCCACCAATGCCAAGCTTGACATGTTCTCAACCAAACTTGTTCCCTTGGAAACCCAAACAACTCTTATGGGTAGTCCAAAGCCATTTTATTAGAGTCGAGGAAGAAGATGTGGGTAGGAGGTGGAAACCGTCCAAGGACCCACCCGTGCTGAGCTTAAATAACTCACGACCGAAGCTATTTCCTTGGAGGCCCAAGCAACTTTGTGGAGTACTCAAGGGAATTTTTTCCGGGACTAAAGAAGAGGCGGAGAGGAGGTTCAAGCAGTCTAAGGATCCGCCGAAGTTGAAATTGCACAATTCCCAGCCCAAGCTTTTTCCATGGAGGCCAAAAGGTAATTCATGCTTGGTCTTCAATTTGACACCATCCTGGAAGGCACGCTTTACTTTTCTTGGTAGTTCTTATGCTAATTTTAGCCGGGATGAACACACTTTTTTCAAGCCTCCATGAGGTAAGAAAGAGGTACATCGAGCTAATGACGTAAAACAAGCTCTACTTGGGAGGCAACCCAACTTTCAAATTCTTCGTTTTTCACTTTTCGTATTACAATTTTTTGTTGAGTGTGGTTTATTATGGTTGTGGTTGTGTGATGTTTGTGTTTATGTTTGTCTAGAGAATCCATGCTTGTATTAGATTTCTGATTTTTGTCCATTGTTTTGATGTTGTTTGCTTGTGTTTCAATGCATACTTGGGTGTTAAGATGTTGTACTTCGAGTTTATTTGTGGTTTCAAGAGGTTTCATGCCATTTTTTGTGTTTCCAGGTTCACGCGGCCCGCTGGCCTCGCACACGCCCTCTCTTGTCATCCCTTTTCCTTCATAACTCTCTCATTTCTTCTCCGTTTCCCTTCGTTTTTCCGTCGTTTTTCTTCATTTTTCATCCTATACACTCCTCTCCCACCTCTTTCAACTTACATCCAGTGGTTTATGAAAGGTTTCACCACCTTTTTCAGTGACATTCTTCGATTCATGCTTTGAAGCCCTAACTTTTGTTTTGAAGCAAACTTGTTTCTTTTTCTTGATTTCCATACTTATCTTGCTTCAAACTTTGGGAAATGTTGTATGAATGTTTAGTATTTGATTTATTTTCATTTTAAGAAATTATTTGTAAATTTTTGGGCTTCAAAAACAAGGGGAAACTCTAGCTCTTTCAAGTCTGTGCTACAGTAACTTCTGAATGGTGCTTTCATTGAACTTGTTTGACACTTGTAGCATGTTTGTAAACCCCTAGTAACACCTAAAATAGGTTTGTACATGATGATATGGCTTGATCATAAGGCTTGATTGGATTCCTTCTTGTTTCGGTGTTATTATCATTTTAGCTGTTTGTTCGTTGTTGTTCGTTGTTGCTTGTTGTTCATTTGTTTGTTTGCTTTTGTATTTGTTTTTGCATTTAAGTGATAGATGCCTTAAGATGATGTTCCATTTTACTTTGAAGTGTAGAATTGGGGCATCAAGCACATCTTCCTTTCTCCATCATCTACCGGATTCATCGGTGGCCACCCCGGGCTCATGGACTTCAAGCCTCATGCTTCTTGACTCGGGGAAGTTCATGAAACCCTCTTGTTATGCTTTTAATGTCTATATTGTTGCATGATATTGGTTTAGACACACTGAGGTCAATGTGTATCTTTAAGTGAGGGGTGGATTTTCGTGAACTTTGAAAATTTTTACTTGTGCATGCTTATTTAACCGATGATAGCTATGATCTTTTGTTAAAGATTTCCTAGCTTGAAAGAATGATGGATATGAGTTGCTATCTTTGATGATGTATTAAATAAAGTTCTATTCCTCCTTTAGTGTTTTCTATATATTTCTAGCACATACTTCTACCTTGTTTATTCCTACTAACCCATTGCTATGACTTAAGGTGTTAGGTTGCTAAATTCTACATTCAATGATCTTCTAAGAGCTTTTGGTACTCATGGATTTTTTGCTTTTAGACCTAAGTGACATTTTTCATAAAGGGTCAAGAGACTTGAACTAATGCATGTATATATTTATATGATCGAAAAAAAGAAAAAAAAAAAGAGAGTCTATGTCAGTATTCCTCTGCTAGTATAGCATGAATGCGTCTATGTAGGCTTGTAATCGAGTAAGTCAGGTGGATCTTGTGCCTAATCACCATGTGCATTCTTCGGAAAGATTTTGTGCAAGTTTACATTAGGCGGACTCAAAAAAAAAAAAAAAAAAAAAAAAAGAAAAGAAAAGGGGGTTTGATTGATCTCCTGAACCATATCATGCGTTCACTTAGAATCTAAAGTTTTACTGTGGACCGAAGGACTCTTGGGTGATCATTGAGGGTGCCTTTAGCAAACCTAACCCCGGTAGCCATGGCATGTGGAGTGATTAGGAAGAAAAGGGGATGAAGTACGCACACACTCACGTGAGAGTACTTTAGCTGGGATAGAACTATCTTTATTGTGTTGATTGCCTTGCAACTTATCATCCCGATTTCATTTCATTTGTGCTAGTGGGGTCCTATACTCTTGAGCTTGAGGTCATACATTTAACCTCTTATCATTGTCCTCTTGTTCTTCATGATTTGTTTGCTTGAGGGCAAGCAAAAACTCAGGTGTGGGGATGCTGATAAGAGCCTAAATGTATGTATTTATACTATTGTTTTGTATATATTTGCATGCTATTTGGGATGAATTGATGACCGTTTTTCACCTAAATTGGTTATATTCTTGTTACAGGCCGCAAAGAAGCTAAGATGAACTCGAGAACGCAATTGGAGTGAAATCGGCACCAAAAATCGCATTTTTTTATCAAAAGTACTATAGCAGATGACTGTAGCACTGACCCGATTTTTTGTGAACAAAAGGTAGTGAACTGCACGGGCTACTGCGCTCCTGCGCCCTGCTCGTGCAGCTCGGGGCGGATAGCTTTAAAGGCATAGTTAGGGCATCAAAGAGGGTGTCTTTTGGCCACCATCTCCCCACCATCATTCTTTAGAGCTTCAAGGGGCTAGAGAGGTAGATCTAAGGTGCAAATCCAAGGGGAAAAGAGGAGTGCTATCAAGGAGAACATCAAGGAGCTTGCCGGCGCGGATTCGACAAGCTCTCATCACCACCTTCTAGTTAACATTCAAGGGGGTTTCTTTGGTTTTATTCATTGCTTCACATGTATCTTGAGATTTCCTTGCTTTTCATGTTGAACTAGACTCCCAAAGTCATCGGGCATCAAGTGAACCTTGGGATGAACTTGCTTGTATGAATGTTGTGATTTACATTTATGGCATTTGGTTTTGTTTGTGGTTTAAGCTTGGTGAACTTTGATGTGTTGATTTGCATGGGAACTCTGTATTTCAACTGCTAGGTTGTACTTGGTGCGTGACCATCGCCCTTGTACTAGGAACACCTAGCTTAATGGGGATTCATGTATAAACATGCAATGATTATCGCGTTCTTCATACCCATACAACCACTAGGGCTGGACCTAGGTTGAGTATCGGCCATAGTTAGAGATTTCCCTGTGCGTAGTGCAATCGTAGGAGGATTTGGTCGGAAGAGATTCCGAGCCAATACTTGTATGGGATTAGGGGTTATCGCCTTGACCATTGGGGTAATCTATTTCCGGACATCTCTTGGCCCAAACCACCATTGCCTGTGTAATTCCGACATCCGTCTAGTTTAGTATTCCCGAGGGGATCCTTGTTCGGGCCTTGCACTTTCATTATTATTTGCTTCTTTAATCTGTTCATGTGGTGTGCCTTAGTCCAACTTGTCTATAGTTATCTCTCTTTGTAGTTTTCTTATTTTGTTTAAAACCTATATTTGTTAGACTAGACAGTGCCATCTAGGGGGAAGTAATAGCAGCTCTTGGGACCTCAGGGAATAGGACCCCCTCGTGCTTGCACGAGGGATATTACTTGACGACCCATGCGCTTGCGGACACTCATTAAATTCTATGACCCAAATTCTACATTCCCAAGCCCAAAAAAACTAGTTAATTCCATAAATGCCACTATAAGAGTTTAGATCCCTAGTCTAGACATCCTAATCGTATAGTACTATGTGATTGACTAAAAGAGTACATCTTGCCCGAGAATATCTAGTTCAAGTTAAAGAAACTAGGCCTATGTTGTTAATTTGTGATAAGTGATCATTCCTCTTATTCTATTTCTAAATCTATAGTATGTCCATCTAAAAATATTCTACTAAGTGTGTGTTTGGATGGATGTGATGGTTCTCCTCAAAAGGAGAACCATTACATACAGTGAAGGATACCCATGTTTGGGTATCCATCACGGGCAACCATTATGCTTGCAAGGGTACTTAATGGTCTACACTCATGTAGGGTTATGGCCATTATCCTGCTATCACCCCCACTCAAAATGTCATCTTTGCTTTTTTTTTTTTTTTTTAGTTCTCATCTCCTTCATATTATATGTATATATAATTTACATAGTTAATTGATAACGATTAAATAAAGTAAATATTAAAGTAAAATGTTTAACAATTTAATTATAGCAACTAAAATAACAATCATACTCGAATATTTTACAAATACATTTTTTTACTTAATACATATCAATTAAATAATGAATTAATAAATTAAATATTTAAATATATTAATTTAAATTATTCATGATATTTAAAATAATTTATAAATAAAAATGTAGTTATTGTAAAGTCATTATACATAAGTCACTATTTCTTATGTTAATATCCATTTTTTTTTACTACAAAAGATATAAAAGTAACTTTATCCAATTTTGTTTTCTCACCTTTTCCATTCCCAATGATTTATCCCTCCAACCAAACATAATTTTGATTACCATTCCTATCACCTTATTTCAATCCCCATTACTTTTACTATTCCCAAACCCATTATCCCCATTCCCATTTTGTGAACCAAAGGCACCCTAAGTGCACTAGAAGAAGTAGACTCCACAAGCACAAGTGAAAAGAAATCAAGAAGTGAGTTATAGTTAAGTAAAACAAATAAAGACAGCCACAAACATTACAAACTAAATTCAACAAACAAATAGCATAAGAAAAATACACAACTATGAATTTAAATCTTGGGCTGCCTCCTAAGAAACGCTTGTTTTACGTCATTAGCTCGACGTACCTCTTTCATACCTCATGGAGGCTTGAAGAGGGTATGTTCATCTTGGCTAGAAGTGGCATAAGATCTACCAAGAAAAATAAAGCATACCTTCCAGGATGGTGTCAAGGTGTAGGCCAAGTATGAGTTACCTTTTGGCCTCCAGGAAAAAAAGTTTCGGTTGGGAATTGTGTAATTTAAACTTGGGCAGATCCTTAGATGGTTTAAACCTCCTCCCCGAGTCTTCTTCAATCCCGACTAAAATTTCTTTGTGTACCCCACCAAGTTGCTTGAGCCTCCAAGGAAATAGCTTTGGTCGAGAGTTATTTAAGCTCGGCATGGGTGGGTCCTTGGATGGTTTCCACCTCCTACCCACATCTTCTTCCACGACTCTTTTCAACTGGCCTTGAACTACCTATAAGAGTTGTTTGGGTTTCCAAGAAAACAAGTTTGGTTAAGAATTCATCAAGCTTGGCATAGGTGGATTAATTGGTGGCTTTAACATCCTATACACATTTCTTTTCTCAACCTTTCTTGAATGACAAAAAATTGCCCACAAAATTTGCTTGGGCCACAATGGAAATATTTTTGTTTAGGAATTGTCCAAGCCTAGCATTAGTTGGTTCAAGGATGGCCTTAGCTTCCTATCCACATCTTCAAATACAATTCTCGAAATTTTTTTTTTGTACTTGAAGATTATTGATTAATTGATGGAATGATCTATGTTGAGGCAAGTAGCTTCTTCAATTGTGATATATTGGTGTTTCTTCCACTTCCTTACATCTTTCTATGGCCATGATTTCATCCTCCCCCTTTTCTTCTTCAATGGCATGCATAGGTGGGACTTCTACCGCTTGTTCACTGTTCTTTTTGTAATTAGAGGTTTCCTGGAGATGTTTTCCCAACTGATTCCCAAGTCTTTGCATAGATGTCTGAAAACATTCAACTGTGTCTTTTACGAGTTTCAATATGATTTTAGTGACTCTTAGTTTGGAGTTAATGTCTTCAAATCTTTCTTTAGTGTTCATCATGGACCTTGCCAAGGCATCCTTAGTACTAAATTGCCTTCTTTGTGGCTGTTCACTATGAATGACTGGAGGATGATAATGCCACTGTTCTTGATAGGGGAGTTCTTGTAGTAATTCTTGACAATGGTATTCCCATTGTTGTGTATGATGATGTGGAGAAAAATTTGGGTGTCCTGGATATGGATTATAGACATTATGGCCTGGATTACTTTGGCTTACTTTCATGGCTAAAAAAATTTCCATCAATTTCTCAAGTGCATAGATTTTTGTGGCCAACAATTTTTCTTGAAAATCCATGGCCTTGTGTGAACAAACAAAACTAAAAACAATAAGCAAAGGAAATAAAATAAATATACACAAAGGGAAAAGAAACACATAGAAAGACAAATATTAACAAATGGAAAGAAAAATGACTAGAGCAGTGAGCTAGAAGTTTTCCTACCATTCTTGGAACGCCCCTGCAATGGCGCCAAAAACTTGATGAGATCCACAAGTGTGCAGATCGTCAAGTAATACCTCTCTCGCAAGAACAAGAGGGTCGTATTCCCCGGGGTCCCAAGGGTTGCTATTACTTACTCGCAAACGATATTGTCTAGTCTAACAAAGGTAAGTTTAAAACAAAATAAGAAAACTAACAAGAGAGATAACTATAGACAAGCTAGACTAAGGCACACCATGTAAGCACATTAAGGAAGCAAATAACAATGAAAGTATGAGGCCCCGGGCTAGGATCCCCTCAAGACTACTAAAGTTAGAAGGATACTAAAATTATACAGGCGGTGATTGTTTTGGCCAAGAGACATCCTAAAGTAGGCTAACCATAATGTTCACTTCGATTACCCATAATCCTATACAAGTATTTGTTCAGAATCTCTTCTGATCAAATCCTCCTATGATTGTATTACGCCTAGGGAAATCTCTGATTAGAACTAATACTTAATACCTAGGTCTGATCCTAATAATTGGAGGGGTACAAAATACCCGATGGTCATGGTGTATTCATACATGAATCCCTTCCAAGTTAAGTGAGTCTAGTACAAGGGTGATAGTCACGCAACCAAGTACAACCTAGAAGTTAAATCTCAGAGTTCAATACAACACATCAATGAACACAAAGCTTGAACCATGAAACAAACCAAATGTACTAGAAGTAAATCACAACATCCATACAAGCAAGTTCATCCCGATGACCTTGGGAGTCTAGCTCAACATGAATAAGAGAGAGATCTCAAAATACATAACAAGTATGATGAAAATCATAGACAAACTCCCTTAGATGTGTTGACTAGAAGATGATGATGGTAATCCGGCGGATCAGCATTGACGAACTCCTAGATGATCTCCTTGATAACAACCTTCTTCTTCCCTTTGGTCTTGCTTTTCATATCTGCCTTCTCCAGCCCCTTGAAGCCCAAGATGATGATGGTGAAGGAATGGTGGCCAAAGGACCCTTTTCTTCATGCCCTAGATCCCCTTTTTACTATCATCACCCGAACCTTACAGGCTCCATGCAAGCGCATGGATGCCCGTGAGGCTCCTAGCTTTTTCAGCTCAAAAATATCTCGAGGTGCTACAGTGCCTGCTATAATATCCATCTACAGTGCTTTGCTATGGTAAAATACTACATTAAATTCATCTACAGTAGCTGGTGCTAAATCTCCAGTGAACCTCACGGCCATTCATGCGGGCGCATAGAGCCTGTGAGGGTTATAGCCATGCTCCTGCAACTTCGAATAGTGACCCTGCTACATTGCCTCTATAGTGTGTTGAACCCTAAAAGGCAGTTTTTATGCCGATTTCTTCACAAGTGCATTCTAGAGCTTGACTTGGCTTCATTTTGGCCTGTAACACAAATAAAACTAATTTAAACACAAAAAAGACATCAAATCATCAAAACATATATAAATAGTACAATAATTAAAAGTATAAAATATGTACATTTAGACACTTATGAGCCTCTTCGGAGTAAATCAATTATAAAGGTTAGGATAAAAACCCAAATTACCATGAACCCGAGGAAAGTTTGGGAATTTTGCTCATGAAGAGGTGTTCTCATGCCTCACTGATAGAGATGCAAGTGTACATGTCAATCACGTAATAAAAGTGTGATAGAAGCATAGTGTCGATCCAGAGGGAAAAAAGTGAATACTAGTAGTAACCATAAATCCAAAAAATAGCCAAAGTGATCGAGTTTTGTGTGTGTGTGAACAAAAGTAAACAAAGACAAGAAAATACAAAAAATAGTAGGAGAGAAGTCAAGGAAGAAAACGATGTCTAGGTATAGCATCCCTCTAGGGTTATGAAGTGCATGACGAATGTTGTTTATACATGAAATCCTATTTGAACTGAAAGGTATCCATAATTATACTAAACCCTACTTTCTCAGGCAAAAAGTAACTGAATAGTTGCAGATTGATACAAACATCCACATAGTTACATTAACACTCTATGAAACCTCATTGTGAGCTAATATCAATCTCTTAAATAGATAATTTTCCCTAAAGAGAGAGATTGCCCCTATCTAAATATAGAGCAGAAATGTGATTTTTTCTAAAATCCGATCCACATGACTGCAAAGAGCATGGAGATTGGCAATAACTCACCTGGAAGAATTGAGGAAGATGAAGTCTCCAAAGTACCTTATACCTAGGCTTACTCACAATTACCTCTGATCATGGCATGTCTATGCTAGGTGGGTATTTCTACTTGTCACGTAGCACATCAAACATGATAGCTAGGGTTTTCACCTCATTAGAAACCAAGCATTCAAACACACAATTAAATTCAAATAGAAATGATTGTCAAAAGAAACAACAAAAAGAAATGGCCAAAGATCCTCATAAGTTCTATTTATGCCCGACTTCTTATGGGCTGCTTACGGGGGTAAGGACGTGTCCGTAAGAGAGCTGGAGAAGATGATCACGAGCCTTACAGGAACACTTACGGTGGTAAGTCACGTCTGTAAGGTCTTTTGTTTGTATTATGGTTGAACATATGGCCATAAGTGATGGACCATAAACTTCACTGTTCTTCTTCTTACGACCACCCTTGAGGGTGTAAGCTGTAGTCATATACTCCTTTGGATGGTTCTTACGAGCATCCTTACGGCTGTAAGCCTTGCTTGTAAGGTCCTCTGAATTGGCTCTGGATCCATTTTACGGGTATAAGTATGCCAACAAAGTCCTCTGGAATTGACTTACACAAGTAAGGTTGCCCGTAAGATGCCCTTAAGCCACCCAGTTTGCATTGTCCTTCTTCAAATGATGCCGAGAGAGCTCCAAGTTCTTCATTTAAGGTTTGAAATGCTTCTTTTGGCTCTTCCTCATCTTGAAATGCTGCCCTAAGCCTGAGAATATGAAACATACTATATTTAACATTGAATTCCATAATCTAATTTTAATTTATGTCAAATGAGTATACAAAGTCATATAAAATATATGAATGTTGTACACTCATCAAATTCGCCACAATTAAGCTTTTTCTTATCCTTAAGCAAAAAGAAAACATTACAAACCAAGTGGAGATAGTGCAAGACCTCGGGTGTTCAAGAATTGGGGAGTTTCACAAGTAGTTCAAGTTTCAACAATACAAGAATGCAAAAAACTTCAAGTTCCAAAAATAGTGAACACACTATCCAAGACTATCATTGTGTGTGTGTGTTACAACTCTCTAATATACTTTTTTTGACTTAGAGGATTTAACAAGCACAAAAATCACAAACAATTTCTTATTTGCAAGGTGGTATCTTCGCACATCTCCTAAGGCATCCCTTTCCCGTGAGTGCTCGTTACCCAGCTTTCACACTTTAAGAGAGGTAGCTCTTTCGGTGGCTTTCACTCACATAAAAGGGTAGCTCTTTCTCTCATTGGGGCATATATAGTATCTAACTTATCGAGAGTAACTCCACATTTCAAAAAGGATAGCTCTTTTCTTTTCTCAACTTTCTTTCTTTTCTGTTTTTTTAAAAAACAAATTCTTTCAAATTTGTAAAAATCTTCTTTTCTCCATGTGAAGTATAATGAACAAAACTAAATAAAGTCCAATGGTCTAAGTTGTTACAATAGAGAAGTTTTGTGCTCTAATTAAGTGAATAGCCAAGAATAGAGTGCACACTAAAATAATAGAACTCAAAATGGAACAAACTTGCATGTGTCTACCCTAATACTAAAAAACTCCCATTATATTACAAATGCGCCATCATAAGTCAAACTTGGTATGTAAAAGAATTAACAAACTTAAACCCCTCCCTATACTTAATTCATAGATTATCCTCAATGTGTGTAAAGAGGAGCATGCAACATAACGTAAACAAGAATAGAAAGGGAATGGAATATGGTTACTTCCTTGGTTCAACTTGAAAAGGTCGTTTATGCTTGTAACCGGCCTAATGTGTTCATTATTGTACCCTAGCAGTTGGGGGTCACTTAAAAACTAACTGAGTGAGTATCCCTTTGTAATTAAGGATGTTGGGTGTTGCAAATAAGTCCTACGAAGTATAAGGAAAGAACATTAAAGCTCAACAAAATAAAATAACAAAATAAAAAAATAGAAATACACTAAAAGTCTCAACAAAAAGATACAAATTAGGAAGGGCTAACCCTTGCCAAAATAAGGAATACAAAGTCTGAAAATACAAAGTACAAAATGTAATGAAAGAAATAACTAATGCTCGACAGTGTTAGAAGGTACAAAATTTGTTGGTGGGTGTGGAGATGAAAAAGGAGTCGACGCTAGAGGAGTTGGAGTAGGAGGAGGGACAAGTCGCAAAAGCAGGTTTAAGGCGTTGCCAAGGTCGACCTCGAGCTGTGGCTGGGTTGATAGAATGGTCTGCTTGCTCTCCTATAGTTGAATCACCATAGCGCACCACTCTTGAATATCAGATCTCTGTTGAGGATGGGCTATTGCAGTCAGAGATCCTATATGTGTAGTGGCTAATGGTAAGAATAAGTCCTTGTTAGACTCATCATCCAACTCCTCATCCTCAGCCTCACTCTCCTTTGCTAACTGCTCGGTCGGATTAGGGGTGAGGACCTAGTAGGAGCCGTGACGTACTACCATCCCCATTAGCCATAGGCTGTCCATCCTTAGGGGGTAGTACCACCGATAACTTCCTAGCCTTAGAGCCGATCTGCTAGGCCATCCGTCAGACTAGTTACATGATGTAGGGCTTGGTGAAGATCGCACCCAGGAGTACATGCTGGCCTTGGTGTGTAATAAAGCCCACCAGCATGTAGCCAAGATGGATTGGGTAACACTCAACCAAGCTGTACAGGAATAAGAGATCTTGTCGCCCCACCACTCTGGTGCTGTTAGCTTGACTTGTGAATGAACAAGCGATGACAGCATGCACGTACCTATGAGCTGGGTATGCCAGAAATGAGGACTTGGTAAGACTCAGCTCATAACTCCTCCCTCTGCTCAAATGTTGCCAGACTTCCTTGGTGGTGATGTTGGGAGAGAAATCGATCAGCAGCTGCTCGTATTGTGGGGATATTAGTGAAGTTCATATCGTATAACCCCGAGAGCAGAGTGAACTCAGTGAAGGACATCCTCTGCTGCTCTCCGAATAGCTAGAATCTGATGGAGTTAGCTCTATCAAACTTGAACAGTGTTTTGTTGTGCTCGAATGTGCTGACGACCTCTAACGTAGTGACTTTTGCACCTGTTCCTCATATGACAAGACCTGGCTCCAACTGCCATCCTGGAGCAACCCCTGTACCTCCCCCTTGTGCCCAAGTTGAGCAAGAATGGGCCAATCCACTGTACAGGCCGGATTGGCTAATCCGCTTTTTATTCAAGCGGGCAAACCGCTCTCGGAAGCGAACCTCAGAAAAAGTGGGGGCAGAGGGGATCTGGGAAGTTGTCATCGCCTCCTTGGTGACTGTACCTGAGGTGGATGCCTCGGTCCAGCCTCGCTTGGCTGGCCTTGGTGCAATCTTCTTTGTCCTAGTCATGATGAAACAAGAAGAGTACGATGTTTAGAACCAAAAATACTAAATTATCTCAAATTAGGAGTGCTTACGCACTGTTATGGGGAAGCTTACGCCCATATGCCATAGGGAAAGTCATCTTTATGGTGAACTTATGGCTGTTTGCCATGAGCTCAAGCTATAAGGACCCCTCCTGTACATTGGAGTTCAAAATTTTACAAATTTCGAGTTTCAAACAACATTCAATCAATGCTAAACAATCATACACTCGTTTTCATTCAAAATTTTGATTCATGGACTCAATAATCATGAAAAATGAAGATCACCTTCTAGACAAAGAAGAAAATAGAAAACCTGGCTAGCTAAGGGCCTCGAGAGTGATCTAAACCCATTCAAAAACACTCAAAAGTGGAAGAGGATGATGAGGGAAAGAGAATGAGAAGAGAAGAGGGCACGAGTAACCAAGATTCGGTGAAGAACAAATCGAAATGATGATTAAAGGTTGCTGATGGTGCTTAAACCTAGATGCTTACTAGCGGCTTATAGGCTTAAGCCTTGACCGTAAGTCTTTCTGAATGAAGAATTACGGGGTGGTTAGGGCCATAAGGCCTACACCATAAGGGTACATCTCCTTTACAACCTAGGTTACGCCCATAAGAGCCTTAATAATATAGTTCATAAGGTTCTCTATCTTGCTATTACTGTCTAGTTTACGGGCATAAGGTGCCCGTAATGAATCTAGGTTGTACTCCATGGAGGTTACGGGCTGTAAGAGATTAAGGCATGTTCATAAAGTGCTCTGGATGACCCTAATGGCCTCACTTACGGGCGTAAGCCACCTGCAAGGAACCTCTGAATTATGCTCACCAAGAATTACAGGTTGTAAGTGCACTTGTAAGACTCTTTGGAATCCACTTGCGGGGTGGCTTATGGATGTAAAGATGTTTATAAAGCTCTCTATTTCAGGCTTATGGCCATGTTTACGCGCTTAAGTTGCCCGTAAGCAGTCCTGAAAAATAAGTAGACTTTTTCATATTTCTTGCAATTAAGCTCAAGTACATATGTGACTTGATAAGCACAAAATGAGTGTCTAGGACTACAAACAAACAACCAACACATGAACATCTAAGACACGATGAGCAATTTTATTTCTAAAACAAGCAAAACTTCAAAACTACCACTAAGGATCCAAACTCAACAAAATACGAAAATAATTTTGCTTGGGTTGCCTCCTAAGAAGTGCTTGTTTAACGTCATGAGCTTGGCGTACCGGAAATGCACATGTCAAGGCTGTTCAAAGCAAAAACTCTCCTCATGACCAATATGAATGTCTCTAAAATAATTCCCATGTGCAAGATCAGATAAAATAGGGAACATACCAATAAAGTTGACCGACTCAGGGATTACCTCCTTGGGCAAAGGTTTTCTCTTGCCTTTCTTGGGGGAAGTGACCTCTCGCCAATGCTTCTTGCTCATGCTATCCTTACTCAAGGTAGGTATAAGTAAAAGGGTGGTCTCTTCAATGTGAGGGTAATCCAATAACTCCTCGAAAGGCTCCTTGTGTAAAATTCCATGCACACATTCATCAATAATCGAATTAGTCTTATAAAAAAAATAACATGTGTCATCAAAAGTAAAAGGATGTTTCATGGCATCAGATAAAGCAAACATGACTTCCTTATCCCCAACCCTTAGTGTCATCCTACCATTGCTAACATCGATTAGGGCTTCGGAGGTGGTTAGAAAAAGCTAACCAAGAATGAAGGGCACTTCAACATCTTCATTTACATCTAAAATCATAAAGTTTACTAGAAAGAAAAATTTGCTAACCTTAACCAATACATCTTCTATGATTCCCCTAGGATGCTGACACACCTCTCGTGTGTGTGTACTGCAAGTGCACGGGTGTTGAAATAATAAAGTACCAGCTGGTCGGGTATTCGAATCCACAGGGAACGAAAGTATTAGTAATGACTACTTCTAAGTTATCTAGTTGGAATCAAGAATAAGATGAAACAAAGTTAATTACAAGAAATATGAATATCACAAGCAAACAAGAAAGAGTAAAAATGAGGGAAATCTCAATCAATGAAAGTGAGGTACCCGGGTAATGCTCCCCATAGGATTTAACATTAAGCGCAAGATTCACAAGTGTTTCTATACCGAGTTAATCAAGTAAAGAAAATATAAGAACAATCTGTTCCTGCCTCTAGATCACTGATATTAGTCCCCTACGAGGTCCCAGTGGAGAAATCGTTCAATCTCAACACCTCACATCACATATGACCGCAATAGACTCTAGGGATTCGTAAGAGTACATCCTATTCCTAAGGATAAACCAAACCCTACTTCTAGGTGAAAGGTCCCTAACCTCCTACAATATTCCGGTGGAGAAATCTCTCAATCTCAACACCTCACACCAAATATGGTTGTATAGAGCCTAGGGAATATGGAGATAGAATGTACTAATCGGAGGAAAAAGGGGACACTCCACTATCTCATGACTCACCCTCTCAACCCTCTTCATTCTTGAGGTTCTAGCCCTAATGGAGACCTCTCCCTCACCAAGGCAAACAAATCATGTATACCAATCAACCATAAGATCAACAAGGCAAGAAGTAATAAGAAAGCAAGATTGAAACTCTATTAAACTTGGATTTTATAGAAAACACAAAGTAAATTAATACAAAGAATAAAATCCTAAGGTTCACATGCCCAAGTACCTTCTAGGGTTTAGCTCTCCATGGAGCAAGTTACAAAACAAATAATGCAATATAAATCAATGAAAACCATTGAACACACCCTTTAAATTCTTGATGATGGCCTTGATGGTCATTCAATGTCTTGAAGGATTCCTCTCTGAAGCTAGGTCGCCAATGGCTTCCTTAATGCTATGATGAAGAAAGAATCTATCAAAGTTGGTGAAGAACGTCCCCAAATTCACAAAGACCTTCTCTCTAAAACCTGTCCGTTTTAACTCTCAAAAGCCGTGAAAAAGTCTCCCAAAGAATATGGCAAAATGGCTGTTTAAAATCAAAAACCCGTACCTATCATTTACATCCATGCAACCACGTGGGCTTCCTCGTGCCCATGTGGCCTGCAGAATTGCCCACACAACTGCATCGAATTTCCACCCGATTGCATAAACAGTGTTTTGCTACAGTACTATTGCAATGATTTGCTATAGTACTTTGCGTGAACAAGGCTCCAAAACTATTTTCTTGAGGCCATATGAACGTGCACACATCCTTGTGGTAGGTCATGAGGCTTCTTTTCATTTAATCATCATTAGGAAGGCTCTTGAAGTCTTCACATAGGTTGGAACATGGGAATATGTCTGCCTTTGTGTACTTCCAGCTCACAATCTAACTTGAATTCTCTTAGAAGTTGGCACACACCTTCATGTGTATGAGCTCCTCTTGTGTCTTGATCCTTTTGTTGCACAAAAACTACCAAAAGGTTCCTTCATAACTTATCTTTGCATCCTTTACTTCTCTCAAGGCCTTCACAACCCTATTTGCACAAAGGAACACCAAATATAATTTATAAAACATAAACATGATAAAAATCATGCTCAATACATGTAAAACATATAAAGAAATATGTTTACTCAAGCACTTATCAGATGCCTAATGGAGCGGTCCGCTAGTTGCAAGGTCATCCTAGTTGGCTTAAGGTCACTAATTCCAAGTCTCCTAAACATAGTGTAAGCCGTTACATTGATACTAGTGACAGGGGCCCGAAAATGCACGGGTTGTCGAAGTAATAAAATACCCTGGTGAGTGGGTAGTCGTATCCACAGGGAATAGGGATTTGAGATATAAGTATTCACTATTTAGCTAACGCGATGTGCGAAAAGAAATCAGTGAGTGAGTGCGAGAATAAGTGGTAAAAGAAAGAATTAAAAGAGAAGTGTGGAAGATGAGAGAGTGCAAGTAAGAGTAGAAGAGTAGGACAAGCAATGAGAGAAGATGGGTATCCGGACAAGCTACCCCTAGGACTTATGCTTCTAGTGTAAGACAATGCTATTATACTTTCCTATTGATGTTAATTGAGTCGAGGAGATCCTTAAACACACGGTCCCAAATCTAAGGTCAACCGTGACTAATCCCAACACTATGCCCCGGCATTAGGTTTCACTACGACCCTTGACTCTCGTTGACCTGTCAACTAAGCCTTAGGGGAGTTCGTCTTCCTAAGCCTCACACTATGTGGAATTGCTTTAGGTTCTAGGGATTCCTAGTGATAAACCCGGTTCCTATATGTAGTTCAAACCCTTTGGTCTAGGTGAGAGAACCCTAGTCTAGACTAAGCCCCAATACTAAGATTCACTACAACCCTTCACTCTGTTGCTCATGCAACTAAGCCCCAGGGGAGTTTATCTCCTAGCACTTCAGTTTATCTTGTCCGCTAATGAATCATGGAACACGAAGGTAGGGAAAATCACATCGGAGGGGAAAGGGGACGTTCCGCTACCTCACGACTCACCCTCTCAACCCTCTTCAATCCTAAGTAGTCTAACCCTATAGAAGTTGTCACACCTCCAAAGGATTACCTAAATTGTTCTCAACCCTAGTGTCACGGCTAAGGGAAAATAATAACAAAATTAATCAAGATTGAAACTCAATTTTATTCATCAATAATGGAAAAGCATAATAATAATGTCAAAAAAACATAATAGTCCTAGGGTTTACAAGTCTGAATACCCACAAGGGGTTTAGCTCCTCATGGAGCTATACAATCCATCAAAATAATAATAAGAACAGAAATTGAATGCATAGATGAAAACCCCCTTGTGTGCGATGTGGCTGTAGTCTTGTGCAGCCGTCGGACGTTGATATCGATGCCGATGACGTGCTTCAAACCTCCACGAAGTCCTCTCCAAACCCTCGCCGTTCCTCTCCAAAAGTTAGGGCAAAGAAGAGCCAAAAAGATCCCAAAATAGTCTCCAAAACGGGCTTTTATAATGTTGAGTCGCGGCTGAAATTTGAACTTATCGGGATTTCACACGGTCGTGTGGAATTTCCACACACCCGTGTGAACTTTCTAGTTTTCTGAATTTCGGCCGAAAATGAACAGTAGCTTGCTACCGCATTTTGCTACAGTGCTGCTACAGTGCTCGTCGAAACGCTCCCGAATTCGTCGTTCTTCATCGAGGCCGTTGAAGAGCAAGGGGAGCTCGGCATTGCATCAAAACCAACTCTCCCAATTCATCGAGGCCATTGAAGAGCAAGGGAAGCTCGCTATTGCATCAAAACCAACTCTCCCAATTCATCGAGGCCGTTGAATTGGGCACACTTCACGAGCTAGACTTATTGTAAATATGACTGCCTTTGTGCCCATCCAAAAGAGGTTGGCACACACTCACAAGTCTATACTCATGCCGTGCTCCTTGCTTAGTCCGAGAATCTTCCCAACAATGGCGAACACGATCTAACTTCGTTCCTTTCTTTCACTTTATCTTCACAACCCTACAATGCACAAAAGTAAACAAATGCACAATTTTTAGTGATAAAATCTGATTAAATTAATGCTCATTGCAAGATAATAACGCTTCGCATTACTATAACACGAGCACTTATCAACTAGCACTTAGATCCTCTAGGGATTTTTCATTTACCAAATCACCAATGTTACAAGGAATAGTAAAACTCCCTGGATCTTTCTTTTTCCTTGGTAGTTGGTTTTGAGGCAATACCGAGCTCCCCTTGCTCAATGTAACCATTGGCACCTCTTCAAATTTCAGCTTGTTTGTTAGTAGATCCATGAGAAACTTAGCATACTTTGGCATTTGAGAGGGAGCTTCAACAAATGGTATATTAATGTGTACTTGCTTCAATAGATTCGAAATCTCTTGAATTGTTTGTTCGTACGATCATTCTTCAACCTTGATGGGTATGGAAGCTTCTCTTTCCTTTGCTGAACTCTCAACAATCTCAATTTCTAGTCTATTTTCCTTCACCATCATCCTTTCACTACCCATCCCTATTTCTTTACCACTCCAAAGAGTGATGGCCTTAAAATGCCATGGGGATTGGCTTCACTATTACTTGGCAAACTTCCTTGAGGACATTTAGACAACAGTTTAGCTATCTGTTCCAACTAATTCTTTTATCATTCTGCTGACAAGGGGGAAATCTTTGTGGGGGCTTCTGGTGCTTCTTTTTATTTTTCCAAGAGAAATTAGGGTAATTCCGCCATCCTAGGTTATAAGTACTACTATAGGGATTTCCTTGTTGTCGAAGGGTACTCCCAACGAAATGCATCTGTTCGATGGGTCCATGCACTGCTTTGATAATAGAGTAATCTATCGAAGCATGCCCTCCCTTACAGGTGTCACACGCCATGATTATAACCGACTTCTGAGTAAACAAGTTATCGATCTTTCTGCTCAACTCTTCCACCTGGGCTACTAATGTTGTAACTTCACTAATTTTGGTCATCCAGGCTGGCTTTCCAACTGAATTGCCTCTCGAATTCCATTCTTAATTGTTCATGACTATTTCTTCAATCAACTGCTTAGTTGCCTCTAGGATCTTACTGCCAAGTGATCCTCTTGCTATTGAGTCTATAAGCTGGTTGGTACTCTAATTAAGGTGAAGGTTGTGATGTGGGCATTTTCTTAACAAGTCTTTGAATCGCTCCCATGTCTAAAATAGTGATTTATTGTCCAACTGTGCATAAGATGTAATCTCCTAATGGAACTTGGTTGTTCTTAATGGTCGGAAATAACGGGACAATAATGACTCAACAAGATGATCCTAAGTCATGACAGATGCTTTAGGAAGAGCCTGAAGCCACTACTTAGCAATTCCTTTCAATGAAAATAGAAACAGGCAAAGTCTAATGCCATTGCCTGTAATGTTGTTGATCTTTAGCATATCGCACACTGATGAATTCTCCACAAGTGCACGTATCGTTACAAGTAATATAGTAGTACCCCGCGAGGGGTGAGGTTGTTGAACTACAGGGATTAGACTTCTATTACTAGTTGATCCTCTAATGTCTAGTTAATCCAAAAGGGTGATGAAAGGATTAACTACTAAACAAAGGAAAAAGAAATAAAAGATGGAAGAACCAAATAGACTAGGGTTGAGTTTCGATAACAAGAGAGCAATGCCCTGGGATGAATCCTATGTGCTTAAGATACTTATTTGAGTCTAATGTCTACAAAGGTACATTATAAGATCCTTGTTGGTGCTCAAAAGCTCTATTGCATCTATGGCTCTCAAATATGCCAAGATTTGCTAATGTAACAATGGGCTTCATACACGCCAGGTTTTGTAATTACCAAAGGCAATCACAACTACAGTAATCCATACACGACGAGTTTTACACAAGTAACTACGCAAATCAAGAATGCCAAGTTATGAAACACATTACAAACACAAGAACACTTTAGAATCCATAGGCATTAGGAAACAAGTAGTCAAAGTATAAGAAGGAACAGATTTCATAATCCCGGGGCACCGTGGAACGGTTAGCCCCTCATGAATTTATACAACTTAGAGTAAAAGCTAAGTACAAACAAGAGAGAAAACATGACTTTCCCCTTCTACAAAGATCTCTTCAGTTGTATAGCAACTCCATAGAATGAGTAAACTCCATTTCTCTGGCATCTCTAGCTTAACCTTGATCCCCTTAGCTCCTGTGGTGATGGCTAATCATCATTTCCTTGAAGGCCCCTAATTGGAGAAGAAGACTCCCCAAACAAAAGATGAGATGAAACCCTAAATTTGGGAGTTAAAAAAGAACTTTTGAGCTCGACATGGTTTAACATGGTCGTGCTCAGACAGTGCTCTCCTTAGACTTCTAAGTGAAAATAGGGCTAAGTATCATCGAGATATAATCATGAGGAGATTACACTCATTCTCCCTCCATTCTCAGCTTGAGCACGCCCATGTAAGGAGCACACAGACCATGCTTCTACTGAAACCACAAGTGACTCCCATCCAGAGATAATCACAGGGAGTAAGCACCACCGTGCTTCACCCGTGCTCCTGCTGAAAAGCAGAGGAGTTCCATCCAAAGAAAACCATAGGGAGATGGCACGCCCGTGCATGTGTTGGTCATGCTATTTTTTCCCTAATTTCACTCCATATGTGTTATTAGCCATAAAAGCCTACACCAAGTACAAACATAGCTAGAGTAGCATCACTCATAAACAATAAATGCTAAAAGATGAGCAAAAAGAGTGCATTGAAGGTATGCAAAATAAGATATGAAATGCACTCATTAAATACCCTCACACTTGAATCATTGTTTGTCCTCAAGTAATCACAATCAGTTCAATATAAAGAAAAGAATAAGTGCATGACCTCTGATCTCATTAAAATAGAAAGCTACAAATTCTAGGGGAATCAAAGGTAGTTAAGGACAGGATCATAAATGCACAAATAAAAACCTCACTCACATTTCAAAAACCTTATGAGTGTGTGCGTACCCTAAGTCGAGTGCCATATGTGCCACTAGGTTAACAAAGTGAACAGAGACCTTAGTTCTAATTAAACTAACTGGGTAGTAGCTTCATCCACCTTGAAGGTAGCCTTTTCTCTCGGTAGGTCATCAAATGTACACATGTAATGCTCAAATTTTGACTACTCAAGAGTAGCTTTTACTTATTCAAGTTGAAAGCTCTTTCTACTATCTTTTCACCCAATTTAAACAAGTAACCGGTTAGGCATTTCATGAGGAATCCAACTTTCCAATTTTTTTTTTTTTTAGATAAAAGAACACACAAATCTTCTAGAAAGAAAATTTCAACCCCAATACAAGTTGCCCCATGACTAGGATGATGTGAACTGATCTAGGTTTTCAAAACACGAGTGAGCAAACAATTTGGCTCATAATAAGGACCTTAACAAACACAATCTCCCCTAGACTTAAGAGTTTCTAACAATATAATTATAGATCATCCTAAGTCATGCAATCATCCATAAAAGTAAAACAAGAACCCTACTCCATAGTTGAATAGTGCATTGTCCTCAGTGTACAACTATATGCAATAAAAGATTGAGAACCAAAGTGAAAAGGGGGTTCAAACGACTTTCCTAAACATGGAGAGTGATGTTGTCACTCTTAATGTGCATTCCAAAAGGCATTCAACCATAAACAGTCTTGAGATGAGACAAGAGGCACATAAGTGAAGCTCTACATTCCAAACATCAATAAAATAAAATAAGAACTGAAATTGCAGAAAGAAAATGCATAAAAGTAACAAACCAAAATGTCAGTTTAGTAGGGGACTCCCTATACTAACTGAAGTCACACAAGTCTAACAAAATAAGGAAAAAATGCAAGCCCCGATACTGAAAGATGGAAAGAAAGGTAGCCGCATGACACACACCTTGCGTGTGTGTATCGTAAGTACATGGGTCGTTGAAGTAATAAAATACCCAGGTGAGTGGGTAGTCGAATCCACAGGGAATAGATGCTCAAAAACAAGAAGTATTGCTATTTAGCTAAGGTGAAAACCAAGTTGTGATTTAATTCAAAATATTAATGCAGAGAAAAGTAAAAAGAGAAAAGAGAAAGCAAAAAGGTGTAATGAGAGGTAATCAATGATAAAATGGGGTACCCGGACAATGCTCACCCTAGGACTATTGCTTCAAGTGCAAGACTAATATTATGCCTCCTAATTGACATTTAATGAGTCGTGGAAATCTAAAGACACACGGTCCCAAACCTAAGGTCAACCGTGACTAGCCCTCTATACTATGTCCCAGCGGAAAGGAATACTCTCAACACCTCACACTGTGTGGGACCGCTTGAAGCTCTAGGGATTCCAAGTAATAAACCCTATTTCCTAACTTAGATCTAACCTTTGGTCTAGGTGAAAGATCCCTAATCACAATTAATCCCCAGCACTAAAGATTACTCAACACTTCACTCTGTTGTTGCGCAACTAAGCCCTAGTGGAGTTTGCCTCTCAGCACTTCACTCTATCGTGACCGCAAAAAAATCTTGGAACACGGAGGTAGGATAAATAATGTTAGAGGGGAAAAGGGACGTTCCGCTACTTCTCGACTCACCCTCTTAACCCTCTTCAACCTTGATAAGTCTAACCCTAATGAAGTGTTACTCATGCAAAACGATTACATAGATAGATTCTCAACCCTAGTGTCAATCTAAGGGAAAATCAAATCTATAAATACACAAGATTGAAACTCAATTAAAACATCAATTAAAGGAAACATAATAGAAGTCAATGAAGCAAAATCATTCTAGGTTTACAATTCCAAGCATCCACTAGGGGTTTAGCTCACCATAGAGCAATACAAACTCAAATATGAAATCAAAGATGAGTGCAAGCAATCCATAGAGATAACCCCTTCTCATCCATATTGATGGTCTTCAATAGCTACCTTGTCTTCTCCAAAGACTCCTCCGTCAAGCCTAGGGTACACCTCGCTGAACTAATGTCATCGAAAGCTCCCCCAATAACTCTCCTCTGAAAGAAATTAATGTCAAATGCCATAGAACCGCTCCAAAATCCCAGCAAAAACTTCTCCAAACCCTAGCCGTGTTCTCCCCAAAAGATAGGTGAAAGGTAGAAAAAAGATCCCCAAATTAATCTCTCAAAACAGTATTTAAAGGGCTAAAATAGAGCATCCACATGGCCGTGTGGAAATTCCACATGGGTGTGTGGATTTCTAGGCTTCACTTTTCCTGCGCGCTGTGAACAGTAACTTCTATAGTGATTTACTACAGTAAACTACTAGAATGCTCCCACTCCAATTTCTTCATCGAGGCCGGATAATTGGGCATACATCCATGCAGTAGATTATATCATATCTTGCTTCCAAACACATTGATGAAGCTCTTGACAATGTGACACAAGTTGGAACAAATGAATGTGATTGCCTTTGCGCCCCTCCACTTTATGTATCCACTTATACATCTTGGAGGTTGGCACACACCCACATGTCTATGAGTACAACTTGTGCATTGATCTTTGTTCGGTCCAAGAGTTACCTCAACAGTTGCGTCCATGATCTATTTTTGCTTCCTTTCTTCCAAACTTGTCTCCACAACCCTAAATGCACAAAAGAACACAAATACACACGAATGAGCCATGAAATCTGATGAAAGTGATGCTCAATGTAAGAAAAGTATACTTAGTAATACTTATACATAAGAACTCACCACTACGCGACGATCAAAATGAAGAGATCTTAGAAAAAGAAGAAGCAGCATCGTTAGAGGAGGATGAAGTAGAGTCCTCGGTCCTCGCAGCAGTGTTTACTCCCCCTCATCCCTCCCCTCTTTCCCCGATGTGGTGATCTGACAGGGGGGTGGCTCAGGGGATAGATGAATCCCCAAGTGCTCAGCAATCGTAGTGACACTCCTGTGAAGCCACCTAAACGATGCCGTAGAATAAGTAACCTGGTCAGTGCGCTAGAGGAGGCAAGTGGTGATGGTGGGGATCTTTGTCGAGCAGCAGTAGTAGAAGGAGGGGGAGAAACAAGGGTAGCAGGAACAGTAGCAAAAGGGAGAGGAGCAAGGACAGTAGCAATATCAGTAGGTCATCGTATATGGTGCTCGACCCCTCGTGCATTGTGAACCCGCTGCAGCATCCCCATTGACCTCAGGGTCTCTAAGGACACAAGGGCGACTCTACCCACCAATCGCATATGGTTAGTCCCCTTAAGAATACCCATCCCTCAGATCAATCTGGTGATGTATGTACCGACAAAGAATGATCCGATCCGAGGGTCTGTCCCCTGATGGGCAATGGAGATGGCTACCTCGTACCCTAAATGGATCTGGAAATTGTCGAGCATAGACAATAGGAAATCAAAATCTCATCGACTGATGACACCTGTACTGTTACCCCCGACCTGTCATGGTGTGGCTTAAAATGAAATAAGTGTACCTCAAAACCTAATAAGTGCTCATGTATAAGTAATACGAAGTATACTTTTCTTACATTAAGCATTACTTTTATTAGGTTTTATCACTTATTTGTGTATATTTGTGTTCTTTTGTGCATTTAGAGTTGTGGAGACAAGTTTGGAAGAGAGACAACAAAAATAGATCATGGACACAATTGTTGAGGAGACTCTTGGACCAAGCAAGGATCAAGCCATAAGTTGTAGGCATGTGAGTGTGTGCCAACCTCCAAAGTGCTCAAGTGAATACACAAATTGGAGAGGTACAAAAGCAGTCATACTCATAGGGTCTGACTTGTATAACATTGACGAGCTTCATCGATGTGTTTGAAAGCAAGAGGTGATGTGATCTACAGCATGGTTGTGTGCCTAGCTTGGTGGCCTCGATGATGAAAATGAAGTCAGGAGTATTAGAGCGAAATCCCTGTAGCAGAATCACTGTTGACAGAACACAGGAAAACGCAACCTGGAAATCCACACGGTCGTGTGGAAATTCCACACGGCCATGTAATGCCCAATTTTAGCCCTATAAATACCGCGATTTGAGTTTTATTTGGTGGTCTTTTCCTATTTTTTGGGTAGAGCACAGCTAGGGTTTGGAGATGTTTTTGCGAGGCTTTAGTAGTTGTTCTACAGCATCGACATCGACATCCTTCGGAGGAGAGTTATTGGGGAAGCTTTTGCCTATATTAATTCGGCGAGGTGTTCCCTAGTCTTAACGGAGGAGTCATTGGAGAAGACGAGATGGCTTTTGAAGACTATAGACACGGATGACAAAGGGGTTATCTTCATGGATTGTTTGCATTTATATTTGATTTCATTGTTGATTTTGTATTGCTCCATGGATAACTAAACCTCTAGTGGGTGCTTAGACTTGTAAACCCTAGGAAGATTTTGTTTCATTGACTTCTATTATTCTTCTTAAATTGATGATTTAATTGAGTTTCAATTTTGAATGCTTATTGTGTTGATTTTCCCTTAGAGTGAGGCTAAGGTTGAGTCTAGGTAATCCATTGAAGGTGTGACAATTTCATTAGGATTAGGCTAAGCGAGATTGAAAAGGGTCGAGAGGGTGAGTCGAGAGGTAGCGAAATGTCCCCTTTCCCTTCCGACGTGATTTATCCTATCTCCACATTCCAAGAGTTCTTTGTGGTCGCAATAGAGTGAAGTGCTAAGAGATGAACTCCACTGCGCTTAGTTGCGTGAGCAACAAAGTGAAGTGTTGAAGTGATCTTAGTGCTGGGGGTTAATCATGACTAGGGATCTTTTGCCTGGACCAAAGGGTTAGATCTATATTAGGGAATAGGGTTTATCAGTTGGAATCCCTAGAACCCCAAGCAGTCCCAAATAGTGTGAGGTGTTAAGAGTATTTTTTTCCGCCGAGGCATAGTGTAGAGGGCTAGTCACGGTGGACCTTAAGTTTGGGATCGTGTATCTTTGGATTTCCATGACTCATTAAATGTCAATTAGGAGGCATAATATTAGTCTTGCAATTGAAACAGTAGTCCTAGAGTGAGCATTGTCTGGGTACCCCATCTTACCCTTGATTACTCTCTCCGGTTACTCTTGCTTGCTTTCTTTTCTCTCTTTTACTTTTCTTTACATTAATATCTCTAGTTCACTCACAATTGGTTTTCACTTAGCTAAATAGTAATATCTCTTGTTTGTAAGCATCTATTCCCTGTGGATTTTACTACTCACTTACCGGGGTATTTTATTACTGTGATTACCTGTGCACTTGCGTAATACTCAAGCAAAGGGTGTGTCAAAGCTAGAAAGTAGAAGGTGGTAGCCTTAGACTGATGTGGGTCATAGGCGGTGTCAGTGCTGAGTCTCCTCCATGCATACTCCTGAGACTCTCCAATCGGGCGGGATATCAATAGTGAATGAGTTCGTGTCAACTCCACATCATAGAGTCCCAGCTCAAATGGAGAACTTGGCGACACTCATCTGACGTAGTCCCAGCTCAAATGTAGCCAACACCTCGAGCGCCAACTACTCGTAGGTGTTATTAGTAATCATGAAGAGCTGCAGCCAAGCCCCTTGCACTGAGCATCTATTAGACCTCCTCCTCGAATCCCACCTCATGAAGAACATCCCAATCGATCTCCCTCGATTCACCAAAAAGACAATGAGAGAGTCTTGTGTATCTGTCTTGGTGCACCTGTAAATGGAAGGTAGGTGCCATGTCAGTTGGCTGGACTAGCTCCTCATGTCGAGGCCACCTCGATGATGATGGCCTAAATGACATATGTTTCCTCGGCATGGTGTGCAAAAGAAAATAACCCAGTTTAGTACAAAATTGGAAAATTTCAGGTGGAGCATAGTTATGCTAAGAGCCCACAAACCGTGCTCCTCAAAAATACAGGAGCGTGCTCCTTCCCCTTTTTGGCCCTGAACCTCATAAGAGCATTATCGTGCTTGAAGAAGATTATGATTGTGCTTTAGGGCGACTTTCTTCCCCGACAAACCCTAAGAACTAAAATACTCACGAGGCTATCAACATCAACAAGATTCATCTAGTTACACTAATATGATGAACATTAAACTTTTGCAAGAATAAAGAGCATGAAATCATCGAAATGCATCCTTCAAACAAAGCTAGGGGGCTTACCAGAGTCGAGGAAAAAATGGTAAGAAAACGAGGACCAAAATGACGAATGGACGACAAACACTGGCAAAAACTCTCAAGAAAATGGGCGAAAGAGAGAAAGAGAAGGCAAAAGAGAAACGATGAGGAGAGTCGACCGGCAGCATCTAGGTTTTTAAGGATTGAAGATGACTAGTCACACCTGAGCACGCCCATAGCACAGTTGTGCTCACATGCCAATTAGGGCAACTGTGCTGGAAAAAGCACTGTCATGTTCATCCCGTGCTTCCTCCCCATGATTATCTCAACATAATTTCCCAAGACATCAGGAGATGAAGCACGGTTGTGCAAGGAGTATATAAACTGTGCTTAATGGTAAGCACGCTCGTGTTCCTCCAGTGCTCATCCTAGAATGCTTTAAAAGATAAAAACAGAGAAAATCATAGCTTGAGCATGGACATGCTCTGCTCATGCTCATCTTTAAACTTCACAGAACCTGGTAATCCCTTGCTTTACTTAATAAAAACAACATAATTGAGAGAGAGCAATAAAATAACACAGGCCGAAGAAAAACCACTACAGAAAGAGGGCACATGAAAAGGAAATGCGTTGCTACTAATCATTTCAAAACACAATGAAACTTTAAAACTAACTAACTAAAACAAAAGTGAAAACTTGGGTTACTTCCCAAGGAGGGATTGTTTAACATTACTAGCTTGACGTACCAATACTCATCAAGGAGGTTCATGAAATCGAGACCTCTCATGGCCACCTGAAAAGCAGTTGCAAGAATACGGTGCCAAAGTATTAATCAAACTAATCTCACTAAAAATCAGTAACGTGGATAATGTTAAGGTCAGTGGGTGAATAGGTGGTTTTCTTTTCCTTGGGATTACTTGTTTACACTACCTTTTGGTGCGGTAAGATTTTTTCTTAGGTAGTTCCTGAGGTAAATGGGCTCTCGCAAGCAAAACATCTTGAAAGCATAATTCCTTAACCAACTCATCCGGTTCATCAGCCTTAGGGGGATCAGCTCCCAATAGCTGTGATAGTTCATCCTTCATGAATGTGTCTTGCACATACTCATAAACAAACTCATCAACCACATCAACACAATAGCAACTATCATCAAAGTCCATAGTGTGTCTCATTGAATCTCAGAGCTTGAAAATGACTTCTTCCTCTCCTACTCATAGTGCCATTCGACCATCTTTCACATTAAAGAGGGCCTTTGAAGTTGCCAAGAATGATCTTCCTAAAATGATGAGCATGCCAACCTTCTCATTGATATCGAGGATCACAAAGTCCACTGAAAATATGAACTTGTCCATCTTCACCAACACATCTTCAATAATTCCTCTTGGTTGACGGATGGAATTGTCGGCTAACTATAGAGTCATTGTTGTGGACTTTGGTTCCCCGAGCCCTAGCTTTTGGAAAATTCTATAGGGCATCAGGTTAATATTTGCCCCAAGATTGGCCAAAGCTTTCTCATTCACAAGTCCCCCCATCGTGCAAGGAATGATAAATCCACCAAGGTCTTTCTCTTTCTTCGGAAGCTTGTTGGTAATCAGGGCTGAGCATTCTTCACTAAGTGTTACCGAAGACACTTCCTTAAGTTTCTCTTATTTGTGAGCAGTTCCTTCAGAAACTTTGCATACCTCGGTATTTGAGCAAGAGCCTCAACAAATGGAACATTTATGTCTAAGGTCTTGAATACATCAAGGAACTTCTTGTACTGCTTTTCTTGTTGGTTCTTCCTAACTTCTGCAGGATAAGGGAGTTTGGGTTGGTACTTGGGTAACTTAGTTCCTCCCTTTTCCCCTCCTTTATTCTCAATGTCAACTCAGGATAAGGGAGTTTGGGTTGGTACTAAGGTTTAATAGGTTCAACCTCAGACTTCTCCAAATTAGGGCTTGAAAATTGCATGCCACTTCTCAGGGTTACAGTCTTCAGAGATTCTTTGGGATCGACTTCCGTGTTACTCGGGACAGAACCTTGGAGTCTTTCCTCAATTATCTTCGACATTTGGGCCATATGATGTTCCAAATTCCTCACTGTGGCGTTGGCCTTTCTCATCATTTCTTCATGCCTTGAGAGATGAATTTCATTATCCTTGATATACCAGGTCAACAAAAGCTGTGAGTTCATTAGAAGGTCCCAATGGAGAAGGAGTTGACTGAATATTCTGTTGTGGAGGCCTAGGCTATTGTGCCACTTGCCCCTATCTGGGTTGACTCCAAGAAAAGTTCAGGTGATTCCTCTTACCCACATTGTATGTGCCACTATATGGGTTGTTTTGGTAGCATCTGTTCTGCCCAACAAAATCAACTTGTTCAGCTTGCCCTGCAAACACATTTGACAAGGAAGAACTGTTAGGGTCACAGTGAGACCCCCCAACTATCACAAGAAGGTTCAAAAGCTTGAGAGATTGACTGTATGTTATTCAACCTCTTTGTGATAGCTCAACCTATGCTGCTAATGTAGTAATAGCGTCCACGTGGTAAATCCCAGCTACCTTTATAGCCTTGTTCCTTTTAGAACTCTACTGATATCCATTGTTAGCCATTTCCTCGATCAAACTGTATGTGACACTCGGTTCCTTACTACATAAAGAACCTCCAAAATCTACATCAAGCATTTGGTTCGTGGCATATTTTTGCCGGTTGTAAAAGATTTGGATTTGCATCCATTCCACTATCCCATGTTGCGAGCATTTTCTCAACATCTCCTTGTACCTCTTGCAAGTGTCGTACAAGTACTCAGATTCCAACTGTAGAAAGGAGGAGATATCACTCCTCAACTTGGTAATTTTCACCGGAGGGAAATATCTTGTGAGAAAAATCTCGGCCATCTGCTTCCATGTTGTGATAAATCCTTACGGCAGGGAATTTAGCCATTGCTTGGCCCTTCCTTCAGATAATTAGGATCCTCAGACACATTGTTCGCCTAAAAAGTGTTGCGGATTTCCAAAAAATTCTTTAAGTGTTCATATGGGTCTTCATCTTGAAACCCATCAAACTGGAACATCTGCTTCACCATCTGTATGAAATTGGGCTTCAACTTAAAATTATTCGTCGTAATAACAGGACGAACAATGCTAAATCCAACACTTTCTTAGTTTGGTTGGGCAAAATCTGAAATGCTTTGTTGCTGATTGCTGGCCATTTCTTCCTCTTAATTCACCTCAATACTCACTTCCATAGACTCGGCCTCATTTATATTAACTTGTCTCAATCTTCGTTGAAAACTTCTCTTGATTTCAGGATCGGGGCTTGCCAATGGAGATGAAGTGCTTCCTCATGTCATACAACCATTCCTTCACAGAATAAGTTGAAGCAAAATCAGTTCAAGATTCAAAAGTAAAATTAGAAAGGAAAAGATAAGATGAATGATCAAACAAACGAAAAAAGGTATTCACAAATATGAACAGTATAAACAAACTAGATCACCAGAATCCTAATTTTCTTAAAAGTTGACAATCCCCGACAACAGTGCCAAAAACTTGATGAACTCTCTGCAAGTGCACGGATCGTTACAAGTAATACAATGGTACCCCGCGAGGGATAGGGTTGTTGAAGCACAGGGATTGGACTTTTAGTACTAGTTGATTCTCTAATATCTAGTCAATCCAAAGGGGTGATCAAAAGATTAACTATTAAACAAAGGGGAAAGTACTAAAGCGCGGAAGAACCAGGTAGACTAGGTGATAAGTGCTCGTGTATAAGTTATACGAAGTATACTTTTCTTACATTGAGCATCGCTTTATTCAGATTTTATCGCTTATATGTGTGTATTTGTGTTCTTTTGTGCATATAGGGTCTTGGAGGCGAATTCAGGAGAAAAGAAGCAAGAATAGGTCATAAACACGATTGTTGAGGGAGCTATTGGACTGGGTAAGGAACAATGCACAATTTGTGTTCAAAGACATGTGAGTGTGTGCCAACCTCTAACTAAGTTCAAGGAAATATGTGAATTGGAGGGCACAAAGGCAGTCACACTTACATATTCTGAATTATGCAATATCATTAAGAACTTCATCAATGCGGGTAACTTGAAGACACGACGTGATCTACCGCACAATTGTGTGTCCAATTCGGCGGCCTCGATGAAGAAATGAAGTCGAGAGCAACTTTGGTGCGAGCACTGTAGCAGGTACTATAATAAATCATTGTAGCAATTAACTATAGCAAGGTACTGTTCATAGCGCACTGAAATTCAGAATTCCAGAGAATCCACACGGGCGTGTGCAAATTCCACACAGCCGTGTGGATGCCCGATTTCAGCCCTATAAATACCACGATGTGATTTATTTTGAGGAACTTTTGGGGAGAGCACGACTAGGGTTTGGAGTGGTTCTTGGGAGTCCTTGGAGGCGGTCCTATGGCATCAACATCGAGTTCCTTTGGAGGATAGCTATTGGGAGAGCTTTTGTCGGCATCGATTGGGCGAGGTGTGCTCTAGGTTTGTCAAGGGAACCTTTGGAGAAGACGAGATGACTACAAAAGACCATCGATACAGACCACAAGGGGTTTTCTTTATGGTTTTTATGCATACATTCACAAACTCTTTAATGATTTTATATTGCTCCATGGAGAGCTAAACCCCTAGTGGGTGCTTGGATATGTAAACCCTAGGATGACTTTGTTTCATTGACTTTTATTATGCTTCTTTAATTAATGATTTTTATTGATTTTCAAACTTGAGTTTTAATTGCATGATTTTCCCTTAGATGTGACACTAGGGTTGAGAATTTATCTAGGTAATCCTTTGAGGGTGTGACAACTTCATTAGGGTTAGACTAAGCAAGATTGAAGAGAGTTGAGAGGGTAAGTAGAGAGGTAGCCGAACGTTCCCTTTTCCTTCTGACGTGATTTATCCTACCTCCATGTTCCAAAAGTTCCTTGCGGTCACAATAGAATGAAGTGCTAAGAGATGAACTCCATTGGGGCTTACTTGCGCAATCAACAGAGTGAACTGTTGTAGTGAATCTTAGTGCTGGGGCTTAATTGTGACTAGAGGCCTTTCACCTGGACCAAAGGGTTAGGTCTATATTAGGGAATAGGGTTTATCACTTGGAATCTAGACAGGGGCCTGAAAGTACATGGGTTGTCGAAGTAATAAAGTACCCCGGTGAGAGGGTAGTCGAATCCACAAGGAGTAGTGATTTAAGACAAGAGGAATTGCTACTTAGCTAGTGCGAAATAATGATGGTGAGAGAAATCAATGTGTGTGCAATAAAATGAAAGAGAAATATAAAAGACAAGAGAGTCAAGCGGAGAGTAGAGAGGAAACGATCAATGCAAGTATGGGGTACTTGGACAAGCTCCCGCTAGGATTAATGTTTCTAGTGCAAGACTAATATTATACTCCTTTATTGATGTTTAATGAGTCGTGGAAATCCTTAAGCACACGGTCCCAAACCTAAGGTCAACCGTGACTAGTTCCAAACTATGCCCCGACATTAGGTTTCACTACGACCCTTCACTCTGTCGATCTCTCAACTAAGCCCCAGGGGAGTCCATCTTCCTATGCCTCACACTATGTGGAACTGCTTGACGTTCTAGGGATTTCAATTAAAAGCATCAATTAAGAAAGCATAATAAAAGTCATAGAAACAATGTCACCCTCGGGTTTACAAGTCCGAATACCCACGAGGACTTTAGCTCTCCATGGAGCTATACAAAATCATTAATGTATATGTATTTACAAGCATAGCAAACATAGACAAAACCACCTTGAGATGAGTGGCAATGGTCTTGTGAGGCCGCTCCGTCTTCTCAACTAAGCCCCTTGTCAAGCCTAGGGCACACCTCGCCGGATCGATGCCGACGAAAGCTCCCCCAATAGCTATCTTCCAAAGGACGTCGATGTAGATGACCTAGACTCGCTCCAAACCTCCAATAAATCCTCTCCAAACCCTGGCCATGAGCACTCCAAAAGTTGGGTAAAACATAGGTGGAAAAGTACCCCAATAAATCTGAGTCCCGGCTTTAAATAGGCTTAAATCGGCCATCCACACGGCCGTGTGGAGTTTCCACACACCCGTGTCAATTTTTTGGAATTGAATTTCTAGCGCACAGTGAACAGTAACTGCTGCAGTGATTTGCAACAATGCTACTACAGTACTCATGCCCAAATTGTTCTCGACTTCATGTTCTTCATCAAGACCGTTGAATTGGGCATACAACCAACAATAGATCATGTTGTTTGCTTCTTTTCTCCTTATTGACGAGGTTCTTCAATGTTACATGGGCTAGACTTTATGAGTGTGAATGCCTTTGTGCCCTTCCAAATCATAGAACAATTCAAGCACAATGGAGGTTGGCACACACCCACAACTCTAGAACCCGTGTCTTGATCTAAGAAACTCTCCAACAACGCGGACATGACCTAATTTTGCTCTTTTTCCTCTAAATCTTCTCCACAACCCTACAGGCACAAAAGAACACAAGTGCACACTAACTAATGATAAAATCTAAGAAAAGTAATGCTCAATGTAAGAAAATAATACTTCATATTACTTAAACACGAGCACTTATCAAACTCCCCTGCACTTAAGCTTTTGCTTGTCCTCAATCAAAAATAAAACATTAAAGTACTTGGGAAGAACAATTGAAAGCGCTCGGCCTTAGGTTCACCAAAAGAATGCAAAAGAAGCATTCTACAAGTAAGGGAAAATGAAAACATTGCATATAGGGTATCAATGCTCTAGCTAAAAACTTGAATCAAAAAGGACAACTCAAAAATGTGTACATGTGTGTGAACTCACTCAAGTTAACCCAAAAGGTACTCCTCTAACCTCTTATTAAAAGGACTTATTTATACACAAAAGTAAGGAGGTAGTAGCTTCACACATCCTCCAAGATAGCCCTTTTCTAGGCGGCCGCCAAAGGTGGATTTCACACTTTCGAGGAGATAGCTCTTTCTACAGGGGTAGTAGCTTTCATGCATCCCATAAGATAGCTCTTTCTCTCATTAGGGCATAACTTGTATTCGACTTATGAGAGTAGCTACATACTTCATAGGTGGTAGCTATTTCCACCCCAAATGCTCAAATAAAATCTAAACAAATATTCACAAGCTCACAAGTTTTTTTTTTATGTATATCTCAAAACAAAACTAAAAACTCAACTAAAACGATGATAAACTAGTCCTCAAAACATCGAACTTGAGTTTCCAAAAGGTTTCAAGAGTGAGTAGTGCAATATGAGATAATCGAACAAAATTTCCTAAAATTCAAGTAAAAACTAGAGCATGATGAGATACAATGTTAAAAATTCTCCTAGACTCTAAAAATACAACTGTTGCAACTAAAGTGAACCGCCACGGGCTACATGAGCATAAATAATTGAACGCACAAGTATAAGGTGTGTGCAACGTGAACTCCCCCTCATACACACACTTAAAATGTACATTGTCCCCAATGTACGCAAGCAAAATATGTGGGAGTGGGCAATTGAAACAATACTCCCCTGAACTCCAAGTGTTGCGTTCAATGGAGCTATGTTCATTGAGAGTTGAGTCTCAATCGGTTGTGGAGCACACACAGTCCCATGACTGTGCCTATAACTATTCCTCAAATTCCAAACATCCAAGACCATCTGCACACATACACAAGTGGTTCAGTGAAGATTAACAAAAGCAAAATAAACTCAAGTATATAAAGATGAAGCAATGAAATACAACTCGAGAAAAGATAAAAGCAACACAAAATAAACTCAGAAGGAAAGTCCTTTTTGAGTACTACAAGCCCAAAATATGAAACAAAAGTACAAAACAAAAGAAACTATGATGCCTCAACGTCGGTGTCACAAACTGTTTGCTCGGGTGCTGCTATAGGCTCGGCTGGTGCTGGTGGATCTACCGGTGCACCCTGTGGATCAGGTCGCACTATGAATGGTGAAGTCATGGCTCGCTTGTGTAACTGATGAAAACTGTAAAACTAGGCCATGACCTCGGTGTGCTGCACAACTTGTGTAGCTCTGATCTCAGCTACCCTGGTCTGGAGGACCCCCACGGCACTCTCGAGGTGCTCTAACCTATCCTAGCCTCGAGACGGAGAAAACATGCGCACAGGTGGTGGCTCCTGTGCTGTGGGTGGTGCCTCTAACTCTACCTGTGCTGGAGGTAGCTGCAACGCCGGCTGCGATCCCCCGGTCCCATCACTCTCTCCCTCTATTGGCTCTGAATGGAGTATGATCATAAAATAAACTCTTGGTCCATATCTGCGGATCATACCCATAAGTCTCATCGTCTCTATGCTCAGGGAAGCTGGTACAGTAGTCTTCTCGGTCCCTCGCACTCCATCTAGGATGAGCCTATGATGAGCCTCGTGATGTAGGGACCCAAGAAAATAACACCAACTCTAGCGTACTGACTCTGATGGCGCAAGTACTCCGCCAGAATGTGTCCCAAGTGAAGTGGCTCACTTTGTACCATGGAGAGTAAATACAGAAGCTCCTGATGACTCAACACTCCTGTACTATCACCCTAGCCGCTCACTGATCGGCTCAGTACAGCATGTATAAATTTGTAAGCCAGGCGGGACAAGCATGCAGCATTAGAGATCCCAGGCACATACTGTTCATGGCCACACAGTGCTCGATACGCTCTCTGGCGGGTCGAAATACCGGGATAATCGGTAGGAAGCCGCTCGTACTCCTCTGTATCAATATACGCCACGTTGTAAAGCCCCAATCGGACTGAAGCCAGCCAGAGTCCTCAAAGTTTGGTACATACACCGGCTTTCAATTGCTAATAAAAAAAGGGGCTATATAGTTTGATATGCCGATTTTCCTCAAAAATATAAAACGGGATTGGCAAAAGAGGAAAACAAGGTAAATTGACACTTATATTATGATGCTGTCTGAGGGCTCTGAACTGAATGGCATTAACACTGCCAAAACTGGAGTACGAGCGATCAAACTCGAATGATGTAAGCACATCTAGCGTCAATGCACGGATAACTGGCTCTCAAATATGCAATAATCGTCCCCAGCTACCAACTGAGATAAGCTCCTCGACCTCATATGCAATGGCATCACCCACTTATACTGCTCGCAGTACACTCAGGTCGGGGTAGTGCGACTGACCAAATCTCAATCTCGATAAACGCTCGAATCGAGCCTGATGCCCAGGAATACTAAACTTAATCTGCTCGGGGGACTGCTCACGAGAGCATTTACCGTCTGCTTTCTTTGATCTGGAAGCCATATCTGCAACATTGAAAAGAAAACGATCAAATAAAACTTCAAATTTCAATCTGTAGGAATCCACACAGCCGCGTGGAAATTTCACACGCCCATATGGATCATCGGGTCGTGGCATAGACACGGTCGTGAGGGCAGAAATCCATATAAATCACTTCCAAATGCTTTGAAACTTCCACATTTATTTAATAAGTATATACGCATGAAAATCAAGTGAAAATTCATGAGATGAACTAAAAGGATCAAAATTGACAAAGAAAAAGGGAGAAGAGCTTACTGACGATGTGAGACTTAAGTACTTTGAAATTGGCCTGCAAAAACTATATAAAATTTCTACAAAAGCTCAAGATAAGGTCGGGGATGTGAGAGGGGTGTTCTCCAAGTGTTTGGAAATATTAAAACAAAGAGGCACAAATGGATTCTTAATAAAAACCATGGCTTTTAGAGTTCTGCACATCCACGCGGCCATGTGCCTCTACTGAGAGGGTCTCACAGGGCCAGTCACACGCCCTGTGTTCGATCTGTTTACTCTCTGAACACCCCTACACGATAGTGTGGAAATTCCACATGGCCTTGTGCCTTCACAGGGGAGCTTTACAGGGTAGTCACACGCCCCTGTGTGCTCTCAGGATAGCACTAAGGCCTCTGAACAACTTCACACGGCCGTGTGAAAATTCCACACGGCTGTATGCCCAACTGGCCAAAACACAAGGCCGGCCATAGGAGCACCCACACGCCCCTGTGGCCTTTCTGGATCAACCCGAGAAATCTCTAAGTGTTCCACACGGCCATGTGAAACATCTACACGGCCGTGTGCCTTTCACAATCTCTCTCATAGGGGCAGTCACACGCCCCTGTATCTTCTCAGGATGGAAGGGAAGTCTCCGCAGAGTTTCACACAGCAGTGTGCCTTCACACAAGGGCACTCACAGGGGTTGTCACATGCCCCTGTGGCTCTCGGGATGGAGAGTTTAAGTTCTGCAGGGATCAACACGGCCGTGTGGAAATTCCACATGGCCGTGTGTTTTCTCAGGATGACTTAAAAAATTTACAGACTCTCTTAGAAAAATTCAGAAACATACATGCAACACTTAGAGCCTGTATATTCGATAAAAATACGACCAGAGATCCATGAAAACACACTCAAACGACCCAAAACTTCGCCAATCATAATTAGGCACACGAAATCATCAACGATCCATGAGAAAAATCACAGCACACATGTATAACAATCAAGACACCAAAACTAAGACTCTTATTCATGTTAACACTAAACTAACTTCTAGAAAAATAGTTAAAGCTTAGGTTGCCTCCCAAGAAGCGCTTGTTTAACATCACTTAGCTTGACGTACCTGAACTTACCTCACGGGGCCTCATGAATGAAAGTTGCCCTTGATAAGTGCTTGATTATACATGTTTTACCTACTTGTTTTACATACATTGAGCATCATTTTACCATTGATTATGTCTCATAAAGTGTATTTTGGTGTTCTTTTATGCAATTAGGTTGTGGAAGTGTTAAAGGAGGAAAAGGAAGCAAAGATGGGTTATAAAGACGTATTGTTGGGAGCTTTTGTACAACACAAGTGTCAAGGCACAAGAGGGGATCATGCACATGAGGGTGTGTGCCAACTTCCTGAAGAATTCAAGATAATTTGTGTGATGGAAGGGCACAAAGGCAGTCACACCTTCATGTCCCAACTTGTGTGAAGATAGTTAAAGCTCTCAAAGGATGATTCGAAGAAGGAGAAGTCTTATAACTCACCACATGGGCGTGTGCCCGACCATGTGGCCTCAAGATGAGAGAGTTTGGATCATGGTTATGAAGAGTACTGTAGCAAAAATACTGTTCATACTGTAGCGGAATTACTGTTCACGCGACCGCGTCAAAATCCCACGCGACCGCGTGGGAATTCTGCAGCCCACGCGATCACGTGGGATCTCACGCGGTCGCGTGAAGACACGTGACTGGCGCGATTCAGACTTATAAATAGGCCGTTTCGTCGATTCTTTTGATATCTTTTGTGTGCCTTTTGAGAGAGGAAGCGGCTAGGGTTTGAGGAGGAGGTCTTTGCCGAATTGAAGGGCCGTTCTTCACCAACTTTGATAGTTCTTTCCTCCGTCATAGCATCGAGGGAGTCATTGGCAACCTAGCTTCGGAGAAGGATCCTTCAAGACGTTGAGCGACCCATCAAGGCCATCATCACGAATTCAAGGGGGTTTATTTCCATGGTTTACATTGCTTTTCATTGTGTTATGTTTTGCTTTGTAATAAGCCCCATGGAGGGCTAAACCCTAGTAGATACTTGGGCATGTGAACCCTAGGTTCCGATTCATGTATTGACTTTCTTTATGCTTTCTTTTAAATCCGAGTTTATTTGAGTTTCAATCTTGTTTTATCATTGCTTGCATGCCTTATTGATTCGTATGGTTGTTTGGTATGCTTGATTTGTTGCCTTGGTGAGAGAGAGGTCTCCATTAGGGTTAGAACATATGAGATTGAAGAGGGTTGAGAGGGTGAGTCATGAGATAGTGGAGTGTCCCCTTTCCCTTCCGATTAAGTGTTTCCTATCTCCGTATTCCCTAAGATCTATGCAACCATATTTGGTGTGAGGTGTGAGATTAAGAGATTTCTCCGTCGGGACCTTGTAGGGGGTTAGGGATCTTCCGCCTAGAAATAGGGTTAGGTCTAATTTTAGGAATCGGTTTCACTTTTAGGTATCCCTAAAGCTTATTGCGGTCATATGGGGTGTGAGGTGTTGAGATTGAGCGATTTCTCCACCGGGACCTTGTAGGGGACTAGTATCGGTGGCCTGGAAGCAGGGACCGATTATTCTTGGATTACCTCGACTCATAGAACTCGGTTTAGAAGCATTTAGTTAGTCTTGCACTTCATGATAGAGCCTAGGGGGAGCATTGCCCGGGTATCTCATCTTCATTGATTGAGATCTCCCTTTATTTACCTTTTGCCTATTCATCTCTGGTATTAATTTCTATGCACACTAGATCACCACAAAATCACATTGGTCATTAGGCTAGATTGCAGAGAAGAAGTTAGTACTAGTAGCCCTGTTCCCTGTGGATTCGACTACCCTACTCACCAGGGTAATTATTACTTCGACAACCCGTGCACTTGCGGTACACACACGCAAAGGGGTGTGTCAAGTTTGTTTAACATCACTTAGCTTGACGTACCTGAACTTACCTCACGGGGCCTCATGAATGAAAGTTGCCCTCTTCCCTACAACCTGAAAGCATGCTTGACATAATTTTTGTAGTTTAGACGGGAAGTTATCGAGGTTGTTAACACACAAGGGCGTAACACCCTTACTCCTTGAATGCTCATCCCCATTTGTGTTGGGGATCTTCTTTTGGCATCTCCTTGCTCTCCTTATCTTCCGGATCACCCACTTCATGACTCCCAGGGCCGGTTCTACTTCCTCCACGAGACCAAGTGCTAAAACATCTTCACTCTCCACATCTTGGGCTGGCCACCTTTCATACGGGTCCGGATTCATCATTTCCTACACATAATCATTGATTAGTTCATTAGTAGTGTCAAGATAATATAAAGTATCATTAAAGTCTAGAGGATGTCTCATGGCTTTGCCGAGGTGATAAGTGAGCTTTTCATCTCCAACTCTCAAAGTGAGCTCTCAACTATCCATGTAAATCAATGCCTTGGAAGTACACAAGAATGGTCTTCCAAGAATCAGCGGAACATCAACATCCTTATCGACATCCAACACTACAAAGTCTACAGGAAAGATGTATTTATCGACTTTGACGAGCACATGTTCAATGATGCCCCTCGGATGTCTAACTGAACGATCGGCTAGTTAGAGTGTCATCCTAGTGGGTTTAAGCTCTCCCAAGCCTAGCTTCTGAAAGAAAGTATAAGGCATGACATTGATGCTAGCTCCCGAATCCGCCAATGTCTTTTCTTCACCTAAATTTCCAATGGTACACAGTATGATGAAGCTTCCGGGGTCCTTCCTCTTGCTCGGCATACTCTTTTGCAACACCACCGAACAAGTGCCATCTAAGATCACCGATGCACTTTCCTCCAATTTCCTCTTGTTGGTCAAGAGGTCCTTCAAGAACTTCAAGTACTTAGGGATTTGTGACAACGCTTCCACGAATGGGATATTGATGTGTAACTATTTGAACAACCCCAAGAACTTCTTGTATTGCTCGTCATTTTGGTCATTTTTCAATCTCAAAGGATAGGGGATTCTTGGCTTGTAAGGTAGGGGTGCCACTTCCTTCTCCTTTGATGCTTCCTCTACCTCCACAACCTTGGATGCTTCATCACTTTTCTTCTCAAGAGGAAGACTACTCTCAATCTCCCGGCCACTCCTCAAAGTAATTGCCTTCACTTGTTCCCTTGGATTTGTCTCCGTGTTGCATGGCAAACTCCCTTGAGGATTCTCGGATAGAGACTTCACAATTTGACCAACTTGGTTCTCCAAGTTGTATAGCGATGCGGTGTGATTGCGAAGTGTGACTTCAACCGATTGGATTCTTGCATCCGATGATTGGACAAACCTTGTGAGTGCCTTCTCCAAGTTGGTCATCTTGTTCTCTAGCCCACACTCAGTTTTCAAAATTCGGTGCTTGTTGTTGTTGAAAGCCCGGTGGTGTATTACTCTTTTGTTGCCCTTGGTTACTCCATGACAAGTTAGGGTGATTCCTCCACCTGGGATTGTAAGTGCTACTATACGGATTTCCTTGACCTCTGAATGCACTACCTACAAAATCCACTTGCTTAACCAAAGAAATACTACCAATTGCAATCGGGCAATCACTAGAAGCATGTCCTCCCCCATATCCGTTGCAATTTGTAATGGCCACCACTCTTGGTGAAGTTAGAGTGTCTAACTTCTTGCTCCAAGATTCAACTTGGATCGCTAAAGAAGTTACCGCATCAATCTCATGGAGTCCGGCCACCTTCTTCCTATCTCTTGAGTTCCATTGATAGCTATTCAAAGCCATCTCTTCAATGAGGTGTCGGGCTTCTTCGGGGTCTTGCTTCCTAAGGTACCTCCTGCTGCCGCATCTAGCAATTGCTTCGTACTTGGATTCATCCCATTGTAGAAAGTGTGGACAATCATCCACTCGGGGAACCCATGCTGTGGACATCTTCATAGGAGATCCTTGAACGTATCCCATGCCTCAAATAGTGACTCTAATTCCGTCTGAATGCAGGAAGAAATTTCATTCCTAAGCTTCGCAGATTTCTCGGGAGGGAAATATACAGCAAGGAAAGCTTACGCCATCTCCTCCCAAGTAGTAATTGAAGCTCTAGGTAATGACTGTAACCACTGTTTCGCTTTTCCCTTCAAAGAAACTGGGAAGGATCTCAATCTGATGGCATCATCCGTCATTCCATTGATGTTGAGCATGTCATACACTTCAAGGAAGTTGTCAATATGATTGTTTAGGTCCTCATCGGCTAAACCATTGAATAATACGGACTGCTGTAACATCTGGATGAAGCTTGGCTTGAGCTCAAAGTTCTGAGCTGTAATTGGGGGCCTTACAATGCTCAATTGTGTCCCAAAAATTGCGGGTCTAGCATAATCAGAGAGAGTCCTCTATTGTTTGTGTTGTTCTGCCATAGTATCCGACCCTTTAGTATCTATTTCAGCTTGATTGGACTGTTCTTGCACATTTTCTTTCCCTTTCATATGTGTTCTCCTTCCAATATCTAGGTCTCCTTCAACTAGAATCGAAGAATTGGCACAGGTCGTAACCTGGAGCTGAAACCAAAGAAAAGAAAACAAATAAGAACGATGGAAGAATAAGAAATATGAAATAGAGTGAGTGGTGAATAGGTAAGATAGCAAAAAGAAAATGTCTCAAACACGCCTACTCCCCCGCAACGGTGCCAAAAACTTTTGACAGGGGCCCGAAAGTGCAGTTGACAGGGTAGTTGACAAGTAATAAAATACCCCGGTGAAAGGGTAGTTGATAGGGACCTGAAAGTGCACTGGTTGTCGAAGTAATAATGTACCCCGGTGAGAGAGTAGTCGAATCCACAAGGAGTAGTGATTCAAGACAAAAGAGTTTGCTACTTAGCTAGTGCGAAATACGAGTGATGAGAGAGATCAATGTGTGCGTGCGATAAAACAAAAGAAAAGTATGATTGACAAGAGAGTGCAATCAAAGAGTAGAGAGAAAATAATCAATGTGAGTATTGGGTACCCGGATAAGCTCCCCCTATGACTAATGTTTCTAGTGCAAGACTAATATTATACTCCCTTATTGATGTTTAATGAGTCATGGAAATCCTTAATCACACAGTACCAAACCAAAGGTCAACCGTGACTAATTCCAACACTATGCCCTGGCATTAGGCTTCACTACAACCCTTCACTATATCGATCTCTCAAATAAGCCCCAGGGGATTCCATCATCCTAAGCCTCAAACTACGTGGAACTGCTTGACGTTCTAGGGATTCCAAGTGATAGACCCTGTCCTTAAGTATAGTTCAAACCCTTTGGTCCAGGCGAAAGAACCCTAATCTAAGTTAAGCTCTAGCACTAGGATTCACTACAAACCTTCACTCTATTGCTCGCGCAACTAAGCCCCAGGGGAATCTCTTAGCACTTCACTCTACTTCGATTACAAAAAACTCTTCGAACATGGAGGTAGGGAACATCACACCGAAAGGGAAAGGGGACGTTTCGCTACCTCACGATTCACCCTCTCGACCCTCTCCAATCACGGGTAGTCTAATCCTATAGAAGTTGTCACACCTTCAAAGGATAACCTAGATGATTCTCAACCCTAGTGTCACGACTAAAGGAAAATCAATTACAATTAACATGCAAGATTGAAATTCAATTAAAATCATCAATTAAGAAAGCATAATAAGAGTCATAGAAACAATGTCATCCTAGGGTTTACAAGTCCGAATACCCACGAGGGGTTTAGCTCTACAAAATCCTCTCCAAACCCTAGCCGCGAGTTCTCCAGAAGTTGGGAAAAAGATGGGTCTAAAAGTCCTCAAAGAAATCTGATCACGGCTTTAAATAGGTTGAAATCGGTCATCCACACGACCGTGTGGATTCTCTGGAATTAAATTTCTGGCGCGCAGTAAACAATAAACTGCTATAGTGATTTGCTGAAGTAATTGCTACAGTACTCGCGCGTAAAAGAATTGGGCGCACAACCAACAGTAGATCATGCCGATTGCTTCTTTTTTTCTCTTTGATGAAGTTCTCCATTATCATATGGGCTAGACTTTTATGAGTGTGACTGCTTTTGTGCCCCTCTAATGGTGGTTGGCACACACTCACAAGTTTAGA
The DNA here is from genome assembly GCA_020875875.1 of Dioscorea alata. NCBI lineage: Eukaryota > Viridiplantae > Streptophyta > Magnoliopsida > Dioscoreales > Dioscoreaceae > Dioscorea > Dioscorea alata. The sequence goes on along the minus strand of CM037028.1, from coordinate 19,272,872 downwards.
ACCCGTGCCTTGTTCCTTGCATGGTCCAAGAACTCCTCAACAACGGTGAACATGACCTAATTTTGCTCTTTCTTCTCTAAATCTACTCCATAACCCTACATGCACAAAAGAACACAAATGTATACCAATCAATGATAAAATCTTATAAAAGTAATGCTTCATATAAGAAAATAATACTTCATATTACTTAAACATGAGCACTTATCAGTAGTCGAATCCACAAGAAATAGTGATTCAAGTCAAGAGGAATTGCTACTTAGCTAGTGCGAAATAATGATGGTGAGAGACATCAATGTGTATGCAATAAAATGAAAGAAAAATATGAAAGACAAGAGAGTGCAAGCAAAGAGTAGAGAGGAAACGATTAATGCAAGTATGGGGTAATCGGACAAGTTCCCCCTAGGATTAATGTTTCTAGTGCAAGACTAGTATTATACTCCCTTATTGATGTTTAATGAGTCATGGAAATCCTTAAGCACACTGTCCCAAACCTAAGGTCAACCGTGACTAGTTCCAACACTATGCCCCAGCATTAGGTTTCACTACAACCCGTCACTCTGTCGAACTCTTAACTAAGCCCCAGAGGAGTCCATCTTCCTAAGCCTTCACTCTGACCCTTCACTACGACCCCTCAACTAAGCCCCACGGGAGCCCCGGCATTAGGTTTCACTACGACCCTTCACTCTGACCTTCTAGGGATTCCAAATGATAGACCCTGTCCCTAAGTATAGTTCTAACCCTTTGGTTCAGGCGAAAGAACACTAATCTAATTTAAGCCCCAGCACTAGGATTCACTACAACCCTTCACTCTGTTGCTCACGCAACTAAGCCCCAGGGGAGTTCATCTCTTAGCACTTCACTCTACTTCGATTACAAAAACTCTTGGAACATGGAGGTAGGGAACATCACACCGAAGGAGAAAGGGGACGTTTCACTACCTCACGACTCACCCTCTCGCCCTCTCCAATCTCGGGTAGTCTAATCCTATAGAAGTTATCACACCTTCAAAGGATAACTTAGATGATTCTCAACCCTAGTGTCATGACTAAGGGAAAATCAATTACAATTAACATGCAAGATTGGAACTCAATTAAAATCATCAATTAAGAAAGCATAATAAGAGTCATAGAAACAATGTCATCCTAAGGTTTACAATCTGAATACCCACGAGGAGTTTAGCTCTTCATGGAGCTATACAAAATCATCAATGTATATATATCAACAAGCATAGCAAAAATTAGATAAAACCCCCTTGAGATGCGTGGTGATGGTCTTGTGAAGCCGCTCCGTCTTCTTCACCAAGCCCCTTGTTAAGCCTAGGGCACACCTCGCCGGATCGATGCCGACGAAAGCTCTCCCAATAGATATCTTCCAAAGGATGTGGATGTTGATGCCATAGACTCACTCCAAACCTCCACAAAATCCTCTCCAAACCCTGGTCGCGAGCACTCTAGAAGTTGGGTGAAAAATATGTCAGAAAGTCCCCAAATAAATCTGAGTCGCGGCTTTAAATAGGCTTAAATCGGGCATCCACAAGGCCGTGTGGAATTTCCACACACCCGTGTGGATTTTATGGAATTGAATTTATGGCGTGGAGTGAAAAGTAAACTGCTGCATTGATTTGCTATAGTGCTCGTTCCCAAATTGTTCCCGACTTCATGTTCTTCATCGAGGCCATTGAATTCGGCACACAACCAACGGTAGATCATGTCCTTTGTTTCTTTTCTCCTTATTGACGAGGTTCTTCAATATTACATGGGCTAGAATTTATGAGTGTGAGCCCCTCCAAATCATAGAAGAATTTAAGCACAATGAAGGTTGGCACATACCCATAACTCTAGAACCCGTGCCTTGATCCAATGCTGATATGACCTAATTTTACTTTTTTTCCTTTAACTCTTCTCCACAACCCTACATGTACAAAAGAACACAAATGCACACTAATTAATGAAAAAATCTGAGAAAATTAATGTTCAATGTAAGAAAATAATACCTCGTATTACTTAAACAGGAGCACTTATCAAATCCCTAGAACCCCATACAGTCCCACACAGTGTGAGGCATCGAGAGTATCACTTTTCACCGGGGCATAGTGTCGAGAGCTAGTCACGGTTGACCTTAGGTTTGGGACCATGTGTCTTTGGATTTCCATGACTCATTCAAACATCAATTAGGAAGTATAATATTAGTCTTGCACTTGAAACAATAATCCTAGGGTGAGCATTGTCCGGGTGCCTCATCTTCACGTCGATTACCTCTTCTTACTCTCATTGCTCTTCTTTCCTTCTTTTATTTTCTTCAGCATTCTATTACTGATCTCTCTCATCATCGATTTTCTTCATAGCTAAATAGTGATAACTCTTGTTTCTAATCACTATTCCCTATGGATACGACTACCCACTCACCGGGGTAAATTTTATTGCTGCAATGACCCGTGCACTTGCGGAACAATCACGCAAGGGGTGTGTCACTAGGGTTGAGTTTCAATAACAAGAGAGTAATGCCCCAGGATCATTCTTATGTGCTCGAGATACTGACTTGAGTCTATTGCCTACCATGGTACATTCTAAGATCCTTGTCGGTGCTCCAAAGCTCTATTGCATCTACGGCTCTCAAATGCGCCAAGTTTTGCTAATGTAACTACGCGCTTCATACACGCCAAGTTTTGCAATTACCAAGGGTAATCACAGCTACAGTAATCCACACACATCGAGTTTTACACAAGCAACCATGCAAATCAAGCACGCCAAGTTGTGCAACACATTACAAACACAAGAACACTTTAGAATTCCACAGGTATTAGAAAACAAGTAGTCAAAGTATAAGAAGCAACATATTTCACAATCCTAGGGCACCGTGGAATGGTTAGCCCCTCATGAATTTATGCAATTAAGAGTAAAAGCTAAGTGCAAACAATTGAGAAAACATGACTTCCCCCTTCTACAAAGATCTCTTCAGTTGTATAACAAGAATTGCATGGAATGAGCAAACTCCACTTCTCCAGCGTAACTAGCTCAACCTTGATCCCCTTAGCTCCTATGGTGATGGCTGATCATCATTCCCTAGAAGGCTCCTCCATTGGAGAAGAAGACTCCCCAAATAAAATATGAGATGAAACCCTAAATGTGGGAGTTAAAAAGGAACTTTCGAGCTTGACATGGTCTAAACACGGTGGTGCTCAGACCATGCTCTCCTTAGGCTTCTGAGTGAAAAGGGGCTAAGCATCATCCAAAGATAATCACGGGGAGAGCATGGTCGTACTCTCCTCACCGTGCTCTCCTCATGCTCAACTTGAACACGCCCATGAAAAGAGCACGCAGACCGTGCTTCCCCTGATTATCTCCCATCCAGAGATAATCACGAGGAGCAAGCATCCTCGTGCTCCTGCTGAAAAGCAAAGAAGTCCCATCTAGAGAAAACCATAGGCAGACACCGTGCCCCTGCTTGCATTGGACACTTAGAGAAATTGTCTTCTTCATGTTATTTTGTCCCTGATTTCACTCCATATGTGTTATAAGCCCTAAAAGCTTGCACGAAGTACAAACATACCCAGAGTAACATCATTCATAAACAAAAAATGCTAAAAGACAAGTGAAAAAGTGCATTGGAGGTATGTAAAATTCAATATGAAATACACTCATCACACATCTCAAGGAATCCCCCAATATTACTATTGGGATCCTCATCTGGTAATCAATGGAACTGTATTGAATTTTAGATCATTTGTACAAAAGCAGTATTGAGCTCAAAGTTGTCTACTGTAACTGGTGGGCAGAATATACTTAATTGAGAAACATCAAGAGTGGGACGAGTATAATCAGAAAAGGTCCTATGTCGGTTGCCTTGATCTTCCATGGTGTCAGACTGCTCAGCCACAATACTCACTATCAAAGATCCTACCTCATTTAGTAAAGCTATTCTTAATCGGTATTTAATCACTCTTTCTATATTGCTCTCACTTTCTACCGGTCTTGTTGACTTTCCCCTTCGATGGCATACACTAAAATAAAACAAGAGAAAAAAAATAATCAGAAAATAATAAAGAAAATAAAAGAAAAACAAATAAGAAAGAAAATACATGGCTAAAGTGACGGATATTCAAGTGTTACTAATATCACTAATCTTCTTAAGCAAGGGCGCTAAAAACTTGATAGGGATGCAAGTGTACATGCCAATTGCGTAATAAAAGTATGCTAGAAGTAGAATGTGTCGGTCAACAAGGAATAAAGTGAATACTAGTAGTAACCCTAAATCTGAAAAACAACCTAAGTGATCATATGTTGTGTGTGTGAACAAAAGTAAATAAAGACAATAAAATATGAAAAATAGTAAGAGAGAAGTCAAGGAAGAAAGTGATATCTGGGCATAGCATCCCTCTAAGGTTATGAAGTGCAGGACGAAGGTTATTTATGCATGCAATCTATTTGAATCGAGTTCGAATATAAAGCAGAAATGCGATTTCTCCTAAAATCCACTCCACATGATTGCAAAGAGCATGGAGATTGCCAATAACTCACTTGGGAGAATTGAGGGAGATGAAGTCTCCAAAGCACCCTATACCCAGGCTAACTCACAATTCCCTCTAATCACACTACGTCTATGTTAGGTGGGTATTTCTACTTGTCATGTAGCACATCGAACATGATAGCTAGGGCTTTCGACTTGTTAGCAATCAAGCATTCAAATACACAATTATATTCAAATAAAATGATTGCAATTAAAAAACAATTAAAACATCAAAGATCCGACAACCAATGTCAAAATATAAACCCTAGAGTTCAACTATACCCAAACATCCACAAACTAGCCCTCCATTAATGGAGGGAAAGCATTCAAGATACAAATAATAGGAGGAAACATTAAAGCCATGAAAACCCCCTTGTTAATCGTGCGGATGAAGAATCACCAGAGAACCACGCATATTGTCAAGGTGAGTTTGACGGCTACGATCTCCAATCCCATTGATTGTGGATCCAAATCTCCTTTCAAATAACCCTTTGAGTGTTGGAGATCTGGCTCCTATCTTCCCTAACTTCGCCCATAAGAAACACTTAAAAGAAAAAAAAAACCAAGAGTGCCCTAAAAATCCTCATAAGTTCTATTTATACTTGACTGCTTATGGGTTTCTTATGGGCGTAGGGACATGCCGTAAGTGAGCTAGAGAAGATGGTCACGAGCCTTATGGGAACACTTCCGACTATAAGTCATATCTGTAAGGTCTTTTATTTGTATTACGGTTGAACATACAACGTAAGCCTTGCCCGTAAGGTCCTCTAAATTGGCTCTGAATGTCTCTTACAAGCATAAGCATACCCACAAAGTCCTCTGGAATTGACTTACTGTGGTAAAGTTTCTCATAAGCTACCCGTAAGCCACCCATTTTGCTTTGTCCTTGTTCAAATGATGCTGAAAGAGCTCCGACTTTATCGTTTAAAGTCTGAAATGCTTCTTTTGGCTTTCCCTCATCCTAAAATGCTACCCTAAGCCTAAGATGTGAAACACACTATATTTAGCATTAAATTCCACAATATGACTTTAATTCATGCCAAATAAGTGTACAAAGTGATATAAAACATATGAATGTTGTACACTCATTACTCACTCAACTGGAAAGTTTTCACACCCTATCTCTAAGTATGCTAACTCCCTCTACTTGCACTATCTCATGAGAAGTGCTTCTCAGCTACAACATATACAATCAAACATCACACAAGTAAATAAAAACAAACAATGCAAAGAAAAAAGAAAATAAGAGATATGATACAAAGTCATGAAGCCCAAGACTTCGCCGAGATCCAAGCCCCCAAATAGTTTTAAGCTATCATCCTGCAGATGTTGAACACAAGGATAATGTTTAACAATAACAAATGATGCATTATCTATTATCAAAACTCTATTGTGCTTTGCTATTAATGATGTACTCCTCTTCTCTTCCTCTTAGGTCCTTACCAATGTCAAGTAAAGGCATTGAATATCTATGACATTTGGTCTTTTCTTGTACATTTACCCATAACTTTGGTCGAGTTTCCCTTGTAAATGCCTTAGCAAGGGCTTACTAAATGCTTTGGTGTGCAAAAGAATCGGGCAAGTGTTGTTATCAACTTGTAAAGGTGAGCATACGCTAACCCATATTGGCCAGTTGGCAATGTAGCCCTGTAGTGTGCTCGCATATAAGGGCACACGGTGCATTGGTTGTTTGAGTTTCGTCATCTTTAAGCAAAGAGACAAGGGTAATTTCATAAATTCTGTGCCCTAAACCATTTTTCCTCTCTTCTCCATTTCTTTTTCCTCATTCTTTTGATTCTCCCCTTGGATGAGGGAACTCCACCTTCAGCTCTCCATACCCTCATCCTTGATAGAGGTTCCATTCTCCATCTTCCTTCTCCTTTGGGCTTGGCAATATATGTAATTCCATTCTTTTGATTCTCTCCCTATTTCCTTCTTTGCATTTCTATCTTGGATGCTACACCTAGGCCTTATAATTCATGAGCATGGAGAACCTTGTTGATACCCATTTCTTGATTATTAGATAGTTGAAGTTGTCACCTTCCTTCTCGTCAAAACTTTATGAAACCCTAAACCATTCTTGTCATGAAATCATGGGTACCGTAGCATTACAGTAGCACTAAGAAATTCTTCCCCTTTCTCTTGTTTCCTTGGCTTAGAATAGAGTTGACCTCCATGGAAATTCTTTGGAATTCCTTGGACTCTAGTTTAAGTCAACCTGAGACACTAATAGAGTTGCATCACATATAGATTTAGGGTTTTTCTTTTATGCATCTCTTCCTTTTTTTTTCTTTGAGATTTAATACTGCATATCATCCTCAGACAGATGGCCAATCAGAGCGTACAATCCAGACAATCGAGGATATGTTGAGGGCTTGTGTTTTTTATTTCCAGGGAAGTTGGGACAAGCATTTACCTCTGGTAGAATTTGCTTACAACAACAACTTTCATGCAAGTATTGGTATGGCTCCTTATGAAGCTTTCATGCAAGACTATGCTATTATATCTTTCTATTGATGCTAATTGAGTCGAGGAAATCCTTAGACTCACGGTCCCAAACCTAAGGTCAACCGTGACTAACCCCAACATTATGCCCCGGTATTAGGATTCACAACAACCCTTCACTCTATCGCTCGCACGATTAAGTCCCAGGGGAGTACATCTACCTAAACCTCACAATACGTGGGATTGCATTAAGTTCTAGGGATTCCTAGTGATTAAACCTGTTCCTATGTGTAGTTCTAACCCTTTGGTCCAAGAGGAAGAACCCTAGTCTAGATTAAGCCCCAGTGCATAGGATTTACTTCAACCCTTCACTCTGTTACTCGCGTAACTAAGCCCCAGGGGAGTTTATCTACCTAGCCCTTCACTCTATCTTGACCGCTAATAAATCAAGGAAACGGAGGTAGGGAGAAATCACACCGGAAGAGAAAGGGGTACATCGCTACCTCACAACTCTCCCTCTCAACCCTCTTCAATCTTGAATAGTCTAATCCTATAAGAGTTGTCACACCTCCAAAGGAAAACTTAGATTGCTCTCAACCCTAGTGTCACATCTAAGGGAAAACAATAGCAAAATAAAATCAAGATTGAAACTCAATTCTTATTCATCAATAATGGAAAAGCAAAATAACAATGTCAAAGAAACATGATAACCCTAGAATTTACAAGTCCGAATACCCACAAAGGGGTTTAGCTCCTCATGGAGCTATACATGTTCATCAATGTATGAAATAAAACACAAAGTAAAGACATAGATGAAAACCCCCTTGCGTATGGTGTGGCCGTGGTCTTGTGCGGCCGCCGGACGTCGGTGACGATGCCGATGACGCGCTCTAAACCTCCACGAAGTCCTCTCCAAAACCCTAGCCGCACTCCCAAAAGTTTGGGAGAAGAATAGGTCAAAAGATATCTCAAAAAGTCTCCAAATCGGGCTTTTATAATGTGGAGTCGCGGCTTTAAATTTGCTGAAAACGGGATTTCACACGCCCGTGTGGAATTTCCACATGCCCGTGTGAAGTTTCTGGAATTCTGATTTTCGGCCGACTGTGAACAGTAACTTGAGACAACTTTGAGATTTAGTACTGCATATCATCCTCAGACAGATGGCCAATCAGAGCGTACAATCCAGACACTCGAGAATATGTTGAGGGCTTGTGTTCTTGATTTCCAGGGAAGTTGGGACAAGCATTTACCTCTGGTAGAATTTGCTTACAACAATAGCTTTCATGCAAGTATTGGTATGGCTCCTTATGAAGCTTTGTATGGAGATAAGTGTCGAACACCTCTCTGTTGGGGTGAAGTTGGTGAGAGGAAGTTACAAAGTGTGGAACTGATCGAGGTAACAACAGATAAAGTGAAGGTAATTCAAGACAGGTTAAAAGTGGCTCAAGATCAACAAAAGAGTTATGCTGACAACAGGAGAAGAGACTTAGAGTTCCAAGTGGGTGATAAAGTTTTCCTGAAGATATCACCTTGGAAAGGAGTAATATGGTTCCGTAGCAGGGGAAAGCTGAATCCTCGCTATATTGGGCCTTTCCTGATACTTGAAAGAATTGGGCCAGTGGCATATAGACTACAGTTACCACCAAAGTTAGAGAAAATCCATAATGTATTCCATGTTTCGTTGTTAAAGAAATATGTGTCAGATCCATCGCATACACTTGAAGCACCCCTAGTAGAACTTCGAGAAGATTTGACTTTTGAAGTAAGGCCTGTTCGTATCCTTGACCGATTAGAGAAAGTGCTTCGGGGAAAAGCGGTACCAGTTGTAAAAGTACTTTGGAGAAGTGATTGGATTGAGGAGTTGACTTGGGAACCTGAACAGTTCATGAGAGAGAAATATCCTCAATTATTCAGTGAGTTTGGTAAGCTGAAATTTTGACGACAAAATTTCTCTAAGGAGGGTAGAGTGTTGTACCCTGTCCTGATTTTAGACCTCAAGCCTATTTAGATTTTTGTGCATACATTAGGGGTAAAATAGTCATTTACCACTAATGGCATCCTTGCATATTTGCATAATAGCTATAGCGTGAAACTAGCCGAAAACCAGGGACAATTCGGTCTTTTGGACCCATTTTGATTTAATTCTTCTATAGAGGGCATTTAAGTCTTTTGCTTTAAAATTTAAAATAATCAAAAGAGAAGAGACCAATGATCAGGCCCTTCTTTACTCCTTTTCTCCCTTACTTTCCTTTTTCTTAGCCGACCACTACCTTCAAGATAGAAAATCTCCGGCGAGTTTTCTGGCGAACCAAACCTTCTCCTCTTCCTCTCGTCCTCTACCATACGGTAAGCTTTAATCCAAGTTTTTCTTCCCATTTTTTTTTCTTGTGTTTGTGGGTTTTTAGAATGTTTTTCAAACCCTAGATTACTACTTGGATCTTGGTATTTTTAGGCTTAAATTGAAGCCATTGCATGATTATTGTTGTGTGAGAATGTATTTGGTGAAATTTCTGAATTTTAATGCTGTAAATTGAGAGAATCTCTTGTATTAGGTTCGGCTTACTGTAGCATGTTCTTAGTTACTGTAGCAGTTTCCGAAATTACTGTAGCACCGGGAAAGTTTGATGCTTTCTGGTATTTTCTTGATCCTTATTGAAGCCCTTCTTACTTGGGATCCATTGGAATTAGTTTTATTTCGGTTTAAGGTCGTTTGGGTCCAAAATGACGATGTTTTGCCCTAAAAACCCTAGAGTTTTATGTTCAGTTTGCATAATTACATATGCATGCATTTCAACCCCATTCATGTGTTCATTGGTCTTAGAATTCCTGCTTGTGTTTAGGTGGCGAAACGTCTTCCAAGGGGAAGGAAGTCGCCAACCAGTGAGCGCGTCTCGAGACGAGACGACTGGTTCTGTGAGTGGTTTAAATTTTAATTTCATAGATTTAATATGAGTATTATCGTATTTCTTTATGTGTTTTATAATATAAATTTGATAATATGGTATTTATCTTGAAAGGAGCATGTTTACATGTGTAAGTATTTTTTTTACGAAAATGGGAAATGGTTGATGTATATTCCCGTGTTTAAACTTTGTATGATGGAATCCCTGAGTTGGGAATTTGAAATGATTTTATTATTGAACTTGATTTTGATGGTGACTACGGACTTTAGTCCGACACTGCAGTGGGGGTCCCACGATCCAACCTGATGGGAGGCGGCGTGGTTAACCCTGAATTTACCCTGGTCAAGAGGTGCGTAGAGCCATTGACAGGGATTCTTTTATGTGAGAAACCCGGGGTCACCACACAGGGAATCTCAGTGGCCAACACCAAGGAAGGAAACATTTTACAGTTTTAAAAAAGTTTTAAAACACCTTGGTGTTCCCGTAGCTAGTCGCGACCACGATTAGCTTGGGAATTGTTTGAGGCCAGCCTGTATTTTTAAACCATGCTCTATGTGTTGGAAAAAGGTTACTTACTATTCTTTTAGCAATCATTATGTTAATTGTTAATCTGTTGAATACTTGAGTTCATGGAACTACTTTTACATGTTATTACTATTGTGATAAATTTGGAAATTTGAAATACCTTATTACTCTATTATATCTATGCTGTCACCACTCACTGGGTAACACCTGTTACTCACCACTCTCTTTTTCTCCTTTCTCAAATTGCGACGTTGGACTAGGTTGTGCTGGACAGCCAGTGGAGTGACCTGTCGGTTCTCATTGTCTAAGTCTGTTCGTAGTGTGCATGTGAACTTTATGGATCCACTAGACTTGGTCTTTTATATTTTGTTTTGGTATTTGTATTTTCTGGTTGTATTTGCAACCCTGGTTTATGTGGTTGTTAAGTTTCTACTGGATCTAGGGTCCCTAGTGTAAGGGAACCCTACTACTATTTTTATTATTCGGTATTGTCTTGTTCTTCAGTTGATTGTGTTAGCATGTTTGTGTTGAGCCTTACGGTAACCTGAAGGTGGGGCTGTCGTGGGACCCACTTCTTGTTATCGTGGCGATTGCCACGTGTCCTGCTAGGTTTGGGGCGTGACAACTTACAAATGCTTTTAAATACTTGATAAAATTATTTCATGTCTTCACCACATTTGAATCAATGCTTTGTTGGTTTGAAATGGTTTACTATGCTATTATTCGTATATGAGATCCATAGACTTATGAACAAGTATTACCTCAATTTTAATTGTATTCAAAGATTGGGATTATTTGTGAAACCAATCTTTCCATATAACCGTGCATTTGATACTCTATGACCATTGATAAGTGCCCGTGTTTAAGTAATACGAAGTGTCAATTTTTTACATTGAGCATTACTTTTCTCAGATTTTATCATTGATTAGTGTGCATTTGTGTTCTTTTGTGCATGTAGGATTGTGGAGAAGAGTTAGAGAAAAAGTAGCAAAATTAGGTCATGTCCGCGTTTGTTGAGAAGTTTCTTAAACCAAGCAAGGATCAAGGCACGGGTTCTAGACTTGTGGGTGTGTGTCAACCTCCAATGTGCTCGAATTGTTCTATGATTTGGAGGGCACAAAGGCAATCACACTTATAAATTCTGACCCGTGTAACATTGAAGAACTTCATCAATAAGGAGAAAAGGAGAAACGACATGATCTACCATTGGTTGTGTGCCCCCAATTCAACAGCCTCAATGAAGAACATAAAGTCGGGAATAACTTGGGGGTGAGTACTGTAGCAGTTTACTGTTTACTGCGCACCAGAAATTGATTTCCAGAAAATCCACACGGCCGTGTGGATACCCGATTTCAGCCTTTAAAAAGCCACGACTTAGATTTATTTAAGGGACTTTTCGGCCTATCTTTCGCCGAACTTTTGGAGAGCTCGTGACTAGGGTTTGGAGAGGATTTTGGAAGGTTTTAGGAGTGTTCTATAGCATCAACATCGACATCCATTGGAAGATAAATATTGGAGGAGCTTTCGCCGGCATCGATTCGGCGAGGTGTGCCCTAGGCTTGACAAGGGACTTGGCAAAGAAGACGGAGCGGCTTCACAAGACCATCGCCATGCATCATAAGGGAGTGTTAATCATGTTTGTTATGCTTGTTCATACATATACTTTGATGATTTTGTATAGCTCCATGGAGAGCTAAACCCCTAGTCAGTATTCGGACTTGTAAACCCTATGATGATATTGTTTCTATGACTTTTATTATGCTTTCTTAATTGATGCTTTTAATTGAGTTCCAATCTTGTATGATAATTGCATTGATTTTCCCTTAGCCATGACACTAGGGTTGAGAGTTATCTAGGTTATCCTTGGAAGGTGTGACAACTTCTATAGGATTAGACTACACGAGATTGGAGAGGGTCGAGAGGGTGAGTCGAGAGATAGCAAAACGTCCCCTTCCCTTTTGGCGTGATTTTCCCTACCTTTGTGTTCTAAGAGTTCTTTGCGGTCGAAGTAGAGCGAACTGCTAGGAGATGAACTCCCCTGGGGCTTAGTTGCACGAGCAACAGAGTGAAGGGTTGTAGTGAATCTTAGTGCTGGGGCTTAACTAAGATTAGGGTTCTTTCGCCTGGACCAAAGTGTTAGAACTATACGTAGGAACAGGGTCTATCACTTGGAATCCTTAGAACCCCAAACAGTTCCACGTAGTGTGAGGTTATAGGAGATGGATTCCTCTGGGGCTTAGTTGAGAGATCAACAGAGTAAAGGGTTGTAGTGAATCCTAGTGTCGGGGCATAGTGTTGGAGCTAGTCACGGTTGACCTTAGGTTTGGGACGTGTGCTAAAGGATTTCCATGACTCATTAGACATCAATTAGAAGGTATAATACTAGCCTTGCACTAGAAGCATTAGTCATAGGGGGAGCTTTGCCTAGGTACCCCATATTTGGATTGATTGTTTCCTCCTTACTCTTTGCTTGCACTCTTCTTTCTTTCATATTTCTCTTTCTTTTATTGCACACACATTGCATTCTCTCACCACCATTATTTCCATACTACCTAAGTAGCAATTTCTCTTATCTTGAATCGCTACTCCCTGTGGATTCGACTACTCTTTCACTAGGGTATTATTACTTCATCAACCCATACACTTTCGGGGTGTTGTCAACCATGAAAATGGTTTTCACTCATGCAATATAGGTTTGTCATGAATGTGGATATGATGAAATGCTTGGATCATGATGTGAATTATTTAGGCAATTAAACATCTTGAAAACAAACACGATGGTGTTGGGCTACGAACATGATGTTCTTAATAGGTTTCAATGGTGACAGGAGCTTAGCCCTACCTACTGCAGTAGGGGGTTGTTAGGGTTCATCTTATAAAGGCAGTGTGGAGGACCCGATTATATGTTTCCCTCTCAAGAAGTGAGAAGAAATTCCCTGAGTGAACGATAATGTACTGGGAACCTGGAGTCAACACACGTGGTCTCGATTACCCAACGATAAGGGTATGAGGACCTTGACAGCTCCAAACCTAGCCGTAGCAATGGCTAGAATTTGGAGAAGCTTTTTGGCTACTACTCTTGTGATGGATGTTGTATCTCTGTTTTGGAAAAACAAATGATGTTTCCAAGTGAAGAAAGCTTTAATTGTGAACGTCTTCAGGCCTTTAAATATCCTTTGAAAGAATGGTTTGTTGATAAGTTTGTTAAGGATTTTTATCATAATTTTATTTGAAGACAGCATTATGCTAAAATCTTTATTCATGGATGTTGGAATCTTAACTTAGTTTCAGAATGCCAAAATGATTATTATTCTTGTTCTAGAACCTCTATATACATATATATCTTTTTTTAATGATCTAATACTATATGTTATGCTTGTAAAATCTTAATTACTTGGATTTTATGATGTGGTTTAATATACTCAAAATAATGCTAATCCACTTACTAAGTCACTTTGGTTACTCACCCAACTCCTTACTTTCCAGGCTATAGCTTTTAGTGGCACTTTGGCGAGATGAAGTGCTTGGCAATCACTTGTTTTGTCTTTCTTCATTTCAAGTCTTAGTATATGATTATTTTTTTCATGGTTACATTGTATAAGGAAAATGAATCCACTAGTATCTTTGGTTCAATGAACATGTATTGGTTGCTAATGTATACTCTCTACAAGTGCATGGGTTGTATGAAGTAATAAAATGGTACCCCGAAGGGTAGGGTTGTTGAACCACAGGGACTGGTACTCTTAGTACTAATTTCTCTTATAATATCTAGCATGATCAAAGATTTGAGCAAAGAAGATAACTATGAACCTAACAAGGGGAAGGATGACATATTAGGGATGGAAATGAACTAGGTGAGAAACACAGAAATAGAGCAGCACCCCGGACTAATTCCCTAGAGAAACATGTATTGACTCTTCTACAATGACTATTAGGTACATCATATGGCTTCTATGTGTGCTCTAGAAGCAATGTTTCATCTACGGTACTCAAATACGTCAGGTTTTGCAGTCATAACTATGGGTATCACACGTCAAATTTTGTAATCACATAATGGCAACTATAACTACAACACTCAAACATATGTCAAGTTTTGCAATCACAACTATGCAAATCATGCACGTTAAGTTATGAAAAGCAAGGTTTAACATAGGAACAAACAATAAGACTCCATAGCCATTGCAAAAAAGTAAGTCAAAAAACACAAACTCCAACTTTATAGATCTCGGGCATCAGAGAAAGATTAGCGCCTCATTGTTACACACAACAAGAAGAAGAATCAGAAAACAAAGAAGTAAGAGTCCATGAACTCCCTTTTGTCTCTTGAATCTCTTCGATCATGCTCTGAGGAGTTCACATAACTAAGTTCCACTCCATTCATACTCTAGAACCTTAGATTAATCTCTAACCTAAGAAAAGTGAAAGGGAAAAAGGCCAACTGACTCCCCCAAGAGGAGGAAGAAAAAAAATCCCCTCAAAATGATCTAGATCTGGCTTAAAAGGTGCTTTTCAAGCTCAACATGACCTAAGCACGAGCGTTCTTAGGCTGTGTTTTCATAGAATAAAAAGAATGAGAATTTTCTCCAAAGTAGTAAAAAACAAGGCCTAAGCAAGGTCATTGATGAGTGTACAATGTTCATGTATTTCATATTAATTTGTACACTTAATTGGCATGTATTAGAATCATATTGTGAAATTCGATGCTAAATACAGTGTGTTTTGTACTAAACATGCTTAGGGCAGTGTTTAAATATGAGGGAAAGCAAAAGGAAACATTCTAGATCCAAACGATGAGTTTAGAGCTCTCTCAACATCATTGTATTAAGGACAAGGAAAACTGGCTGGCTTACAAGCAGTTTACAGTCATCCTTACGGCCGTAAGTCAATTCTAGAAGACCTTAAGACATGCTTATGTTCGTAAGGGGAATTCAAAGCCAAGTCAAAGAACCTTGTTGGCAAGGCTTATGCTTGTAAAGATGACCGTAAGGACCATCCAAGGGAGCTTACGACCACAGCATATGCCTGTAAGGACAGTTGTAAGCGTAGAACAGTAAAGCTTATAGTAAAGCGCTTATGGCTATAAGCTAGACTGCAACACAAACAAAAGACCTTACGGATAGGGCATATGGACATAAGTCACCCCGTAAGACTCACGACAATCTTCACCAGCTCCCTTACCGCCTTGTCCTATTGCACATAATCCGCCTGTAAGCAGTCGAGTGTAAATAGAACTTATGAGGATTTCTAGGGCATTCTCTATTCTATCTTTTTATTCTTTTGGGGGCGACTTTTGGAGGTGAGGTTGAGGAAGAAAAGGGTCAAATTTCTAGCACTTTAAGAGCGATTTGGAGAGGGATTTGGTCCTACATTCAAGGAGGTTAAAGATCTTAACTGTCGAGTTCATCTTAAAGGCGTGCGTGGAGGCTTCTTTGGTAACTCTTCCTCTTCGGGAATGAAAAAAGGGTTTTCATGGATCTCATGTGTTTCTCTATTCTTTGTATCTTGACTGCTTACCCTCCATTAATGGAGGGTTAATTTGTAGATGTTTGGGCATAGTTGAACTTTAGGGTTTATTTTCTTGATTTTGGTTGTTGGATCTTTGATGCTTTAATTAATTCCTTTTTTCAATCATATATATCTAATTGTGTGAATGAATGCTTAAGTACAAATGATGCAAAAGCCGTAGCTATGATACTTTGTATTACTACATGACGAGAAGAAATTCCCACCTAGTATAGACTTGCACCAATTCAAGAGGATAATGGGTACACCTCTAGTTAGAGGACCTTGTCTCTCACAATCCTTCTAAGTGGATTGATGATAATTTTCAAGCTCTTTGCAATCATGTAGAGCTGATTTTAGGAGAAATCACATTTTTGCTTTGTATTCGGATTAGGGATAATCTCTCTTCAGGGGGAGATTATCTACTTAAGAGATTATCATTAGTCTACAATAATATTTCATAGAGTGTTAATCTTTTGGGTCAAATAGCATTGTATATTTAGACAACTATTGTCCTGTGCTTCATAACCCTAGAGGGATGCTATGCCTAAAATCGCTTTCTTCCTTGCTTTCTCTCTTGTTATTCTGTATTTTATTGTTTTCATTTGCCCTAGTTCACATGCAGAACACTTCACTATTTAGGCTATTTTTGGATCTAGAGTCATTATGACAACACCCTTTCGAGTGCCCCAAAAGTGCACTGGTTGTCGAAGTAATAATACCTTGGTGAGAGAGTAGTCGAATCCACAAGGAGTAGTAATTCAAGACAAGAAAAATTGCTATTTAGCTAGTGTCGAAATAATGGTGGTGAGAGAAAGCAATGTGTCTGTAATAAAAGAAAGAGAAATATGAAAGAAAGAAGAGTGCAAGCAAAGAGTAAGGAAGAAACAATCAATGCAAATATGGGGTACCCAAACAAAGCTCCCCCTAAGACTAATGCTTCTAGTGCAAGACTAGTATTATACCTTCTAATTGATGTCTAATGAGTCACGAAAATCCTTAAGTACACGGCCCCAGCGGAATCCATCTCCTGTAGCCTCACACTACATGGAACTACTTGGAGTTCTAGGGATTCCAAGTGATAAACCATGTTCCTAAGTATAGTTCTAACCCTTTGGTCCAAGCGAAAGAACACTAGTCTCAGTTAAGCCCCAGCACTAGGATTCACTACAACCCTTCACTCTATTGCTCATGCAACTAAGCCCCAGGGGAGTTCATCTCCTAGAACTTCACTCTACTTCGACCGCAAAGAACTTTTGGAACACGGAGATAGGGAAAATCACGCCGAAAGGGAAAAGAGACGTTTCGCTATCTCTCGACTCACCCTCTCGACCCTCTCCAATCTCGTGTAGTCTAATCCTATAGAAATTATCACACCTTCCAAGGATAACCTAGATGACTCTCAACCCTATTGTCACAGCTAAGGGAAAATCAATGCAATTATCATACAAGATTGGAACTCAATTAAAAGCATCAATTAAGAAAGCATAATAAAAGTTATAGAAACAATGTCATCCTAGGGTTTACAAGTCCGAATACCCACTAGGGGTTTAGCTCTCCATGAAGCTATACAAAATCATCAAAGTATATGTATAAATAAGCATAGCAAACATGAATAAAATCCCCTTGTGATGCGTGGTGATGGTCTTGTGAAGCTGCTTCTTCTTCTCTACTAAGTCCATTATCAAGCCTAGGACACGCCTCGCCGAATTGATGCCGACGAAAACTCCCCCAATAACTATCTTCCAAAGGACGTCGATGTCGATGGCGTAGAACACTCCAAAAGCCTTCCAAAATCCTTTTTAAACCCTAGCAGCGAGCTTTCCAGAAGTTAGGTGAAAGATAGGTCAAAAGTCTCCAAAATAAATCTAAGTCGCGCTATTTAAAGGCTGAAATTGGGCATCCACATTGCCGTGTGGAATTTCCACATGCCCGTGTGGATTTTCTAGAAGTTGATTTCTGGCGTGCAGTGAACAGTAAATTGCTACAGTAATTTGCTACATTATTTTACTCCAATAAACTGCTACAGTACTCGCACCCAAGTTGTTCCCGACTTCATTTTCTTCATCGAGGCCGTTAAGTTGGGCACACAACTAACGGTAGATCATGATGTTTCTTCTTTTCCATGTATTGACAAAGTTCCTCAATGTTACACGAGTTAGACTACATAAGCGTGACTGCCTTTGTGCCCCTTCAAATCATAGAACCATTTGAGTACATTGGAGGTTGGCACACACCTGCAAGTATATAACCCGTGCCTTGATCCAAGAACTCCCCAACAAACGTGGACATGACCTAATTTTGCTCCTTTTCCTCTAACTCTTCTCCACAACCCTACATGCACAAAAGAACACAAATGTACACTAATCAATGATAAAATCTGATAAAAGTAATGCTCAATGTAAAAAAATAATACTTTGTATTACTTAAACATGAGCACTTATCACATTACTAGTACTCACTTTATTCCCTTTAGACTGACACTCTGTACTTATGCACACTTTATTATGCTATCTGCAAGTACACTTGTGTCCTTATCAGGCATGCTTCAGTTGTGCTTCCCAGAAGCATGACCGTGTTTTGGTTATCTCTTCTAATGAATCTCTTGAATAACCGTGATGAGCACGGCTAATAAGCATGCCCCGTGTTTAGATAATGCTTGCCTTGGAAACTTAAAAATGTTGTGTTTCTTTGTCGATTTTCATTCCAAATCTCCTTTTAATGTTTCCAAGACCTGTTTAGATGCACAGTTAATCGCAAATACCCAAAGTAGTATCAAATCACAATAAATAAATGCTAAAAGATAAGCTAAAATCATGAAAGAGGTATAAAAATATCTATATGAAATGCACTCATCAGTTGCATACTTGTCCTATTAGAAATATTGCTTATACCTTGTGACTTGTATTTCCCCTTAAGCTTTATTTTTGTACTTTATGAATTTTTGCTTCCCTTGTGCTCCTATATTGTTCCATGTTTTGATTAATGTTCATTTGGGTCTATTATATTTATTGTGGAAGCTCAGGAAATTAGTAAGCCTTGTGGCAGTTCAAAGGTTGGGTAGTGTTTATCCTTCCTTTGGTTACCGCGACAGTTGTCATAAGCATGTCATGTTGGCCAAGGCATGATAATATCATTGCTGATCTCTCACAACGCCTCCTTGGAGTGCTCCAAGCCTTGCCCATTTGGTCTTGCTTCATGAATGACGATAAACTATCCTCTCTAGAGGCTTAGGTGCAAAAGCCACCTTGAAAATTACAGCGACTTTTATATTTGCCCTAAATTAACAATCTATAGGGGTCTATCCACTCCCCAATGGATCAAGGCATCGATCACTTGTATGTGCCTTTAGGAAACTACACGTACATGGGCGATAGACTATCCATTAATCATGGATTAGGCCATGTATTCTTCTATCTTTCTTATCTTGGTTGTTTTTCTTCTCCTATACAATCCATGGCCGTTGATGGCAATCTATGAGCTTAGATTTGCCTTAGGTGCTATCTTTCAGCTTGTACTTACGAAAAAGGGTTGTTTTCCCCTCCTTTCTCTCCCTTTATATGTTACATGGCCTAAGAATCAAAAGGCAACTTTTTAAACTAAAACTGGCATGGAATCACACATAACATACATGCAAAGTGCCATAATATTAACCTATAAATGTGTATAATGTAGCACTCATCATTTAGCCACAGATTATGAAGATGATCAAGAAGCAATTCATAAGTACTAAGTCAATGAGATAAAATATAGAAAACACTCCCTTAATCTCTATAACGAAGAATACTTGATCCCTTTGAAGCTTAATGAAGAACCAAGACCTTGTTACCTTGAATCTCTTCTCTGGCAACTCTTTTCAATTCCAAGTTTCTCTGTTTTAAACACAACCAAATTCTCCAAGAATCATGATCTCCAAGCTTGAATGATGATGGTGGCAGCCTAAACCCTTTCTTGAACTCGTCTTACCCCAAAAAAAAAAAAACCATGTTTGTTCCTTAAATAGTCTGACATGCAAAGGTCGTGTAATTGGAGGATGAATTAGAGCATTATGGGAGCTATGTTAGCCCCAAGTCAATTCCCCTTGTTAGGGTTGTGCTTCTTGAATTTCTTCATTTGGCTTTTTTTTTTTTTACCCCAAAGTGCACCAAATTCATTCCTCTTGCTTAATGTGTTCACCAAGTGACCTAAACATGAAAAATAACTAAAATATGCATCAAAGTGTAAAAACATATACATTCGAGCACTTATCATACACTTTATTACTCGATATGTTGCATGCACTTGTGCTAAGTGGGTATTATGTATGCCACACATCATCTAGTCATCTTTCCTGGTTGCTTCTTGGAGGATATTCCATGGTTCCTAAACTATTAGTCTTGTCAACAAGGATGAGAGAAAAGAGTTGCCAAGGTTGGTCTAAGTCTTTGGTTAGAGATAAACTCTCCAATACCTAACTAGTTCAAGGATCATCTAAGCAAAAGGGAAATGGAAACTAAGATTAGAATGGTTTAAGTCCTATAGCAATAGTAGTTATGAATTGATCTCCCTTAGATGATGGTTGGGCACACTCCGCTGGGCCTATGCTAATGGTGTTGAACTAGCAAGTGTACTAGTCACTCAATTAATATAGTAAGTGTCCATCCCATGACTACTATCAATACTAATACTAACTTCTCTTGCATTATGTAGACTATCAAACAATCATGATTTGTCATGATGATAAAAACTCAACCAAACTATTCTCCACTGCAATTCTAATCCAACATGACCTCATTACTTGGATGAGTTTTTCAATCTATTAGAACATGGAGATTCCTGGACTATATTGATAACTTTCTCAAATACACTAACAATTAATTCCATAAGATAGATTGAAATCTCTTTTTAAAGTACTCTCTCTCTATGGTTGCATAACCCTCCATTGATCCTTTGATTAGGTTTAACTCTAATCTGGAAGATTTGCAACATCCAATCTCTAGGCACACCATCAATTCCTACTAACTATAGTATATCGACATGAAAAATGATTTCTCAATCTCAATTTCACAAATCAAATATGAATTAAAATTTTCATTATATATAATTCAAGGCAAGAAAGAAAGCATAGTTGAATCTCAATAAAACCCTACATAAAACCGATATCCAAGAGGTCAAATTACAGATACATTCCTGGGTTCACCAATTTCTAGATACCTAAGGTTATTTAGTTCCTCATCATAGAAGAAACACACATCTAAATCAAAGAGGGAACAAGAAAATACTAGAAACATGATAAACTTTCTTTCGGCTCACGGGCTTCTTTGATTGATGGAATCCTTTCACTACACAAAAAAACAGTTTTAGAAGCGGTTTTTAGACCCTATAGAGGCGGTTTTAACCGCCTCTATAGATTTTGTGTTGGTTTTTTCACCCACCCCTAAACCGCCTGGTATAAAACCGGCTCTAAAGTTTAGAGTCGGTTTATAGCAACTGTTGGGGTAAATTTTATTTATAGAGCCAGTTTCTAGTAATTAATTTTGAGGCGGTTATAACCGCCTCTATAAAAATTAATATTATTTAAATACTAGACATACCTTTAGAGGCGGTTATAACCGCCTCTAATACCTCAAATACTAATCATACCTTTAGAGGCGGTTATAACCACCTCTACTGCCTCAAATGTTTAGATACTACTTATACCTTTAGAGGGAGTTATAACCGCCTCTACCGCTTCCTCAAATGTTTAAATACTACTCATACCTTTAGAGGCGGTTATAACCGTCTCTAATACCTCCTCAAATGTTTAAATGCTACTTACCTTTAGAGGCGTTTATAACCGCCTCAAAAATTAATAATGTTAGGTACTACCAAATCTTTAGAGGCAATTATAACCGCTTCTAAAATTAATAATATTTAACCACCTTAATAATTTCTCACTTAATTATAACCACCTCACAAAACCTGTTCATAAACATATATAAAAAAAACTTTTAAGCTACAAATAAATCTTGGAAAACAATCATAAGTATTATTATAACTTCATTTTCATTGACTGATTGGCAAATCATGATCATCACAAGGATAATGTATTTTGTAAGTACACCATAAAGAAAACTTAGCACCTCTAATCTATCTCAATTACAATTGTTTATATGTACAATTTTTAAGTACCAAAAAAATAATAATAACACCATCTTGTAACTCCGTAATCTTCAAACCTCTTAATCTTGAATCATGAGTTCTCCTACATAAATAAACAAACATATATAATCAAATAAAAAATATAATTGTAATTAAACATGAAATTATAAAAGAATCATAAAATTCTTTTGTAATTTCATACAAACTACTAGAAAAATCATTGTAAGTAAACCTTTATTTGTTAACTTTATAAGTGTCAAAACTCAAATGCACTGCTCTCAAATATTGCAAAGAAGCTAATGCTGCTATGATCAAAAGGAACTGAACTAATAAACAACAGGATGATCACATTAAACAAGCAAAACTTCGACTTACAAATGCTCTAGGGAAAAATACTCAGATGTCCTCAGGGCCATTGACGTCCTGGAACAACCATTTGTTTTTGGTTAGATGGATTCAACCAAAGATGCCAAAATGCAGGTAAGAGATTCATTCATTACTGTGTTCTCAAGAACAATACCATCTGGAATTTCAAGCTTCTTGCTGGATTTGTTGCTGATTGTCACCTTGCTCTTTGATTAAGTACATGAGAAAATGAAATTAATTTACGTATCATGAAAAGAAGAAAGATTTTATCATGATAAGAACATCAAATGCAACTTTCTTTTCTTGTAAAAGAAAGGACAATACCTTGCAAACCATAGCGCACTAACCATAGTGCACCAAACCATACATCACAAGAAACCTTCAAGTTATCAAAATCCACAATGCTCGGAATGGACTTGAACCGGCGAAGGAAATCACCAACCTGCAAGATGGAAAAGAATAGCCAACATTAAGTGCACATGGGTAAAAGTCTAATCTCTGATTCTAAAGAACATCATCTTCTACCTTCTTATATTCAGGACCTAATTCGATTGTGGGGTTCGCAGGGTTTGATCTAACTTGGTTGCGGGTCACAAAGCCATCAATGAGAGTATAGAGATCTGACTGCAAAAGTAGCATACAATAAATCACGCCAAAATCACTAGTCATAATCAAACTTATAAGACAAAATTTTGAATTAAAATGTAACCTGGACTAGCAGCAAGTCTGATGTTGCTTTCACAGGGAGGAAGCGAGAGCGGGGAACATTAATCCCAATAGCATGATTGAAGAACTAGAAACGACAAATAGGGGTTTTTTGCGCAATTAAAAGATAAGTAACTTGGCAAAAAAAATTGCAAATTTTTACAATTGCCACATGATGCTTACCCGTATTGTTGCACCAGCTGCAGTTTCAAGTTGAAGAACTTTCACACCATTCGTTTCCCGGAAATTTCAGTATTTTTATTGTTACTGTCAACTCTATGCATGCCAAAATTAAACAAAAAATAGTGCGTTATTTATAAAGGAAAAATGGGAGCTCACCTTAAGGTTAGGAATGATCTCCATTTTAAGTGCATTCGCCTGCACAAGTCGCTTGACAGCCTTCATGTTCACCCATCTGTTTCAACACAATGATTAGGATCCATTTACATAAAATTTGACACTAGAAAACAAGAAATGGAACATACAAGTTGTTTGTATTGAAGATCTTGAATTTTTCAATTGATTTAAACTCATTCACCTGAAACAAAAGATGAAAAAATTATTAACTACGAGGTGCATAGGATTACAACCATCTATCAAACAAAATCAAAGGAGTGCTTTCATAATTAAATTTAGGACAAATAATAAGAGATCAAAGCTTACATGTGCATCAGGAACTTGTGCAATCTCGAAAAGCTGCACAGGTTAACAAGGTCATAACATTAGTCTAACTCAAAGGACTTTAACAGAATCATAATACTAGAACAAATTGCAAAGAACATCATAACTAGTTAATAAAATTAAGGGAGCAAAGAAATTCAAACCTTTAATCGAACTAGAATGATGCCAATTTGATTACCTTCCCATGAAAGTACTTGGAAAGCTTTTCATCAAGTGATCGCCAATTTGGAGGCCTCATCCTTTCAACAGTTCTCATTAACTAATATGGTGCCCCTGGTTTTTCCATTAATCTGAACAGGCAACACGATGCTTGAATCTTTCAAATACTTAGCTCTGGCCTGTACTCCAAGTAACAAAAGGATCATTGTCAGAATAAATAATAAATGAATAATCTGTATCTTAGAGTATATAATTATCATTCTTCTTCCGATATTTAAATCATAATAATTAATGGAACAAGTTTAAATCAATAATACATATAACTGGAATGAATACAACACAAATGGAAAAAGAGGAGAAAGCAGAACAGATTTTCAACTAAAAATCTGTCAACCATTCCTTGAATTTGATAAAACTCAAGTTAGGGAAGCATAAATACTAACAATTTGGTATCCCGTAAGGAATTATCTACTCTCAACCTTCTTCTTTTGATTCTTTGTTCAGTTTCGATGACATGAATCTACGAGGTTGACAGTACCTAACACCATCAATTGAACAATCTCTACCAAGTGAAAAAAAAGGAAAAAAAGAAAAAGAAAAAGAAAATCCTTTCATCCATTAAGGGCCTGACATTCCGGTTATACATGTGAGCATTCAATATTCAGCATTCACCCACCATTCAGGCTAAGGACAAGATAGGCCAGGAAATTGCACCATCATGGTGATGTGAAGACCTGATCACTGGTACACGCCTAGTAACACTGCATGTTTCATTGAGACGAATAGCTTAAACCATCACCTGATAGGCCTTCTACAAAATTTGGTTAAAAAAAAGTTTCAGTTTAAAGCAAAGTCAAACAGTATATTTTCATCAACCTGAGTTAAGTTCAATAGAAAATTAAATCCAACGTAATTTTCAATCAAAATTGAACAAGGAAAATAGTCAAAATTCTCACCATGTGAACCATTTAACTATTTCAATGCATACTGATGATGTTTGGTTATGGTTGTGTTTTCCAATAGTTTAATATCAATGAAATTAGTAATTATCAATTAGTCTCTTAACCTCATGCAATCAATTAGTCCTCCCAGTGCAATAACAAATTTTTCTTTTTCATTTTCAAATATAGGTTAAATTTTCTTTATACTAATCTTGCTACAACATATTTAGTCTAAGGAAAAGCATGAAAAAAAAGTTATCAGTTAGTTTCACGAAATCATAACTAATCACTATTAAACTAAATTTGACATGTTAAATACTACAAAAGTGCCCCAGGAATAGAATCAACCCAAAGCACTGCCTTACATCACAGATCCTTTAAACTAAATTAGTAGACTAAGAATTCGCAAACTACTAAAGGAATTCTACTTATTTTAGCATGTTGCTAAAGTGAGCAGGAATGCTAGAAATTAAAGAAATCATAGCACACATCTTAGAGCTTCTCTTGTCAGATGCGAAAAAGCCTGGCAAGTGTTCTTGTGGATAGCACAATGTTGCTGCCAAAGAACTATAGTTACAAGATTTACACTGAAATATATTTTGGCTAGAGAAATCATGCCTGAATACCCAGATTAAACTGATATTGAATATACAATACTTCTCTAACAGACCAAGCACAAACCATGCCCGAATAACCCAAATTATAACCTTAAGAGAACAAGGAAAAGTCAAAGAAAAATCAAGAAAAAAACCTTGCCCTTCTTCTGACTCAGAGATCAAGACCCACACAATCCCTAAAACCAGGATCTAACTTAACAAAACTCAAAGACAACGAATCAAACCTTAGTCCCCCAAAATAAAACCACATTAATCACATAAAAATAGAATAGTAATTCAAATCAAGTTTGCGGTGAAAATCTAAACACCATACCAACACAAGACCCAAGAATCACAAAAACAAAATCCAATTAATCATGACAACAATTCAAGAGATTAAAGTCCTGATCGAAACAATACGAAAGTATTACACCGCAATAGCCTATAAAGTCAAACCAAACTACAAAAAAAAAAAAAAAAAAAGAAATGAAACAAAGTCAATAAAGAATGCTAAACATCTCCCTAGATCGGAAACATAGAAAAAATGAATCTAGCCCATCAACACACAAATTCAACAAATCAAAACACTAATTACATTCAAAACACAAAACAAGTCTAAAAAGTCAAAACTACACCCGTTCTTGCAATGCAAACTCACAAAAAATCCCGAGAAAAAAAGGAATCCAACAATCAAAAAACAAATTCATACTATTAAACCCCAATCTCATATCAAAACCAAAATATTCACAACAAAATAGGGGGGGAAGGTCCTTGCCTTCAAGTTCTAGAGCAATGAGGTGGTCGATGATGGTGATAGCGTCGGGGAGTAGATTGGTCTTCACTTTGAGCTCAAGTAGCGATTGGAGCACCTTGATGTCATATGGATCAGAGGTGAGGTGGCCATAGAGTGAGCGGACTTTCTCATCGTCGGTGAGGGATTTCGGGAGGTTCTCAGATTGAGAGATGGGGGCGGCGGCGAGGGCTGGCTTGAGAGGGCGAGACTAGTTACCGTGGCGCCGGAGGGGATGAGGGTTCTGAGAGGGTTGTCATGGACCTAGGTTTGAGGGTGGCTCGAAGAGGGGGAGAGGGTTCGGGGAGGCGAGCATGAAGAGGAGAGGGTGGACGAACTAGGGCGTGCGAGCGAGAGCGCGTGCGCGCGAGAGAGAGAGAGAGGGTTTAATTATTTTTTAAAACAAATTTAATGCAGAGGGATTTAACTAAACCGACTCTAAAAACATAAAAAAAATTTATCTTATTTTCTTAGAGGTGGTTTTTCAAAACCCCTCTATTCATTTGACTCTAAAACTCAAAAATGGTGTTCAATGCTTAATCCCCCGCCCACCCCCCCCCCCCCCCCCCCCCCCCCCCCCCCCCCAGTATCACCACCAAGGATCACTCTACTCGTAGCGCCGGTCTATTTTCCTCCTAGAATTGCCTCTTGAAAATCTGAAGAATAACCTCTAAAAATCTCACAAAAACTCTCACAGTGCTACCTTTTATAGATACAACAAAAAAGAAAAACGGTAGACCACAGTTAACAACACACCTGTGTGCTTCAGTTGCACAATACTTGGATCAAAACTCTGGATAAAATATACAGGCATGTAACTTATCGGGTTGAAGAACACGAGCAGAAATATGTTTGTGTATCTCTTAGGATGAACTCCTTTCTTCAACTTTGTCCTATGCGATTAATTGAGATCAAGAATATGGTTTACACGGCTTGAAGCACATCATGTTCTTGGGGTATTACTTTCTAGAGCTTCAATTCTACTTTAAAATAACTATAAATTGCTCCATCGGTTCCTTTTGCTCTCAATACGTAATTTGTGACCTGAGTACACAATAGATACAAATTTAGTACCAGAAATTACCAATTTAGTGAAAAGGACAAATAAAATGCTTCAACAAATTATCTAAAATAATGTATAATCAAGTACTTATTAATAGTCATCCATTTATAGTTCGTTCTTCTAATTGATTAGGTAATGTCTTCTTTGGGAATTCATTTTCCCTACCAGATAGTTAATCATATGTAAATGGCTTCGATGATGCTATATCTGTCCAAATATTTTGCCCAGTATTAAAATATATTAAGTTTTCATTCTTGATATAACTAGTGGAGATGGGAGAAGAAAAGATAAGGTGATAACGAATTTACTTTTCTTAGGTCACACCTAGGAGTGGTCCATTCGCATAGTGCCATCAATTACGGGAGAATGCCACTATGAGAAAATAAAAAAATTGAATTCAAAAACCACATCTTTCCATGACCGTCCATTTACAAGATTTTAAATCTATTCGCCCATCCATTCACTTGCTTGTAAATTTTTATGTCACCTCACTGTGTATATCACATACCCCACAAATTATTGCCCCAATTATTAAGTTGGGCGGTTAGTATGGTAATTATCAATTTTGATTTTCTTTAAGTTATTAAAATAAGCTCAGTTTAATAGTTCACAAATTTTTTATCTGAAATAATGCTACTGCATTTTTTTTACAAAGGCGATTGCATTTTCTTTCTAATTTGAGTAATTTTTAACTAGAGAAAGCTTAGTGAGTCAAATAATTGAATAACAAATAATTAATGAGCATACTTGACTATATCCTATTGATTATCAGCTTAATATAAATAGATTGAGAGATTGATATAGTACGTGTCCATCTGAAAGTGTTTGTGAACTATGAAATTACTATTAAAATGATGTACGAAAACAATGACGAATATTTGTTTATTAAGGCTTGATTGTGTTGCAATCTGAGCAAACACTAGAAACACCACCAATGTTCTTCCCTTTTTGGTTTGCTTGTGGATGTAGTTTGAGGAGGGTTCATCATCTTTCTCTACAATCTCATCTTTGAAGACATCCAGTTTGTATGCTCATGATATGTCCATTCATGCTCAATGTTTGATTCACTGGTCATCAGACTTACGAACTTGTTCTACATCTTCTGAAGAGTAAACTGACGTAATGGAGAGATAATGGAAACTAGAATTGAAAGGGAAAAAAAAAAGTGATATTCAAGGATGCTTATTGGGTACAAGAGGTACAAATAATATACGTTTATTCAGTCGAAATTGTTAAAAGTGTGATTGAAGATGATGGGTTATCTCACAACATGGTGAAGCATGGTCAGAGCAGGCGCGGCATGGATGAAAATGAATGAGTATGGACATAGAAGTGGTTGTGAAGAAGATGGGAGTTGATACAGTACAAGCAAGGCTTTGTACTGATGAGAATGGGACTGTATGGTAGCTGTGTTTTGAGTCTCTGTTTTTGTTCAAGTGGAGTCAGTTAAGTTAGTTGGTTTATAATGTATTTTAATGCTAGATATCTCTTGTTGTCAACACTGCCCAATGAGAGAGCAGTTTAGCTAATCGTGTACCCAATAGGATGTTAGTGGAGGTTATCAGCCAATGGCTAAGCAATGGGTGTCGTGCTGTCTGTTTACTTTTTGTTTTTTAAATACTAGTAAAGACTAGAAGGTGATTGGTGCTTTTTACACTTAAAAAGTCATCCTTTGCTTTGCTCTTGCCTTGACTGTGATGATCCATTGCTAAGTTCTTTCAAGCATTTCATCAAATACTATATTTTCCACTGAGCATTCTAACAAACACTTGCTTCTTTCTCTTGTTCTCACAAATTTTAGCTCCAACAAACTGGTATTAGAGATTGCAGGTTGAAGATGACGTCCACCAACTCCAAGGACTCGCCGGTGACCCTCTCTCAGACCTCCGTGCCGGTATTCACGGGTGAAGAATACGAGAGGTGGAGTCTTCGCATAAAGACTGTGTTTAGATCCTTGGAGTTATGGGATCTAGTGGAGAAAGGGGTTGCTGAGTCGAAGGAAGAGGCTGTTGAGAGGGAGAACAAAAAGAAGGATGCAAGAGCTTTATGTCTAATCCAATAAGCCGTCGACGGTCCCAACTTGGATCGCATTGTCGAAGCGAAGA
Source organism: Dioscorea alata (assembly GCA_020875875.1). Classification (NCBI taxonomy): domain Eukaryota; kingdom Viridiplantae; phylum Streptophyta; class Magnoliopsida; order Dioscoreales; family Dioscoreaceae; genus Dioscorea; species Dioscorea alata. The sequence continues at coordinate 19,243,465 of CM037028.1, read as the reverse complement.
CTGCACACGAAGCATGGGAAATCTTGAAAAAACAATGCCAAGGCACCTCCAAAGTCTTGTCTGTGAGAATAGACAAAACTTTGAGACCTTGCAAATGAGGGATGATGAGGAAATCCGGGAATATATCTCCCGGGTCATCTCCATCGTCAACCAAGTGAAGGCACTTGGTCATAAACTGGCGGAGTCTGAAGTGGTTTCCAAGGTTCTTCGAAGTCTAGCACCAAAGTTTGATTGGGTTGCAGTGGTTATTGAAGAGTCCAAGGAGATATCAACACTCTCCCGTTATGATCTCAGTGGAACTCTTCAAGCACATCAAGTGAGGGTGAATCGAACTACAGTGAAGATAGGTGAGAAAGTTCTTCATATGAAGAGTGAGCATTGACACACCCCTTGCATGTGTACCACAAGTTCAAGGGTTGTCGAAGTAATAAAGTACCCCGGTGAGAGGGTAGTCGAATCCACAGGGAGTAGGGATTGTAGACAAGAGAATTTGCTAATTAGCTACTGTGAAATACGGAAAGTAAGAATAAGATCAATATGTGTGTGCAAGAGTAATTAAAAGAAATAAGAAAGTAAAAGAGAAATACGGAAGGTAAGAGAGTGCAAGCACAAAGTAAAGAGAAGAACAATCAATATGAATAAAAGGATACCCGGACAAGCTCCCCCTAGGACTAATGCTTCTAGTGCAAGACAATGTATTATACTCTCCTACTGATGGTTTAATGAGTTGTGGACATCCTAAAGCACACGGTCCCAAACCTAAGGTCAACCGTGACTAATCCCAACATTATGCCCCGGCATTAGGTTTCACTACAACCCTTAACTCTCGTTGACCTATCAACTAAGCCCTAGGAGAGTCCATCTTCCTAAGCCTCACACTACGTGGGATTACTTTACGTTCTAGGGATTCCAAGTAATAGACCATGCTTCTAAGTGTAGTCCTAACCCTTTGGTCCAGGTGAAAGAACCATAGTCTCAATTAAACCCCAGCACTAGGATTCACTACAACCCTTCACTCTGTTGCTCGCGCAACTAAGCCCCAGGGGAGTTCATCTCCTAGCACTTCGCTCTATTTCAACCGCTAAGAACTCTTGGAATACGGAGGTAGGAAAAATCACACCGGAGGGGAAAGAGGACGTTTCGCTACCTCACGACTCACCCTCTCTACCCTCTCCAATCTTGAGTAGTCTAATCTTATAGGAGTTATCACACCTCCAAAGGACAACCTAGATGACTCTCAACACTAGTGTCACATCTAAAGGAAAATAAATACAAGAATCAATCAAGATTGGAACTCAATTAAATTCATCAATTAAGAAAGCATAATAACATGTCAAAGAAACAATATCATCTTAGGGTTTACAAGTCCGAATACCCACAAGGGGTTTAGCTCCTCATGGAGCTATACAAATCCATCAATGTATATAAATAAACACAAATCGAAAACATAGATGAAAACCCCCTTGTGTAGTGTGGTTGTGGTCTTGTGCGGCCGATTCGTCTCTCCACCAAGTCCCTCGTTAAGCCGAGGATACACCTCGCCGGATCGGTGCCAACGAAAACTTCCCCCAATAGCTATCTTCTGACGGGCTTTGATGTCGATGCCAATGACGTGCTCCAATTCTTCACAAAGTCCTCTCCAAACCCTAACCGCGACCCTCCAGAAATTAGGCAAAAAAGATCCTGAAAAAGTCCGCCAAAAGGCCTTTAAATAGTCTGAGTCGTGGTTGGAAAATCAGCTGAAATCGAGCATCCACACGGCCATGTGGAATTTCCACATGCCCGTGTGGATATTCTAGATTTGGTTTTCTGGCACGCAGTAAACAGTAACCTGCTACAGTAATTGCTACATTGAATTGTTGCGGTAGCCGATATAGTTAAATTGGGCACACAATCAACGGTAAATCATGTCGATTGCTTCATTCTCCTCATTGGCGAAGTCCTCCAATGCTACACGGGTTAGACTTTTGTGAATGTGACTGCCCTTTGTGCCCCTCCAAAGGAGGTTGGCACACACCCCCAAGTCTAAACTCGTGCCTTGTTCCTTGCTTGGTCCGAGAACTTCCCAACAATGACAAACATGATCCAACTTTGCTCTTTCTTCACTAAGTTTACTCCACAACCCTACAATGTACAAAAGAACACAATTGCACAATAATCAGTGATAAAATCTGAGAAAAGTAATTCTTAATGTAAGATAATAATACTTTGTATTACTATAACACGAGCACTTATTAAGCATGTTGGCTCAAGCCAAGGAAGAGGTGGAAACTCAGGAAGCTCCTGGAGTGACAACAGAGGCTGTGGAAGATAGTTCACTCACGGGAGAGGAAGAGGCCGGGGTGGTCGAGGAAGAGGCTTTGAGAATAGAAATCAAATACAGTGTTTTCAGTGTAAATGATTTGGGCATGTGAAGGCCGAGTGTAGAAGTAAGGAGAAGCAGCAGGAGGATGCTGGTCTAGGAACAAATGAGGAGGACGTTGGGAACCTCTTCATGGTAGGCAATGCAATTGAAACTTACTCAAATTCAGTTTGGTTATTTGATTCGGGTTGTTCGAATCACATGACAGGAGACAAAACACTATTTAGCAGTCTAGATGAGTCATTGAAGATCAGTGTTAAGCTTGGAGGCAACAAGGGAATGAAGGTGCATGGAATTAGAGTCGTGACAGTACACACTTAAGGTGGAGACCAGAAAAGGTTGCATGGTGTGCAATACGTGCCAGGTCTCGCTCACAACTTGTTTAGTGTGGGCCAATTACTTACAAGAGGCTTCTTGGTGATGTTCAAGGATAACAGGTGCATTATTAGCAACAACAATGCAAACAACCAGGCGATTGTGATCACAAGAACAAAAAAAAAACATGTTTCCTATTGACATTACAAGCATGGAATGCTTGAATGTGGCTGTAAGGAGTCAATCAAGTGAAGAGTTGTGGCATCTGTGTTTTGGGCACCTGAATTATTGGAGTCTGGTGTCAAAGGGTGAAAGGGATGCCAGAGCTTAAACACAGCAAGCAATGTGAAGACTGTGTGTTGGTAAAGCAGGCAAAGTGCAGCTTCTCAACTGGATCATCTCGAAGAGCAACAGCACACCTGCAGCTTGTTCATATGGATCTATGTGGTCCTATGAGTGAAGACTCTCTAGGTGGAAACAGGTACTTTTATCTATTAATTGATGATTATAGCAGGTGGAGTTGGGTCTATTTTCTCAAGGAAAAGGCAGAGACCTTCAAGAAATTCCAAAGCTTTCATGCCGTGGTGAAGAGGCAGACAGGAAGAAAACTTCAGACAATTCGAAGTGATCATGGAGATGAGTTCTCCTCGCAAGAGTTTCAAGGATACTGTGAGAAACTTGGCATCAAGAGGGAGTTCTCGGCACCATACACACCACAACAAAACGGTGTGGTGGAGCGCAAGAACCGAACAGTCATAGAGATGGCCAAAGGTTTGCTCAAAAGTAGTGGCTTGCCAATAAAATTCTGGGGTGAAGCTATATCAACAGCTGTACATTTGATCAACAGATCACCAACACAAGCATTGAATGGGAAAACTCCCTATGAGGTATGGCATGGAACTATACCAAATGTAAGCTACCTCAGAGTTTTTGGGTGTATTGGTTTTGCTCTTATTCCCTCACACAAGGTTCAGAAGCTTGATGATAAATCAGAAAAATGCATACTGGTAGGCTATTGCTCAAGGTCCAAGGCCTACAAATTATACAACCCACTCACTTGCAAAGTTATAGAGAGTAGGAACGTAGTGTTCCATGAATGCTCTCGATGGAACTGGGAGTCAAACAGTCGCAATGCTCAAGAAATTCAGGTTGAGAATGTTGATAAGTGCTCGTGTTATAGTAACATGAAATGTTATTATCTTACATTGAGCATTACTTTTATCATATTTTATCATTAAATTGTATGCATTTGTGTACTTTTGTGCATTGTAGGGTTGTGGAGCTAGTTTGGAAAAAAAAAAAAAAGAGCAAAGTTAGATCGTGTTTGTCGTTGTTGGGGAATTCTCAGACCAAGCAAGGAACAAGGCACGAATCTAGACTTGTGGGTGTGTGCCAACCTCCTTCGGAGAGGCACAAAGGCAATCATATTTACAATAAGTCTAACTCGTGTAGCATAGGAGAATTTCACCAAGGAGGAGGATTGAAGCAATCGACATGATCTACCATTGATTGTGTGCCCAATTCAACGGTCTCGATGAAGAACGATGACTTCAGGAGCATTTCGACGAGAGACTACTGTAGCAACAATGTAGAAAATTACTATAGCAAACTACTGTAGCAAGTTACTGTTCACAGTTCGTTGAAAATCAGCAAAACAACAACTTCACACAGGGCGTGTGGAAATTCCACACGGCCGTGTGAAAATCCCGATTTCAGCCAATTTGAAGCCACGACTCAACACTATTTAAAGGATCTTTTCGGACTTTTTTTGGATCTTTTCGCCTATCTTCTGGAGGGTCGCGGCTAAGGTTTGGAGAGGACTTTATGGAGGTTTGGAGCACGCCATCGGCATCGGCATTGAAGCCCGGCGGCCGTACAAGACCATAGCCACGCTACACAAGGGGTTTTCCTCTATGTTTTCGATTTGTATTCATTCATATACATTGATGGATTTGTATAGCTCCATGAGGAGCTATACCCCTTGTGGGTATTCGAATTTGTAAACCCTAGGATGATTATGTTTCTTTGACACATTATTATGCTTTCTTTATTGATGAATTTAATGGAGTTCCAATCTTAATTGCATATTGTATTGATTTTCCCTTAGCCGTGACACTAGGGTTGAGAATCGTCTAGGTTATCCTTTGGAGGTGTGATAACTCCTATAGGGTTAGACTACTTGAGATTGGAGAGGGTTGAGATGGTAAGTCGTGAGGTAGAGAAACGTCCCTTTCCCCTCAGTTGTGATTTTCCCTACGTCCGTGTTCCACAAGTTCTTAGCGGTCAAAATAGAACGAAGTGCTAGGAGATGAACTTTCCTATGGCTTAGTTGCGCGAGCAATAGAGTGAAGGATTGTAGTGAATTCTAGTGCTGGGGCTTAATTGAGACTAGGGTTCTTTCACCTGGACCAAAGGGTTAGGACTACACTTAGGAATAGGGCTAATCACTAGTAATCCCTAGAACTTAAAGCAATCCAGCATAGTGTGAGGCTTAGGAAGATGGACTCCCCTAGGACTTAGTTGACAGGTCAACAAGAGTTAAGGGTTGTAGTGAAACCTAATGCTGGGGAATAATGATTGGGATTAGTCATGGTTGACCTTAGATTTGGGACCGTGTATTTAAGGATATCTTCAACTCATTAAACATCAATAGGAGAGTATAATAGCATTGTCTTGCACTAGAAGCATTAATCCTAGGGGTAGCTTGTCCGGGTACCCTATTTCACTCATTGATTGTCCTTCTCTCACTTTTTGCTTGCACTTTCCCGTCTTCCATAATTCATTTTTATTTCTTGTTTCTTTTAATTACTCTTGTATACACACACTGCTTTTGTTTTCACTCTCCGTACATCACACTAGCTAATTAGCAAAGCTTGTATCTTTGATCCTTACTCCCTATGGATTCGACTACCCTCTCACCGGGGTACTATTATTACCGCGACAACCCGTGCACTTTCGGGCCCTTGTCAGATGTCATGGAAAATTCTGAAGATTTGGGTGAGGATGACTCAGGAAGAGGAGTTGGAAGTGATACAACGGCACATAATCCAAACTCTGTGTGCTCAGGACCTGATTCTCAAATTATAAAAACTGATGGGTCACCTGCAAGGAAATCTCGCTCATTGGCCTAGATTTACAGCTTATGTACATTAGCACTACACATTGCTGAGCCAGTAGAATTCAAGGAGGCCGTGAAGTCCAAGGAGTGGCAAGATGCAATGAATAGTGAGATGGCTTCAATAATTAGCAACAAGACATGGGAATTATGCCAGTTGCCTCAAGGTAAGCATGTTGTAGGTCTAAAATGGATATTTAAGATCAAGTATGATGTTGAAGGTTGGGTTATGAGGCATAAAGCCAGGTTTGTGGCCAAAGGATATTCTCAGAAGTTTGGAGTTGATTATGAAGAGATGTTCTCTCCCGTTGCTCGGCTTAACACTATAAGGCTTATACTTGCTCTCACAACACATGCAGGTTGGCCAGTCTATCATTTCAATGTTCAAACTGCATTCCTAAACGCAGAGATGCAAGAAGAGGTCTATGTTGAGCAACCGCAAGGCTATGAAGTTGAAGGAGGTGAGCATCTTGTGTACCGACTGAGGAAGGCCTTGTACGGGCTAAAGCAAGCACCTCATGCTTGGTATGAGAGAATTAACCAACATTTCAAAGAGCATGGGTATGAAAGGAGTGAAAACGAGCACACTTTCTATAGGAAGATGGAGAAGAATGGTGAGAGCTTACTGATTAGTTTGTATATTGATGACATTGTGTATACTAGTTCATCAACTACTCTAATAGCTCAATTCAAGGCTGAAATGGAGATGACATTCAAGATGACAGATTTGGGGAGCATGAGCTACTTTCTCGGGCTTGAGGTTCATCAAAGACATGATGGAATTTTCATTATGCAAAGAAACTATGTCAGGAACTTGCTCAAGACTCTCAACATGGAAGAATGCAAGCCCGTATCAACACCAATGGGGACTAATGACTGTTCTCATGGTATAGATGCAGAGGAATTTGATAACCCGAGGTTGTACAGGAGCCTTGTGGGAAAGCTAATTTATCTCACACACTCACGACTAGACATTAGCTTTGCAGTGAATTATTTATCAAGATATATGAATTGTCCAATGAAGAATCATTTTACTGCTGCCAAAAGAGTTGTGAGGTATATAGATGGTTCAATGGATCACATGCTATGGTTCTCACGAGGTGATATTGGAATTCTGGAAGCTTACTCAGACAGTGATTTGGGAGGATGTAAAGCTGATCGGAAGAGCACAATCGGGATGATCTTCTTACTTGGTTCCAGTCCAATCTCGTGGAGTTCAAGGAAGTAGGAGATCATTGCATTATCCACAACAGAGGCCGAGTACATTGCTGCAACATCAGCGGCCTGTCAAATAGTGTGGCTCAGGAGAATGTTACAAGTTTGTGGAGTTATTTTCAACAATGCAACTAGACTATGGTGTGATAATCAATCGGCAATAGTTGTGGCAAGAAACCCTGCTCATCATGGGAGGACCAAGCACATAGATGTGCGTTTCCATTTCATTCGCGGGTTAATTGGAGATGGAGTGATCTCAGTGCATCATTGTTCTACATATGATCAACTAGCTGATTTATTTACCAAGCCTTTAGCAGCTGAGAAACATGAATCCTTAAGAAGATTGATTGGAGTAACCACTCTTCAAACAAGGGGAGGTGTTAAAGGTGTGATTGAAGATGATGGGTTATCTCACAACATGGTGAAGCATGGTTAGAGCAGGTGCGGCATGGATGAAGATGAATGAGTATGGACATAGAAGTGGTTGTGAAGAAGATGGGAGTTAATACAGTACAAGCAAGGCTTTGTACTGATGAGAATGGCACTGTAAGGTAGCTGTGTTTTGAGTCTCTGTTTTTGTTCAAGCGGAGTTAGTTAAGTTAGTTGGTTTATAATGAATTTTAATGCTAGATATCTCTTGTTGTCAACACTGCCCAATGAGAGAGCAGTTTAGCTAATCGTGTACCCAATAGGATGTTAGTGGAGGTTTCAGCCAATGGCTGAGCAATGGGTGTCGTGTTGTCTGTTTACTTTTTGTTTTTTAAATACTAGTAAAGACTAGAAGGTGATTGGTGCTTTTTATACTTGAAAAGTCATCCTTTGCTTTGCTCTTGCCTTGACTGTGATGACCCACTTCTGAGTTCTTTCAGGTATTTCATCAAACACTATATTTTCCACTGAGCATTCTAACAAACACTTGTTTCTTTCTCTTGTTCTCATGGATTTTAGCTCCAACAGAAATGTTGGAAAATATTAAAAAGCCCACTTTGCATGTATTTTTTTATTTTTTTATTTTTGAAAAAACTTTGCATGTATTTCCAACTTCAACCTCTCTATTCTGGCTTTTGCTAAAACTGAAATCGCAGTATCACCTACTAAAAAACAAATGCCAACTATAAGTTGACAAATGTCAGCTACTATAAAAAGTCACAACTTCAACTCTTATTATCAACATATATTGATAAGAATGAAATCTCAACCAGTACATCAAATTAAACGGCTTGTGAATCTAAATCCCTATTGAAAATCTCTTTGAAACGTGCCATGTGTTGCGCTTTCAAATGCAATAGCAACTGAGACACTCCACTGTTCCGGGGACCACTATGCATCACAAACGCTTGACCCGGAATTCTCATAGATGCGTTTCCTATGAACCATGGTTTCCCCCATCTAAAATCTGCTTCATACAAAGGCAATGCCAAGTCATCCGGCTGAGGAGAGGTGGGCGTGGTGTAGATCCCGTCGTTGGTGTACTCAATGTGATCAAATGAGACTTTGGGTGGTGATGGAGCACGAAGTACAGTGTGATCAAGAAAAGGAGAAACAGAGATAATGTCCAAACCACGCGAAATTTCGGACCATGCATTGATGAAATGGAGAGCGGAAACCCCATCAGTGAACGAGTGGTGCAGGGCACAACCAAGGCAAACTCCACCGCACTTGAACAATGTCAACTTAAAAACCAAAAGAATTATGAACTTAGAACATTAATTAATTATTATCTCTTTCATGCAAATAAAAGAAGCAAAAAACAAAAGGTATAGTGGTTATTTGATTGCTTTTTCTGACTGCAGTTTTCTGTTCTTCAAAATATAAACCTTAAAAAACTTGTTTAATAATATAATTTTTCTAAATTAGTTTAAAAATTAAAGAAATAAACTGTTTTTAAAAATAAAAAATCATGAATAACTCTTAAATGTTTTAAAAATTTTTGTTTTTAAAAAATAGACAACAAATTTTAAAATTTTTATTAATATAAAAAAACAAATAATTAAAGATAAAATCAATCCCAATACCTCCGGATTCATTTTTTTAAGGTCATATTATCTTATAGACTCTCAATATCCTTGTAGTGAAGATTTTTTATCACCTTTTAGGGTGAAATATCATATCTAAGAATACTAAGGCTAAAGACCACAAGAAAAAATGTTACATGGAAAGCTTTCTTAATTCTGACATTCCCCATTAAAATGATAATCAAATGTTTTTTTTTAAGTTAAAAATTTGATTTCTAATTCTAAAATTAATGCTAACATACAAATTAAACCTTCCAAGGTAACGTTGGCAAAACATAGTGATTATATTACAAACTGAATATGACTATATTATAATAATTTTGAACATTGCACTTATGCTTGAACTATTTATATAAATGTCATTGAACATTAAATATATACATTATAATGGCATATTGACTATTATTTATATTTATTTTTCACAAATATATATATATATATATATATATATATAATATATTAGGGCTCTTTTGATAGACAGGTAAGATATATAGACTGGATAGGAGTAGAAAAGGATATGAGCATAATAAGGTCATATACTACCATATGTTTAATGCGCACCAAATAAACTATTAGATAGTATTTTATTATCCTCTTTTACGTTTGAAGTAGACCAGATAATGACGGGATATGATATAAATTGTATGTAAATATTCAAAATTATCTTTTATAAAAACCTAGAATCCATACATATAGCAAAATAAATATATTGGAGACGTATAGGAGTGCTCTTGTAGATGAGGGGAAAGAATTATAAATAAATGAGTGGTCTTGTGGAGAAGTACTAGAAAGAAAAGATCTCCACAAAATGGGCTCCCCGGTTTCCCCCCTAACTACGGGATATTTATTAGCCACCAACTTATGATCCAATAAATTAGTAGGATAAATAAACACCACCTAGAATAGACTAATTTATTAAAATATTGTGTTTTTTTTAATTATTTACCAAATTGTGCATTTCGGTAATTATTTACACAAATATGTATTTTATATTTTTTAATATTTTTTAACTTAACGGATCTTATTGTATTTTTTTTTTTAATATTTAAATTTTATTTTTTACAAAAACAGAGGCCTAATTATTTTTTTAATATTAAATTTTTATTTTATTTTTAAACTGTGGGTCTCCGTAGTTTTTTAAATTAAAAAAAATTACATTCATGTCCTTATAATTTTTATTAATTTTTCTTATAACTTATTTATTGGAGGTTGTTGGGATGAATTATTGGTGGCATGTGGCACCTACGACATTCATGAAAACCACTAGATGAAATTGATCTTAACCATCCATTCCTTATGTGGAGGTCTATATAAACCCTCAAAGTCCCTTTTCTAAAACACACAAATATTTCTGTAAGAAAAAAGTTATAAATATAGAGAGAAATTTTTTTAAAAATTTTTGTCATTATAGTTTTTTTATTTTCTTGCAAAGTTATTTTATTTTTTTTACATTAAATCTAGCAAAATTCATATTCTTGTCATACTGAACGAAGGAGATAACCTTAGTCGAGAAGAACACCGACCAAGGGCCGTAGGGACTTTTGATGAAAGAACAAGCTTCCACTACGATTGCTACTTACTAAATTTTGATCAATGGACTCAGGTATGTTTTTTTATCCGTGTTGACAAGTTAACTTTCATATAAGCTTCCGCTGCTTTTTTTTTGCTTTTTTATTAAAACATTGTTTTCATTAATTATTTACCGAAGTACGCATTTCCGTAATTATTTACAAAAATGGACATTTTATTTTTTTAATATTTTTAAGTTAATTACTTTTTTTTAATATTTAAAATTTATTTTTTTAAAACAGAAGACAGAAAAATAGTATTTTATTTTTATATACATATTTACTCTCACTAAACTCACATTTTTTTTCATTTTCTACAGCAGCCCGTGACCTATCCCTAGAACCATGAGTCCATTCTATTTTGACTGAATCTGAGGAAAGAGTCAAGTTGGGAAGACGGGTTTCAATGGATCAGTTAGATGCGCTCGTGATCCTAGTGAATAGGGATTCCTGGTCCCGAAGGAATTCGACCTAGAAAAATCAATTGCTTTGGTTTACTATAATGGTTCAATCACAACAAGTGAGGAGACGACAATATTTTCATCGGATAATCATTCTTGTTTTTGTATAGAAAATGATATCTCTTTAGCCAATTTAAAGAGAACCATTAAAGAAAATATAGAAATTACAAATGATCAAATAATTACATATATCAAATACTATATGCCTATTTCCTCAGGTCAAGGTAAGATCTACTATCGGTCTTTCAAATTACATAATGACCGAGATGTTCGGATGATGTTTAGTTGCCATTAAGCATTTCATGATGTTCAAGTTATAGAATTGTATGTGTTTTAGAAAAGGGACTTTGAGGGTTTATATAGGAGTTAAGATCAATTTCATCCAATGGCTCTCGTGAATGGGGTAGGTGTCACATTACAGAAATAATTCATCCCAACAATCTCCAATAAATAAGTTATAAGACAAATTAATGAAAATTAAAAGAACTTGAATGTAAACTTTTTTTAATTTAAAAAACTAGCGAACCTGCAGTTTTTAAAAAATAAAAATTTAATATTAAAAAAGTAATAGAGCCCTTTTTAAAAAAAATAAAATTTAAATATTAAAAATGCAGTGGGACACATTAATTTAAAAAATATATTAAAAAAATATAAAATATGCATTTTTTAAATAATTACGGAAATGCGCAATGTGGTAAATAATTTAAAAAAACACAATATTTTAATAAATTAGCCCCTAAAATAAATAAATTTTATGAAATATGTGCCTTAATCGTTTTTTTCTATAGATAGGACAATAAAAGCAAAACTTTGGGCTTTCTCGCTTTAAGACCGCCGCCCCAGGGACATCTAGGATTATTTTATTTGTGCAAATGATTCTAGTGTTATACCATTTAATATGTGGGTATTTTAAAAATGTAAAAATCATGGTTGTTTTGCATTTTAAACATTTTTTTCTTTATAAATTTTATGGGTATTATGCTTTTGGCATTTTTAATCACTACAAAAAAACCCAAATTGACACGTCGGGATGCCTTTCAACCTACTCCAGGGTCGCCGGACTCCGGGGTGAGGTAAAGGTTAGGGCGGAAGCCTTCTCCCCTAAGCTGAGAGCCTCCCTAAGGGCTCAGGGCATAGAGAAGGAGAACAAGAGAGAAGAGAGACTAGAGATGCAGATAAGGAGACAAGGAGAAGATAGAAGAGGAAAGGATTCTCTTTATTTCATGAAGCACAACTCATTTACAAGAACACTCCCAAACTCTTTTCAAGCTCACACAAGCACACTCTTCTAAGCACTCCTTTTTTGCACACTTACTTACAAACACTAAGGGGCCTTATATAGGCTCCAAGACTTGACCATTAAGTAACCATAACTATGGTTAACATGCTAACCATCGTTAGGTTTACCTAACTGCTAGACAAAGATAAGACTTGATAAGACTTTAGTGGAGTACTAATATTCTCCACTAATTACAAGCTAACACTCTTAGCTATCATTCTTAGTACTATATTACTGTATCTACAGTGAATCTACTGTTACAAGCTACCATTCTTACTTTTATACAATAAAAAAAACAAACACCGCCTTGATTTTCAGACTAGAAAAACACTGCTTCAAGTTGGTCTTCTAGACTTCCATCATGTTATCAATGTTGAATTCAGCAATGTCGTCTAAGCCTTGTGGAGATCCTTGTTCTGAATCTGGACTTGGTAGCATTAAGACTGCAGAAGGAATACTGAGTCTTGTATAATCTCCAAACCTGTATTCTCTTGCCCAGGCGTAGATCTTTTTCATGTGAAACTCAGTAGCTGGCATTTGTGAAATGAGATTCGGGAATGGGCAGTACATGGGAAACATGTACTGGTCGACGTACACCTTCATCACTTTTGTTTCCAGCACCATCTGACATTTTTGATTATCAACTATTGTCGGGCAAGTCCTTTTCCAATCAGTTGAAATTGCACACGCATGCCATAACTTCATTTATTTCTTGATGTCTCCTGTAATAATCACATCTTCTAATTGAACATAAGTTATCTTTTCTTGATCAGGCTTATGATGTCGAAGAAGAGTAAGCTTGATATGGTGTCTTGCTTCATCTGGATACCCTTCATCATAACAAGGTGGAATTGAATTTAATTCTAAATTCACATACCCATCAATTTGTGGTCCAAAAGCTTTGAAGAATTTGTGTAATAGATGTGTCAGTTGCCAATAGTTGTTCAGGAAACTTGCTTGCTCAGGACTTGTCAGCATAATCCTTGATAGGTAGCCATGCCTGAAAAGGTCTAATGCCTTGATCTGGACGCCATTGATTTCTTGATCTTTCCACTGGGACATATCAAGTGAACATTTAAGAACAGAAAATCCTTCTTCACATTGGCATTCTGTATCCTTGTGCGCCAATTCTCTGAACACATTTCCTGCTAATGCGAATCCTGCAGGGAATACTTCTCCTTTTGCCAGTTGTCTGAAAACTTCTTGCTCAGAGATAAACTGATTGTATTGTGTTGCCATCAGTTTCTTGAACACCAGTTGTTTTACTTCATCAATATGCTCAGGAAACAGTTCAAGCTTTTCTATTCTTTGCCTTCTATCTTCAATTAATATATCATTCATTTTTTCAGCTTCAGTAGAAATCTCTTGGAGCTGTTGTTGCATCTTTTTGATTTCTTCTGATTTTTGAATTATTTCTATTTCTAGGCTTTTGATTCTTTTTTCTTGATCAACCATGTAATCAAGAGTTTGAGGTTTCAAAGAAAATTTTATATTGGGGTTTGTTGGTAAAGGTAGATGACAATTTTGTGGTGGATTTTGGATTTTTTCATTGGATTGATGAAAATACTTTGCAAGAGAGTGGAAAAGTGGGATGAGGTTTTTTGGGTCGTGTTTATTGGCCCAAAGATTATCAAGAAGAATTTGTTGTGGTAGGTTAAGATTGGCTTGTGTACGGAATTTCAAGGATGAGGTTGAGGGGAATATTGGCAGATTGAGTTGAGGGTCAAAGGAAGATGATTGGTTGTAGAAGTTTTTTCCTGCCATTTTCTGCAAAATAATAAAACCTATTTCAATAATATTTCTTGCATAGCAAGTATTTATCTGCAAAACAGAAACTTGTTAGCATAAAAATTTCTTGCTATCAGAAGCAAGCATTAACCTGCAAAGAAACTTGTTAGTAATAATATTTCTTGCTTTCGCAAGTGTTATGGGAAAAATGATCCAGACTTTCACCATAGTAAGAACGCAAATGGACCTGCTGGTTTTTGCAGCCACAGTCTCACTATTCAGATGAACAAGTCTTTTGTCTTTTGGGATTTTGGTTACATAGTTCCCACAATTAAAGAAAACGCTTATGAACCTGCTGGTTTGGCAGTCACAGTTTCCTCTAATGCAAATGGACAAACTATGGGCTAGTTTTAAATCTTTTATCCTCATAAAGTTATTTAAAATCTTTCTTTTATTTTTATCTTTTCTTCTTCTTTTTCTTGCTCATTGCTTTTTATGTTTCCCACAAAGAGAAAAGAAATGGAAATTCTTTTTGTTGAGTATTTTCTAAATTTAAAGATAATTGTAAATCTTCCATTCCTAGATTAAGAATAGGGTTTGAAAAGTATTTTGGATCTTGTATTCCTAAAGAAGAGGAACATCCTAATGAAATATGGTTTTCAGTTTCAAATTGTTTTAATTTTTCTTGAATATTTCTTATTTCATTTTCCATCATATTAATTTTTTGTTTCATTGTTAATTTCTTTTCCTTTATTCCAATTATTTCTCCATTAATTCTATTTTTTCTTTTTGTGATTAAGTCTATAGAATTCTGTAATGACTCTACAGCTTTACTTCTAGAACGTGAAAGATGATATTTTAAGATTATTTTTTCTTTACATTCTTTTAAGTCTTTTATTATGTTTTCTAATTCTATTGGATTTTCTTTTTGACTTTGTTTCTTTTTCTTTTTAACCATTATTTTCTTGTTCTTCTAGACTAGTATTTCCCTGGAAATTTTCCTGGATTACTATACCTTTTTGTTTAGTTATTTTGTTTTCTTGTATGCTATTTTCTAATATGTTTTTCCCTTTAATTATTTTTCTTAAATTATTTATTTCTTCTCTGAAATTTTCTTCTGCTATATTTTCTTTGGCTTTTTCACTTTCTAGGTCTTTCCTTAATTTTTCATTTTCTTCTTCAAGATTTTTTATTCTTTTTATTAGTTGTTCTATTACATCTCTGTTTATTATATTTGTTTTGTTTTTAAATTTTTCTGATTTTTGTTCTTCAAAACTAAATTGATATAATTATAGGACACATTTCCTACATAAGGATAAGTCACATTTTTTACATGTTGCCCTATGTTTTGTAATATGAAATCTATAACATTTGTCACATTTTTGTTTATAATTTATTTTATGTGGTTCAAATTCATGTTTGCAATTTTCAAAATTTTCTACTTGGTTATATTGTTCTAATAGATATTTAGGATTATCATCTAAATTGTATGTTTGTTTATTCATGTTGTTCTTTTATTCATAGCTTATCTCCATTTCATCATATTCATTTATTAATCTTTGTTTCATAAAACTTAGTCTATTTTGGTTTCTAAGATATTCACTTTGATGAAAGTATTTATATTTTATTTTTGTTGGTTTCCATATTGATTTTCCTTTTTCATCTTTTTCTTTTGTTTTTGTTTTTACTTCTATTAATTTTTCTGCTTCATAATTTATTTGATCTCTTTGAATTATGTAACTTTTGACTTCTCTTAGCCACATACATTTTCTAGCTTTTATTTTTTCTTTTAAAGTTTTATTTTCTTTCATTGTATATTTTATTGAATTTTGTATCATACTGTCTATTATTTTCAAATCTGATGTGTCTATTAAATTTTTCATGTATAACAGCTTTCTATTGATTTATAATGTTTTATTAATGATTTTTTCCATTTTCTTAGTGTTTTTTGTCTATGTTGATGTTTTAAAGGATGTAATTCTTTTCTTAATATATTTTTTGTTATCCATTTCCAATTTCCTTGATTATCATATTCTACTGAATTTACTTCAATTATTGTTTCTGATTGTTGTTGATATATGTTTTTTATTGTTATATAATCTCTTACACATATTAACCAAATTGCTCTTCTGTATTTTATTTGATCATTTATATTTATATTTATTTGAGTTAAATATTTCCTTAAAGGCTTTAATTCATTTTCTATTAATTCTGGATTTTTTACTTCTATTAAGTCCATTTTTCTTTTTTCAGGTTTCTTCTTGTAGTTCTTCTATTACTATTCTTTTATTTTTATAGTCTGACATTCTTACACTAGTACTGCCATCTGTGTTTTCATAAAATTCTGCATTACTAGGTCTTTTTGTTGTTTCAATTTCTATTGGTTGTATATTCCATTCAATTTCTTCTAAGTTTTCTGATGAATAATATTTTCCTTTTATTCCTTTTAAACCTTGATTTTCTAAAAAAGATTTTATTGTTTTTGGATTTAGGATGTATTTTATCCTACAACTGTTTGTTAATTGTCCTGTAAAAGATTTTGTTATACAAATATTTGCTACATTTGGGATCATGTTGTAACCTTTTGAATTTATTATTATTTTTATGTATTTGTAAAATGTTTCTAGAGGGATTAAGAAATTTGGTGTCATATAGATTATTTCTGGATGATTTTCATTCATGTCTATTTCAATTGATTCTATTGTTGCTTTTGTCATATTTTTTACTTGTCTTATGTCAACTAAACTTACTAAGACTTTTGTTCCTAGGCCTTGTCTATGTAAACCAATTACTCCTAGCATCAATAAACCTAGATGGATTAATGTATATCCTGATGATACTAATTTATGATATGATTCTTCTGTTATTAAATCTAAAATTATTTGTTTTTCATCATTTGTACAACAAATTTCCATTTCATCATAATGTTCATATATTTTTGTTTTTAATTCAAACATTCCAAATTTATATAATTCTTCTCCAGGTATTAATTTAATTTCTATGTTTCTTAATTTATCTTGTTGTTCATCGATTGTATGTGTTAATTCTTTTCTTTTTTGATGTTTTATTTGATTTGTATATTTTATATGATTTAAAAGAGAGAATCTTCTTATATTATCCATATTTTTTACTATTTTCTTTTTTGAATTATCTTTAGACATATTTTGTTTCTATTTCTTTTAGATGTTGAGATAATTTAGTTTTCCAATTGTTTAAGAATTCTTTTTCTTCTTTTGATTTATTTTTGCCAATTCTTATTTTTTCCATTAAATATTCTTCTGCTTCATTTAGCCATTGGAATTTTTTATATTTTATTTTATCTTTTAGATTTTGTTGTTTTAATTCCTCTAAAGGATAGTATCTTATTTTTATTAGTTCTATTTTATAAAATTCTGTTGTTTTAAGTAGATGTTTCATTTCTTGGAAATCTTAATCTATATTCTGGTGGTTTTAATAATTCTTCTTTTGTCCATATTTTAAATGGTGTATTTTGTTTTCTAATTTTTGATTTGTTCCTATTTGGATATTTTTTACTTGGTTGCATAATTTATCTATTTCAATTTTATTATTTTCCTTTTCTTTTATGCTATTTTTCACATAGTCTAAGTTTGATAATATAATTTCTAGTTTTAATAGTTGAGTTTCTAAATTATTTATTTTTTTATTATTAAGTCCATTTTTGAATCCATTTTTATTACTTTCTATTTTTAGGATTTTAGTATTAATTTGCATTCATTCTTAATATTTTTCATTTCAAGATTGCATTTATTATTATGTTTATTATCATGGCTGTGATTATAAATATTATTTGTATTAATAATATTTCTATAATTTCTCCAGTTATCATTTTTGATAATATATTTTTGATCTTTGATTTAGTATTTATAGTTGTTTATTTAATTATTTCTTTACTTTGTTTTAATATTTTATACATATATTTATTTGATTACTTTTCTTAGTTTGATTTTAGATATACTACACAAAGTAGTAATTTTAGTTTGTTTTTGATTTGATTTATATATTATTTTTGCTTTTTGCTTTTTGATTATTTAGTTTCTTTTTGGTTTTTTATTTTTTAGTTGCTTTTCTTAAAAAATAAAATTGCTGAAATAAAAGTACTGAAATAAAAGTACTAAAATAAACTGTGCAAGACTGAAAAAGTTGCTGAAATTTAAAGACTGAAAGTAAATTGCAGAAAATAAACTGCTGAAATTAAAATTACTGAAAGTAAAATTTTCACAAAGAAAATTATGAGAGAAATCTTATGCTCAAACAAGATCACCAACATGTAATAGATGATAGAAGTTAAACTTAGTCAAATAACTTATATTGATCCATAATTAATTGAAAGTAAAGTTGCATGTTTTTTGGTTTTTTGGTTTTTTCAAATTTTTTCTTTGCTTTTAGTTGGCTTATATTCATTTCTCTTGATATGATCAAGAATCATGATTTCATCCTTCATATTATGAGTTAACCCTTCTTTTTAATTATCTTTTGTTCACTCTTCTTAATATGATACAGACGCCCATAATTAAGAATTATGATTATATCCTCCATATTGAGAGTCAATCTTTCCAATTTTAAGAGTAGCTCAAGACTTACCTCCACACTCTATCAGACCCTTTCTAACGGCTCTCCCTCGCCTCTTCGGGTACTAGTTGGTGCTCTCCAGTTCATCTATTGCTCACTCTTTCTACCAGTTGGATTTTCTCAATTCAAATATTTTGGATTATGTTTGAGTGTTTAAAGATGGATTATCTCATTCTAATATTTAGGATTATCATTTCATTGGTTGCCAATAATTTTTCCAAAATTTTTAGTTGTTTTTTGTTTTAGGTTTTATGGATCAACATGAAGTTATAAAACTAAGATAAAACTTACTATCTACATGCTGGGGACCCTGTTAAGGGTTTACCCCTGCATAGTTAGAGATTACCTTTTTGAGGAAGGTAACCTGGGCTCTGGTACCACTGTAGATGTCGGGATGCCTTTCAACCTACTCCAGGGTCGCCGAACTCCGGGGTGAGGTAAAGGTTAGGGCGGAAGCCTTCTCCCCTAAGCTGAGAGCCTCCCTAAGGGCTCAGGGCATAGAGAAGGAGAACAAGAGAGAAGAGAGACTAGAGATGCAGATAAGGAGACAAGGAGAAGATAGAAGAGGAAAGGATTCTCTTTATTTCATGAAGCACAACTCATTTACAAGAACACTCCCAAACTCTTTTCAAGCTCACACAAGCACACTCTTCTAAGCACTCCTTTTTTTTTCACACTTACTTACAAACACTAAGGGGCCTTATATATGCTCCAAGACTTGACCATTAAGTAACCATAACTATGGTTAACATGCTAACCATCGTTAGGTTTACCTAACTGCTAGACAAAGACAAGACTTGATAAGACTTTAGTGGAGTACTAATATTCTCCACTAATTACAAGCTAACACTCTTAGCTATCATTCTTAGTACTATATCACTGTATCTACAGTGAATGGTAGACTTGTAACAGTAGATTCACTGTAGATACAGTGATATAGTACTAAGAATGATAGCTAAGAGTGTTAGCTTGTAATTAGTGGAGAATATTAGTACTCCACTAAAGTCTTATCAAGTCTTGTCTTTGTCTAGCAGTTAGGTAAACCTAACGATGGTTAGCATGTTAACCATAGTTATGGTTACTTAATGGTCAAGTCTTGGAGCCTATATAAGGCCCCTTAGTGTTTGTAAGTAAGTGTGCAAAAAAAAAAGGAGTGCTTAGAAGAGTGTGCTTGTGTGAGCTTGAAAAGAGTTTGGGAGTGTTCTTGTAAATGAGTTGTGCTTCATGAAATAAAGAGAATCCTTTCCTCTTCTATCTTCTCCTTGTCTCCTTATCTGCATCTCTAGTCTCTCTTCTCTCTTGTTCTCCTTCTCTATGCCCTGAGCCCTTAGGGAGGCTCTCAGCTTAGGGGAGAAGGCTTCCACCCTAACCTTTACCTCACCCCGGAGTCCGGCGACCCTGGAGTAGGTTGAAAGGCATCCCGACATCTACAGTGGTACCAGAGCCCAGGTTACCTTCCTCAAAAAGGTAATCTCTAACTATGCAGGGGTAAACCCTTAACAGGGTCCCCAGCATGTAGATAGTAAGTTTTATCTTAGTTTTATAACTTCATGTTGATCCATAAAACCTAAAACAAAAAACAACTAAAAATTTTGGAAAAATTATTGGCAACCAATGAAATGATAATCCTAAATATTAGAATGAGATAATCCATCTTTAAACACTCAAGCATAATCCAAAATATTTGAATTGAGAAAATCCAACTGGTAGAAAGAGTGAGCAATAGATGAACTGGAGAGCACCAACTAGTACCCGAAGAGGCGAGGGAGAGCCGTTAGAAAGGGTCTGATAGAGTGTGGAGGTAAGTCTTGAGCTACTCTTAAAATTGGAAAGATTGACTCTCAATATGGAGGATATAATCATAATTCTTAATTATGGGCGTCTGTATCATATTAAGAAGAGTGAACAAAAGATAATTAAAAAGAAGGGTTAACTCATAATATGAAGGATGAAATCATGATTCTTGATCATATCAAGAGAAATGAATATAAGCCAACTAAAAGCAAAGAAAAAATTTGAAAAAACCAAAAAACCAAAAAACATGCAACTTTACTTTCAATTAATTATGGATCAATATAAGTTATTTGACTAAGTTTAACTTCTATCATCTATTACATGTTGGTGATCTTGTTTGAGCATAAGATTTCTCTCATAATTTTCTTTGTGAAAATTTTACTTTCAGTAATTTTAATTTCAGCAGTTTATTTTCTGCAATTTACTTTCAGTCTTTAAATTTCAGCAACTTTTTCAGTCTTGCACAGTTTATTTCAGTACTTTTATTTCAGCAATTTTATTTATAAAAAACCAAAAAGAAACTAAATAATCAAAAAGCAAAAGGCAAAAACAATATATAAATCAAATCAAAAACAAATTAAAATTACTACTTTGTGTAGTATATCTAAAATCAAACTAAGAAAAGTAATCAAATAAATATATGTATAAAATATTAAAACAAAGTGAAGAAACAATTAAAATTAACAACTATAAATACTAAATCAAAAATCAAAAATCAAATGAATCAAAAATATATTATCAAAGAATTAAAATAAACAATAATATGGAATTCTTAAAAAATCTAAAAATGGAGGAAAAAATTGAAACTATATATCCAGGATATAATTGGACAATAGACTTTGAAGAATTACCAGAAGAAATAGATGATATAATATTTCTAATTGAATGCAAATATGATAAATATGACTATCCTATAAAAAATAAAATAGAAGAAACTTATATAATTGAAGAATTAAATACTATTGAAAATAAAGAAGAAACAAACATAATGGAAGAAATAAACAACAAAAATGAAGAGGAAGAATATAATGAAATGATTAGACAACTAAAAGAAATTAATATTGAAGAAATAATGATGAATGTAGAATCAGGAGCAAGCCATAATCCAAATAATCAAAGAGCAGAAAGTTCTAATACAAGACCAATAATAACACCAACAACAATTGAAAGAACAAGTAGAACAACCCAACCATTACAATTTCCATCCCAACATAATTTTAATAATAACTATTATGAACAAAATTATAAAATAAGCAAAGGAAAACCAGATCCCTTAGAAGTTATAAAAACAATGCCAAAACAAAATAATGAAGGAAGTATGCTAATATTAAGTACAATCCATCCTCAAAAATGGCCAGAATTAATAGACAGATGGGAATCAGATGCCATAAATGCATTAGAAAGAATACCTCATACATTAGATTCAATAGGAACAACAAATTTTATTGAAAATCTTTTAGGAACTACTGCAAGAGATTTGTTAAACAGTTGGAAAATAAATTACGCAGAAGAATATCAATATATGGTACAAATGGCAGACAACCCCTATAATGTAACAGGACAAATTAGGCAAATCATTTTAGGAACAAATCCATCCAGAGGAGATACATTATTACAAGATATGGCAGCCAGAGATTTAGAAAGAATTCAAATTAATAATTTTGGAGAAATTGTTCAATTTAGCCAGGCATATATCACCTTAGCAGCTAAAACAGGAAGAGCATTTACAAATAATGAATTAACTAAAAAATGGTTCAACAAACTCCCAAAACCTTTAGGAGATATAATTTTAAGAAACTGGATAGAAAAAGGACATGAAAATTTAACTGGAATAGGACCAGCAATAATGTTCACATTTAATTATCTAAAAGAAAAATGTTTAGAAGCAGAAGCAAACAGACAAATTTCAAATTACAATTATTGTAGTAAAATCTATGTACCAGCACTAAACAATGAATGGAAAAAGACAAAAGGATTGAAAAGAAGCCAATATTTTAAAAAAGGAAGACCAAAACCAAACCATGTTAAAAAATTTAAAACACATAAACCACCAGGAAAATGCAAATGTTATCTATGTGGTATAGAAGGACATTATGCAAGAGAATGTAAAAACTCACAAGTTAAAAAAGAAAGATTAAATATGTATCGAAATCTAGAAATCCATGATGAAATAGATATTGTAAGTATAGACAGCAATGATAGTGAAAATGATAGTGATGTCTGTAGCATATTTGATGGAAATGAAGGGTCAAATTTTTATTCTGAAGACTAAAATATCAAAATGAAAAAACAAACATACAGTTTAGATAATAATCCAAAATATTTATTAGAAAAATATAACCAAGTAGAAAATTTTGAAAATTGTAATCATGAATTTGAGCCATATAAAATAAATTACAAACAAAAATGTGATAAATGTTATAGATTTCATATTAAATAACATAGAGCAACATGCCAAAAATGTGAATTATCTTTATGTAGAAAATGTGTCTTAGAATTATATCAATTTAGTTTTAAAGAACAAAAAATTGAAAAAGAAGAAAACAACATAAATATAACTCATACCAACATAATAGAACAATTATTAAAAAGAATAAAGGTTTTAGAAGAAGAAAATAAAAAATTAAATCTAGAAAATATAGAGCTCAAGAAAGAATTAGAAAATCTAATAAAAGAATCTGGAAACAAAAAGGTAAGAAAAGAAATAGAAAAAATAAAAAAAGAAACAATCAACAATATAAAAATAAAAGAAAAATTAAATAATATACAAGGAGATAATAAAAATAATCCAATAATAATAGAAGATGATGATAACCAAGAACCAGAAACACAAGTAAATGATAACCAAGATAATATAAAAAGTAAAAGCCTAATAACGGAAAGCATAATGACAATATATTATAAAGATAACAATTTACTAAATATAGACTTTATTTTAGAATTTAAAGATAAATTTAAAATATCAGGAAAAGGAATAATAGATACAGGAGCAAGTAAAACATATATAACAGAAAATCTAGTCCCAGCAAAATATAAAGAAAAAACATCTCAAAAAGCAATAGTAAAAGATGCATTTGGAAACCAATTAACCTTAAAAGAAAAACTAATAGATTGTTCCATAATATTAAATAATCAAAAATATAATTTACCATATACATGGATAAAACCAATCACAAATGAAAATTCAATACAATTTTTGTTAGGAATGAATTTTATAAAAAAATCAAGCAGGAGGAATATTTATCCAAGGAGAAAAAGTAATGATATTTAACAAAGCAAATCATTTAGAAACAACAACAAAAGTGCAATCGTTAGAATATTTATCAGAATTAAGTATCCCAATAGATGAAGAAATAGAAATCATAAATTATATAGAATTAAATCAAATAACTCCATTAAAAGATAAAATAGAACCCATTTTAGAAGATTTAAGAATAGATGGAACAATAGGTGAAAATCCTATAAAAAAACATAAATAGAACAAGTGAAGAATGCAAATTAGAAATAATAAATCCGGAAATAAAAATAACCTGCCCAGTAATGAAATCAACTCCATATGAGCAAGAAGAATTTAATAAACACATCAAAGAACTTCTTGATTTAGGAATAATAGAACCAACAAAAAGTCCTCACAGAACTAGAGCTTTCATAGTAAATAAACACAGTGAAATAGTAAGAGGAAAAAGCAGAATGGTATTTAATTATAAAAGACTTAATGATAATACAGAAGATGATAGATATCCATTACCAAACAAAGAAGCATTATTAAACAAAATAAAAGGAACAAATATTTATAGCAAATTTGATTTGAAAAGTGGCTTTTGGCAAGTCAAATTAGAAAAAGAAAGTAGAAAATGGACAGCATTTGTAACACATAATGGACATTATGAATGGAAAGTAATGCCTTTTGGTTTAAAAAATGCCCCCCAAATATTTCAAAGAAAAATGGATAACATATTCAGAAATGATCATTTTATTGTAACATACATTGATGATATTTTAATATTCAGCAATCATTTAAAAGAGCATGTAAATCATTTACAAATCTTTTTTCAAAAATGCAAAAAACATGGTCTTGTTTTATCTGAGAAAAAGATGAAAATAGGGTGTAGAAAAATAGAATTCCTAGGAGTTATCATAGGAAAAGGGGAAATAGAATTACAAAAACATATAGCAAGCAGTATCATAGAAATGCCAGACAAATTAGAAGGATTAAAACAGATTCAATCATTTCTAGGTAAATTGAATTATGCAAGAAATTTCATACCAAATTTAAGCAAATTAGCTGGACCATTATACAACAAGACAAAACAAAATGGAGAAAGAAAATTCAACAATGAAGATATCAAATTAGTCCAGAAAATAAAACAAATTGTAAGCAATATAAAACCTTTAGAATTGCCTCCACCAAATTATTATTTAATAATTGAAACAGATGGTCGAATAGGTGGATGGGGAGCTGTTTTGAAATTTAGACCCAAAAAAGAATCCTTAAAAAATGAAGAAAAAATCAGTAGATATGACAGTGGCACATACAATACTAAAGTAACAAGCACAGATGCAGAAATTTTAGCTTGTATAAAAGCAATGGAGAAATTCAAATTATTTGTCATAGAAAGCAAAGAATTTTTGTTAAGAACTGACTGTCAAGCAATAGTGTCTTTTTATCATAAAAAGTCAGAAAATAAATTATCAACAAATAGGTGGTTAACATTCATAGATTATATAGTGGAAAATGGCTTTCATGTAGTTATAGAACATATCAAAGGAAAAGATAATATCATTGCAGATCAGTTGAGCAGAATTATACAAGAAAGCAAACATGTTTAGACAAAAGACTTGTCCATCCGTATAGTGAGACTGTGGCTGCAAAAACCAGCAGGTCCATTCGCGTTCTTACTATGGTGGAAGTCTGGATTATCCTTCCCATAACACTTGCGAAAGCAAGAAATTTTTAAACTAACGAGTTTAATTGCAGATCAACACTTGCTTGAATAAGCAAGAAATTTTTATTTAACTAGTTTCTTTTTTGCAGATGGCAACATCAAAGAATTCAGCAATTCAAGGAAAAACTCCACTAAATATCACACCCTACCCTTCCATCTTCCCAAAAAGATCCATTCAAAGATTCCGTACTACAAATATTCTTGATCATCAACAGCAAACCATTCTTGATGACCTTTGGGCTACAAGAAACAATTCTCTATTCCTTCAATCCATGAAAAACCTTAGCCAATATTTTCAGGAACAAAATGAAAAACCTGATCAAATAATTCCCTATAACTCCACAACCAAAAATCAACCACAAACCAAAGTTTTCTCTCCACCTGCTGTTGAACATTTTATTGCCCAAGATAGAAAAATTAAAATAATGGAAACAGAAATAGAAGTCAAGAAAAAAGAAATTGAAGAACTCCAAAAGAAATTTCAAAAGATAACTGATGATCATGATGAAATGACCAAGCACATGATCAAGTCTCAAAAGCAGAAAGAAGAAGTTCTGGAAAGGTTTCCTCCAATAATTAAAGATGTACAACAGATCATCTTACAAAAAGTTTTGAAGACAGAATATGAAGACTTTGTTCAGACACAAGTACTTCTCAGAGAAATGGCTAAAGATGAAATACAACCTCTGGGAATGGCGTTCTCAGTAGACCTGTTCAAAGAAGAACCACATCGACATCAGAACTGTCAATGCGAAAAGGGGTTTCTCATAGTCAAAGCATCTTTTGAGCTCTCTTCCTGGATCGACCAAGAAATCAAAGGAGTAGCTCTTAGTTTTGAGAAACTAATGAAGTTTGGAATGATTGGAAGAATAGTACTCACAAAATCCAAACAAGTCAAATTCTTTCAGAAACATTGGAAGCTTTCTTATTTATTGACCAAGATATTCAAGAAGACAAAGTTTCCTGCAGTCATAAATCTAGCAATTACATCAATCCCACCAAGCTACAATGAAGGATATATAGAGGATGCACGACACCGGATTACAGTTGAAGTCTTTTCAAAATCTGTTCCTTATCAGACACACCTTCCACTTGGAGCATTCAAGGAGGAACTTCAACAATATGACACCTCTGTAGCTGAACAAATATCTCTGTGGCGAGCATTCACTTTCCTCAATAGCGGACAATCTTATTACCATCCATTAGCACTTGAAGATGCCACAATGAAGGTCTATGCAAGAAAAGAGGTACTCCCTATTGACATTCCATTTCCTAATCTGAAATTCAACAACTTTTCCATAATCCAACATTTCAAAGATGTCAATGCTCTCATCTCACTTTCTCATATGGGAGATTACTCTACTGGATACCTACCTCTTATTGAAGAAGAAGATGAACTTCCTTTGGGCTTCCCACGAGGATATGACTCAGATCAGTCTCTTCAGACAGATGAAATGACTCTTACTCATCCTGTGGAGAACTGAAGCGGTGTTTGTTTTTTTTTATTGTATAAAAGTAAGAATGGTAGCTTGTAACAGTAGATTCACTGTAGATACAGTGATATAGTACTAAGAATGATAGCTAAGAGTGTTAGCTTGTAATTAGTGGAGAATATTAGTACTCCACTAAAGTCTTATCAAGTCTTATCTTTGTCTAGCAGTTAGGTAAACCTAACGATGGTTAGCATGTTAACCATAGTTATGGTTACTTAATGGTCAAGTCTTGGAGCCTATATAAGGCCCCTTAGTGTTTGTAAGTAAGTGTGCAAAAAAAAAGGAGTGCTTAGAAGAGTGTGCTTGTGTGAGCTTGAAAAGAGTTTGGGAGTGTTCTTGTAAATGAGTTGTGCTTCATGAAATAAAGAGAATCCTTTCCTCTTCTATCTTCTCCTTGTCTCCTTATCTGCATCTCTAGTCTCTCTTCTCTCTTGTTCTCCTTCTCTATGCCCTGAGCCCTTAGGGAGGCTCTCAGCTTAGGGGAGAAGGCTTCCGCCCTAACCTTTACCTCACCCCGGAGTCCGGCGACCCTGGAGTAGGTTGAAAGGCATCGGTAAAATTGGCAGGTAACAAATTGACTTTGCATCCTGTTTGGCACTAAAAAATATCCCTACTTATCGCATTTGTAACAAATATATGTTACTACAGTTTTTTTATTATGATACCAAATTTTGTTATGGTTTTTTAATATTAAGCCAAATATGATCATTGATTTTGGCATGGTTTTTTATATAATATATTTTTGCTAGATTTATAGCATGTGCACAGTTTTTTTATATAATATATTTTTGCTTGATGTATAGCATGTGCTTTTATACAATTTGCGGAAAGGTTATTGGTTACAACATGCATTTGGCACAATTTTGTTATTCCATGAAAAAATATAAATTTATATGATTAATTTTTCTACGATATATTCTATATTTTATATTGATTTATGAGCAAAATCAACCAAAATGTCATCAAAATCACAAATTTAACAACTCTAAGAAGGCAAAACTCAACAAACTTTAACACATACTCCCTTCATCATTTGAGCCTTGAAGAGGGTCATTAGCGACAAGTGTGATGCAAAGTTTTTTTGGCATTGAAGAGTGCTCATCAATATGCGACTACGCCTCCAATGTTGTTGCTCTTGGGGCAAGTCGTGTGAGAGTAACAATACGCATATCAGAGAGGTCAATGCCTTTAAATTGGAGTGCTGCAAGCAACACCATTTCAAATGACTCACAATGAGCCCACTTAATATGCGTCGCATTGCGCTTAGCCCAGGTCCAAGAAAGCTCTCATTTCAAATTCTTAATTTGGTGATGTAGTTGCCCACTTGATTAAGAAGACCGCGAACATAGCTTCTAATTAATTGAAGATATTTGCTTAATTATCTTACCTTTTCCCAACACTCTATTATGTCTTCGGATTCCAATGACTCCCACAATACATTTTGGTTACCCCTTGATTAGGCTTATTTGCAAGGGCTCTGTCAAATTGTTACTGTATTCATCAGAATTTAGATCAATTAATAAAAAAATAATAGATAAATGTTTAAAGTAACTTATAAAAAGGATAAATAAAAAAATATAAACAAAGCCAATATTTCTTTCTACTTCTCCACAAGACCACTCATTTATTTAATTCTTTCCCCTCATCTACGAGAGCACCCCTATATGTCTCCAAGAAAATTATTTTGCTACATACATGACTCCACTACTAAATTATCTGTTGGTCTGAAGAATCAGAAAAAAGCAAAGAAGAAGAAGAAGAAGAAGAAGAAGAAGAAGAAGAAGAACAGAACAGCAGATTCACCAGAAATGTTACAAACTTCTCATCCACATTGCATACATACATGACTCCACTACTAAATGATGAATCTCATTTACCAATAACAACATAGAGAACCAAACAAACTCTTTACCTGCTGACTTGACTCCACTTAACATTCACATGCCATTCACTCATTGGACACAATATAACCCATTCCATTGTAAACATACAGACAGCATACCTTACTTCAATACTGATACATTAAAGATGATACATTTCACAAAAGCCATACTCTAACTGTGAAACTACTTCTCAACTTGTCACGTCCCAGCCCCACAGCGGGGCCCGCTGACAGATCGGCCGCATCCAACAGGGTGGACCCCACTGGGTGCAAAGCCTCAGATTTGACCTGGTCAGAGTCAACCTAACAAGCAGATCATGAATAATAACAAGAACTATAGATAGATCAACAAAAAATAGAGTTGATACAAATATGGGCTTTAGCAACCCTACAGAAACAGTGCCACACATACAGAGTTCAAACCAGAAATACAGACAAAAACAAATCTCACTCACACAGGAGAGTTTGACTACAGTGTCTACAAACAAAGGACAGGAGAACGACTCCCAGAATACACCCCGATCCTAAGCTTGGTCTTCTCCTGAGAAAACAGAATTCACAGAGTACATGAGCCACGAGGGCCTAGTAGGATCGCAAAAGAGTACCCAAAATGAAACAGTTATAGTATAATGAAATAATTCAGACAGAAGTACAGAATTAAATCAGAAATACGGAAAACACGCAGAAAGCAGACGGTACATCTCCCTGACCAATAACAGATATCAACAGCACTTGGCTGGATCTTCGACTGTGAAGTCAGAACAGAACAGAATATCGACGGCCGAAGCCGGATCTTCGACCGCAGTCGGAACAGGCACGCATGCCCGGTAGCGCTACTAAAGAAAAACATGTGCACATGGCTAGGAGTTACTCCTCCTAGCTGGGCGAGCCAGGAATGGAGATGTATTAAAACCGCTGACATACAGTATACGTATAGAAAATACTGAATAAAAAATATAAACACAAAATAAATAAATACGTAAATCAATAAATAAATAAATAACTAAGCAAGTAAATAAATCAAAGTTGCCAGATAATATAATAATTAATTACACATCACAAGTACCGAATTAACAGGTGCGAGAGCCTACCTGATTCTGGGCTACCAGCTCAAGTTCACCAAACCCACGAACTAGGGCTCGCTACAGAAATCTAACACAACAAAATAAACTACACTTTGCAAAATTCTAGGGTCAGACCTAAGCAATGAGGATTAAATTAACAATCAAAATAAACTAATTAGATTTCTAGGCCAAATAAGTAACATGATACTTTATCACAATTATGGAAATAAATAATCCAATTATCAAACAAGAAAAGTGCCAGCTCTCCTAATTAAAGCTACCAACGAATGAGCATAAACCTAACTATAGCCACTAACAAAGAGATTAGCAACTTAAATCATGCTTAACAACCCTTGACATGAATGTTTAAACAAAAGCCATGCTCTTTCCTATTCCAAAAAAATAATACTAATAAGTTGATTAAAATCAAACAGAATCAGCAGGTTGCTTGCAGGTTTCTCAAAAACTTAGCATCTTCAAAACAAACCACTTTTAAAGCAGGATTATATATATATATATATATATATATATATATATATATATATATATATATATATATATATATATATAACCATAAACACTTATCATTAGCAAGCCAAAAACATGAAAACAACTAACCATCACACGGTTAACAAAAGCTCAGGATTCTCATGAAACAAGAGTTTAAGGCAATTAAAACAAAGCTTGAGTTTAAAAAAAAAAATAATAACTAAGGTTAACACTAACTAAATATTAACTAACAAGCAAAGAACCTTAGATGGTTGCAGCTAGTCTTCATCAACCCAAAAAAAAAAAAACATCATTCTTCACTTACCTTAGCTTCCAAGGAGAAGAAGAAGGACCAAGCTGTCATTCTCCAAGCAACTGACTCTGAAAAACACCAAACTCTCAATAAATACCAAGCTTACACCGCCCGACAAGAGCCACAAATCCAGGGCAAACAAACAAAAGGTGGGCCCCACACTCAAACAAACTCTCAAACATAATGACCTGGTCAAACAACCAAAAACCCAAACATTACAATCTCCTCCCCTTAAATGGAGTTTAGTCCTCTAAACTCGCATCAAGAATCGGGGAACAACCTTGGGTAGCGCTCCTTTAAATCGTCCTCTAGCTCCCAAGTGGCTTCCTCACTGGAGGGGTTGCTCCACCTGATTTTGATCAATGGAATCACTCGATTTCCTCGTTGTTGCTCTTTGTAGCCAAGAATTTCTGTCGGTTGCTCTTCGTAGGACAGATTCTTCTGAAGCTCCACTGGTTCATGCTGAATAACATGAGATGGATCTGACAGATACTTTCTCAGCATAGAAACATGGAAGACATTGTGAACCTGTGCAAGATCGGGTGGTAGAGCCAAACGATAGGCAACAGCTCCTACTCGCTCCAAAATCTCAAAAGGTCCAATGTAGCATGGGTTGAGCTTCCCACGTTTCCCAAATCTCACGACGCCTTTCATAGGAGATATCCTCAAGAAGACTGAATCACCAACCTGAAACTCTAAGTCTGAGCGGGGCTTGTCGGCTCTGAGCAGTCTTCAATCGATCCCTAATCAGTTTCACCTTCTTTTCTGCAATCTGCAACAACTCTGGTCCCAGCAGTTTCCGTTCTCCCACATCATCCCAATATATAGGAGATTGGCACTTCCGCCCATAAAGAGCCTCGTACGGTGCCATCTGGATACTCGCCTGGAAACTGTTGTTGTAAGCAAACTCCTCCAAAGGCAAGTAGTGGTCCTAAGAATCAGAAAAATCAAGGGCACATGCTCGAAGCATGTCCTCCAGAATCTGAATAGTTCTCTCGGACTGGCCATCCGTCTGCGGATGAAAAGCCGTACTAAAAGTTAACTTGGTGCCCAACGTTGACTGCAGACTTCTCTAGAATCTTGAGATGAATCTCGAATAGCGATCGGATGTGATCGACACAGGAATGCCATGCAGTCGAACAATCTCACTGAGATACAACTTTGCAAGCTTCTCTAGGCCCAAACCAGGTTTCAAAGGCAAAAAGTGCGCTGACTTGGTTAGGTGATCAATAATCACCCATACTGACTCATGCTTCTGCCTGGTACGGGGCAAACCAGTCACAAAGTCCATCGTGATGTGCTTCCACTTCCACTCTAGTATTGGTAACGGCTGCAGATAGCCTGCCGGTCTCTGATGCTCTGCCTTTACCTGCTGACAGGTAAGACAGTGGGCGACGAAAGTAGCTATCTCTTGTTTCATGTTGTTCCACCAGAAGTGCTCCTTGAGTCCTCTATACATCTTTGTACCTCCCGGGTGAATCGTGTAACTAGAGTAATGAGCCTCCTCCAGAATATCCCTCTTCAAATCAGGATCATTGGGTACGCATACCCGGTCTCCCAATCTAACGGTACCATCCTCATGCACACGGAACGGAGACGACTCTCCTTGCTGAAGTTTAGCACAGATTTCTTGCAATTTGGAGACCTGCATCTGAGTCGCCTTGATCCTCTGCAGCAAATTCGGTCGAATGTACATGTTAGCCAAGCTAACCTCGGAATTTGACGGAACGACCTCCAACTCGAACCTCCTCATTTCTTCTAAAAGTGGTCTCTGCTCAGTCAAGTCCGCGGCGGTTCCATAATTATGCCTCCTGCTCAACGCATCAGCTACCACATTGGCTTTACCTGGATGATAGTGAATACTGAGATCATAATCCTTGATCAGCTCCAACCACCGCCTTTGCCTCATATTCAGCTCTTTCTGGGTG
This sequence comes from Dioscorea alata, assembly GCA_020875875.1. Classification (NCBI taxonomy): domain Eukaryota; kingdom Viridiplantae; phylum Streptophyta; class Magnoliopsida; order Dioscoreales; family Dioscoreaceae; genus Dioscorea; species Dioscorea alata. The sequence goes on along the minus strand of CM037028.1, from coordinate 19,210,908 downwards.
AAAACGTACTTTAGACTCTTATGATCTGTGTACACTTCATAAGGTTCCCCATACAGAAAGTGTCTCCAGATCTTCAGTGCAAAAACAACTGCTGCTAACTCCAGATCATGAGTAGGGTAATTCTCTTCATGAGGTTTCAATTACCTTGAAGCATAGGCAATGACTCGACCATTCTGCATCAGAACACACCCCAAGCCTGTCTTGCAAGCATCACTGTAGATCACATATACAACCACTCTCTGGTAGAGCAAGAATAGGTACAGATACAAGTCTAGGCTTCAATTTCAGGAAACTCTGCTCACAAGCTTCAGTCTAGGTGAAACGAGCACCCTTCCAAGTCAATCTCGTCAATGGCGCTGCTAACCGAGAAAAGTCCTGTACGTAGACATGGCCATTTGGAACCGAAACCGTGGAACCGAACCGGAACCAAACCGCCAAAAACCGGAACCGGAACCATAAAAACCGTAACCGTCCTAAATCCGGAACCTGAACCTTCATACAAGGTTCGGTTCCGGTTTCAAATTTTGAAAACCGTGGAACTGGCGGTTCAATCGCCGGTTCAACCGTCGGTTCCAATTAAATCAAAATATTATATATATTATATAAATAATTTCATGGACTCATGATATCTATTATCTAATTAGGTTTGAGTCGTTTGACCATTTGAGTCATGTGATCTGCAATAACCAAATTGATTAGGTATGAATCGTCTGATTGTCTGATCTGATTCATTTGAACAATTGACTTGAACAATTGAACCGATTGATTAAATTATTAGAAATTTAGGAGTTAGAACCATTAGTAATTAGCTAGCATTAGCCATTAGGACGATGATGCAAATAATTAGACATTACGAAAATATGGGAAATGTGTATAATAAAAATAAAACAAGTACGTGGGCTTTGATTCCCCGGGAGGATACGTAGGCAACTTGATATAATTAAGTTCAAGCCCTTTATTTTTTTTTATTTTTTCTCCTATTGTTTGTTTTAAATTATTAATATTTTTATTTTTTTAATAAACTATTGTATTAAATTAATTCTTGTGTTTTTGTGTTCATTTTAATTTGAAATATTGGATTATTTAGTTAAAAAAAAAACCCCCGAAGCGTATGAACCGTCAAACCGGAACCGTTGAACCGAATCGTCAGAACCGGAACCGGAACCGGAACCGAACCGAACCGGAACCTTCAAGAACCATGCCTAGGTGGTTCGATTCCGGTTCAAGATTTCTTTGAACCAGAACCGGCGGTTCAGGAACCGGAACCGGCGGTTCCTAATCCTGAACCGTGGCCATGTCTACCTGTACGAACCTCCGATAATAGCCAGCTAAACCAAGAAAACTCCGGATCTCCCTGACCGTACTCGGTCTCTTCCACTCCACGACTGCTTCCACCTTCTTGGGATACACAGAAACACCATCCTTGCTGATGACATGCCCCAAGAAAGCCACACTATCGAGCCAGAAGTCACATTTGGAGAACTTGGCATACAACCCATGTTGTCTCAGTGTTTCCAATACAATCCTCAAATGCTTCGCATGCAGTTGCTTACTTCGCGAGTAGATCAATATATCATCGATGAAGACAACCACGAATCGATCCAAGTAGCGCCGAAACACCCGGTTCATCAAATCCATGAAGATCGTTGGGGTGTTTGTTAGACCAAAAGCCATCACCAGAAACTCGTAATGGCCATACCGCGTACGGAAAGCACTCTTCGGGATGTCCTCGCCCTTGATTCGAACCTGGTGATATCCAGATCACAGATCAATCTTGGAGAAGACTTGAGCTCCATGCAACTGATCCAGGAGGTCATTAATCCTCGGCAAAGGGTATTTATTCTTGACCGTCACCTTGTTCAGCTCACGGTAGTCGATACATAATCTCAGAGTTCCATCCTTCTTCTTGACAAACAGCACTGGGGCTCCCCAAGGTGACATACTTGGTCGAATAAACCCTTTCTCCAACAGTTCCTCCAATTGCTTCTTCAGCTCCTTCAGTTCAATAGGTGCCATCCGGTACGGTGCCTTGGATAAAGGAGCTGTGCCTGGAGCCAGATTAATGGAAAACTCCACCTCTCTTACAGGGGGTAATCCAGGAATATCCTCAGGGAAAACATCAGAAAACTCGCTAACAACTGGTACATATGCTATTGAGTAACCAGTGAGAGTAGCTTCCGAGACAGAAGCTAGAAAACCAACGCAACCACTGCTGATCAGCTTATGAGATTGTAGGGAAGAGATCTCTCATGCTAGGGCGTACCCCTTACTGCCACTGAAGGTGAATTCTCCCTGGTCAGGAAAACAAAAGTGCACCTTCTTTCTTCGACAGTCTACTACGGCGTACACTGAAGAAAGCCAATCCATACCGAAAATGACATCATAGTCCCACAGCTCCATCAAGTGCAAGTCGGCGAAAAGTTCACGCCCTTCAATAACAACAGAACAAGCTGGTGCTAACCGATTAACGGTTCTCACCACTCCAACAGGAGTAGCAACACACAACACATGTGGCAAATCAACAACATACAGGGAATGCTTGCGGGCAAAACTTGACGACTCAAAAGAATACGTAGCACCCGGATCAAACAAAACACATGCATAACAAGAATGCACAGAAATGGTACCTGCAACCACATCGGTAGATGCCTTGGCGTCCTCCTAAGTCAAAACGAACACTCGGCCCTGGGTGACTGGCCTACCACGGCCTGCTGGGCGAGAAAAGGAAGAAGGCTGATCTACCATGGGCGTCTTCCCCTTCTTTCCCCCCGAAGCACTCTAGTTGAGACTGGCCCGAAGTTCCTGTCTTCCTCGATCCACCAGACGATCAGGGCTGCTCAGCTGCTACACTCTGAGTCCCATCACCACCCTGGGTCCAAGACGGACTCTGTGGACACTGAGCTACAAAATGATTCTCACTCCCGCATCTGTAGCACGTACGGACTGCGCGTCGACACTCTGCCCGAGAATGGCGCCCCCCATAAAAAGAGCATCGAATCTCCTGAGCAACACTACCTGCTGAGCTCCTGCTGCCAGAAACAGATGAGGAAGCCTGGGGTCTGCTGTATGGTCATGACCGCTGCTCTCCTCTAGAGTGCCCGGGACTACTACCAGAAGACTGGCTCTTCCGTGGGTTCTGACACCGATTCCGCTGCTGCTCCCGCCTGCCTGGGTCTTGCGTCTCCTACCAAGTAATCTCCAGATCCTTGGCAATGTCAACCACCTCAGCGTATGACAGTCTCAGGGACGGTACTACTGCCCGACGAATGTGATTCTTCAAGCCATCTACAAAGCGTCGGGTCTTGCTGATTTCATCTTCCACCAAGGCTGGAGCAAAATGTGACAGCCTGTCGAATTCTGCCTCATATTCCTTAACTGTCATTGTTCCCTGCTTCAGATTCAGAAACTGCCTCTCCATCTGGGCGCGGCGACTAAACGGGAAATACATGGCAAAGAAGACTTCCTTGAACTGCTTCCAAGTCTTAAAAGCAGCTTCCACTTTGCAGTGCAACTCATTTTCATACCACTGAGCGGTATTATCTCGGAGCATGAAAGTGGTAAGTCTGACCTTCTTTTCCTTAGGATTCTGCATAGCACGGAATGTTCTTTCTATCTGCCGGACCCAGTACTCAACCACTGTTGGGTCAGTGGTCCTCTCAAAAGGTGGCGGCGCATGACGACTAAATTCTGTTAACAGGTCTCGACCTCCTCCAGAAGTGTGTTGTTGGCGTTGATTGCGCATCAATAGCATCATTTCCCGCATGATGCCTGTTAGTGTAGCAGGGTCGGGTTGTTCTTCCTGTTATCCTTCATTGTCTAACTAGTTATGAGCTTCCTGCTCCCAGTCCATGGGCTCATGGGGTGGGCTTGCAGGCCCCCTGCGAGGTCGTCCTCTACCTCTAAGCATGATTCTGCAGATTACAAAACAAACGGAACTTTAGAACGAGATACACTACCCAAACCCACTCTTAGAAAGAACATTGAAAGTTGACAAAATCTTGAAACAATAGGATGACAACTAACGTAGGCTCTGATACCACTTTAATCTGTCATGTCCCAGCCCCACAGCTGGGCCCGCTGACAGATCAGCCGCATCCAACGGGGTGGACCCCACTGGGTGCAAGGCCTCAGATTTGACCTAGTCAGAGTCAACTTAACAAGCAGATCATGAATAATAACAAGAACTACAGATAGATCAACAAAAAGTAGAGTTGATACAGATATGGGCTTTAGCAGTCCTACAGAAACAGTGCCACACATACAGAGTTCAAACCAGAAATACAGACAAAAACAAATCTGACTCACACAGGAGAGTTCGACTATAGTGTCTACAAACAAAGGACAGGAGAACGACTCCCGAAATACACCCCGATCCTAAGCTTGGTCTTCTCTTGAGAAAACAGAATTCACAGAGTACATGAGCCACGAGGGCCCAGTAGGATCGCAAAAGAGTATCCAAAATGATACAGTTATAGTATAATGAAATAATTCAGACAGAAATACAGAATTAAATCAGAAATACGAAAAACACGCAGAAAGCAAACGGTACATCTCCCTGACCAATAACAGATATCAACAGCACTTGGTTGGATCTTCGACTGTGAAGTCGGAACAGAACAGAATATCGACGGCCGAAGCCGGATCTTCGACCGCAGTCGGAACAGGCACGCATGCCCGATAGCGCTACTACAGAAAAACATGTGCACATGGCTAAGACTTACTCCTCCTAGCTGGGCGAGCCAGGAATGGAGATGTATTAAAACCGTTGAAATACAGTATGCGTACAAAAAATACTGAATAAAGAATATAAACACAAAATAAATAAATACGTAAATCAATAAATAAATAAATAACTAAGCAAGTAAATAAAGCAAAATTGCCAGATAATATAATAATTAATTACACATCACAAGTACCGAATTAACAGGTGCAAGAGCCTACCTGATTCTGGGCTACCAGCTTAAGTTTACCAAACCCACGAACTAGGGCTCACTACAGAAATCTAACACAACAAAATAAACTACACTTAGCAAAATTCTAGGGTCGGACCTAAGCAATGAGGATTAAATTAACAATCAAAATAAACTAATTAGATTTCTAGGCCAAAAAAGTAACAGGATACTTTATCACAATTATGGAAATAAATAATCCAATCATCAAACAAGAAAAGTGCCAGCTCTCCTAATTAAAGCTACCAACGAATGAGCATAAACCTAACTATAGCCACTAACAAAGAGATTAGCAACTTAAATTATGCTTAACAACCCTTGACATGAATGTTTAAACAAAAGCCATGCTCCTTCCTATTCCAAAAAAATAATACTAATAAGTTGATTAAAATCAAACAGAATCAGCAGGTTGCTTGCAGGTTTCTCAAAAACTTAGCATCTTCAAAACAAACCACTTTTAAAGCAGGATTATATATATATATATATATAACCATAAACACTTATCATTAGGAAGCCAAAAACATGAAAACAACTAACCATCACACCGTTAACAAAAGCTCAGGATTCTCATGAAACAAGAGTTTAAGGCAATTAAAACAAAGCTTGAGTTTAAAAAAAAAAATAATAATAACTAAGGTTAACACTAACTAAATATTAACTAACAAGCAAAGAACCTTGGATGGTTGCAGCTAGTCTTCATCAACCCAAAACAAAAAAAAAAAAAAAAAAACATCATTCTTCACTAACCTTAGCTTCCAAGCTGTCATTCTCCAAAAGCAACTGACTCTAAAAAACACCCAACTCTCAATAAATACCAAGCTTACACCGCCCGACAAGAGCCACAAATCCAGGGCAAACAAACAAAAGGAGAGCCCCACACTCAAACAAACTCTCAAACCTAATGACCTGGTCAAACAACCAAAAACCCAAACATTACACAACTCTTGTCTTCATCAAGCAGCTTCAGACTTCAATCATCTTCAATATTATCAACATATATTGATAAGAGTGAAATCTCAACCAGTACATCAAATTAAACGGCTTGTGAATCTAAATCCCTATAGAAAATCTCTTTGAAACGTGCCATGTCTGCGCTTTCAAATGCAATAGTAACTGAGACACCTCCACTGTTCCGGGATCCACTATGCATCGCAAACGCTTGACCCGGAAGTCTCAAAGATGCGTTTCCTATGAACCATGGTTTCCCCCATCTAAAATCTGCTTCATACAAAGGCAATGCCAACCAGCTAATAAGAACTAAATCAGTCATTTTGATATTCTTTGATACCCACGCTTTCCTCTTTTCACCTTCGACCATCTCCAACAAGTCCACCAATGAACGGATGTACTCATCATCAAGACTTTTAATTGTTTCTTCAATCCTGGAAACTCCCAACTCGAGTGGTTTTGAAACCAAGTCCCCAACTCTCAAATGGCATGAAATTCTCATTATCGCATTTCCAAGATATCCCATAGGCAATGGTGGCTTGAGTCTTGCACGAACATCGGAGGCCAAAAAAAACCTTGTATACTGCTTATGAAGGAGCTCTCGGGCCTTGCACGCTGTACGCCAGACATGCACAGCCACTGCTTTGAAAGTGCTGAGATTTCTTTCACCGTCAAAACCATATTTGAGGGTGTCCAGTTGGTCCTTAGATATTGTGAGGATCGCTGTCTCACATTCTTCTAGTCTCACCAAGTCATCCGGCGGAGGAGAGGTGGGCGTGGTGTAGATCCCGTCGTTGGTGTACTCAATGTGATCAAATGAGACTTTGGGTGGTGATGGAGCATGAAGTACAGTGTGATCAAGAAAAGGAGGAACAGAGATAATGTCCAAACCACGCGAAATTTCGGACCATGCATTGATGAAATGGGGAGCGGAAACCCCATCAGTGAACGAGTGGTGCAGGGCACAACCAAGGCAAACTCCACCGCACTTGAACAATGTCAACTTAAAAAACAAAAGAATTATGAACTTAGAATATTAATTAATTATTATCTCTTTCATGCAAATAAAAGAAGCAAAAAAACAAAAGGTATAGTGGTTATTTGATTTCTTTTTCTGACTGCAGTTTTCTGTTCTTCAAAATATAAACCTTAAAAAACTTGTTTAATAATATATTTTTTCTAAATTATTTTAAAAATTAAAGAAATAAACCGTTTTTAAAAATAAAAAAATCATGAACAACTCTTAAATGTTTTCAAAATTTTTGTTTTTAAAAAATTGACAACAAATTTTAAAATTTTGAATTTTAAAATTTTTATTAATATAAAAAAAACAAATAATTAAAGATAAAATCAATCTCAATACCACCTTGGGTTCATTTTTTTAAGGTCATATTATCTTATGGACTCTCAATATCTTTGCAGTGAAGATTTTTTTATCACCTTATAAGGTGAAATATCATATCTAAGAATACTAAGGCTAAAGACTACAAGAAACAAATGTTACATGGAAAGCTTTCTTATTTCTGACATTCCCCATTAAAATGATAATCAAATGTTTTTTTTTTTTTTTTTTTTTTTTTTTTTTTTGAGTTAAAAATTTGATTTCTAATTCTAAAATTAATGCTAACATACAAACCTTCCAAAGCAACAACTGAATATGACTACATTATAATAATTTTGAACATTGGACTTATTCTTGAACTATTTATATAAATGTCATTGAACATTAAATATATATATGAACTGGATAGGAGTAGGAAAGGATATGAGCATAATAAGATCATATACTATCATATGTTTGATGTGCACCAAAAAAGCCATTGGATAGTATTTTATTATCGTATTTTACATTTGAAGTAAACTAGATAATGACAGTATATGATATGAATTGTATGTTATCTTTTATAAAAACCTAGAATCCATACATGTAGCAAAATAAATAGATCATATCAAAATCAATTTGGGGAAAAAATCGTTCAACTAGAGAAACTAAAGATAAGACATGATCAAAGAAGAAATTTAGATGAAAAATAACATGTTCAAGCACGAGATCGAAAGAGAAACTCTTCAACCACTTTCGAATGCAAGAAGCCCTACTTAAACTAGTGAAATTGGTGTTTTAGCTGTTGATAAGCTTTTTGTCCCAAGCCTCTGATTCAAAAATTAAAAAAAGGAATACAATTAAACTCTAATAGGCTAGAGGAACCAATAAAAGCGCAAAAAAATTAATTTAATTTTTAATCGTATCCTATCCGTTTTAACCTAACTCTTCTCATGGAATTAGTTATTATGTGGGCACTAGTAGGATAAAGTGGATCAATAGGTAAGACTATTATATTCAATTTGCACACCAAACAAAATATAACAGTAGAATATAATAGTATATTCTATCCTATTGTTCTTATTTTGTTTACCAAAAAGGCCTTTATATTAGTTCATTTAAATGATATGATTATTAAATTATTGTTAAAACATGCAATAATATTAATTACATGAAACAACTAAATCAAAAATATTTTTTTAATATTTTAAAATAAATTATAATAAAAGGACTAAAATAGCTAATTAGGTATACATCTTAAAAGGACCACATAGCTATTACATCAAAATAGAATGATATTAATTTTTCCAGGAAGTGAAGTGATGCTCTTGAGGGACCTGAAATAAAGCTAAGATGCATGATTTCTCGGGCACGTTGACCAATGGGACGAGAAGTTGGCGCACCGCCGGTGAAGGCCGGAAGTCACCAAGCCATCAACAGTGCAATCTGCGTGTGCAACCGAGAAGAGCACGCCCTCGGCGTTGCAGTCCACCTCCGGGCGGCCATCTCTGTCAAATACAAGCCTTCCCGCAAGTGGATAGAAGGTGACCAAGACTTTGCTCAACGTATTCTTAAGAATCTCCACTGAAAAGAAGTCGGGATCTCCATTGGCTTGTAGAGATAAACGGTAGATACATGAGCCATGGGAGCAAATATATCAAGGTTGGAGAGCCATAGCCTGTGTTTAGGTGTCTCGTCGTGAGGAACAACCTTGCATGACTCTATGATATCAACTTTTGGAGGCATGATCAGATCACTCTCTTCTCCGGTCTCTTTTATCTCTTTTATGGTTTTCTTGGAGACGTATAGGAGTGCACTTGTAGATGAGGGGAAAGAATTAAATAAATGAGTGGTCTTGCGGAGAAGTAGAAAGAAAATATCTCCACGAAATGGGCTTCCCGGCTCCCCCCATAGGGACAGGATATTTATTGGCCACGTGCTTGTGGGCAAATAAATTAATAGGATAAATAAACACCACCTAAAATAGGTTAATTTATTAAATATTATGTTTTTTTAATTATTTACATAAATATGCATTATATATTTTTTTTCAATTAACTGGTATCATTGTATTTTTTAATATTTAAATTTTATTTTTTTTAAAACAGAAAGCTCCATTAGGGATGGCAACAGGTAGGGTATGGGTAGGATATGCCAAACCCATACCCGTACCCTTACCCATACCTTCAGGGTAAAAAAAAAAAAGCATACCTTTACCCTTACCCGCAGGGTACCCGTTTACTCGTTATTCAAATTACCAAATTAAATTTAAATAATAATAATAACAAGTTGATTAATATAAGATAACAAGTTAATTGATTTTAATTATCTATGTGTTGTTTTTAATTTATAATAATGAGAGAATTTGTAAATAATTTTTAAAATTTATATTCAATATGTTGTTTTTAAAATATTGAGAGTAACAATATACTTGGTTAATTTTCAATTTTCAAACATTATTATTAAAATCATCACAATTATGTCGATGCGAATATTATTTTTAACACATGTTTATTATGACATTATTTTTTTATATTTGTTTTGTAATATTTAATTTTTAATTTAATTATGATTCTTAATATAAATCCAAAATTTAATTTTGATAATATTATGCACTGTCAAAGAGAATTATCATAATAATGAGAGAATTTATAAATAATTTTTAAAATTTAGATTGTTGTTTTTAAAAGTATGAGTAACAAACTAACAAATTATTATGGCATTATATTTTATATTTGTTATATAATATTTTATTTTTTAATTTAATTACGATTCTTAATATATATCCAAAATTTAATTTTGATAATATTATGCACTTTCAAATATAATGAGAAAATCATCATAATTAGAGAATTTATAAATAAATTTTAAAATTTAGATTCAATTTGTTGTTTTTAAAAGTTTGAGTAACAAACTAACAATATACTTGTATACTTGGTTAAATTTCAATTTTTAAAAAATTTATAAGAATCATCACAATCAACTATGCCAGTGTAAAATATTATTTTTAACATAAGTTTATCTCTTTTAGGCATAACAGTAGTAAATTATTATGACATTATTTTTTATATTTGATTTATTATGTTTAAATTTTTTAATTTAATTGTGATTCTTAATATTAATCGAAAATTTAATTTTAATTATATTATGCTATATTAAATATAAATATAAATAATAAATAATATTCAAAATAATATATTAAAAGAAAATTTTAGGGTAAGGGTACGGGTACGAATCTTACCCATACCCTCTTCAACGGGTAAGGGTATGGGTAGTGTCACACCCACCCCTTCTACAGAGGTAAATGTTGCACCCATCAGTTAAAATTTCTTTTAACTGGAAAACTGACACACTTGACAAACCAAATCAGACTTACAATTCACAAATAACAACTTTTAAATAAACTACAGATTCAAATACAGGAATACAACAATCACAATCACTCCAACATGCGGGTACAACCGCTACAAAATCACGACACCAAACAGAAGAAAGGAAAGGGACCCATTGAAACTCTGAACTCAACACTGCCTGGATCTATACTCGCACATGCAATCTACAAGGGTCCTGCTCCTGCAACTGTAACACATTTCAGTTGGTCGATAGTGGCTCAATAATTTCAATTAATTGAATATAGCATAAATAAAATATATAAACATCAATTTTCTCAAATAATTTCCAGCTTTCACAAAATACTAGAATTTTGGCAGAATACAACTTTAAAGAGCTTTTAAAGCATAAATTCACCATAAATCATCATTAAATCAACTTCTAAGGAAATATAAACTTTTTGTGAGAGACTGCCCTCCTAAGAGCGACAGCTGGGCTTCGCCCCCTCATCACAATCCAAAACAACATCTGAAAAACATACTCAACCCACAATACGCACCCAGCATGAAATGGTCTAGAAATCTCTCTAAACCTTCGTCGTGGTCATGGCTAGGTTCAGAGCCGTCAAGGTACTCATGCCCTTAACGTTGACCCATCGGTTCACCGGTTGGTGACTCCGGCTACCCGATGAATATCCAGTCAGGGCTCTACACTCCCACCTGAACCTGGCCCTTGTAGATGATAATCAGTCTAGCACGCCACCTCAAAAGGCTGGCCGTGGAGACCACCTACTGCAGTAAGATACCACCATAAAATCTGTACAAGCTCTACAATACAGTCCATGCATAACATCAATAAAATCCAAAACCACAATACCATTTCTATACTAGGAATGAAAACCAATTCCACAAACATTGCCGCTAAAATCATTTAAAAACGCATACATGGTTTCACATATCATCTCAAAATCACGGTACACATAGCCATTAAAATAAATACTTGAAATGAATAATTAAATCATGCGTACATATATTTTCACTATTCAAAAATATGTATAATTATACCAAACGGATGTATAAATACGATTGCCAATATTTCAATATACGTATCATTCACCATTATACATAATTAAACATAAAAAAATGATATAATTAAACAGTTGTTTCCAAAATAATTAAATCATATATACACGTATTTCCACTATTTGAGGATATGTATAATTATACGAACAATATGTATCAATACGATTGTCATGGCACGTCAACGACAAATAAACATAAGTATCTTTTAACAATATACACAATTAAACATAATGAAATGAATTAATTAAATAATAATTTCCAAAATACTAGCTGTTAAATAATAATGTCATAATAATAACAATTACCAATTATTCAAAATAATAATAATAATAATAATAATAATAATAATAATAATAATAATATTTAATCAATTATTCAAAATAATAATAATATTTAACCAATTATTCAAAAATAATAGCCACTACCAACTCACCTGGTCCCCCATTGGGTTCTTGCTAGACCCAGAACTCTTCCCCAAGCCTGATCAACACCTAACAGGATAACAGAATAAAATAAATACAGATAACAACCTAAAGACATAACTGAACCCAAAAAAAATTACAAGAAACCAATAACAAACTCTCTAATTGGGCCCAATCACTCCAATCGATTAAAACCCGGCTTTGCATAATCAAACCAATCTCCAATTGCACTTAAACCCATCCAATTTAGACCAAACCCTACTGAACCAACCTGAACCAGCCTCAATCTCACTGAACCAAGTTCAACTTAACAAACCAGCACTGAACCAATTCCAATTCTTATACAATTCTTTTGAACCAGCTTGGTTCAACTGAACCCAAATTCTTCTTCAATTGATTCAGCCCGAACCCATTAGCCCAAACCTGAACCAAGCCCAAACCCATCTCAACTTGATTTGATCAAGCCCAACCAAATCAATCCAAACCCAACTCAACCAATTTCAATTTAAACTCAACCAATTCCCACTTGACTTGATCCAACCAAAACAACATGGTTAAACCCAACCAGTTTCATCCAACCATCTTCATTAGCCTCTAAATCATCATCATCATCTCTTAATTCCCACTTGACTTGATCCAAGTATACCAATGAATAAACCATCAAAATACTTACCAAAGATCAAAGAATACTTCATCCTATTCTCCCTCCATCAAGCATCAAGCATCATCTCTCCCAATTTTTCCATACTTTTCTCTTTTTCCTCTCGGGATACTGTAGCAGCCAAGGGAGAACAAGGAGAAGAACAATCTCCAGACTCATTTTCTCAACTTAAGTTTTCTGCCGAAATTCACATTTACTCCCCGAGAATATAATTTTATTACAAAAAGGTCCCTAAAAATTCACCAATAGTCCCTGAATTATGAAATAGTATTTCCAAAGAGTCCCTGTCAATTTACCTTTCAGTCCTTAGTTTTTGGAAATAGTTTTGATCAAGTCCTTTTTATTATTTCTGAACCCAAAATTTACTATAAACTATCACAATAAAGTCCTTGCTATTTTCACTTGGCTTTCTCAGCAAAATTGATCTGCAAGTAAAATCTTACTGTAATTGTTATAATACCCTGAATATAATTACTTACAGATATCCAAAGGTTCAGGGTATTACAGGTAGAGTAGATGCATACCCTTACCCAATCCGTACCCGCTCAAAAAATAACGGGTAATACCCGTACCCATATCCGTACCCGGTCAAAGAGGGTAATACCCTCTTTGACCGGGTACGGGTATGGGTATACACATCGGGTAGGGTACAGATTGTAATCTCTAAGCCCCATTACTTTTTTAATATTAAATTTTTATTTTTTTAAAAAATACGGGTCCTAGTAGTTTTTTAAATTAAAAAAATTATTACATTCAAGTCTTTAATTTTTTTCATTAATTTTTCTTATAACTTATTTATTAGAGATTGTTGGAATGAATTATTGGTGACATGTGGCACCTGCCCCATTCATGTGAGCTATTATATGAAATTGATCTTAACCATTTATTTATTATGTGGAGATCTATATAAACCCTCAAAGTCCATTTTCTAAAACACACAAGTATTTCTGTAAGAAAAAAAAGTTATCAATATAGAGAGAAATTCTTCTTTAAAATTTTTGTCATTGTAGTTTTTTTATTTTCTTGCAAAGTTATTTTATTTTTTACATTAAATCTAGCAAAATTCATATTCTTATCATACTGAATGAAAGAGACAACCTTGGTCAAGAGGAACACCGACCAAGAGCCACAGGGGGCTCTTCACGAAAGAAAAGCTTCTATTGTGATTGCTAGTTACTCAATTTTGATCAATGGACTCATGTATGGTTTTTTATCCGTGATCACCAGTTAACTTTCATATAAGCTTCCTCTGTTTTTTTTTTTTGGTTTTTTTATTAAAATATTGTTTTTTTAATTATTTACCGAATTACGCATTTACGTAATTATTTACGGAAATATGCATTTTATTTTATTTAATATTTTTTTAAGTTAATTAATTTTTTTTAATATTTAATTTTTTTTTTAAATAGAGGACAGAAAATTCGCATTTTATTTTTATATACATTTTACTCTCACTAAACTCACATTTTTTTTTTATTTTCTACAACGACAGAAAAATCACTTGCTTTGGTTTACAATGATGGTTCAATCACTACAAGTGAGGAGACGGCAATATTTTCATCGGATAATCATTCTTTTTTTTTGCATTAAAAATGATATCTCTTTAGCCAATTTAAAGAGAACCATTAAAGAAAATATAAAAATTACAGATGATTAAATAATTACACATATCAAATACCGTATGCTTATTTCCTCCAGTCAAGGTAAGATCTACTATTGATCTTTCAAATTACATAATGACCAAGATGTTCAGATGATGTTCAATTGCCATCAAGAATTTCATGATGTTCAAGTTATAAGAATTGTATGTGTTTTAGAAAAGGAACTTTGATGGTTTATATAGGCATTCACCTAACAAATGGATGGTTAAGATTAATTTCATCCAATGGTTCTCATGATTCATGAATGGGGTAGGTGCCACATGCCACCAATAATTCATCCCAACAACCTCTAATAAATAAGTTATAAGAAAAATTAATGAAAATTATGAGGACTTGAATGTAATTTTTTTAATTTAAAAAACTAACGAGACTGGCAGTTTATAATTTTCTGCCGTTGTAGAAAATGAAAAACAAGTGAGTTTAGTGAGAGTAAATATGTATATAAAAATAAAATGCGATTTTTCTATCCTCTGTTTAAAAAAAAAATTAAATATTAAAAAAATGTAATTGCTTAAAAAAATATTTAAAAAATAAAATGCGCATTTCCGTAAATAATTACTGAAATACATAATTTGGTAAATAATTAAAAAAACAATAATTTAATAAAAAAGCCAAAAAAAAAAAAAAAAAAATAGAGGAAGCTTATATGAATGTCAATTGGTCAACACGGATAAAAAAAACATACCTGAGTCCATTGATCAAAATTGAGTAACTAGCAATCGTAGTGGAAGCATGTTCTTTCATTAAGAGTCCCTGCCGCCCTTGATCGGTGTTCCTCTCGACCAAGGTTGTCTCCTTCGTTCAGTATGGCAAGAATATCAATTTTTCTAGATTTAATGTAATAAAATAAAATAAAATAACTTTGCAAAAAATAAAAATAAAAAAATGACAAAAATTTTAAAGAAGAACTACTCTTTATATTAATAACTTTTTTTCTAACAGAAATACTTGTGTTGTGTGTTTTAGAAAAGAAATTTTGAGGATTTATATAGGCCTCCACATAACGAATGGATGGTTAAGATCAATTTCATCCAATGGTTCTTATGAATGGGATAGGTGCCACATGCCACTAATAGTTCATTCCAACAAACTTCCAATAAATAAGTTATAAGAAAAATTAATGAATTATAAAAAATTCAATGTAGTTTTTTTTTAATTTAAAAAACTACGGAACAAGTAGTTTTTTTTAAAAAAATAAAATTTTAATATTAAAAAAGTAATGGGACCCTCTGATTTTTTAAAAAATAAAATTTAAATATTAAAAAAATATAGTGGGACCTGTTAACTTAAAAAATATTAAAAAAAATATTAAATGCGTATTTCCGTAAATAATTACCGAAATGCACAATTTGGTAAATAATTAAAAAAGCACAATATTTTTATAAATTAGTCTTGTTTTGCATTTTAAACCTTTTTTTTCTTTAAAAATTTTATGGGTATTATGTTTTTGGCATTTTTAATCACCACAAAAAACCCAAATTGATACATTAAAATTGGCATGAAAATAAACTAAAAAACGGTAACAAATTGACTTTGCATCGCATTTGGGACTGAAAAATATCCTTGCGTATCGCATTCGTAACAAATATATGTTACTACAATTTTTTTATTATAGTGCCAAATTTTGTCACGGTTTCTTAATATTATGCCAAACATGGTCATTGATTTTTGGCATGGTTTTTGTATATGATATATTTTTGCAAGATTTATAAGCACAGTAGCATGTGCTTATATATATATATATTTCAAAGTATTTGGCACAATTTGTGGAAAGGTTTTTCATTACAACATGCATTTGTCACAATTTTGTTATTCCATGAAAAAAATATAAATTTATATGATTAATTTTTCTATGATATATTCTATATTTTATATTGATTTATAAGCAAAATCAACAAAAATGTCATCAAAATCACAAATTTAACAACTCTAAGAAGGCAAAACTCAACAAACTTTTAACACATTCCCTTCATCATTTGAGCCTTCAAGAGGGTTATCGGCGACAAGTGTGATGCAAGGTTTTTTGGCATTGGAGAGTGCTCATCAATATGCCACTACGCCTCCAATGTTGGTGCTCTTGGGGCAAGTCGTGTGATAGTAGCAATATGCATATTAGAGAGATCAATGCCCTTAAACTGAAGTGATGCAAGTAACACCATTTCAAATGACTCACAATGAGCCCACTCAATATGCATTGCATTGCACTCAGCCAAGGTATGCATCACATTGCACTCAGCCCAGGTCCAAGAAAGCTCTCATCTGTAAATTCTTAATTTGGTGATGTAGTTGCCCACTTGATTAAGAAGACCCCGAATGTAGCTTGTAATTGATTGAAGATATTTGCTTAATTATCTTACCCTTTCCCAACACTCTATTATGGCTTTGGATTCCAATGCACTCCCACAATTCATTTTGGTTGATGGTATTCTCATCTTCTCATTGATCAGGCTTATTTGCAAGGGCTTTGTTAAATTGTTCCTGTATCCATCAAAATTTAGATCAATTAATAAAAAAATAATAGATAAATGTTTAAAGTAACCTATAAAAAGGATATATAAAAAAAAATATTAACAAAGCCAATAAATTAATGCAAATAAGTAAATTAGAATACAAAATGAGAGATTGTAGTGTGAAAAAAAATTATATGGACATAGCCTTTACGAAGAAAAAATCCTTTCTTAAATGATTGATGTAGTAGAACAATAATACACCATTAGTATACATATTAGTGTCTTAACAACTTATTATGCTAAAATAACATATACAAGCAAAAACATTTTCCACAATTCAATAAAATATAATCATACACATGCCATTAACATGATGGGATAAACTACTCATCATAACGATCTATGAATTAAAGTATGGTGTTAAATATCAAAAACTAAAAGGTCAAAACCTTCACCATCCTGTGGTTCAAAATAAGCAGGAGCATATCATTTGAACAAAAGATTAAAAAATCATATGAGTATAGTTAAAGGAAAGGTTATAGACAATCCATTTGTTACACCAATGAACAAATAAATTTTCTCTATCTCGAATAATTCACAGCTATATTAAAATTTCATGGCCAACCTAATTTAGAGAAGAGCCATCTAATTAATTAAAGAAAAATTAAATCAAAGCCAAAACTAAGTTGAATCACATGACATTAACAAAAAATAAACAACGTATACATTTATACCATCATGATCAATTAATTATATCTGATCATTATAGGGTACTGACTTGCTTCTAATATCTACCACATACATTCTAAGATCCTTTCGAGTGCTCTAAAGCAATGTTGTATTACAGTTATCAAATATGCCAAGCTTTGCAAGTGTAACTACAAGCTTTATATGCGCCAAGTAGGCAATCACACCTAAGGCAATGCATGCACGCTAAGTTTTATACAAACAATTACATAAATTAAACACGCCAAGTTATGAAAGCACATGAATAAACACAAGAGCACATCAGAACTCTGTAGGCATTAAAACAAGTAGTCAAAGTACACTAAGCAACATAGTTCAACATCATGGGGCACCGTGGAATGGTTTAACCCCTCATGATTTCATACAACTGAGAAGAAAGAATGTATGCACTAAGGTGAGAAATCATGACTTCTCTCTTTTACAAATTCTCCTTTGTTAAGCTTTAAAAGCTTCATGAATGAGCTAACTTCACTTCTCTTGTGCGTCCAACTCGACCTTGATCGCCTTAGGCAATGTGGTGAAGCTTGATCATCATCCTCATCAGGCCTCTCCAAGTGGAGAAGAAAAACTCCAAACAAAAGATGAGATGAAACCCTTGATCTAGCAGTTAAAAAGGGATTTTCAGGCTCAACACGGTCTAAGCAAGGTCGTTCTTAGACCGTGCTCTTCTTGGGGCTTCTGAGCGAATCGGCTAAGTGTCATCCAAAGAAAATCACGGGGAGATCATGGTCATGCTCTGCCCATGCTCAGCTTGAGCAGGCCCTTGCAAGGGGCACAGAAAGCGTGCTTCAATTGGAACTTCATTTCAGTGATAATCAAGGGGAGGAAGCACGACCATGCTTTGACTGTGCTTCCATTGGAAGCACCCCCATGCTTGGTCAGTTACTCAGGCTTCTTCAGACAGTGATAATTACCAAGACAAAGCACGATCATGCTCTACCCGTGCTTGGCTTGGACACTTAGAAAATTATGCATTCTATAGTTGTTTTGTCCCCGAATTCATTCCTAATTGCTTTGAACCATAAATTCTTATACAATGAACAAATATATCCAGAAAAAAAAATTGTATATATCCAAAAAGTGCTAAAAGGCAATCAAAAACATGAATTGGGAGTAAGTAAAATATGATATGAATTGCACTCATCAAATACCCTCACACTTGAATCGTTGCTTGTCCTTAAGCAATCACACGATGCTCAAAACAGAAAAGATGAGTGCATCACTTCGGATTTCAAGAGAATAGAAAATTCTTAAGCATAATGGGAACAATAGGGGTTAGAAGAAAACATGAATGCTCAATAAAAGGCTACACTCTTACTTCAAACACCTTGTGTGTCACACCTACCCCTTCTACTGAGGTAAATGTGGCACCCATCAGTTAAAAATCTCTTTTTAACTGGAAAACTAACACACCTGACAAACCAAATCAGACTTACAAACCACAAATAACAACTTTTAAACAAACTACAGGTTCAAATACACGAATATAACAATCATAATTACACAAACATGCGGGTACAACTGCTACAAATCCCGACACCAACTATAGAAAGATAGGGTCCCACTGCAACCCTAGACTCAACCTTGACTGACTCTATACTCGCACAGGTAATCTAGTAAAGTTCTGCTCCTGCAACTATAAGACATTTCAGTTAGTCAATAGTGGTTCAATAATTTCGAATAATTAAATATAACATATGTAAAGTATATAAAGATCAATTTTCTCAAATAATACTATGGCGGTGACAAGGAAAAGTAAGCTCCAAGGAATTTTGTAGTTCGAGATCTTTTACAAGAGTATGGGGACAAGGTGGCTGGGACCATAGGTTAGCGTTTGACAATAGCTATCTACAGATAAGTGCGCACATAACCAATGCTGACGGGCAAATGGCTAATACCAAGAAAAAACATGGGAAGGATAGACAACACCGTGACTAGTAGATGCATGCATACGACTAATGGCAATGGATCATGGTCAAGGTGGGTGTGTGTAGCCATGACAAATGCACACTATAGCATCATAGAGGATGGATAAACATTGCCATCTACAGTAGCACTGTAGCATCATGGTTGTTTTTGTATTTCTTGGGACATGACTAATGATTTCTTGTTAACCCTTGGATGTGAGTCATCCTAGTCATCCCTTTGTGTTTGGAGTGTATGATAAAAGAGTCCTCTAGCCTCCATATAACACTTGGTGGAAAATCTTTGTTGTGATGGCCTTAACCTTGGTTGTATGATGTTCTTCTCATTCAATAGAGAGTTTTCTTTCTTTCATATACTTAGTCTCTCCCGGCTTCTTGACTGCTTGCTTCTTTGCATAATTGTTGCCTAATTTAATAGGCGATTTGCCTAACTAACCTTTGAGAGATTAACTTGGCATCATTGAATAGGCATGTCACACCTCAAACCTGAAGCATTGAAAAACGGCCGCATACCTACAAGGCTGTAACCAAGTAGGCCACAAGGCCTCAATACCTGTCTCACACTAGAAAAACAACATCTAACAGAGACATTAACTTTCAAAAACAAAGGAGAGCCACAATGTTTGACATACAACAGAATCAAATAACAAATGTTTGTCATGATAATTAAACAAAAGACAAGAAGATTTAAGTCCACAACAAGGGAGTTGATTAACTTGTTAACAACTAGACGGAAACTTGCTAAATGACCCCGCTAAGCTGTCCACCACCGCCCTACTCTTGATCTGAAAGAGCAAGAGAACAACTTAATGAGCTTAGGAGCCCAGTAAGCAACCACTAAAACATACAAAGTGTAACATTGTGAAATAAATATCATAATGAAACCCTAGAAATCAAAAATAATTCAAAACAGATTTAATTTACCAAAATAACGAGCATATAAGTCGCCCAAGTAACTAATGTCAAAACAAAACATCATAATTCATTTGTTTAAACTTGGTAACTGGAGTCAGATTTCAGAGGTCATTTGTTTACCATCGGTGACTCGAACTGGAATATTAGAGGCCGTTATTCTTCGTCGACAGAATGGTGCGAAACTATAGTTTCTATGTCAAAAGTATGTGTCGCCCCGGTCAGTGTTTAACCCCCAATGACAGAGTTAGTGCGTAGTTAATTGGGAACTATTTTCTATGTCAAAATATTTCATGTTAGTAACATAATAACTATTCAAGTCAATACCAAGCATATACAAGGTAATTGTATGATCCCTTTTATTTTATATCAAAATAATCAATTATCAAAACTTGAACCGACAATTTATAAAAATTATCAAATAATTGAATAATCCATATAATTCCAAAAATATAATTAACCAGGAAACAATATATATAATTTTCCAGCAAATTCAAAGAAGTCTAAGTAATCATAAATTAAATAGATAAACTAATTCAGAACCAAGCATTTCAAAGAAATAAAAAAATCATAAATTAAATAACTCAGAAAAGGTATCATGAATCCATAAAAATGATTAAATTAACAACTAATGAGCTAAGTTAGCATAAAATCTCTAATTAAACAAAATATCATAAAACAAATCAAATAAATAAATAAATAAATATTACTAAATGCTGAAAGTGATTATCAACATAGTAACAAAATGCATAACCTAAGCCTTTGAATAGTTTTTACAGTAAAACCCAAGTTAAGTAAATAATTATGTAGATGATTATTAGAAATAAAAAAAATTTGCATATACATTTATATATAGATTTATATGTGGTGTACTTACCTATCTAACACCAAAAACAAAAAGCACCTCGAAATTAGGCTTCCACAGAATACGCTATAATTAAGAACACAATCCAAGGATATTAAGACGCTAAATATGATAAACACACAAAGCGAGATAGAGAAAATCAAAATCCCACACTAATGAACACAATACTCAAAATGTCCAAAAATTTAATATATATATATATACACTTTCACTGATCCCTATCAAATTGAGCATCTAAAGACATGCAAGTAAAAGGCACTGTGGTTGAAACATCATACTGGGTTATAGACAAGTAGCCATGATCATAGTTGAAAATGACACTCAATCACATAAACAATTAAAGTTTCAAATCAATCACAAAACTCAGTCAATGTTGATGTAACAAATAATGGGGTCTCAAAAAAAAAATCGTAAGTATAATCTAAGCTTACACAATATATGCATTATAAAAGCTAATGATTTGCTTGAGATTCAGAACCTAGGAGCGTATCCATCAACACATGGTACCCAAGAAAAACAATATATTCAAACAAAAAAAACACTATACAGAAGACAACTAAAATAACTCAATATCTAAACAGACAACACATTAATCTAAAATATCAATCAATACTGTATCAAGATCTAGAAGGGAACAAAGATAATTCTATACATGACCAAAGATCCAATGAAGGGGAAGCTTACCTCAACAATATAAGCGATACAAAACCTTTGATGATGAGGCCTTTCTTCCGTCCTCGCCGCCGGCACCACACACAAAAAGGGAGAAAAGAAATGAGGCTAGATCTCTCCCCATTTTTTTTTCCAAACCGGGATCTAAAATGGAAGAAACAAAGAGACGGCTAGGGTTTGGAAAACTAAAAAAAATAATAGAATATAAAAGGGTTTTTTCATATATACATAACTGGCAAGCATGCAAAATTTAAAAAGAACTATTCATTTGTGTGGGTCCCACAAGGCAAGTGCCGCATGAGCTACCGAGGGTGACGATCACATCCACAACTCTAATTATAGGTGGATTATAAGCTCACTCTATGCCACTTGCAACTCTTTCTCTTTTTCAAACGTTGGCCTTGGATTTTGTTCATACACAAACACACAATGGTAACTATTATGATAGTATTTTTAGGCTCTTTAATGTGGAACAATTATATAAACATCTTGACATCAACTTGTTAATAAAGTATAACAATTCATATATTAGATCATTACTCATTAGCATGTAAGTAAGCTCATCTTTTGGTATCTTAATTAAGGGATTTATTTGTTAATTATTATGCATATAATTGTCTCCTTTATCACATATTCACTAACTATAATGCAGATTATGGATAAGATCATAATGATCAATATTTTACAAGTAGTTTTTACTTGTATTGAATCAAGTCTGATCTCCTAGCTAATATGCCAAAATTAATCCATTCTCTCACGGTCTAGTATGAAATAAAAATATTGGCATCCTTGCTTGCATTTTGTAGGATCTTTGAGTGAGGTTTTAGTAAAGTTTAGAAGAGAGAAGAGACGAGTGAGTCAAGAAAAGTTCAAAGATTGTTGAATTTAAGATAACTTCACTGACTCTTACATAAGACAAAAGCACCTTACTTATAAGCACAATAGCACACAAAACAAGGACCCAAAAAGTAAACCCAAAATCTACAACACATGCAAAAATGCTTCTCCCCATACATGTATTACTCACTGTACATAGGGTTGACTTTTTCTCTTGTTGTTTCATGCGGTAGCATCGATTCACCACTCTTAGTATACAAAGGAAACCACAATGCTAGACCATCACCTTCAACCATCTTCACCATATGTTTCTCTTCAGCCAACAAACTACAGTGTCTCAGCTCACTTCCAACATCCTCCCTTGAGCTGAGAGCCTTCATTCCTAGTGCACTCCTTAGTTGAAGAAACTTTTGATTCGATAAAGATTTTGTACATATGTATGTAAGTCTATGTCTTGTGCTGCAGAATTCCAGTTTGATTTAACCTTCTATAACTAAGTATTGCAAGAAATGATACTTGATGTCCATGTGCTTTGTTCTTCCTTGCATTGCTTGGTGTTTAGCAATGAAAATTGCTGAGCTGTTATCACAGAAGATAGTTTTGGGCACAATCGACATTACTCCAAAGTTTTGTAATAATCTTCTCAGCCATATGGCTTTCCAGGCCAAGCTTGCAACAATAACATACTCAGCTTTGGCTGAGGATAGTGTTGTGCTGCTCTGTTTCTTCAACTTCCATGTGATAATACTTGCACCCAATTTAAATATAGATCCCGAGGTGCTTCGACTATGATCAAGGTAACTAGCCTATTTACTGTCAATGTAACCAAACAAACTAAAATTTTCAATGTATGTATAGTATAAACCCATTGCTTGTGTGTCTACCATATAACACAATATCTATTGCATTGCGCCTTGATGTTGTACTGTGGGATTGTTAGTGAATCGTGAGATGAAGCTCACTATGTAAACAATGGCAGGACGAGTGTATGATAAGTACAATAATCCACCAACTATACTTCTGTATCTCTGCCCATCTCCATCATTAGTTTCATCAATTTGTTTGAGTTTCTCATTTGCATTTGCTGGAGTTGTTATATGGTTACAATTCTTCAATCTAAATTTTTGAAGTAGATCCCCGCATATTTCCTCGAATTTTTTCATCATTAACTTGTTTCTTAAAATCTTCAACTAGCTTCGCCGAGGTGCCCATGTACATGTTGTCATCAGCATACAGACATAGTAGCAACATTGTTAAGCTTCCTTCTATCTTTGTATATGATAAGTGCTTAAGTGAACATATTTCTTTATGTGTTTTACATGCATTGATCAACATTTTTATCATGTTTTATGTCTCATAAATTGTATTTGGTGTTCCTTTGTGCAAATAGAGTTGTGAAGGCCTTGAGAGAAGAAAAGGAAGCAAACATAGGTCATGAGGCACATTTTGGGAGTCTTTTGTGCAACATAAAGATCAAGACACCAGCGGAGTTTAGACAAATGAGGGTGTGTGCCAACTTCCAAGAGAATTCAAGTTAGATTATGAGTTGGAAAGGCACAAAGGTAGCCACATTCCCATGTCCCGACTTGTGTAAAGACTTCAAGAGCATTCCTAATGATGATTAGATAACAAGAAGCCTCATAACCTATTACGCGAACGTAGAAAAACACTGTTTCCATGGTCGGGCGAAATTTCCACCTGGTCATGTGGCCGATTCTGCAGCCAACACAGTCGCATGGAGGCACGTGACATCCCAATTTAGGTTATCAATAACTGATTTTCCCTATTCTTTGGATATATTTTGTGTGGCTCTTGAGATGTGAGGTGGCTAGGGTTTGGAGAGGAGGTCTTTACGCCCTAGCTTCAGAGTGGATTCCATCAAGACTTCAAAGCTCTCCATCAAGGCCATCAGTTTAGATATAAAGGGGTTTATTTCTATGGCTTTTATATACTCTAATTCATTAATGGTTTGTTTTGTATATTGCTCCATGGAAAGCTAAACCCTTAGAGGGTATTTGAGCTTGTGAACTCTAGGATTCTAATTTTGTGTGGATTTGCTTTGTGTTTCTATTTAATTCAAGTTTGGTTGAGTTTCAATCTTGTTTTCCTAATGCTTCCTTGCCTTGTTGATCTTATGGTTGCTTGGTTTGCATGATTTGTTCACCTTGGTATGAGAGAGGTCTCCATTACTGTTAGAACCTCAAGATTGAAGAAGATTGAGAGGACGAGTCATGAGATAGTTGAGAGTTCCCTTTCCCCTCTGATTGGTGTATTCTATCTCTGTATTCCTTAATCTCTAAGCAACCATATATGGTGTGAGGTGTTGAGATTGAGAGAGTTCTCCACTGGGACCTCGTAAGGGGTTAGGGACCTTTCACGTAGACATAGGGTTAGGTCTATTCTTAGGAATCGGATACACCCTTTGGAATCCTTAGAGTGTTATGCTGTCATATGTGATGTGAGGTGTTGAGAATGAGTGATTTCTCTACTAGGACCTCGTAGGGGACCAGTATCAGTGATCTGGAGGCAATATCCAATTATCTTTGGAATTCCAAGACTTAACCTATGTATTCTAGAAACCATTGCCTGAATACCCCACTTTTACTAATTGAGATCTCCCTCTATTTTACCCTTGCATATTCCTCTTTGGTATTCATTTCTTCACACACTAGATCATCACATCATTCCATTGATCATTAGGCTGGAGAACAGAGAAGCAGTTAGTACTAGTAACCTTGTTCCCTGTAGATTCAGCTACCTGACCCGTTGGGTACTTTATTACTTCAACACCAGTTCACTTGTGGTACACACACGCAAAGAGGTGTGTTAGTATACAATGTGGGTTCATTTTCACTCCTTCTAAACCCTTGTATGCAAAAACGCTCGTCCATCTTACTGTACCAAGCTCGTGCAATCTGGCACAAACCATATAGAGCTTTGTCTAACTTATAGACAAGATGCTCCTTACTAGTGCAAAAAAAGAATTTTGGCTGCTAGACATATACATCTTTATGCAATTCGCCATTGAGGAAGACTAATTTCATATCTAGTGGATAAATAGGACACCGATACTAAGCGAAAATAGCTAGTAATACATGGACTATCTCCATCCTCACTATTGATGCAAAGGTCTCCTCAAAGTCGATCCCATGATTTTGGACATAAACTTTTACTACCACCCTCACCTTTTGCTTGAGGACTCTATCATCAGCATGGGATTTGGTTCAATAGATCAACTTTATTCCAATGGCTTTCCTTCCTTCAAGTAACTCTGTCAAATACCATGTTGAGTTCTTCTGTATTGCCTTAAACTCAACTTTCATTGCGTGTTGCCATTACGATTGCTTTGCAGCTTCAACAAACATCCCTGGATCTATAACATTAAGAATAAAAAAGCACGATTCATATACATCTTTCAAAGATTTGTATCTCACCAAAGCATGTTGATCCTCATCTTCATTTTTACTTGAGTGATGATTTTATGGTGCAGTTTCTTCATTTGTTGCTTGATTTTCCTATACTTCTCTCTAAACATTTTCATCTTCAGTGTCTTTAATTCCCACAAAAACATGAATAGATTTGCTTTGATCTGTGCACTCCCATGGTAAACTAGTTTGCTCATAAATACAATGTTATTACTTACAAATACCTTGTGAGTAAAAGGGTTGTAGAACTTATATGCCTTCAATAAAGGCTAGTAACCAATGAAGACATTCCTCTTAGACTTGCCATCAAGCTTCTTGTGATTCTAAGGATTGATTCTAGATAATGCTACACACCCAAAGATCTGCAGGCGTTGTACTGAAGGTTTGATGCTAGTCAGAGCTTGGTAAGGAGTTGCAACTTCAACTACTTTGGTCAGGGCTCTATTAATCAAATACATCGCAGTCATAAATGCCTCAACCATTAGAAAGTCTAGTACAAACCTTTCCTTTATTATACTTCGAGTAATTTCTATAATAGTTCAATTTTTTTCCCATAATGCCAATTTGCTCTGGATAGTAGGAAGGTGTTAGCTGTCTCTAAATGCCTTCAGCTTCACAAAACTTCTGAAACTCGCTTCCTATGAATTACCCTCCCCTATGAGTCCTGAGGTATACTACTTTCCTTCCAAGCTGCCTTTTAACCAGTTGCTTAAACTTGGAGAAGTCTTCAAGTGCTTGTGATTTATGTTTGATGAAATACACCCAGTTATATCAGGTGCAGTCATTTACACACAACATGAAGTATAGATTTCCTCCCAACGACTCATCTTGCATTGGCCTGCATAGGTCCGTACATACTGCTTCTAATGGTGTAGTAGTGTGCTTCTCTCTATTCCCTGAGAATGAGTGTCTTACTTGTTTTCCAATGATACAGCTTTCACTGACTTCTGAGCTACTGATGTTGGGCAGCCCATTCACCAAATTGTCAATGTGCAAGGTCTTCAATCCTTGATAGTGCAAGTGTCCATATCATTTGTTCCATAGTGCAAAGTTCTTCTTGGCGTTGGTAGCTATGTTTGCATTGCCTAATTCATCTATCTCAAGTGGAAACATATGGTGTTTAGTCATCAACACCTTTGCAACCAAAGCTCCAACTGTCTTAGCTATAGTTAGACAAGCTCTTTCCTTAAATGATATGGCGTAGATAATCTTCATCAATTGCCTGATACTATATAAGTTATGAGTAAGTTGTGGAATGTATTGGATATCTTGCAGTAGTCTCAGCTTCCCGGAGAGTGACTTTAATATTACCTAGCCTCTCCCAACCACTTAGAGCTTGTTGTTATCTTCAACCTTTTTGTTATCTTCAAGCCTCACAAATTCTCCATGTATCTCAAGCAGGTCATGAAATTGTTAGGATTATGCCCTCGAATGCCAACAAGGATACTTGTATTAGGGAATTTCATTTGTATTATACATTCTTATTACTATTAAATAGCCATTATTTTGATGTTCATATAAATCTTATGATGGCATTTTAATTAGTTTTAAACATTGCAGTCCATGTATATTAAGTTAAACCTCCTACTCTTTGTGAGATAAAGAGGAGAGCACAAGAAGGGTTTGGTACTTATATACTTAAATAGTTTGCAAATTGGAGAACCTTTATTGGGTGTTAAAGGTTCATAAGGATTTGTATGATATATACTTTGACAAAAAGTGCTAGTTGAACACTATGGAACACATATGTCATAAATGCATCACTAGGATTTGTGCATTCAAACACGACTCGCAACAATCCAATCACATGGATTTTACTCTTTGACCGCCAATTATTGGGATTGTTGGTTATGATCATATGAGTGGACCTTAAACCTAAGGTATCATGATCACAATGTATTTGTGACGTCTAGTTCATTACTAGAGTGGTTAGGCTTAGTTTATCTTTTGGTAGAGCCGACCTCGAAGTGTGACTATGTCAAAAAAGTAACAGTTGTGACTGATCACCAAGAAGGAATTCATTATTTCAGAAGTAAACGAGTCAGTATCGTATGCAATTATATGTATGTGAGATTAGAAGACCTTGGCCAAGGCAATCAAACTAATCATGTGAAACACGAAGGGTAGTTTGGTAATCTCACTCTACTATAGTTATTTCCATATAATCGAGTTCAGTGAGTTTGACAATTACCATGGCTCTCACTCGGTTGGGATACAAGAATGAAAGATTTATATACATATGGTAATCATAATCGAAAAGGTTCGTAATAATCTACTCATTCATGTTCAATTGGTTTATAACGTGGAGCACATGGCTGGCTAGGTGTCATCCACGTCATTTTGGTATCCTCCCATTGCCAATTGGAACGAATCTAGAGAGTCACTCTTAAAGGAATCAAGAATCAGTCTCGTTTTTGAGTGGAGGGGTAAAATTGTTAATTAACAATTTTACTTCATGGGATGAGTGAAATTGCAAATTGGTCTAGGATTTTTTGTCTTAAGTTTAAATTTTGATTTAAATTCGATGGAGTGGAATAGATAATCAAAATTATAAGGACTTAAACACAGAAGTTGTTTTAATTACATTAGGACTCATATTTCTAATAGAACTTCTATAATACTGTTTATCATATTATAAAGGTACATATTTTGAATAAGACTTCGTAATTAAATAATGTTTATCATATTATGAAGGTTCATATTTCAAATAAGACTCATAATTGAATAATGTTTATTATGATTTATGAAATCTCTATAAATATAACTCCTTTCTAACGCTAGAATCAATCAATTAATTCTCAAGTAAGAATAATCCCCAAGTTTTCTCTTCCTCTCTAACCCTAGCCGCTATTTGGAGAAGAAGAGATTGTTTATTAATTCCAGCGTGTGATCTAGAGGCATTGGACTTTCGTTCAGCGCTGGAAGATCTACGACAATCCGAGAGACAAATTCAGCACATCAAAGGAAAGGCTTTCAAACATTAAGAGGTAATTTTCTAGGTCTTTTGATTAAAATATAGTGTTCATTAAAGCAATTAGATCGTATCACAATTTTATATATGCTTCTGCATGCCTTTGATGGTATTATTTAATTTTGCGATATTACCTAACAGAAACAACACACTCTCTTGTCATGTGATTGAAGCACCCATTGTCGACTATCGAAGCACTCTCTTGGCCCGATTTAGTTATACTCTTAACCATGAATAGGTTAGTAACCTTTGTTTGCTCAGCCATGTTAGTTTCTTTTCCCTTGAACCAACATTGTGCCTTCTTGTGACTATACCATTTGCATTGCTAGCATTGTATAGTCCTCTTATTTTGTTTGTTTTCACCAATTAGTCTGGACAGCCCAATGTTTCTTCCTCTTCCTCTGGCACTGGGTTGCCGATCTAGTTCCATGGTCCTTTGATTGCTTGTGAATACATAGGCAAGTATGCATATCAATCGAAATAATACATGCAAAAGAGCAAGGTCGAATCTACGGAACTAAATATTACTAGTACTATCTCTATCTTCTGTAGCTAACTACTAATCAAAGAACAAGCCAATTTTCAAAGGTAAGAATAATAAAAGAAATAAAAGGCCAAAACCAAGGGAAATGAGAACTAGAAAGGATGGATGAAATGGTACCCGGATCAACTTCACTTGGGAAATTAGTGAATAAAATAATTGCAATATAATGAAGATAAACTAACACACCCCTTGCGTGTGTCCACAAGTGTATAGGTCATCTAGTAATAAAATACCCCAAGAGTCGGGTAATTGTATCCATAAGGAAAAGGAATACTAGTAATAACCAACTTCACTAAAAAGTCAAATTCAATCAATGAGTGTGTAAAGATCAATTTGCATGTAAGTAAATGAGTAGAAGTTAACAAGCACACAGAAAATGAGGAGAAACCAATCAAGAAAGATGGAGTACTCAGACAATTCTCTCCTTAATATGTTTACAAGTGCAAAACTAATATCGTGCTCCCTAATTGAGAATAATTGAGTCATGAAAATCCAAAAGCACACCGATCCCAAACCTAAGGTTAACCAGTGACTAGTCCACTACGAGGTCCAGGTGGAGAATTCTCTCAACACCTCACACCATATATGACTACATGAAGCTCTAAGGATTCCAAATAATAAACCCTATTCCTAAATGTAGATTTAACCCTTTAGACCAGGAAAAATATCCCTAATCCATATGAGGTCCCAGCAGAGACTTCTCTCAATGCCTTACACTACATATGATTGCTAAGAGCTCTTGGAATACGAACGTAGAGTAAACCAAACCGAATGGTGATTGCTTCCCCTGCAAGTGTACCTGATCACCAAGTAATCCCTCGTGGAAAGACACGAGGATCGTATTCCTTAGGATGAAAGATCTACTATTACTCCTTTGTCGCTTACTTTCTAGCCCAACTTCTCAAATGAGAGAATTTACTCTACTAGATGCAAGTAAATAAATAGGATGTAGCTACACAAATTGAGAATTTAAGCAAGAAATTACAAGAACAACAATGAAAGCAAAGGCCTATGGATGTGGATCCCCTTGAGGGGTCATTGTGATACAAGGATGAAGAACAAAAGATTGCAAGGGTGATTTGGATAGAGGAATCTCTAGATTAGATCAACCCCAATTTCTAGATGATTGAACCCGAATCCCATACGAATGTTGATCTGAATCTCTTCCTAATCAACACCACTACGATTGTATTAAGCACAAGGATCACTTGGCATATCGATACAAGCAACTCCTTTTAATTCATTCGCGATCTAATACATGTAAGTAGGTCACATCAACGTGTATAACTCAAGAAAGAACTACGGATCTCTCCATAAGTAATTCTTAGCATAAATCACATTGAATTAAATCACAAATCAACCCAAGTATTAGAATTAAGCATCAATCATCCAAAATACATGATGAAACCCCCAAGGTTCACCGACATCTGGTGGCCTTAGGGGTCTAGTGTGCCATCATACAAATGCAAGCAAGGATGTAAATCAAAACACATTAAAAATTCGTAAATGACACTCCCTAGTCGAAATGATGAAGAAGGATGTAGAGATTGGGCCGAATGACGCTTCCCTCGTCCATGGATTTCCAAATGACGCTTCTCCTAACCGAAGGCCACTTCCTAGTCATAGAATCCTTCCTTATTTGGTGGTGGATCTCCCCTTTGATTGGTGAAGCCATTGAAACCTTCCTTAGCTCTTGAACTTCGCACCCAAAGATTTCTTCGTTCTTAATTCTTCTCCTCTCCTAAATGGTGGCCTAAGCTTCCTTTTCCAACCCTAGAAACTTGCTTTTATATCCCCAGGTCATACGGGTCGTACGAGGGTCGAATGGAGAGTGTATCAAGCCCAAAACTTTGATGATTCATGGTATACCAGGGTCCATACAGCCTTCATACGACCCCATATGGAGGTCACATAAGTTAGGCAAAACTCTCTGTCCCGAAAAACCTCCAGGTATTGCAGTAGCTTATACAGTGAAATTACTACAATACTCTAGCTACAGTGCTGCGAAACTTGGTTTTCTTCTTTTTTCACCCTAATCATATCCTCGTGTTCTCTGTGCCTTCTATGTACCCTATAAAGCAAATAACACATGATTAAGCACAAAATGGGCATCAATTTTTAACAAAATACATGCCAAACATATAAAATTCATATGATAAAATACATACATTTAGACACTTATCAAAGGAGAAAGGGGACGATTTACTACCTCTCAACTCACCCTCTCAATCCTCTTTAATCTTGGTCAATCTAATTGATGTGGACATCAAGGCTAAGGATCCAATTCAAGTCCCAAGAGGACCAGTGACGAGAGCTCGAGCTAGAAGATTTAAAGAGGAGCTTAGCAACTTGGCATGGAGAATTCTACAACAGGAAGAGAGTGTGATCACTACTGATGGTGAACAAAAGCTGGTCCTACTCATCCAAGCCGATTCCACTTAGACGCTTGATGAAGATTTGGTTGTCATTTATTTTTGAGTTTAATATGTGAACTAGAGTCTTTTGTAATTGCTTAGTCTTGTTGGGCTTTGTGGGCTTTTGGGCTAAAGTTGCTCTTTAGTTGGTTGTTTACTTTTTTTATCTTTAAGAGTAGTTTTGAACTTTTACTTCTTAGAAGTTCTCTAGGGTTTTGGGCTATATATATAGCCCCTTGTAGCAGCCATAAAACACAACTTTGATTTATGAATATTTGTGAGGTTTTCTTCTTGTTTTCTTGAAGAAACTTTTTAAGAACTTATCAAGGGTTTTCCTTGTGGCGTTCAAGCTGACTTATCAATCGGATTTCCATCTCCTTTTGTGGCGTCATCCCCATACCGAGGTTCGTGCTTCTCTAAGCATTGGGTCGAGGTTTTCCATCCCTTCTTCTTGAATCCTTTGGCTTTTCTTCTTCGTTCCAAATTTGTTTCGAGTTTCGTCACAATCGTTAGCGAGGTTTGTATCAGTTGGTACCAGAGCTAAGTTCATCCTTTCGACCTATCTTCTATTGATTTCTGTTCATTTCTCTTACAAAAAAAAAATTGCATCTAGATCTAGGGTTTCATTGATTCTTCGCCCATATTTTGTTCTTGTTTTGAGAGAGGGATTTCTATCTTTTATGAGTTTCCTTCCGAAATTACAAAATAGTGTGTGAAGATCTGAGTTTGTGGAAATTGAAGAACTGAGTTTCTGAAAAAAAAAAACGAAAAAAAAGAAGAAGAAAAAAAAAAACAAAAAAAAAAAAAAAAAAGAAGAAGAAGAAAAAAAAAATGAAAAAAAAAAGAAGAAAAAAAAAGACAGTAGAAAAGGAAAGAAGAATAAAAAAAAAAGAAATTTCTTGAGAGGTTTTGAGGTTGCTATTTTTGAATTGCCAAAATCTCTTGATTTGGTTCGATTTGAATTGCTAATCTTTAGTTACCATTCTTGAATTGCCAAAATCTCTTGATTTGGTTCGATTTGAATTGCCAATCTTTAGTTGCCATTCGAGATTTGGTTTGATTTGAATTGCCAATCTTTAGTTGCCATTCTTGAATTGCCAAAATCTCTTGATTTGTTTAGGTTTGAATTGCCATTCTTGAATTGCCAAAATTTCTTGATTTGTTTCGTTTTGAATTGCCATTCTTGACTTGCCAAAATTTCTTGAGTTGCCAAAAAAACCCAGCCCATTTCCAAGAAAACAAATCTTCGATCCATTTTGGTTTGTTTCGGTTTGAACCCTTTGATGATGGTTTTTAATTAGTTTTGAAAGAACTCAAAGAAGAAAACGAGTGGAAAAAGGCAGCGAGGTGAGATCATTTGAGGGTAAAAGCCAAATTGAATTGAGTGATACACGAGTGAATTTGAGTGAATTATTTCTTGGAGTGAACTACGTGAGTTTTGTGGTGAGGGTAATTTTTTTTATCTAACATTGCTTTGCAGGTTTTTCCATCATGTCTCAAATTCCGGAGAGAAACACAAGCGAGGAGAGTACTCCTCCAACTATTTCGAATTTGCAAGTACAAGCTATAATTGGGGAAATGAGAAGGATGATGAGGGCGAAACTTGAGCAAATACATGAGAGGTTGGATAGAGTTGAAGAGGGAGCACAACGAGGACAGCCACCGGTTGTTCCAAACCTCCCAAGGAGGAATAGGGTGCCCCAACTTGGAGTTGAAGGTGTGGGGGCATTTGAAGTGGAGAATTTCGATGAAGACTTTGATAGGATGTCAACGGGCAGCCCTAGGAGATATGGTCGGGATAGAGACGCTCGAAATCGGGTAGACAACAACTTGGGTAGTATCAAGATGAGGATTCCGGCATTTCAAGGAAAGAGTGATCCCGAAGCATACCTTGAATGGGAGAAGAAGATGGAGTTGGTTTTTGATTGTCACAACTACTCCGAAATGAAGAAGGTAAAACTTACCGCTATTGAGTTTACTGAATGTGCTATTGTGTGGTGGGATCAGTTGTGCATCAATAGGAGGCGAAGTGGAGATTTGCCTATCGAGACTTGGGATGACATGAAGAGGGTGATGAGGCGTCGTTTTATGCCATCTCATTACTACCGGGATCTATACCTTAAGCTTCAAGGTCTTCAACAAGGTTACAAAAGTGTTGATGAATATTATAAAGAGATGGAGATGGCTATGATTCGGGCCAATGTGGAGGAGGATAGGGAGGCAACAATGGCAAGGTTTTTGAATGGGTTGAATAGGGAGATTGCCAACACAGTTGAGCTACATCACTATGTGGAGTTGGAAGACTTGGTGCATATGGCAATGAAGGTTGAGAGGCAACTAAAGAAGGGCAATACAAGTGCACGTCTGAGACCCACCCCACAAAATCCTAGTGCAACACCATGGAGGACGAATTATCCAAGGAAAGATGAAAGTAACTCCAACCCCAAGGCCAAAACTGAGCAAAATTCAACCACTACTTCCACGGCTTCTCAAAGTAAGATACCCACAACTTTGTCTCGTTCTAGTGAAATTAAATGTTTCAAATGTCAGGGAAGAGGTCACATTGCTAGCCAATGCCCAAACAAGCGGGTTATGGTGATTCGGGAGAATGGGACAATAGATTCTGAAGACGAGGGTGAGCTAGATGGCATTCCACCATTGGAGGATGATCTTTTGGGAGAAGAGGAGTTTGGGGCCGAGCATGGTGAGATGCTTGGATTAGTTGCTCGGAGAGCCTTGAACTTGCACGCTAAGGTGGAGGAAGAAGAAGTGCAACGGGAGAACATCTTTTACACTCGTTGTCATGTGAAGGACAAGGTATGTAGTGTTATTATTGATGGTGGTAGTTGCACTAACGTTGCTAGTTCTTCCATGGTTGAGAAGCTAGGGCTCCCAACACTCAAGCACCCCCATCCATACAAGTTGCAATGGCTGAATGATAGTGGTGAAGTGCGGGTTACTAAGCAAGTTGTGGTGCCATTTCGGATTGGAAAATATGAGGATAAAGTGTTGTGTGATGTGGTACCCATGCAAGCGGGACATCTCCTTTTAGGACGGCCTTGGCAATTTGATAGACGTGTGCAACATGATGGCTTCACCAACAAGCACTCCTTCACTTTCCAACAACGAACCATCACTCTAGCTCCAATGACACCAAAACAGGTTTATGATGATCAAGTGATGATGCAAAAACTGAGTGATGAAAAGAAAATGAGGGATCAAAAGAATTTGAGTGATCACAAGAGAGTGAGTGAAGAGATGAGTAGTGGTGAGAAACAAGAGAGCAAGGCTGAATCTAGTGAGAGAGAAAAGAGAGAGATGAATTCAGCCAAAGAGGGAAAATTAGAGGGAAAAAGAAATTTCTATGCAAAAACAAGTGAGGTTAAGCGAGCTTTTCTTGCAAAACGGCCGATGATTGTACTTATGTACAAGGAGGCCCTTTTAAACACTAACCAACCTGACCCTTCATTGCCTAGTGTTGTTGTTTCTATTTTGCAGGAGTTTAAGGATGTGTTTCCTGAGAAGGTACCACATGGCTTACCCCCTATCCGTGGCATAGAACA
The DNA here is from genome assembly GCA_020875875.1 of Dioscorea alata. Lineage (NCBI taxonomy): Eukaryota > Viridiplantae > Streptophyta > Magnoliopsida > Dioscoreales > Dioscoreaceae > Dioscorea > Dioscorea alata. Next base: position 19,175,209 of record CM037028.1, on the reverse strand, counting down.
CCAAATTGACTTTGTTCCCGGTGCTTCCATTCCAAACTGACCCGCCTATAGGAGCAACCCGGAGGAAACAAAGGAACTCCAAAGACAAGTTGAAGAGTTGATGGAGAAAGGGTACGTGAGAGAAAGCATGAGTCCTTGTGCAGTTCCGGTGATTCTAGTTCCTAAGAAGGATGGAACATGGAGGATGTGTATTGATTGCCGAGCCATTAACAACATAACGGTAAAGTATCGACACCCCATCCCTCGTTTAGATGATATGTTAGATGATTTGCATGGATCTTGTGTGTTTTCAAAAATTGATCTTAAGAGTGGGTATCATCAAATCCGAATGAAAGAAGGTGACGAATGGAAAACGGCATTTAAAACTAAACATGGATTGTATGAATGGTTAGTTATGCCATTTGGCTTAACTAATGCACCTAGTACTTTCATGCGTTTAATGAATCATGTTTTACGAACTTTCATTGGAAAATTTGTTGTTGTTTATTTTGATGATATTCTGATTTAAAATAAGAATTTGCATAATCATGCTTCTCATTTGCATTTGGTTTTGGGTGTCCTTAGGAAAGAGAAATTGTATGCTAACCTCAAGAAATGTACCTTTTGCACCAATAAACTTGTTTTCCTAGGATTTGTTGTGAGTGCTACAGGTATTGAGGTTGTTGAAGAAAAGATCAAAGCCATCCAAGAGTGGCCGACCCCATCAAGTGTGAGTCACGTTCGCAGCTTTCATGGACTTGCTAGCTTCTATAGGAGATTCGTGAAAGATTTTTGTACCATTGCGGCACCCCTTACTGAAGTTATCAAGAAGAACGTTGCATTCAAATGGGGGGCAGCACAAGAGGAAGCATTTCAACTTATGAAACATAAACTAACTCATGCTATCTTACTTGCTTTACCTAACTTTGCTAATACTTTTGAAATAGAATGTGATGCCTCTGGTGTAGGTATTGGTGTTGTACTCATGCAAGATGGTCCTTTTCAAGTGCTCGAGTGGATTAACGACAATGCCTACCGCCTTGATTTACCAGGTGAGTACAATGTTAGTGCTACTTTCAATGTGACTGACTTAAGTCCTTTTGATGTAGGTGATGATTTGAGGACAAATCCTTCTCAAGAGGGGGGGAATGATGTGGACATCAAGGCTAAGGATCCAATTCAAGTCCCAACAGGACCAGTGACGAGAGCTCGAGCTAGAAGATTTAAAGAGGAGCTTAGCAACTTGGCATGGAGAATTCTACAATAGGAAGAGAGTGTGATCACTACTGATAGTGAACAAAAGCTGGTCCTACTCATCCAAGCCGATTCCACTTAGACACTTGATGAAGATTTGGTTGTCATTTATTTTTGAGTTTAATATGTGAACTAGAGTCTTTTGTAATTGCTTAGTCTTGTTGGGCTTTGTGGGCTTTTGGGCTAAATTTGCTCTTTAGTTGGTTGTTTACTTTTTTTTTATCTTTAAGGGTAGTTTTGAACTTTTACTTCTTAGAAGTTCTCTAGGGTTTTGGGCTATATATATAGCCCCTTGTAGCAGCCATAAAACACAACTTTGATTTATGAGTATTTGTGAGGTTTTCTTCTTGTTTTCTTGAAGGAACTTTTTAAGAACTTATCAAGGGTTTTCCTTGTGGCGTTCAAGCTGACTTATCAATCGGATTTCCATCTCCTTTTGTGGCGTCATCCCCATACCGAGGTTCGTGCTTCTCTAAGCATTGGGTCGAGGTTTTCCATCCCTTCTTCTTGAATCCTTTGGCTTTTCTTCTTCGTTCCAAATTTGTTTCGGGTTTCGTCACAATCATTGGCGAGGTTCGTATCACTAATCCTAGTGGTTATGGTTACTCATCACTAAGATAATTAGATTTAGCTCTCAACCTTAGTGTCACTCTAAGGGAAAGTCAATCAACAAGCACATAAGATTAAAACTCAAATTAAAACTCAATTAAAAGAACCCAATAAAAGTTGAAGAGATTACATCTTAAGGTTTACATGTCCAAATACCCACTAGGGGTTTAGCTCTCCATGGAGTAACAAATTATGCAATTAAAATAGAAATCAAAACATGTAGAATCCATGAGAAAAACCTCCTTTTAAATTTGTGTTGAAATTCTTCAAGATCCTTTCCTTCTCCAAGAACCTCCCTCTAAACCTAGGGCATATATAGCCCTCTGAATGAACATCTTCGGTGGCTACCCCAATGGATATCCTTGGAAAGATTGTGATGAAGAATGGTGAAGAAGTTCCGCTTAGTTGTACAAAGACCTCCAAAATTCTAGCCGACTCCTCCAAAGACTTAGGCAAAAGATATCAAAAGAACCCTTTGAGTGGGCTTTTATAAGTGAAACCTGGGGATCCACACTGGCTTGCCATGCCCCTGTAGAGGATGTGTGAAATTCTGCTGACTGCTATAGTACTTACTACAGTAATTTACCACAACACCTTTTTTACAACAAATTGCTACAATGTTTTTGCTTCAATGACTCGTCACTTTCTTTGGGAGGCCACACCGTGTGGAAAGGTGTGTGGGGTTCTGTCACTCAAAATGGCTGAGATAACTCCTAGAAACTACCCCAAATTGGTACACACACATGATTGCCTCCGTACCCTTCTACATGTCAATTGGCTTCTAAAATCTTCAAGAGTTGGCACATGTGCCCTTGTAGATGATCCAACTTGAGTGTTCATCCTTGAAGCTCGCTAAATCATCTTAGAAATAGCTGCACAACCCTTTCTTTGCTTCTTCTCATCGATTTCCTTCACATGCCTTAATTGCACAGAAGAACACAAACACATACTATTAATGGAAATATCTGAATATAATCATGCTTAGAGTGCATAAAAGATGTGAACAAGTATATATCAAACAAGCACTTATCATAAACCTCTTAGCTAGATCGGATCGAAGGAAATAAAAAATACACTAAGTGCTCTCTTAAGACTCTTTAGTGACTAATCCTATGCTATGATGGAAGTGGATCTCTCCTACGCTTACTTTTGCATGATTGCAATGAGCTCTAGGACTTCCATGTCAAGAATCATTAATAAACCACTAAGATTCTAATCAAAAGGTACATTACGCACTAACTATCCTAGCGAGCATCAGTGACAACTATTCATCTACGTGTGATTTCCTTCCATGGATCTCTCGATACCTATGTGAAATCATAATAGCTTGATACGTAAAACCAACAACGATAAACAAGGACGAATCCGGAAGCCAAAGGTAATCTATATTAAAAAGCAATAAAAAAATGAAAGTATTCCCAAGCTATATCAACCAAGGTACCCAAGGAAGTAAGCCTTCCATGTGGCCTAAGTTCATCAATACAAAATGTAAATCAATCTCTAAAACCCTAGACATATGAAGAAAATCTCCTCTCAATGTTGTGATGTTGGGGTTGAAGTGAGCTGCTATCATCGCCAATTGATCATCACTCCGGCGACTCCTTTGAGCTTCTCCTTGGTGCCTTGGAAGCTCCTTTAAACCTTAGCCAATCATCCTCAACTTCTTTCCCAGAAATTCAGCCCAAAAATTAGATACCCTAAAACCCTTGAAAACTTCTATTTGTAATTCCAGGAATCCGACCAGTACACGAGCAGCTACATGCGTGTGTATCTTGCCTGTATAACTCTTAGGACAAGTTGAGAAACTCTCTTCTCTAAGGTACACAAGTAAATGTGCACGACCATGTAATGCTTCACCTGACCATGTAACTCTCAGGAAAATTCCACTCCTGCTTTTGAGTTGCACGACCGTGCATTTTGCTTCTACTCATGTTCTCGTCTGGAACATACTCTTCAATTCTTTGAATGTACACATGCGTGTTCTTCAACTACATGGCCGTGTTCTTCTTAATAAGAGGGTGATCGGGGAGTACATGATTAATCACGTGATGTCTGTGTGCTTCTCTGGCTGCTCTTCTGCTGAAGTCTACACAGGCAAGTACACACACATGTACCTGCTCGTATATTTCTCTATTTGTTGACTTTTGCACTGTTTTACTGCCGATTTTCTTCCTTTGGCTCTTGTTGTGCTTCATTTGTCCTGTGAGAAATAATGGAACAACTAAGTATCATTTATCCATAAAAACATACTCTTGAGGACCACTTAAGTGTTAAATAAGATCAATATAATATGTATAATATAACACTTATCATCCTTGCACCTTCTTGCGAAAGTTGGGTGTTAATGATGCTGAAGGCTTCAGTTTTAACTTGTAGAGCTTTAACATAAGTCCCGCTCTCTAACTAGTTCAGTCTAACTTCATATGTTAGTAGAGAGCCCCTCAGTTAATCGATAGTGAGCTTGTCCAAGTCCTTCATTTCTTCAATGGCAACAACTACGTGGTCGAACTTGGGTATCAACATCTGCAACACCTTTGCTTCCACAATGTCTGTGACTTCTCCTCCATACTCTTGCAGCTCCTTCACCACCTCAAGTTAGCACTCTAGATACGTAATCTTGTATAAATTCGTTGGCCCTCATCTAGTTGACTTTGAACTGATTCCTCAGCCGTTGCAGTTTTATGGAGACAATTTTAAAGGAACCCTGAAACTCCATCTTGAAGACCACCCATACCTGGTTAGACATAGTTGCATTCTTTATATGTGAGAACACTCTCCTGTTGACAGACTAAAGGATGAGAAAGAGAGTTTTGGAGTCTCTCTTGTTGTTTTCTCTCAACTGCACTTCAACTACATCCTCATCATCATATCCCTTGTCAACAATGTCCCAAACCTCCTAGGATTTGAACATCACTCGCATTAGGGTACTCCAATGATCATATGCTTCTCCGGTGAACATCGGAACCGCAGGTTAGGACACATTAACCATGGTGTTGCTTGACGCCATTGCTACCTCTCCTGTATCTCTGATACCAATATAGGATCTTTATGTGAGTTTTTAGAGTTAAGTTTAGAAGAGATAAGAGATGAATGAGTTAAGAAAAGGTCAAAGATTGCTTGCAGTAAAGATAACTTCACTGACTCTTACATAAGACAAAAGCACTTTACTATTAAGCTAAACAACACACAAAACAAGGACCCAAAATGTAAACCCAAAAGCTACAACACATGCAGAAATTCTTCTCCCCATGCATGTACTACTCACTGTACGTAGGGTTGACTTCTTCTCTTGATGTCTCATGCGCCAGCGTCGAATTCACCCGTCTTAGCCCAAAAAGCAAACTATCATACTAGCCCATCACCTTCTGTTGTCTTCACCAGATGTTTATCTTCAACCATCAGGCTGTGTGTCTTAGCTCACTTCCAACATTTGACATTGTTGAACTCTCGTAATTTCTTCAACTTCTTTTTGATATTGGTATACTTGTATCTATATTACCCATTTTTTCAATTGATAACATTACTGTTCCCTTGCTAGCTTCCAATTCCATTTTTTACACAATCACCAATAATATTTCTTATTGATGTCAATTATCATTTTCCTCATAAATATGTTGTTTGCAAAGAGTTATAAGTGAGTTATCTACCTTTAGATTTTTGGCTTGCTGATATCTTTAAAAAGTTATCTCTAGAGCACACTTTCAAGTACTTCATTCCAAGGCAAATGGAACTCACTAATTACGAATGGTCACTGAGCTTCCAAGGATATATTAAACATATAAATTCCAAATTACTCATTAATTACTTGATATACATTAAAAATATTTGTAATTAGTGGCTTACTCAAGAATTTGGTGCAGCCCGAGCTTTTTAGCCCAACCACGGTCTCTCCTTAGTTCAGCCATGGCTCCACCCATGGCTTTTCTTTCCTCAACCCAAGTTTAAACCTTGTAGTAATTCATTTTATTATTCTCACTCGGATTTTGTTGTATCTAATTTTATATTCATGTATTTTCTTCGGTTTAATTTCCGTACAGGTCACCGTACTTTGCACTTATTTCAAATTGGTGTCCAAACTTCAATTTGCATCAAATTGGTCACCGAACTTTAATTTTTTTCCAACGTCGAGTGACCCACTGAATTTCGGCCTATGTTTGCTTGCATGGCCACCGGGATGTATACATCAGCGCTCACCTGTCGAGCTGGCCGCCACGTGGCTGATGTCCATGTCACCAGGTTTTCCAACTGGGATGTTTTCTCGCCACGTTGCTGCAGCTTTGCCACGTCATAGAAGGAGGGCCATCATCTTGAAAGAGAATGCTAGGGATATAGAAATGGAGATTGTTTTGGCAGAGCTTCGGTTCTCATGGTCCACGGAGTGACTAATCTATGCTAGGGATTGAAAGACAAAGAGAGAGAGAGAGAGAGAGGTAGAGATAGAGAGCATGAGATTAGAGAGAGAGGGAGAGATAGAGAGATAGAGAGCTTCGGTTCTCATGGTCCATGGAGAATGCTAGGGATTGAAAGACACAGAGAGAGAGAGAGAGATAGAGAGCATCGGTTCTCATGGTCCACGGAGTGAATCAATAGATCGGTGACTAATCTATTTGTTGTGATTTGATCTGTTTAATCATAATTTGTTTGTAATATCTGTTTTTTTTTTTTTTTTTGATGACCGATATGGTTGTATTTTCGTCCCGTGTTGTCATTAGTGCATTAGAGTTTCAATTTAGGGTTTTCATTATTGTTTCAGTTATTGGGTTTGTATAAATGCATGATGTATTTTTTCCTCAGTTGTATAGAGTTGTTGTCTCATTTCTACTAGGTTGTATTAGTCATTGAGGTTTTATATTTTCGTTTGAATTAAATAAAGTTGTAGTTTGATGGAGCTTGGTGTCCATGCTGAAATGAATTAATTGTTATCTTCTACTGTGTTAAATCCCAACAAGATTAAAGTATTTGTATTTTTATCCATAGCTGTGTGTAATCCTAACATAACTAAATTTAAGCTGCATACATTGAATTGAAATTAAATAAATCAAACATTGTATCCAATTCTGGCATCAACAACTAATGAAATAGAAATCCATCCAAAAAAATGCAAGAATGACATTGAATTCAACAACAATATTAAAAATTACACCAGTTTGTGTTGGAGACAATTCATCTCACAGCTGAAGACCATTCTGCAAACTAAACTGCAAATAATTCATCATAGCTGAAGACAATTCATCAGAAGTTTACATGGTGTGGCTCATTTAAACAAATAAACTAGAAAAAATGTAAAACTGAGAATTTGTGGCAAGTTGAGAAGTGTTACAAAATTCTGATTACTGATTGATGAAAATTTTGCAAATTCTATTGAATTTCTGCCAGATCAAAAGTGTTTCAAAAATTTCTGGCAAGGTTACAAAAATTTCTCAGACAGATGAGAAGCCATACAAAAATAATACAACCAAAAAACAAAGCATCAACCGAACAGCTTTACACATTCTTCTTTTGAGAGGTCATACAAAAATGATACAACCAACAACCAAAAAAGCATCAATGAAGTAAGTTCAAATTCCTGGCGGCAACCAAATTTTTCTTCTTTTGTCTACACATTCAGCTTTGCCTTTTTCTTGAGAGCCCTTCTGATTCCTTGAAGCTTTTGGCAATGACAAATTTTTTTGTGCTGGTTCTGTCTTTTTGGCCTATTTTCTTGTTAGCTGTTGCCTCTTCAATTGAGCCTCTCCCAATGAGAATCCTACATGGTGTGTTTGTTCTGGAGCTTTCACAACCTACATTTATGTATTTTTTTCAGTAGTAAAAAAAATTACAAATTTAAATACTTTTGGTAGGTTTGTCTGAATCTCCAACAAATTCAGTCAGATTGATTTGTAAGTAAAAAAAAACACTTGTTACACTCACCTGAGACACCTCATTTGGGATTTGTTGATGAAATGACATAGCTTCTGCTTCAGTAGGCCTCTCTTTGGTAGATTTTTTGATGTTTAATTTTGGTCTGTTACTGTGTGACTTCAAGCCAACTGATGCTTTGGAGAAACTTTGATCATGTACTAGCTCTACCTATTTGTTACACAAAACCAAAAAATAAATAACAAATACAAAATTCAAGATAAATAAAAATTTCAAAACCAAACTGTAGATAATTGTATGCATTTACCTGCTCAACTGGAACTTCCCATTGTTGTTGTGAAACAGCATTCTCAACTGGAATTTCTTGATTCCTTACTGTGTGTAATCCTGCCATACCATGTGGAATTTCTTGATTTCCTACCACTGAATTATCAACCTTGCAATGTCCAAAAAGCACAAATTATATAGACTGTTTTTGCAAAAAAAAAAAAAAAAAAAAAACAAAGCCACTAGAGAGCAAGAAAATTAGAATACCATTGATTCTAGGTTGGTTTGCCCTGTTTGACTTGTCTGACCAGCTGAATATGCATTCCTTCCCTGCAATACACACAAATTAAGTTAAAACCCTATACACAACATAGAGGTACACATACATTTAAATATAGTTGAACTATTAGCTTACCTGAACTCCATGGAACCTTTTATTATGCCCTGAAGAACCACATAGGCTGCAAGTCATTCTCACTCCCTTCCTGCTAACCTTTCCACTAGTGAAACCAGGGTTTTCACCCATCTCTTTTCTCCTCATTGTAGTCTTCCTACCCCTTCTGTTGTTGACTGCCTCAGGTGGTATGATGGGACCCTGATCACTCTTTGGCCATGAATTTTTGTCATGGGTTGGGTATAGGATGTGCCTATATGTGTCCATGTATGTGCTTACCTTATAGCATGAATGCAGGTAATTTTCTGGTTTTTCCTTACAGATATGGAATGACTGCATGGAACACCACTAAGTTGCCATCTCCTACATGAACAACTACACTCCTTCTTGTCAACTACAAATTGACCCTCAGGACCAACAACCTGGTATTTGTCTCCACCAGACCAAGTTGTGTTATAAAACCAGCTTAACTGCTTATTTTTCTCAAGCTTCTTAAGAATTCTATGGCAATGCTGGATGGTTACATTTTGCATGGCATCTCTCCTCCGTTGGATCCTTTTCATCAACTGTGTCCGGATCATTTCATTCATTGTTATGATACCCTTGACCCTAGCTTCCAATATGTGACTATTAAAACATTCACACAAATTATTTAGGAGGATGTCACACTTAAACTGGGTTTGGAAGTGTGATCTACTCCAATGTTGGGGTTCAATTTTTTTCATGTATTCAAATGCCCCTACAGACATATGTTTTAGGGTTTCCATTGCTCTCTCATAAGCAGGTATGTGAGTTGCCTTAGCACATGCCCATAATTGATTCTTAAGTGCTTTTCCCCTAAAAGATTTCTTAAAATTTGTGTGAATATGTCTCACATAGTACCTATGCTCACTGTGAGGAAATTGTTCTGCTATTGCTGGCATTAAACCCTAGTGTCGTCAATTATTGGTAACATGAACACCCATACCCAAGGAAAACAAAGAAAAAGGCCAAAAAAAAAAAAAAAAAAAAACTGAATCAGCAGAGTAAAATATTTAATTCAGTATGAAGTACAACATATTAAACTCATTCACAGTAGTATAAGCATAAACACACCTAACCTAATTCAAGCTCATGACATTAAAACTCATTCACAGTAGCATAAGCATAAGCATACCTAACCTAATTCAAGCTCACAACATTTAAACTCATTCACAGTAGCATAAGCATGAGCATACCTAACCTTATTCAAGCATGCTAAACTCACAACATTTAAATCATTCACAGTAGTATAAGCATATATAACCTAGTTTAAAGCATCTCAGATTTAAAGTAGAACAGAGAGTTGAGATGAACATATAGAACAAACATTAAATTCAAACCTAGCAGTAGTGCAACATTTAATCAACGAATTATATTAAATTCAAGGAAGCTCAGATAACTAAATCAATAAACAAACAACTAAAAAATCAATTGATTTGATCTCACCTTTTGTCTATCAGTCATGAAAGACCACTTGTGGCTGTCAACAATCATAAGGTCCTCTGCTAAGCCTGCCAAGAACCATTTCCAGTTATTTTTGTTTTCTTTACTCACCACTGCCCATGCGAAAGGATAGATGCAGTCATTTGCATCTATCCCAACAGCACTTAGAAGCTGGCCTCCATATAACCCCTTGAGGAAACAACCATCAAGCCCCACCAGATGTCTGCAACCTGCAAGGAAGCCTGCTCTCAATGGTGCTAGGCATACATAAAAGGCTTGAAAGACTTCATCCTCATCACACTTGATTGCTATTGTTGAATCAGGATGTGTCTTTAACAATTCTAGCCTATAATCATATAGACTCTTCATCTGAGATTCCTCATCACCATCTAGGATCCTTTAGATAGATTTGACAGTGAAAATGAATTTTAAGTATGTTAGGTTAATAGCTATTATAACAGAAATATGATACATTGAATGTAAAAAACAGAAAAATCACCTCTGTGCAATGCTCTTGGCTCTGTAAGCCTTTATCCTTGTAATGTCCACTTCTTGGTTAGTCTTGACAGCTTGTACTATGCCGGCAAGTTTCCAACTTGGGTCTGCCTTGAATTGTTCAAGGTAATGTCTAGCTATCCAATCTGGATTTACATGTCTGTTATTATGGTCCCTCGCACACTCATGATCTAAAATTCCTGCCTTGATCTGTACAGTGCTATTGTCTTTCACCATCGGTGAAGCCCACAGGTAGAATGGACACCCCCTCTTACAAAAAGCCTTGCACTTTTTTTTATTGTTGGGCTTGAATTTCATAACATATCTATTTTGGATCCCATAATTTCTAACATCCTCTTTAAATTGATTCATACTCCTAAACTTCATCCCAATTTTGAATTTAGGGTTCTTCATGTCCACTTCATGATTAAATTCAGCATATCTAGGTCTCACAGGAATTAATGACTCTTCATCTGTGGAAGAACAAGATTTCAAGTCATCTGAATCACCATAATTAGACTCCACATCACTAGCTACTCCTGGAACATTTCCCTCAATGTTTATTTCAGCTGTAGGCCTCCTAGCATTATCTGTTTCTACCTTATCTGCATCATCTAATTCACCACTAGATGTATAATCTGAATCTTGCAAGTCACTCTCTTCATCCCCCTTGTTCACTATATCTTCTTTGTCTCTACCCCAAATTAGAGTCTCTTCCAGGTCAACATCTTCTACATCCTCATCTTCATCTTCTTCTATGTCTACCTGTACATTCCTCAAGAGTGGAACCCTACTAATTTCACCCACATCAATACCCACACCAGCATCATTGTTAAAATTACATTCAGCTTCATTAGTAGTAGAATGACCCAAAACTGTAACACAAACATATATCTCTCTAAATTCCCCTATAGACAATGCCATTTTCAAGGCATCCATATCAGTTATTATTTCTTGCAATCCTTGGTCACTTCCTGTTACTTTTAACCACCAAATTCTACATCCCTCCACATTTAACTGAAACTCCTTTGCCACGCTTATCAATTCAATCCTAGACATCTGATCAACACAGCAATAGTCTACATAGCCAGCTAAACCCTCTATCTCACCCATCTTATAATGCATTCGTATGGTGAATAAGTCAGCATCTGGCACTGTAATTAAATATAGACATGTCAACTTAAATAATGTACTATACATGCTGTGAAAAATCTCTAACACAAATGCTGACTAACATATATATATATTGGCCTAAACTTAAATAATGTACTATACATGCTATGAAAATTTAATAGCACACATCAAACAAGCATCCATGGAAAAATCCATACATACACTATGGATAAAATTGATAAGCATATTTAAAATTCAAAGCCTACTTCATGGATAAAACTACCATGGATAAAATAATGTAAATCAAAATAATGTAAAGATTTAAATTATGGATAAAACTACCATGCATATTTAAAATAATGTAAATCAAAATAGTATATTTAAAACTACCATGGATAAAACTCCAACTCAATAATCACATGTCAGTATATTTAAAATTCAAAAGTTCAAAGCCTACTTCTTGATTCAATGAAAAGATTAAATTATGTATATTTAAAAGCACACATTTTTAAACAATTGGATAAAAACTAGAATGAGAAACAGATAATTTTGAATAAAAATTAAAACTTGAGGAGAAAACTATCATGAACAAAACTTCAACTCAACAAACCACATGTCAGTATACTTAAAGTTTAAAACCTACATCCTGATGCAATAAAAAAATAAATTATGTACATACAAAAGAACACAACTTTAAACAATGGAATATAAAAAAATAAATTATGTACATACAAAAACCCAACTCAACAACCACAAGTCAGAAATCTTAATATTAAAAAAGTTTCAAATCCACTTCTACAATCACTGTACATTCTCACAAAGCCATAACAAGTTTCAAATAAATTATGTACATTCTCACTATATTTAACAAATTCGATAATATAGTGATTCTTATTATTTCAATTTGATTTATATATTAGTTTAAATATTGATAACAACAGAAAATCCATGGAAAAATCCACATATACAAATAGTTAAGATTCTATCCTAAATCATGATCATAAACAATTTTAAATACTAAAAAAAATTGAATTTAACATCCAAATAACAGTAATTTTGATAGATAATATCATTTCAAACACATCGCACATTACATCTAAATCATGTGAAGTCTGAAAGCCCACTAATCAATTTTATTATAAATCACTACTCTTACTCTAATAAAAAAAAAAAAAACAAATTGATCACCCACATTATGGGAACAACTTTAAGCTCAGGTTATCCTCAATTGACCTTTTTTTAGGGTTTAAGAGAAACGCTTACAATATTCCGGAGGTTCTCGTGCCGGCGACCTAATTTCCCAATTCACTGCCATCTAAACCTCCTTATGTCTGAAGTGTAGATCCCGGTCGTCCACAAAGCTAGATATGGCTCTCTCCCCCTCTTGATTAACGCCGGTGAGCTTCGCACCGCCACCTCTTCTCTCGATGTTTCTCTCTATCGTTCTCTCCCTTTTCTTTGTCTGCCCTTTCCTTGCAAAAGCCCCAAAATCAAGAAACCCTTGTGGGGACGATGGGCGTCCTTCAACGCGTGGTGTAAAACATCTGACAGGGCCAGCAACGTGGCGAGAAAACATCCCAGTTGGAAAACCTGGTGACATGGACATCAGCCACGTGGCGGCCAACTCGACAGGTGAGCGCTGATGTATACATCCCGGTGGCCACGCAAGCAAACATAGGCCGGAATTCAGTGGGTCACTCGACGTTGGAAAAAAATTAAAGTTCAGTGACCAATTTGATGCAAATTGAAGTTTGGACACCAATTTGAAATAAGTGCAAAGTACGGTGACCTGTACGGAAATTACTGAAGAGGTCTATATGCACTATATATTTAAAATTTTATATTTATACATGTTTAACTAGATCATCACATGTTGAATTCCTTATAATTTTATTATATTATATTGACCTTCAAATAACTTTGCTTCATGAATGGTTAATTTGTAAACATAGATGATTACCATTAGTTTTTTTATTTTTTAAAATTAAATTCTCTTTCTGTTTTCTGTTTGTGTGTTTTAAAAAACGATGCATAAATTATATTTTAGAAATATATATAAACCGTCTCCGTAAAAAAAAAGCGTTAACTTATTTCTTCTCAACTCACTTTCAAACTTTTTGTCCTTAAAAGTTTTTATTTATTCATATTTATCAAAGTTAAAAATAAAAATAAAAATAAAATATATCTATTACATAAATTCAACTTGAAAAGCGTTAGTGGATACCGGGAACTCTTAGGATGTGATTGGAATATATATATACATAACAGGTTTCTAAGCAAAATAAATAAATAAATGCAAATAAAAATAATAAAAACCTTATATATGCCTTTCAGTATATTTTCCAAATTTGTGCATAAGTTTTCTCGTCAATTTATTTATCTTTTGATTGTCCTCATGCCATTTTTCATATCTCGATGCATTCAAAGTGGAAACTTTTGCTATTACTTAAAAACTGTCGATTATTTGGAGGATTGAAAAAAATAAAACGCAATAAAAGTATGGTGACGTATTCTGTGAAGCTTCTTTTCCACGTTCCTTTCAAGACTCAAGGCTTATGAAATAAATCTTGTGAACTTTTATGCTGCAAACATTGATGAATTCCTACCACCACTGCACGCATTCATTGTTGTATATAAATTCCTCTTTAATGAGTGTTTTTGAATAAATTCCACAACCTGCTCCAACCAACCCACAACATCACTGTCACAACATCCTTAAACATCAATCTCCATCCCCAAGCCAAAAACTAATAATCTTCATCCAACAAATGTCTCTTATTGAGCATTAGTTGCTCAATTTGCTGCTTTAGTAAAGCTTGACAACTTCCGGGATATGAACTGGATACCTGTGAATGCAATCAGACCAAGGGCCACTCACCGGCGTTTTAACAGTGCGCATGGACTTCCACACCATACTGTTGCACTTGAACCCGCTACCGAACCCAATCATCCACACACGATCACCGCGCTTCATCCTCCCTTTAGCCTCAATATAGCTCAGCTCGTACCAAAGCGAGCTGCTCGACGTGTTGCCAAACCGGTGCAGTGTCATTCGTGAAGCCTCTACATGCCCGGACGAGAGTTGCAGCTTCTTCTCGAGCTCATCGATCACTGCACGCCCACCGGCGTGAATACAGAAATGCTCGAAAGCTTGTTTGAAGTCTGGAATATATGGTTTACTTTTTGGGTTAATGAGTTTGCGACGAGCTAAAGCTAAAAGAAAGAGAAGCTGTTCAGAAGCAGGTAGAACTAAGGGGCCAATGGTGGTGATGTTGGATTTCAACGTAGCACCAGCAATGGCCATTAGGTCTTTTGATAGTGCAATGCCGACGTTTCCTTTAGAATCTTCTTCTTCATATACACATCTGTAAGCTTTGTCATCGGTGCCTTTGTTGGTGCGCACTAAATGCATAAGACGGTACTTTGCTAAGGAAGAATCCCGACGGTGATTGGAGAGGAGAACAGCGGCAGCGCCAACACGGAACAAGCAATTGGGGAGAAGCATTGCACGCTCAGTGCCGGCGTAGTAGTTAGGTGTGATGATTTCAGTTGAGATAACAAGTGCGATGGAGTTTGAGTGTGCTTGGAGGAGCTCACGTGCGAGGTCGATGGAGATGACACCGGCGCTGCAGCCCATGCCAGAGAGATTGAAAGTGCGGACGTTGCTACGGAGATTGTACTTGTTAACGATCATTGCCGAAAGAGATGGAGTTGGAGAAAAAAGACTGCAGTTGACAATGAGGATGTCTATGTGCTTGGGTTGAATGGAGGAGGACTTGGAGAAGAGTTCGTCAATGGCGGAGAAGATCACGGTGCGGGCTTCGGAGCGGGAGGATTCCATGTTAGGATTGGGAGGAATGCAGTGGTTGGGTGGAGGTACACAGGTTTCTTCGCCGAGGCCGGAGCGTTCAAGTATGCGCATCATGAACTTGACACTTTTCTCATCGAAAAAGTCGACTTGGCTGGCGTGTTCCATGAATGTTGAGAAGGTTACACGAAGAGTGGCCGGTGGTTTGAAGCAAGCATAATCTAAGAGGTAAACAGGGCGTGGGCGGCACATAAAATAGATGATTCCGGCCAAAATTATGATAAGCAATATGAAAAAGATTTGGAGTTGAGATAGTTGGAATGAATTGTGTATACTTTGGAGTTTTGAGGAGAACATATTGTGAGTGTGGTTGGGAGGAGAAGGGAGAGAGGGAGGAAATGGTTGTGAGTTTGAGAAAGGTTGGGGGAATGGGAAGGGTGTGTGAGAAGGATTTTAAGGAGATTTTGGCGGGCAATGAATGCTGTCTGATGAGAATGTTAAATGAAGGACCTTTGGGGTTGCCTTAGCGCTGTAACGAGTTATCTATAATGTTTCTTGTTTCACTGGTTTGACTGCGAGTTATGGTAAGGGGATTTTTTTTTTTTTGGTGAATGAGAGTTATTGTTAGGGTTGATCCACTCTATATATGGGGCAGGGTGAATTATGTTTTCAACTACCTCCACATGTTGATGGGGAGTCTCGAAGGTGCTAGGTGGTTTACTGTTGAAAATTTTTATGGATTGATTTATGGTAATTTTTGTTTTATATGGCAGTAAATCAATATTTTAAAAACTGGACCTGTCGACCTGGTTAGGCACCGGTTCACGGTCCAACCGCCTGGTTCAACCAAATTTAATATTTTTTATATAAATAAATTTTTATAAATTAAAAAATTAAAAAATAAGTAAAAAATAATTTATAAAATTAATTAAAAAAAATTAAAAAAAAAATACAAATTATATATTACAAAGTTATATTACCTATATAAGGTCACAAAATATCAACTCTACATAAAAATGAATTTTTCAAAATATAAATATACAAGAATACAACCATACAACAAATATTCAAAAATAAATAATTAAATAAAATATAAGTATACATCATCAACAACAACAAAAACGACAATAAAAAATAAGGAATAAAATAAAATATAAGTATATAATATCTTGCTTTTGTTTTTTGGAATAGATTTGATTTTAAATATTTAAAATAAATAAAAAAATTGGCCGGTCCGGTTGAACCAGCCGGTCAGATCCGGTTTTTACAACATTGTAGTAAATAACTTCTTCTTTGTTTATAGTCAAGAAAATAGTTTGTTTATTAATGATACATTTGGTATTTAATTTTAAAAATATTAATAATAATAAATATTTATATTACATTTATTTTTAATTAATATTGATTGATCCAAAATCTTATCAATTTGAATAAACACCATTTTGTTTGTTTTTTATAATTTAAATAAGTTATTTAATTTAATTAATTATTGTAAAAGAAAATTGATGCCCGACGTATCAATCAACAATGAAAAAAATTATCATCCTACTGTTGCAGAACAGCTTCTTGTTTGTATTAGGGAAATGATCTTTTCTAAATTTTATTCTGTCTTTTAGTATTAATTAATGAAACTTATCTGAAAACAAATTAAAATATAAAAATGCGCCCATGCTTGATTTTGATGTTTTGTGATAAAGATAAAGTAGAACATGAGAGTAGACAATGCATGCGCATTGTAGAACGTGAAGATGTTTATTGCACATGGAGAACTACTTATATCTCTGTTTCAAGAGCTCTGCACCTAGACAACTTTTCCGTACGAGCAAGCATTGTTATATGAATTGTCTTGCAGTGGAAATCGGTGTACAATTGGTGGTCAAAATAATAAATGCATGGGACAAGGTTTTAGGGAGTTGGCGGTTGTGGCGGGGAGGGTTCGTGGATGTTTCATTTGTTATGGGGGCCTAGAAAACCCATCTCAAGTGGGTTTTCGATTTTTCCAATGTTGAACAAATTTTAACTTAATTAATATCTTAAGTAAAATAAATACTCTGAAATTCAAATTTAAATATTTTTCATTGATAATAGGTGTTTTTTCAATGTCAATAAATTTATTTAATCAATCATTATTTTCATTAGAAAAAGAGGGTGATAATCCCAATTGAGTAGATCTATTAATTGATTAGATTTTCTCAATTTGAATCATTCTCTCTCTCTCTCTCTCTCTATATGCGTCAATGTTGAATTCGATATCTTTTAATCATTGTAATGTGTCCTTAATTTATTCTTAGTTCAATGAATTTTGGGAACTAGTATGAATAAGTTCTTAAATTGAGATTCATTGAGCTTTCTTAGTCCACTACTCTAGCTCTTAATTGATTTATTCTTGGATTTCTAGTGTTTGCAGTGAATGCTGCTATTAATGTTTCTAATCTGTGAGATCTATCTAATTATTTGTTGAATGATTCTAAAATTACTTATGCTATATATTGATTTTTTTTATTTGATGATGGTAGCCAATGTATTCCCCTTACCAATTGCATATGTTGATAAAGATTTGATAGAGGTTTTACTACATTTATATCTTCATTCTTTTATTGGAGATGTCATCACCTATAGTATGTGTATATTTTGAATTTTTTGATCTCATAGTCTCGTCCTATTATGACTGTTTTATAGATTCTTCAATAGAAGCCTATCTAATAATGTATCAGTTAGGTGGACCTTTTCAATTAATATTGCTATTGGGATGTTTAGATTTTATGAAGCGTTATAAATCCTATTATTGTGAAATCAACTCATTTAATTTTGATAAATTAAATCGAATTGTTATTCATAATTTTTTAATGATGCTCCTAGTTTCATTCAATCCAAATCTTATATATTATATGCTTGGTTTTAATTGGAATTACTTGGAATAAGATTTAATGATTAACAATTTGTGTAATATTTGTGCATTGATCGAAATTTTAGATTGTGTGTTTTATATTTGTTGACTCATATATATATATATATATATATATATATATATATATATATATATATTCTTAAAATTTCGTAAAGTATGGGTGCATGGATCGGGCTATCTCCAATATGCCAGCATGTGGAAATGCCAAGCAATTATTTTTTATTTTTTATTTTTGCAAAACATGTTCTTAAAATCTCTTAAAGTATGGTTGATATATATTCTTAAAATCTCTTGAAGTATGGGTGCATGGATGGGGCTATCTCCAATAAGTATGGGTGATATATATTCTTAAAATCTCTTAAAGTATGGGTGCATGGATGGGGCTATCTCCAATATGCCAGCATGTGGAAATGCCAAGCAATTATTTTTTATTTTTTATTTTTGTAAAAGCATGTTCTTAAAAGCTCTTAAAGTATGGGTGCATGCATGGACCTATCTTCAATATGACAGCAATTAATCTTGACAACCAAACTCAAGACTTAGATGATTTTAATAACATTGCGCTAACTCAACATTCCAGTATAGACACACGAAGAAGCTTTACTTCCAAGGTTGAGTAGGGTAAAAAAAAAAAAAAAAAAAAGCAAATTGTGCTAAGATGATCAAGAAAGTAATCATGCAAAATGTTTCACTTGGATTAGAAATGATTGCAAATGCATTAGAAGTCGGCAAGTGTCAATTTCTTAGTAGGAAATTGTTTGATGTGATAATGATTTCAAGTGATTACCATACTTAATCTAATCTTAGAGAAGCATGTGATAATTTACTTCAAAGTCTTCCTTTAGTAATTAGGTTTTTTAAATTAAAAGAATTCCTTTTAGTGCATCTGGATTGATAATTTTTTATACAATTAACAGATAGCCATTGTGTATGAGTTAGTGAACCACTACTGTGTGATTATTTTTTTTACATTTGTGTCATGTTGTATCTTTTCCTATTCAATATTGTGTGATGTTATAGTATAATTAATGATGTTGTATTTTAGACGAATATTGATGTAATATTTTGCATAAATGTGAATGAGATTCTCTTGCTTGCCTTTAGCTCCTTTCTCTTAGTTTAGTTCACATTTGAAACATCTTCCAATTCTTACATTAGATAATAGGCAATAAGGACATGCTATTAGTTTCTTGACCTCGTGGAATACAATCCTTGTGTTCTTGCTCAAGGTATTATTTGATGACCTGTGCGTTTGCTGTGGCCAACCATAAAATTTTTTTTAACTAGTGCTAATTTTATTAGTGCTCATTACTTCATCACTAATATATTTTGAAATAGTATCAATCAAATTTCAACATTAAAATATGATTTGTATTGTCACAAACCATTCGTTATCCATTTGTTCTATTACACCAAAAACTTGATTAAATTCTAAAAGATTACTTTTATTAGTAAAATTATTTTCTTCTTCTTCAAATATTCTAAATATATCACTATCTTTTGCAATGCCATTACTTGCTACACTTACTTTACCTACTTCATCTGGTAATTCTAACCGTTGATACATATTTAACTTTTCCTTTTTAACTCTGTCTTTAGTACAATGTCGTGCATAATGTCATATTTCTCAACATATAAACACTTACATTTTACATGTGGTTTATGAATTTTAAACTTTTTTACATGATTTTCCCTTGGTATTCCTTTCTTATAATATGTACTACGTTTCAGTCTTTTCCTACGTGATGAGTGTACAACATTCGTATAATTTATATCATTTTGTATAATTATTCGGCATGTATTAGAATTATTTTATGGAATTCAATACTAAATCTAGTGTGTTTCACATTAGCAGGCTTGGGGCAGCACTTCAAGATGAGAAAGAGCCAAAAGAAGCATTCCAAAACTTAAATGAAGAAGTTAGAGCTCTCTCGGCATCATTTGAAAAAGGACAAAGCAAAAATGGGTGTTTTACAGGCAACTTACGGCTGTAAGTAAATTACAGAGAACCTTGTGGGCATGCTTATACCTGTAAAAGGGATTCAGAGCCAAATCAGAGGACCTTACAGGCAAGACTTATGCCCGTAAGGACTATCCAGAGGAGTTTACAACCACAGCATACGCTCGTAAGGGTGGTTGCAAGAAGCAATGCGGTGAAGCTTACAGTCCAATGCTTACGACAATAATTAAGCTGGATCGTGACACAAACAGAAGACCTTACGGAAGTGACTTATGCCCGTAAGGGTTCTCATAAGACTCACAACCATCTTCTGCACCTTCCTTACTGCCACATCCTTATGCCCGTAAGCAGCTCGTAAGTAATTGGGTATAAATAGATCCGATGAGGATTTTTAGGGCACTTTTCACATTTCTTTTGGATGATTGTTGGAGGCGAAGTTAGGGAAGAAAGGAGATGAATTGCCAGCACTCAAGGGGCTATTTCAAGGGAGATTCAAATCCACATTCAAAGGGACTGAAGATCATAGCCATCAAGCTCACCTTGGCGGTGTGCGTGGAAACTTTCCTAGGGCATCTCCGGCGATCCTCCGTCGGCACGATTGAGAAGGGGGTTTTCATGTGTTTCATATCTCTTCTTATTATTTGTATCTTAAATGCTTGCGCTTCTTTAATGGAGGGCTAATTTGCAGATGTTTTGGCAAAGTTAAACTATAGGGTTTCTTTCGTTGACATTGGTTGTTGGATCTTTGATGGTTTAATTGTTTTCCTAATATTAATTACTTCTATTTGTGTCCAATTGCCTGTTTTATTGAATCATAGCTATTGTGGTGAAAGCCCCCTAGTTTTCATATTTTTGATGTGCTTGGTGACGAGAAGAAATTCCCACCTAGCATAGATATGCCGCAATTTGAGAGGATTATGAGTAAGCCTCTAGTTATGGTACTTTGGAGACCTCGTCTCTCTCAATCTTCCGGAGTGATTTAGTGATAATCTCCCTACTCTTTGCAATCATGTGGAGTAGATTTTAGGAAAAATCGCATCTCTACTCAATATTCTGATTAGGTGTAATATCTCTCTCTCTACAATAGAGATTATCTACTTAAGAGATTATCAATAGCTCATAGTGAGGTTTCATAGAGTGTTAATGCGATTGTGTGGATGCCTGTATCAGCTCTGCACTTGTTTAGTTATTCTTCATCTGAGAAATCGAGGTTTAGTATAATTCTGAAAACCTCTCGATTCAAATAGAATTGGAAACTTAAACAAATTTTTTCCTATATCTCATAACCCTAGACGAATAGTATGCTAGAACATCGTTTCTTGCCTTGATTTCATTCCGGTTATCTTAGTACTTCTTGCTTTATTCTCATTTGTTCACACACACACACCATTCAATTATTTAGGCTATTTTTAAGAACTAGGGTTATTACTAGAATTTATTTTCTTCCCTATGGACCAGCACACTGCCTTACGCATACTATTATTAACCAATCGGCATATACACTTGCATCCTTATCACTAAGTTTTTGTCAGTCTTTTCCTAGGTTTTGTTTCTCTCTACTTCATCTGGTAATCCAACTATTGATACATATTTAACCTTTCCTTTCTAAGTCTGTCTTTAATACAATGTCATTAGGATTGTTTCGAGAGGCCCAACTGTTATTTAAAAGGATGTGTTGATGATTTGTTATTGATAAAGGGTTATTAACGCATAGATTTGATACTACAGGGAAAATAGGAAGTTTGAGGAGGTTTAATTCATTTAATAGAGTTAGACATGCGTGATACTTGACCATTCTTAATTAAGTCAACTAAATTGAACAAGACTCCTTCAATAGTCTAGTTCCTCCATGAGGCGAGATTGAACGAGCCTTATAGGATGAGGAAACCTTGTTCATAGAAACATCTAGCATTTTATGTTTTGGCTTATAGAAAGCAATGACACCAAGAGCAAATCCATCAAAGATGTGTGCTTTAGTACGAAGGAGTTGTCACATAGCTTTTTTTCAGCTAACTGTTGCTCCTATTTTTTTTTTTTTTTTCATAACCAATTCAAAAAAATTTTTCGTTAACTTTACTAATTTATTCAGGATATATCTCAAATTTTCCTTCTTTTTCTGTTTCAGCTTTTTGGATAAATTCTTTTAATACATCATTATTTTCTCATTTTTTCTGTTAATTTTTTTTCTAATTTAATGTGATTAAGAATGTTGAATATTATATTTTGGATGAATATTGAATTAGTGAATTTATAATTTTTTATGTAACTTTCTGTTTAGAATATACCATTTATTATTTAAATTTAACTAGAGAAATATTTCTTTATACACAAAATTAAAGAAATATTAAATATTTATAAATTTAAATAAATAGTTCATTAAATTAATTAGCTGTTATTCCTTAATTAATTCTCTTGAAGAATATTAAATAATTAGTGTTACTAATAGATAATAGGGTAATCTCCATCTCACATACATATTTATTCCTCAACTTACATCACATTAAACAATGAAAGAATAATTTCAATATTTTGCCAGTAAAAACTTTTAACAATTTTTATTTGTTTGTTTGCTAATATTTTGCCAATAAAAATGTCTTTCATGACCAAATTGTTCTATGATATAATTTTCATATGGGTAACAAATAATTAGGAATATGTTGTTTAGATTTTGGTTATGTGATTTTTCTTTTTCTTTTTGATGATTTTTTATCTATTAAAACAACAAAATTCAAATGCAATATGGAACTTGCACCATCTCAATTAAGAAGAAACAATGGCATCAAAGTTGTAATTAAATTAGAAATTTTTTAATTTACAAAATTATTTCATTGGATTCTTATTTTCCCCCCCTTAAATATATAGAATAAGTATCAAGATGAGGGAATAACGTTGAAGTCCAAAAAAAAAAAAGTCAAATTCTAGAAGAAGTTGAGTTAAAAAAAAAAAAAAAAAAAAAGAAGATTCAAATGCATAACGAAGTACGTCATCTCCAAATTTAGGATAATCTTATAATCCTTTCTTCATTTTTTAAAGGATAATTTTATAATTGTATTTTGGATAATAAAATTTCTAATTTTATGTATTCAAAATTAGAATTTTGTATGTTTTGGTGATATTTATTTATTTATTTTTATGTAATATTAAACATTTTTATTTGCTTGTGTGACAATATTTTTGCTACTAAAAAAATGTCTTTTGTGACAAAAGCATCTAAGCCATAACTTTATATTTATCACAAATAATTTATTATATTAGTGACAAAAATAGCATAGCATATAATTTTTATTAACTGACAACATTATTATTGTTAATTTAATAATTTTACTTGTGACAATAATATATACATGACAATATCTCTAAACAACATTAGTGACGAAATATTGGTCACCAATAAAATGGATTATTGTGATGACTTATTTGTCACTATTTAACATTTTTCTTGTGCCAACAAAGTTGTTATAAAAAATGGATAATTGCAACCACATATTCGTGACTATTTCTTATTTTTTATGTCAACAAGATTGACAGAATAGAAAAAATTATACTGGGTACTTTATTCATCACTATTAAAAATTTGTTGTGTCAATAAATTTGATATAAATAAAGAAGGTTATTGTAGCCTCATCGCTTTCTCACAAATACTAAATTTGTTAGTGTCATGAAATTGGTCACAAAATTATGGAGTAATTGTGACTATTTGCCTAAAATGGTCACTCTTGAATTAGCATTGGAGGTAGTTGTGATGGGAGGTGATGACTTCTAAAATTTACTACTATTATTAATTGTGACTAAAATTATGCTTTTATTGATAACATTTGTTCTCACTAAAAATACAATTTGTTGTAGTGTGTTTTGTAGCATTTATTTGGGAGATAGTACTTAACATGGTGAAAAATTAATTCTAGGTCATGTGCAGAGCATAAAGAGCATTGGGAAGGCAAAAGAAATAATTTGAAGCAAGATGAGAAGGAAGGAGCTCCCTCGACATCAAGAACAGGCCAAGCAGAGCACCTTATAACCCATTTTTTATCATCACTTACTGTCGTAAGCCTCAAATAGAAGACTTTGTAGACATGCTTATATTTATTAGCAGGAGCATAATTACTAGACAAAAGAGTTTACGAGCAAGGCTTAAGCCCTTAAACGTGGGCATAAGGATTAGGTAGAAGAGCTTGTGGCACGACATATACCCATAAGAGAAGTCGTAAGCACCATACAGAGAAGCTTACCTTCCAGTGCTTACGGTTGTAAGCTGGATTATAACATCCACACAGAAGACCTTACAAGCTGTGCTTATATTCATAAGTGGCCCATAAGGAGTTAGGTATAAAAGGTTTAACTGAATGTTTTTGGGTGATCTTTTAACAACCAAGAGAAGAAAAGAGAAGAGAAAGAGTTCTAGGCTTTTCTTTGGCAATCCAATCACTTAGGGAGCTTCATCCAAGATCTAGGTCATCAAGGAAACCATCTAAGAGAGTGCTCGATGGTGTTTGCAGGAGATTCTTGGGAGATTCATCAGCAATGAGAGACGGAGGAGTTTAAGCTAGTTTTAATGCTTTCCTATACCTTCTTTATCTCCATTGGGTTGCATGATTTAAAATTTAATGGTGTTTGGGTGTAGGAAAAGCATAGGATTTATCTTTTTATGGCAATGGTTGTAGACATTCAATCTTGTATCAAATTTTCTATTACAATATCATGCTTTTGAATTCAATCTTGTATAGAGAGATCCGCCATGTATAGGCATACCACAATTAAAACGAACCACTAGTCCTCATGGAAATAGGGCAATTCAGGATCGAAATCTTTCTCCCCGTAGTTTTCCCGAGTAAGTTGGCATAGGATTCCAATCATAATGTAATAGTAGATAGCGAGCATTAGGAAGAGATTCTACTCTTGCTTTGTATGGGACCAGGGTCAGTAATTTCGAGAGAAAGAATAACTATTCACTGAACCTATGTTTACTCTAGAAAGAATTCATCGAGTGTACTGCAGTCATAGGGTAGTTTGTATCAGCGCCATATGGGACTAGTTATTGTTCACCTTGAGAAATGGGGCAATATAATTTAGGAACTCTATCAGTTCAACTATATTACAATATTCAGTGCAACCTTGTTTGAAGCTTAATCAAACCCTAAGGGAACCTATACCTGAGCACCTTTCTTTCGTGCTTGATTTGACATCATTTTATTGTCTCTTTAGCTTCTATTTTTCACTATTGATTTGATACTTTCGATTTTAGTTTAGGTTAATTAATGAGTTTTGAATTATTACTGGTACTTCCTAGCTCCACATGGATCAATACCCTGCTTCATGTACACTTTACTACTTGATCGGGACGTGCACTTACGTCATACGTGATATTAGTCCGTATCAAAACTAAAGTTGCAATTGTGGTTTGGAGCTAGAAATTTCCAAAACAAATTAACCCTAAATCCCTTGGTGATTAAGCCCTAATCCCATACTAGAGTTAACTAAAATCCCTTCTAAATCAACTTCTCCTATGATTGCAATGCACTCAAGGAAATCTCTATATAGGAGTAAACACTAATTAAGGTGTAAACCTAAAAGACGAAGGGCTACAGATACCCGAATCATTTAGTGTATTGACACACATAACCCTTTCAATGTATGGTCTAGTACAAGTAAACATCTCCATATGTAATTCATAAATGAACTACGGAGGTCTCCATATGTAATTCAAGATGTTAAAAGGCACAATAGATTGAATCTCAAACTACACACTTGCGTTAAAAAAAATAGATCATCCAAATAGCATGTTCACCCCAAGTTTCACCGACATCATGTGGCCTTGGGGGTTTAGTTTGACATGAATGTAAAATTAAAAGAAAACCACATAAAAGTCTACAAATAAGGCATGATTAATACCCTTGACTAATGATGGTGAAAGGTGATGAAAGATCTCCTCCGTATATTGTTGACGTCTTCACACTAGCTTTACCCTAGTTGTTGCTCCTCTTGAATGTGCTTATGCCTCAGAAGGTAGTCAGAGTGATTCCAACCAAAGATTCGCTAAATCAAGCTTCTCCTTCTTGAGATTGAAAGTTTGGAGTCCTTGAAACCCTAGATCTTGCCCTAGGCTTGCGTTGCCATCTAAATTCTATTTGCCCTAACTTCATCTACTTATACTTCGTTAGTCCATACGGGCTGTATGGAGCATGTGTTGAGAGTTTACAGTCCTCCATGAACCATACGGGCTCTCTACAGGCTGTATGGAGCCCATACGGGTTGTTCTAGTAAGGTCATATGGGCTTTTAGCTGGTTGTATGGAGGCTTTTTGACATCTCCATGTGGGCAGTATGCAGGTTCCATATGGGTACTACAATACTACTGCGGTACTGCACCTCCAAACTAGCCCATTTTCGCACCAAAATTGGTCCAAAGCTTGTTTGTAAGCTCCAAATGACTTCTTCATGCCCTACAAAGCAAAATAATACAAAATTAAGCACAAAACGAGCATTGATATAATAGAAAATACATGTAAATTGTACAATATATATATATATATATATATATATATATATATATATATATATATATATATATATATATATATATATATATATATATATGCACAAGTAGACGCTTATCAATTTTGTTACTATTGTGATCACATATACCAAAGTTTTTACTGTCACAAATTTGGTCATAAAAGTATTAAGTAATTATACACATTTTTTTAAAATGGTCACTATCTTATTAATTGCAAAAGTATATGCGATGTAGTGAGGACTTCAAATTTTGCTCAATATTAATAGCAGTGACTAAAACTGTTTCCTTGTCACAAAAAGTACAATTTCTTGTAGCGAGCACTATTATCAAAGATTTAAGTGTATTACATATAATAATCTTAGTGATCACATTGCCACATCTATGTATTGAAACGCGTCAACCACGTGTGCAACCCTCAACTAGTGCCGCAAGTGCACGAGTCGTGCAAGTAATACAATGTACCTGAAGGTTGGGTAGTTGAATCCACATGAAATGAGATTATTAGTAATAAATCTTCCTCTATTATCTAGCCCTATTCAAGTTGTTTAAGAATAAAGTAATTGAGCTAGCAAGAGAATAAAGAACAAGAGAGTACAAAAATACTGGGAGAAGTACAATTTGAATGAAGTGAGTACTTAAGCGATGATCCCCCTAGGATTACAGAGACTTAAGGCCCACGATCTAAGTTGTGCTTCCCAATTAAGTTATGAATAGTTGTGGGTATCCTAAAACATACTGGTCCCATTCTCAAGGTGACCGGTGATTATTCCCCTACAAGGTTGTAGAAGTGATCTCACTCTTCACCTAAGCCCTCTATGAATGCCTTACACTCTAGGGATCCCAAATAACCAACTAGATTGCCAAAATTAGGTCAAACTCTCTCTTGAGATGCTTAACTCCTAATCCTATATAAACCCCAGTGGTGATCACTCTATTCACTAGGGTTCATACGATGGCTCAACGTTCATGAGATTACGAAAGTAATTGTGATCAAATATAAGTGGAAAGAGGGCACTCCTTTACCTATAAGCTCACCATCTCAACCCTTTCCAACCTTGGTTGGTCTAGTCCTAGAGGGTTTCTTAACTCGTCACTAGTTCAACCCAAACACACAACAGAGCTTTCACTACAAATGGTTATACGACAAGTAATACACAAGATTGAAACTCAAATTAACTAGAATTAAAGAAGCATAAGTTAAATCAATTCAACATAAAACCCTAGGGTTCACATGCCCAAGTACTGAATAATGAGTTTAGCTCCTCATGGATCAATACAATCCAAGATCACAAATGACAATGAAATACATAATAAAATCAAGGAGAACTTCCTCTAAATCTGTGGTAGAAGGTCTGGCAAATGATTCTCCGAAGGCTCGAATGACGCTTCACCGACAAGCGATCGACGACTCCGAATTACCCTTCCTTAAGCTCGCCAACAGTGTGGATGATGGAGAAAGGTGCCATAGTCCCTCCTTGGCTGAATGAGTCTCCTTCCAAGCCTTGGTTGCAAATCCTCTTCTTTTCCTTTCCAAGCTCCTCCAAAAGCTTTCCTTGAAACTTAGTCAAATATGACCGAAAACGCGTCCTGACGGTACTCCACATAGCTGTGTGGAATTTTCCGCACGCCCTTGTGTCATTTTGCCTTATTTCCCTCAACCAGCTACAGTACTATTACTACTATAGTGTTTCCACTATAGTATCTCTCTGCTGTAGTACTATGGCTACAGTGCATACGGTCGTGTCTTTGCTTGTCTGAACTTACATCGCAGTGTGGTTGGTGGTTAGCAGGGCTTGCAATTGAGCTGAGCCAAGCCGACCTTTGTTATGTGCAAGCTTGGCTCAATAATATATGAACCGAGCTCGAGCCGAGCCTATTTCTAGCTTCTTTTAATAAGCTCAAGCTCATCTAGCTAAGAAGTATCAAGTTTGAGCTTGGATCGGTAGCTATAGTATAATAGCTACAATGCGGACATACACAGTAAGTTAACTATAGTGATTCAGCTACAATACATATATTACACTATTTTTAATCACTATAACATAGTTACAATAATGATTTAAAAAATATTTAAATTTCTACAGTATTATATAATACACTGCCAAGCTTCTCACGAGCTTTAATGAGCCGAGTAGTTTGAGGCTCAAGCTCAGCTTGATTATCTTTTCAAGCTTGAAAGTCAAGCTCGAGCTTGGCTTGAGCTCAGTTTGTTTGCTTAATAAATGAGTTCTTTTTCCAACCCGAGGCTCGAGCAGCTCGCATGTAGCTTGGTTCTTTTCCAGGCCTACAAGTGTGCTTTTTTATCTTTTTACTCCATTAACTATAGTATCATGCTCCTCTACTACAATTAAGCCACACTAAGCCTCACACGGTCATGTGGGATGCCCTACACGGGCTTGCGTGGATCTGTCTAGGGCCACACGGCCATGTGAGCACCCCAAATACATGTGTATCTCTCTGGAGAGCCCGAATTCAAAACCAAATGGCCGTGTGGCGTTGCCACACGGCCCTATGTTAATCTGGTGGCCATTTTTGGCCCCTCCATATGGTCATGTGAATGTTTCCCATGGCCGAGTAGGCTTCAAAAATTGCTTTTCTACTGCCAAATCAAAGAGACACAAAGGCATTCGCACCCATTTCTGTCTAGTTTGTATAAACATGTAGAGAAATTCAAAATTAGTGATTCAACAACTAATTTCTTCACTAAAAACATGAAAATAACCCTAGCCATGATCATGAAAAAAATATAAACATTAATACACCAAATTAACATGAAAAATCATGCACCAACAAAAATAAAGCGTCGATAACTACTCATGCATTTTTATTTATGTAGAATTAAAAACTAACACAACATTTGAATTGAAAACTTAGGTTGACACCCAAGAAGTGCTTGTTTTATATTATGAGCTTGACACACCTATTTTCTCATGGAGGTTCCCCGGGATGGAAAACCTCCTTACCTAATTCATGGATGTTGCCCCCAAGATAAAGTTTCAATAGGTGCCCATTTACCTTGAATGTATCTTTTCTGGATGGGTATCCTCGATTGGGCGATACCTGTGTTACTGTGAACAGCCCCGATCATCTTGACTTGTGCTTCCCAGAAAACAATCATAAGAGAGAATTGAACAATAGAACTTGATCACTCTCTTTGAAATTTTTCTCCACCTTGATGTGCTTATCATGCCATCAACGTATCTGCTCTTTATAAATCCTTGCATGTTCATATTCTAGCAACCTATATTCTTCTAGCTTATTGAGTTGAAGTTTACTTTGTTCTCTGGCTCAATCAAGATTGGAGTTCTTTGCTTTGATTGACCAATAAGCTTTATGCTCAAGTTCTACCAATAAATAACATGTCTTCCCGTACACCAAATTGTAAGGAGCGGTTCCTATAGGAGTTTTGTACACTGTTTGGTATGCCCAAAGCCTGTCATCCATCGTTCCAACCAGTCTTTCCTGCTATGCTCCATAGATTTTGCTAGAATACTCTTTAACTCCCTATTAGTGAGTTCTACCGGGCCACTTGTTTGAGGATGATATGGGGTGGCAAGACGATGATGTACCCCATAGCGTTTTAGGATCTTTTCAAGTTAAGCATTACAGAAATGAGTCCCTATATCACTAATTATATGTCTAGGAGTTCCAAATCGAGTGAAAAGCCAGTTAAGAAATTTGACCACAGTTCTAGCATTGTTAGTGGGTAAGGCTTGAGCTTCGACCCACTTGGACACATAATTCATGGCAAGTAGAATGTACTTGTTACCATTTGAGCTAGGAAATTGTCTCATACAATCAATTCCCCAAATGATAAATACTTCCTAGAACTAAATTGGATCCTGAGGCATGTCATCATGCCGAGAAAAATTTCCAGCTCTATTGTCTTGAAATAAAGTTGGCCAATAGAATTCTGCAACCCTCAACAGTAATACAATGTCAACATGTGGCAAGTGCATGGGTTGTACAAGTAATATAATATACCCGAAAAGCATGGGTATCCTAAAATACACCGGTTCCGTTCTCATGGTGACAGGTAACTATTCCCCTACAAAGTCCTAGCTGTGATCTCTCTCTCTCTCTCTCTCTCTCTCTACCTAAACCCTCTATGAATGCCTTACACTCTAGGGATCCCAAATGACCAACTAGACTCCCAAAATTAGGTTAAACCCTCTCTCAGGATGCTTAACCCCTATACCTATATAAACCCTGGCAGTGATCTACCTCTTCACTAGAGTTCATACGATCACTCAATGCTCACGGGAGTACGAATGTAGTTGTGATCAAATCAAAGGGGAAAGGGGACACTCCTTTAGCTATAGCCTCATCCTCTCAACCTTCTCCAACTTTGATAAGTCTAACCTTAGCTGGTTTCTCAACTGGTCACTGGTTCAACCTGAACGCACTACTGAGCTCTCGCTACAAATGGCCTTAGTATAACTACTGTAGATTGAGCTAAGAAACACAACCGAGCTAAGGCCATTTGTAGTAAAGAAACACAACTGAGCTAAGAAACACAAATGGTCGTAGCAAACACAAAAGTACCAAAGGAGCACATAAAATTGATAAAAGTCATGTTCAATCTATATACAATGCTAGCTTACAATATGTATAAACAAGCACTTATCATGTATGTTGTTTTTCTTTATCATCTTAGGACTTTGATTTAGATTAAGTTGTCCTAACATTGTATAAAATAAGGCTTTATCCTAACCAAGTCATCCCTCTTTTTTAAAATTGTCAAAGTAGCCCTACGGCCATTTTATTCATCATAACAGCCCTGAAGCCATCATATAAGTGGCCAGTCAACACCAACTATAAATGGCCAAAAGTGTGGTTATTTTTTTTTTTAGTTTAACCTTTCTTTGATTAGGGGGAAAACCTACTGTTTCACATATTTGCAAAGAGGGACTGTGTTTTTTTATTATTATTTTGAGGATCTATAGCTAACAAAAAAGAAAGAAAGAAAAACCATTAATAATATTAACCACTCTTTATTTGGCAGTGGCAAATTCATTAAGTCATTTAAAAGCCAAGCTTATGTGGCATAAAGAATCCAAAGAGAGCAAAACAATGCAGTCTTAATCAAAGTCTACTATGGCATTTTCAAAGACACTTAGAGGGCAAAACAATTTCATGGTTCATAATTAGTGTCCACTGCTTGTTCAGCTCATTACTTCTTCACTACAAGAATAAAATTAATTTATTACACTTTGTCAGACAATGTATTACATCTACAATTAGAAATAAAAATAAAAACAACTCAATAGTTTTGGGAACATTAAAGAGAGCAAGTGACCCACTCAAAAACCATTTTTACTTGCCTTGTTAGGATGATTTGGTAAAGATGTTCAACTCATTCACAAGTCTTGCCCATGATTAAGGAGCTTTTCTTCTTCTAAAATCCTTAAATTAATAGGTGAAATTTGTGGTTTAGGGTTTGATTGAAGAAGATAACATTTGAAACTAGGTTTCAAAGTAGCAAAAAGAGAAAAATTAACAGAGGAAAATCAAAAAAATAAATGAGCAGAAATATCAGTCAATTTGAGAGAATGATATCATTTGATTTGAGAAGATATTGTTTATGCCACGTCAGCTGAACTTTTAAATGACTTTGCAACAGACTAGCAACGTATACAAATGCATTACAATTTTACAAATAATTTGCAACGGAATGATTCCATTGCAAATTTGCAACATAAACTTGCAATGGAAGTATGACATTACAAAGTTGCAACATAATTGTAACAAAGTTACTACGGATTTTAATTTTATGTAATTTTTTAAATTTTATATAATTTCTAAATTTTTTTGTTTATATTTTATACTTGTTAGAGTTATTAAATTTACTTTATGTCAAAATTTGGATACAATGATGATGCCATACAATACTATATCTTTTGATATATATAAATATACCTACTAAGATATTCCAAATTTAATTAATGATAATATCTTTGGATTTATATAAATATGTTTATGTGTTGTCATCTGTGAATCGAGCTTTGTAAAATGATCATATAGAATACTAAGTTATTTTTTTTTTATCAAAAAATCGATAATTTTTTTATAAAAATAATATATATATATATATTAAAATATAATTAAGTATTAAATTTGGTTATTAGTCCCATAACTATTTCAATATTGCTGTAATATCTTCATATTAAATTTCAAAATGTTGTTATGCTTATTTAGCCTTAACCAAAGTTTAACTTTTTCCCTTTTCACCAAATTTCTTTTCAATTTTACCAAAATTTAACTTTCCTCATTTTACCAAAGTTTATGGTTGTGCAAAGTTTGTCACCAGCTGACATCACACAACCAACATCCGCCGGCCCTCCGACAGTGCCCTCCCTGGTCGTCACCGACCTAAAAACCCATTGTCATCAGCAACAGCACCACCATCACCTCCTCGCTGGCGAGACGGGATCCAGAATGCCAATGTGCACGACAAACACTACAACAAAGAGTCCCTCTCTTCCTCCCTCTTCACTAAGGCTAAGGTTCCCAGCTGCGGCCAATGAAGCTCGTTCTCCCCTATCACTGCCAATGTCGGTATATAAATGCTTCTTTAGGTCGTTTATCTGTGTTTCCTGGAAGTCATTTTCCATTGACTTCCCTACACAACATTTTGGGTTTTGAGGTTCCTATGGATTCTTGCATGCTTGTTTGGTTACTATTGTGGTTTCTTGTTTTAATTTGTCAACATTATAGACGGAGATGGTGTTCTTGGCTGATATTCTGAGTTAAAGTAGCTTTTTTGAAACTTGACTTGCTTCGTTTATTTTATGATGCTTGCCTTCTTGCTAAATAGTAGGATTTGGTGTTTCTAAACAGTGAAGCAGCTTTTTTGAAACTTCACTATTTTGTTTTAGTTTTTCGCGGTTTATATTTATTACATGCTTTCTAATTACCTTATATCAATGACCATTCTATTTATTTTATTTTTTTATTCTTTAGAAATATATAAATAATCTGACCAAGGCAATGTTTCGATCCCCAAGGATCCCATCAAGGGTGCAACTAAACAGATGAGGTTTTTTATTTAATTTAATTTAATTTTTTATTGCTTATTTTTTTAAGTTCCATGTATTTGGTTTTGATGATTATCAATTCTATTTGGTGGATTATTTTTGTAGAAGAGGTGGCTTGCTTTATGATGACCAGCATTATTGCTTATTTCATTGTTGTTTGCATGTGGAAATTCAAGTGAGGAAGCTTTATCATGTCAATCGAGCAGTGTCCAATTTGTCTATTAACATTGAAGATGCAGCTAGAAGTGAGAGAGAATTTGAGAAAGTTAAAGTTGTGAGTGAACTAATCTGATGTAGCATTTGTGTTTTAGGTTATAGAAACTAAAAGATGGATACTTTACAAGTTATGATGTTTAAAACCATTCAAGATGATGTCTGCTATTGTCTTCTTGAAATTTTTACTCTACTATCTGATAAGAGGAAATTGATTTGGCAGATTGGATAATAGCTTGTTCATGTAGGTTAAGGCACACATCTAAACTATAGAGTTCTTGACTTGCAAACTCCTACAAATCAGGCAAACTTTTTGTATTCATTGTTATGTTGACGATGTTTGTTGAATTTCTGTATATTCATTATGCACGTGCAGTACTCTATAAAGTATAAAGCATGAACATCAGGCTATGGACTCTAAGCTAAATAAGGTTTTTGCATTATTTGATATTTAGCATTGATTTCCATGCAGAGGTTGACTTGGTTTGCTAGCTTAAGTTTATGGTAACAATGACTTGCAGCTATCAATTCTTTGCATCCTGGGTTATTCTGGTTTGCTTTATCCAATGTTATTGTTCAATAATCATCTTTATTCATGTTAAGTAATCATACTCTTTACATCTCTACATCTTCACAACGTCAAAATAATCATTTTTTAAATTTACAGGAAAACTGCTTTTTGTGGCTGTCATTTTTTCATATTCACTTTCAGCTGGCTATTCAGAACAAACATATTAGGTCACATTTAATATTTTTCTCTGAATTTAAACTTAAAAGAGTTTGTGTTCTAGCCATGGCATGTGGTGCCAAATGGAAATTAGGGGTTGTTTCTTTGCAAGAAGTAGAATTGAGGAGGAATCAGATAGAAATGACAATAAGGGGGAATGGTTTAGGAATGGAAGGAAAACTGTATTTGGTTGAAGGATATGGGAGAGTAATTCATTGGAAATGGGAAAAATAAAAAGAAGAAATATGTGGGAAATGTCTTTTATGCACTTATTAAGTGAATATTAAATAAATAAATATACTAGTTAATAATATTATTTTATCTGTAATATGTTATCATTATTGTTATAATTTAAATCTTTTTTTTATTTTTTATAATTAATTTTACAATTGATCTTCATTATTATTATTGTTGTTTTTTTCACAATGTTATCATTTTATTCTTATTATTTTATAATTAATTTAATTCTTTTTTATTATTATTATTTTTTTGACAATATTATTTTATTTGTAATATGTTATCATTATTATTATTTTTTACAATGTCCTCAACATTTTTTCTAAACACACACACACACACACACACACACACACATATATATATATATATATATATATATATATATATATATATATATATATATATATCCAATTCATTGTGTTTTTTTTGACAAAATGCAAAAAAGTTCCATCCAAGAAACAAGAACAAACAAGGAACAAGAACCTGAACAAACAAACATACAACAAAAGATAAAACAACCATGCTAACATTGGCAAAGTAATTTTCTTGCCATAAAGAAACAACCATGTGAACATGCCAACAAGATAGAAACAAGTTCAAAGTATGAATGAAAAGTGTCTTGAAACAACTTTGTTGGCATAAAGAAACAAACTAAAGAAGCAAATCGGAGACATAGTCAACATCTTGTACTTGTGTCCTTGATCACTTCTTCAACTTTTTAGGTGCTTTGCAATCAAGTAAATCAAGCAAGTAGAACAATTAGTCTATGACCAAACAACAATTGAAGCTAAAATGTAGAGTTAACAGATTGGTAACATTCAATAACCTAGTGAAACAACATTCCAAACTGCTGCAGTGAGTTTCCT
Source organism: Dioscorea alata (assembly GCA_020875875.1). NCBI lineage: Eukaryota > Viridiplantae > Streptophyta > Magnoliopsida > Dioscoreales > Dioscoreaceae > Dioscorea > Dioscorea alata. The sequence continues at coordinate 19,139,503 of CM037028.1, read as the reverse complement.
CTAATAACCTGGCCAAACAACATTCAATCAATCAATCAATCAATCAGTCTTGATCAACTTAAAAAACAAACATTGTGAGAAAAACTTAATATGAATATTGATACCAGGTGGGGAAAATGATGATCTTGTTAGAAATGCGCGACAAAAGCGCAGTTTCCTACTGTCTAGTAAGTTTAAAAAAAAATTTCATTTGTGTTTTATTATTAGGCAATTCTTGCAAGATGAACATGGCCTCATCGTCCGTCAACCCATCAATTTCAAATATAATTTCACCTAGCAATCTTATCTTTTCGTCATGCTCTATAAAAGCAACTTTCTGGGCTTCTTCATGAGCTTCTTCTCGAGCTTCTTCCCAAGTTGCAGAATCAACTATCACCTGAAATCCTGGACCAACCATTTCTATAAAGTTATTCAAATTGTCAAATGATAGGTCCATTGTTGGCACTTTCCTCTTACGACGCATTTTTGAGGTACCATCATCAGATACCATAGGTAACTTAGTAGGAATGAGTTCTTCTGTTGACTTAAAAAAAACATCGGTGGCCATTTCAAAGAAATCCCTGTCATCATTCAAATTAATGTTCTCATGCTGATAATGCTCTACATCATCACCAATATCCCCTCCTGCATTGCCATGTGCTCTATCTTTTGTAAATACTTGGACAAGGTCATTAAAAAAATGGAAAAGCTTTTCCATAAAGACCTGAAGCTTCTTTGTGAGCCTATATTAAAATGAAAAGTACAATTAATAATACAATAAATATAAAAATAACAATATAAATTTACCAAATAAAATTTTTTATATACCTTAGCATACTCATCATATGCACTTTTCTCACATTTGATAGTGCACCATTAGTGATTCCAAACAAAACCACTTATTCCTAGTATGTCGGCAATTGCAGTGGTTTTTATTCCTAAATAATTTTAGTGTTGTTTAGGGAATCTTCTCCTTCATCATTCTTACCAATTGAATTTGGTACTTGTTTCTGAACCACTTCCTGCCCTCCAATAAGGATTTGTAGATAACTCAACTATTGAGTCAATAAGCACTCTATCCTCATCTACAGTAAAAAAAAATGCGTGTTTTGTCCCCTGCCCTTGGTTGTGATTGTGAGTCCATACTAGAAAAAAAAAAAAGAAGAAACAACCTAAGATAGAAGAGGACATATTGAGCAAGTAAAACATATTCAAGCACACATGCACATTATGTCAATATGAAATAGTAGATGTCAACCTAAACGCCAATTGTTATACATATTGATAGCTATGTCAAGTCTAAATTGTGTCCACTCATTAGTTGGTTTAACAACTGTGATATTTTCCATACCTCATTGTTATTACAGATGCATTGAGGTTTGGCATTACCTACCATCCATGGTTATTTGTTAAAATTCTAGGTGTACTTGGATTGAAATAAAGTGCATGAAAAATAAAATATTTCATACATGAATAAAGAAGAATCATTAACATGAGTATTTGACTATGCCTCTACTCTTGGAAATGACACCTAACACATTGCCATATTGTCTTACTATTTTCCTTATTAAGATAGATGTCAAGTTGGATATTCCCTTTAAATCTTATCATAATTTTTTTTTAGATTAGTAAAGAGTTATCTTTGTATGATTGCAACTGATGTGTTGGTTCTTATTAAATTAAAAGGAATCTTCATTGGTGCTTGAATGTTTGGTGATGCAAATTTTCAAAGTAGACTTATTTTGTGACTAAATTGTTAGAAAAGTGATAAATATGTCAAAAATATTATTAGTTGTTCTTTTTTCTAATTAAAATTCTCGTGTCATTAATACATTCTTTCATTGCCATCTTTGTGAATGCTACTTTAGAGATACAAAACATACATCAAGACTGACAATGGATGTATCAAAGGAGAGTAAGAGGATTAATAGATCCAACTTTTATATTTTGAGTAAATTCATTTATGGAGTTTGCTAAGGCTCACCCGAATTGTCTTGATGGTCATTTGATAAGATGTCCATGCAACCATAAGAAATGTAGGAATTGGAATTTTTTTGGATGAAGATACTTGTAAAGCGCACATTGCTAAGTATGGATTTGTGGAGAATTATGAAACTTGGATCCATCATGGTGAAAGTGATGATGGCGATATATTTAGAGGGCATGTGGTGGAAGTGGTGTTCGAGGAATATGTTGGGGATGAGAATATGTCCATGATAAGTGCTTGTGCATAAGTATTTCTAAGTATACTTTTCATACATTGAACATCACTTTTATTAGATTTTATGGCTCATTCGTGTGTATTTGTGTCCTTTTGTGCATTTAGGATTGTGGAGACAAGTTTGGAAGAAAGGTAGCAAAAATAGATTATGGACGCAATTGTTGAGAAAACTCTTGGACTGAACAAGGATCAAGGCACAAGTTGTGCTCATAGACATGTGAGTGTGTACCAAGCTCCGAAATGCTCAACTGAATATACAAATTGGAGAGGTACAAAGGCAGTCACACTCATATGTTCCGACTTGTGCAACATTGTTAAGAGTTTCGTCAATGTGGTTTAATTGAAGATGTGACGTGATCTACCACATGGTTGTGTTCCCAACTTGGTGACCTCGATTAACAAAGTAAATTCAGGAGTAATTCGGTAGAGCGCTGTAGTTGTTTACTGTAACAAAATCACTGTAGTAGTTACTATTCATAGCGCATAGGAAAATGAAGACTGGAAATCCACACGGCCGTGTGAAATTTTCACACACCCGTGTGGATACCCGATTTCAACCCTATAAATACCGCTTTGAGAGTTTAAGTTGGAGATCTTTTTCCTATCTTTTTTTGATCTTTTGGAGAAAACGTGACTAGGGTTTGGATAGGCTTTTGTTAGGATTTTGGAGCGTTTCTACATCATTCGACATTGATTTCCTTCAGAGGAAAGTTATTGGGGGAGCTTTCAACGGCATTGATTCGGCGAGGTGTGCCCTAGGCTTGACGGAGGAGTCTTTGGAGAAGACGAGGTGACTCTTGAAGATCATCGATACGGACAGCAAGGGGGTTATCTCTATGGATTGCTTGCACTTACTTTTGATTTCATATTTGATTTTTATTGCTCCATGGAGAGCTAAACCCCTAATGGGTACTTGGACTTGTAACCTTTAGGATGATTTTGATTCATTGACTTCTATTATATTTCCTTTAATTGATGTTTTAATTGAGTTTCAATCTTTGATTTTCCCTTAGAGTGACACTAGGGTTGAGAATCTATCTACGTAATCCTTTTGAATGAGTGATACTTCATTAGGGTTAGACTTAACAAGGTTGAAGAGGGTTGAGAGGGTGAGTCAAGAGGTAGTAGAACGTCCCCTTTCCCCTCCGACATGATTTATCCTACCTCCGTGTTCCAAGAGTTATTTGTGGTCACGATAGAGTGAAGTGCTAAGAGACAAATTCCACTAGGGCTTAGTTGCCAAGCAACAAAGTGAAATGTTGTGTAATCCTTAGTGTTGGGGCTTAATTGTGATTAAGGATCTTTCGCATGGACCAAAGGATTAGATCTAAGTTAGGGAATAGGGTTAATCACTTGCAATCCCTAGAATTTCAAGCAGTCCCACACAGTGTGAGGTGTTGAAAGTATTCTTTTCTGCCTGGGCATAGTGTAGAGGGCTAAGTCACGGTTGACCTTAAGTTTGGGACCGTGTGTATTTGGATTTCCACGACTCATTAAACTTCAATTATGAGGTATAATATTAGTCTTGCACTTGAAACAATAGTCCTAGGGTAAGCATTGTTCGAGTACCCCATTTTATCATTGATTACCTCTCTTTACTCCTTTTTGCTTTCTCTTTTCTCTTTTACTTTTCTTTATATTGATATCTTGAATCAAATAACAACTTGGATTTCACCTGAGCTAAATAGCAATACTTCTTGTTTCTGAGCATCTTTACACTGTGGATTCGACTACCCACTCACCAGGTTATTTTATTACTTCGATGACCCGTGCACTTGCGGTACACACACGCAAGGGGTCTGTCAGTCCACATTTGGTACAATGATTCATAATGCTGTAGGGCTTTCATTTCAACCACATGATATTCAAGACAACCCGACCCCAGCAGTTCAACATATTTATGATATGTTAAGAGCAGAACAACAAGAGTTATGGTCGAAAATCCTAATAGAATATCAAAGTTATATGTTGTTGCTTGCTTAATGAATTTGAAGGAAGAACATCATTTTTTTGAAATATTATATGATGACTTTTGCCAATTGATGAAAGAATGATTCTCGAGTAATAATGTTATGGTTGATGGATTCTATGCAATGAAGCAGTTAGTTAGAGGGTTGGGGTTACCAGTTGAACAGATTGATTGCTAGAAAAGAGCTTGCATGTTGTACTAGGGTTAAGATAGTGAATTGATAAGTTGCAAATTATGTGGCCATGATAGGTACAAGAGAGGTAGAACTAATTTTGGTAGCCGAAAACAATGGTACCATATAAGAAAATGTTCTACCTCCCTTTGGCCCCTCATCTTCAAAGGTTATATGCATCTAATGTTACTGCTAAGCTCATGAGATAGCATTTTGACCATGAAATGGAAAAGGATAGTGTAATGCAGCATTACCCGGATTCTCCTACATTTAAACACTTTGATAACATGAACCTATCATTTGCATCAGAATGTTGGAATAACTGATTAGGTTTATGCACAGATGGGTTCCAACCATTCGGGCAATCTTGTTCCAACCATTTAGGAAAAAGTCTGTCGAGGCGCTTATAGTAAGAATTTATGTAGGTGGCACAAGTCTTATGAGAAGACCAATAAGAAGTCTGTTTGGGTTGAAAATGAAATTTGGAACAAATGGTTGGAGCATTGAAACAATGAAGAGTTCAAGCATAACTCCAAGTAAGCCTTCATTAATTGGTGTTCTAAGATAGGAGGCAACATGGGTGGAATTAGTAGCCATCTAGGAGTCTCTAAGTCATTTGTTAAGCATGCTATAGACTTGGTAAATATTTTAAAATTTATTTGAGTTTATTTCTTTTCAGCATTCAAAAAAATTTTATGGTTTAATTTTAAAGTTTTTTACATTATCCTTATTAAGTAAACTTGTTATAAATTTTGTATGATTTTGTTTTATTAGAGTAAGACACTTCAAAGGACACCTATTGCATTTGATATCTTCTATAAGACTCATGAAAATAAAGAAGAAAAAAGTGTTAATTCATGAGCACAGGCGGTTTATGTAATTTTCAAATTTTATCTCATATTATTTTATTGATTTGTAGATTATTTCATAGATGTTGTAATTAATGTTATTATAATTAATTACAGGATGTTATGCAGAAGATTATTGAGACTGCTTCTCAAACATTATCAAATGGTTCAAAACCTTCACTGCTTAATATGAATGCTATGTACTTGGAGGCTTCTGGTGGAGAGAAAAAAAAAGAGAGTTTATGGCCTTGGTTCTCAAGCATCAAGCTTGTATCAAGAGTCATTTTTGTAGTGGTGCTGCATTAGCTCCCCCACCACCTTCAGCATCTATAATCCCCCTAGAGATTGTGTCTAAGATGGAGGGGTATGAAAAAGAAAATGATAGACTTTGAAGAGCAAAACTAAAGTTTGATGAAGCAGAACCAGAGCATGATGAGACAGATGTGCTGTAAGCGGATGTGTATGCGATTGGTGTAGTCTGGACCAAGCCAAACATCACAGCTTCAGGAGGATGAGGAGGATCAGGATGAGGATGATGATGATGATGACCTATAGTTATAGCATGAGTATTTTCATTTGTCTTTGTGGATGTTACTAGTACTATATATACTTTTTACTTGTCATGGTGCATATTACTACTACTATATGGTTTCTTTTGTTTTATGCACGTTACTATGACTACTTTTTATTACTATGTTATATTTTTTTAAATACATTAGAGTTTTTGTGCTATATTTTATTAAGATGATAATGTTAGAATTCATTTATGTGCATGATAACAGGGTATTAGTGAATTTGTATTGGATTTATCGTTGATCCAAAATGTTGTTGCAAATCCATTACAAATATGCTACTGATTTGCAAGGGACTTATTATGGATCCATTGCAAATCTATTTCAAATTTGTAACCAATTTGTAAGGGACATGTTATGGATCCATTGCTAATCTATTACAAATTTTGCAACCGATTTGCAAGGGAATTGTTATGGATCCATTGCAAAGTCGTTGCAAATTTGCAACCACTTTGCAATATAATTGGCACATACTTGGGAAATCCATTGCAAATCCATTGTAAATTTGCAACACATTTGGATCAAAATATCTGTAGCAAATCCCTTGCAAATTTGCAACCCAATTGTAACAGACTTTGCAATGGAATGGTTCCAAGTCCGTTATAATTCCATTACCAATTTATAATATATTTGCAACAGATATAATGCTAATCCATTGCAAGGGTGTTTCCAATCGGTTGCAAAAGTTTTGCAAAGGATTAGTTCTCATCACAAAAATTTGCTACGAGCAAAAAAGCAATGGCATAAATCTATTGCAAAAATATTACAAAATGTATAGTTGCAACATAATTGCAATGGCTTTGACTATTGCAAAACTGTAAAATTTTTGTATAGTGAAATACCATTAACTCTATGTGTGTTATCAATATCTCTATGTGCAATTTGTTGGAACATGAACTTTTTCTTTCTCTACTCAAAATAAATAAAAGAGTTTGAACGTATTGAATAGATATTCCCCTTTTTATTTATCATTCATATTGATGAGTTAAATAAGATAGTTATATGAGTGAAAGAAAACAACCTCTAAATTCACAGTAAGAAGACAAAATCTCATTCCCTATGTACAAGAATAAAATGGTTCTTTATTTCATTTCCAACTTATAACCATTTGCAGGGGAAATTGGATACCCTAAGGATTCTATACAATCGTGATACAAACTCAGCTTGTGTCTTCCTCCAATAAAAATTTGCCAAGTCAAATATTATAGCCATATCAGCCTATCTAATTACCCACTTACTGCAGGGATTATTTCATTTTGTATTTTTATTTTAATTTTTAAAAAACTTTTATCTTTACCTTATCATTTTATTTGAAATTATAACCTAATCTAATCTTCTCTCCTCTAGGCACAGATCTTTTCTCCCTTGGTTGTGGTGCATGGTTAGACCATTGTGAGTGGTTCATAGTGGTTGAGGAGTCACCGGAGGCAAAGAGAAAAGGCAGTCATCGGATAATGGAGGAAAATGGGCCAGGAGGGTGAGCTACAGCCGCTGGATCTAGGAACATTAGTTATTCATACCCATTTAATCCACCATCTATGACTGTTTTTTTGTTCTCTACATCGCCGTTGCGATGCTAACGTCCGCGTCTAGGTCTATTACATTTTATTCTAACCCGTTTTTTTTTTAGTTTTTTTTAATTTTGGAAATTTTTATGTATTGTTTTCACTTATGTTTTCTCGGTGTTTTCAAGTTCTTTCCATGATTTTAGACTAATCTGAAAATTCTAACTTGAGGACCATGCATAAACAAGTCTAATTTTTGGATAAAAATTGGATTTTTATTCTCTATATATTTTTTTCAATTTTGTTATGCATAAAGATGTGATTTTATTGATTTGTTTGTTTTGGGCTCCATTGATGTTAGCCGCAATGAATTGGAAGAATGGCTGCGAACATTTAAATGAACTTGAAAATATCAATGTCGTGACAAATTAGAAAAAAAAAGGAATTACCGAAAAATTTCGTAAGCTTAATAATTAGATTAGCGTGATCCAAGGGGAGAAGCTAAAGAGATTCTAAGAGCCAGTTTGGAACTTTGCAAGGAAAGTAATTGCATGCAAAGTCTTTGCAGGGAAACACTTTGCATGCAATTACTTTCCCTGCAAAACAACATTACAACGTTTAGTTATCTCAATCAAATTGTAATTACTTTGCATGCAAATTTAATTCCCTCGTTTGATATGAACTTGTTTTCCAATGTAAAGTTAAGTTTATTCTCATTTTTGCCCTTAATTGTTGTAGTTACTAAATTTGGGTTTTTATTCAACTCTAATAATATTACTTAGTCCAAATAATTATTAACCTATTCTTCATAAATTTAAAACAAAAATCAAATGGGATTTTTATGTTTTTTAGTGCAATAAAAAAAATGGATTTAACCCACCATGTGTTCCTAATTATCCATCATATAATTTTATTTGTTTCAATTCTTACATCCATTGTCGTGATTGATATTATCCAACAAATATTCATGACAAATTCCATATGAACAATCACACATTAAACAACTCAAAGTATTACCATAAATTCATAATCCAAACTCAAAAATAAGACAAAGTTTAGACATATTGTTTTAATTATCCAAAACATAAAATATGTCCAAATCACAAACCAAAGAAACAAAATTAAACAGAACATCTAGATGACTCATTCTAAAACACTCTTCACATAAATCAACCTTGCATCATCATTTGGAAATAAAAAAAATGATTTAGTTTTTCCTCTATCTGCTGAAATTTTGCCAATTGCTTGAACTGCCTCTTCCTTACTTAAACCATTGAGTTTGGTGATGCTCTCATAGAGAAGTGTCTTTTTCTGTATTTGCATTCAAGTGTTGAAAATATGTTGCCACTTCACCTATCTCTTGCTTTGCTCCATCACAAATATCGTAAAATCCTTCCCTGTGCATGGAGAAGGAATCATCATTTGGATCCTTAGTTGATCCCTTTTTCTTTTGTTTTTTGTTTTTTGTTTTGTTTTGTTTTTTTTTTTTTTTGGAGGAACACTTGATTCATCTTGCATTTTCTCTTGCGCATTACTTCTTTTGCATGAAGTATTCGAGGAGTCATCAAAAGCATTTTCAGAGATGAAGACACACTCATTTTCTAACTCAATATCTACACCAAAATTATCATCTTCAACTATGCTCTTCATTACTTCATGAGCTTCAAAAGATGCTTTGGCTGCTGCGAGTGTTGAGTTCTCCCTTTCTAAAGCTTCCACATGCAGATTCACTTGCGAATTCTGCTCCATCTCCAATTGCTTGATCTTTCCCAAAAATGATTGCTAGCTCATCAAAGTAAGGGAATTGCTTGCTTCTAAGTCCAACAGTCTCTTTGTGACTCTACATTATAAGTACTTATTAGTAACATTGCTCATAAAAACATAATTATTAGTTAAGGTCCACTCTAACAACTTACTATTTCACTCAACATAACAATTAATAAATGACTATAACATAATAATACTTATTAATATTTAACATGATATATACTAAAATATAAAATTCATGTAGTTCAAAATCCCATGAATTTTTCAAGAAAAATGGGACTAGGGCTCACAATCCACATATATCTAATCAATAATTCATATGGCACAACAAAGATGACCCTCAATTCTGAAGATAACAACATCCACATAAATTTAAATTAAAGAGGAGAACATAGGGATATACCTGGGCAGCTTTGATTGAAGGTGATTATTGAGTGTACTCCTTTTTTTATTTTACCGAGCTTCTTCAAATGCTTTAAGAAAATAAATTCATCAATTACAGACATATATATAAAGCACACACATTAAAATAAATTCAAATATTTAATCTTGATTTATAGACCGATAAAGCACATACATTAAAATTGACATTACCGCAGTACATAATCATTTTAAAAGTCTTATGGGTTTTTCGGCATTCAAAAAAACCTCACTTTCTTTTTTGGCTTAAGTAAAATATATTTTCATCAATGATTTGGTTGTGAAAAAAATTAAGAACCTAATATAATATTAAGATTTTACAAGGGTTTGTACATAAAAAACCCTCCAAAAATCAATCAAAAATAAAGTTCACTCATGATTTTTTATTACAGCAACATAAATCTTAAAAAAAAAAAGAAAAAAAAGAAGATATATGAAGTTCAACAAACCAATTTTCAAAAGAATGTATGAAGTTTGCAGGCAAAAACCCTAAAATGTTGATGAATTACATTTTATTGCATTAACTTTTTAAATATCAAAAGGCATCCTTTTTCGTTTACATAAATTTTACAAAGTTAACAAAAATTAGCAAAACATGGAATTTATGAACATAAGAAAAAGGTTTGCACCATCATATCTATAATAAAATACCATAAAAATAAAAATATATGTTATGCAAGACATGATAAAAGAGACAAGAAACAATATTGTTAAACTAAGAAATTGATATTTTGATTTGAATGCTTCTACTTAATATTTATTTATATATCTCATATATTTTAAAAACTTTGATTCACTATAAATACAGAACAATTTTTCGAGAGAATTAAAAAAAAAAACAATCGTGGACAACAAGAAGCAAATAAAATATATATGTCTCATGTTCTCATCTTATCATGTTGGATTATTATACCAACATAGATTTGATTAAATCAAAACAGAGATTCTCACATAAAAATATCATCCAAACAAATATGAAATTTATTTATCTTTGATCAAATTATAACATGAATTTTACACTAAGAAAAAATAACCAAAATTTAACATGAAGATAATCTAACAACCTTGAGAAAACAAATTACCAATTCAGAAGAAGCGACAACTCTTTGCCGAATTGTGGAATACAATCGCATTAGGGTTTTTCCAAAGGCAAAACAAACAAGAGTTTACAAGGAAAGTGTTTACAAGGAGACCACCCATTTTTTACAAACCAAACGGTTGAAATAGATTCACCCTTCTTACTTTGCAGAGAAAGTAACAACTTTACATCATACCAAACGGTCCCTAAGAAGAAAAGAGATTGAAAGAAGCTAGATCGACGAATCTCGAAAAGAGAAAATTGAGTTTAATGGGGGTAATATTGAGCCAGAGCAAGAAAAGAAAATTTCATAAAGTGAATAAAATTAAAAAAAAACATTTGGGTAGAAATAGTTCCAAAGCAGAGAACCGGGCATGAAATGGGAGAACGGGGCATGAGGTAGTCAGCATCTAGTGTCCAAAGTCCATTCTCTGATGTTTGACATCGTGAAGAGCACACCGGCCAAGGGGCATGCGGTTATCTTATATCTAAAAATGAAAATTTAATTTCAAATGAGATGATAAAGTAAAGATAAAAGTTTAAAAAAATTCAGAATAAAAATAAAAATACAAAAAGAATTAATGTAAGTGGGTGATTAGATAGGCTGATGTGGGTATAATATCTGACTTGACAAATTTTTATTGGAGGGGGGCACAAATTAAGTTGGTATCACCGTTGTATAGAATCCTTACTCCCATCAAAATTGTACCTATTGATACTATGCCATTTATTGTCATGCAAGTATATATACAATTTGAAAAATGCTTATTAATATATACATATATATAGAAAATAATATTTTTATAAATGATAAAAAACCAAAATGTAAAAAGAAAATATGTTCAAAATAAATATATAGCATTCACTAATCTATTCTCGATCAATATTATAAATGTTTGTGTGTGTATATAAAACACATGTATGGCTATAAGTCAGTAGCAAAATAAAAATAAAAAAATAATATCCAAAAAGATGTTATAAGAAGTTTTTTTAAAAATAAACAAGGTTTAATTAAATAAATTAAAACACATGTTTTAAAAAACGTGCAAACGTGTTCCCCATTTATTAACAGTAATAATATACTTTTTTGAAAATAAATGGGGTTAAAAAAAAACATTTTCTCAAAAAATTAATTAAAAAAAAAACCAAAAGTAGGCTGCTTTATCAATTATAAAAAAAAAAGTCAAACTAAAATTTTGGCATTTTAAAGTACCCAATACATAATTAGAGACTGATATGATAGTCTCAAAACCATTTTGACAATTAAAATTAGCTTCGAGCTATTTTGATAAATTAAAAAAAAAAAAAAAGAGAGCAGGTTTGAGAAAAAATAACCAATAAACTATATTAAAGAAACTATTTTTTGTCTTATTTACATCAAAAGAACTGGTAAGATGACTTAGACTAAGGGGTTGTTTGTTTGCAAGCATTGGATTGGGAATGGAGTGGGAATGGATTGGGAATGGGCCTAATCCTTTGTTTGGTTGCCAGGCATAGGAATAGGAGAGGATTACATGGGGAATGGGATGAGGGGAGAAAGGTGATTGGGATGCCCCCCATTTTCTTAAGGAATGCCCAATCCGGAATAGTAAATTACTATCTTACCCCTTACTTTAATTTTATTTCCATCCAATATATATACTTTTAAAAAAACAATAAAATAATACATTGTAAAAAAATAATAATAACATATTACAAATAAAATAATACTATAAGTAATAATAATTATTATTATTATTACTATTATAAAAATTGTTGAGAACATTGTAAAAAAATAATAATGAAAACATATTACAAATATAATAATAATAATAATAATAATAATAATAATAATAATAATAATAATAATAATAATAACTTAAATTAATTCTAAAATAATAAAAATAATATGATAACATATTATTATTATTATTATAATTTTTATTATTATTACTATTATAAAAATTGTTGAGAACATTGTAAAAAAATAATAATGATAACATATTACAAATATAATAATAATAATAACTTAAATTAATTCTAAAATAATAAAAATAATATGATAACATTTTAACAAAATAACAATATTAATAATAAAGAATTTGTAAACTTAATTATAAAAAATAATTATAACAATAATGACAACATATTACAAATAAAATAATATTATTTGGTAATATATTTATTTATTTAATATTTATGCTATAAGGGCATAAAAGACATTTTTTATATATTTCTTCTGTTTGCTTTTCCCAATCCTAATGAATTACTCTCCCATACCCTCCAACCAAACACAGTTTTCTTTTCATTCCTAATTCATTCCCCCTTATTCTCATTCCTTTCTCATTCCTATCTCATTCCTTCTCAATTCCATTCCTTGGAACCAAACAGCCCCTAAGGTTCACGAGGCTGTGAATGGATTGACAAGGGCCAATTTGACCCTGCTTTGGTCTCGGCGCAAAATGAAGCAGTTTGGGTCAAGTTCAAAATGACATTGACAAGGTTAGCTAGGAAATAAAGTTCTTATGCTTGAGTTAATCAAGTGAAAAGAACTCGTTTGCAGCGCTATTTTTATTCTAGCCAATAAATGATATGTATATATTGTACTTTTTTAAAAAATTACAATTTACCTTTTATTACCTTTCACATAAAATTGTGCCGACGGGCAGTTTAACATATAAAAGTAATAGTGCATCATATGATAATATAATATACATTATTAACACATAATATATTATAAGGGTATATACTTAAGTTTTTTTTGAGCTACCAAATTGGCCTCTACCTGAGCTTGAGTTTAGCTTGATTACTCAAAATTGTAATAGAACATGAATTGCTCGCTGAAAGTTTAATCAAGCCATCTCAAACCTAGAAAAAAGCTTTAGGAAAAGTTTAATATGTATATATATATATGATTTTGTGCATCTCCCTGAAATTTATTTTGCTTTATCAAATGTTCCCTATTTTTTATTAAATATTTTACCTGTCATTGGTAGAGTTTGAATTTTTTTTTTTTTTTCAAACACAGCATCATAATGTGAAAAATTGACAAATTTGGTTCCATTTATTAAGTTAAGCAATGAGAAAGTGAATCTTTTCGATGTATCCATATCTACTTACGTTTTTCTTGTTTTTATCTTTCTCAACTTTTTTTTTCTCCTCTAAAACTTAATTTAGTGTATTATGGCCATTTCACATCTTGGGTTAAAGATAATACTTAGTCAATGATAGATAAGAGAGATATTTGCAATAATGACAAGAATTCTCAAGAATTATATGGTATTAAGAAGACAATATGGAATTTTTGCAAAAACAAAAGATTTTAGATGGTTATTTATAAAATATTTATTTCTTCTATGAATATTCCATGTGAAGAAATTAAAGACAGCTCTCATCTAGTCTGTGAAAGTTGCCTTAACCACAAGCAAGAATGACAATGTTGACTTGCAGAAATTAGAGACTTAACTATGCGCTAGTTTTGTTTGTAGGATGTTATATAGTTGTCATATGATAATGAAAGAATTAGAAAATCAGAATTCTTAAGCTTTATTTTCCTTGATTTGATTTCTTGGAAGCTCCACTTTCCTAGAATTTAGAGTGTAAATAAATAAGTCTAAATATTTTATATTTATTTTGTAAATATTTTATTTACCCAAACTTGTACAATCCTGCTTAAAATTAACAGTTATTAATTTTGACAATTAAAAAAAAAACATTGAATCCAATTAAAAATTTAATTGTAGATAACATAAATATTCAATTTGCAAGGATTTCCATATATCTTTTGGAGTGATGTCTATGTGAGACCATTTGAAATTAACTACGTAAAATTAATAAAAAAAATAATAAAATGAATTGCAAATGTAAATATACCTAATATTTTTAAGGGAAAATTACTATTCACCCCTCGGGAATTGCAAACTTTCCCAGACAGCCCCTGCAAGTTTGCAATACCCCAGAAAGCCCTTCCGTTAGTGTTTTATTTCATTTTTACCCCCTGTCGTTCATTTGTACAAGGTTTATGCTGTGAAATTCCGTGTGTACCCTTGTAAATGGTGGGAAAACAACCGCCCAGTCACATCATGTTAAACATTTTTTATTTGGCTTTTGTCAATCTTTTTCATTCCTTCTTGTATTGAATTTTCTGAAACAAAGTTTGGAAGTGTCATCGTTCGCATTCGTTTGAACTCCGCCGGTTGTCCGATAAGGGGAGATAAGGTGAGAATGTCTTCCTTTTTGTCTCTGTTTGATCATCCTTTAAGAGAGAGTACCAATTTATATTTATTTACATGCAGGTTTTTAATGGAGAGTTTTTGTGCAATTGCAAGATACAACGGGGAGGGACGAGTGCTAGTGTTCACGGCACAGACTTGTTGGGATTCAATCGTAGCGGAGATATGTGACCGATGGGGTCTTGATGTTTCCCATGTTAGGGTGAAGTTTATCACACCCGATGGACATAAAACGATTTGCCCAATAGAAAATGAGGTTGACTTCCAGCGCATGTGTCATGTATACTCACTCTTCAAATGCGCTGCAGTCGATCTCGTTGTTGAGACAGATGATGTGCCATTGTCGCATCATAGTCAAAACGAATTCTTGTCATTGTAAAGTTCTTATCCTTCATCTTTACTCTTAAAGTCATATGTGTTCGCCTAATTATTATATTTACCGTGTAATTATTATAGTTACCGTTTAAGTATTCCAGTTTCCTTTTAAAAAAATAAGTTCCCGTGGTAAACCAATAAGTTATGCTTGTTAACCGGTCTCATCCCCGTTCCCGTTTAAACATATATTTTACCGTTTAAATATTTGTGTCTGTGTTTAACTTATTATGTTTTAGTTTAAATATACTTGTTTGAAGTGAACTTATTTTGTTTCCGATTAAGTTACTGATGTTTTCCGTTTGTCTGAAGTGTTGGCAGGAATTCTGATTCTGCCAGCGCACCTGTTCCGTCTGATGGCGACCCGGACGCGGCAGCATGCCTTCCGTCCTCCTCGGATCATTCCGAAGTGTTGTCGTTGGATATCGGACAACGTTTCGTAGACGTTGAACATTTCAGAGACGCGCTTCGGAATTTTGCAATCAAGAGGAATTTTGACTTCAAATTCGTAAAGAATGAGAAACACAGGGTGACTGTAGAATGCGCTGCCGTTGGTTGTCGCTGGCGCCTTCATGCATCAAAGGAATACAATAAAAATACGTTCAGAATAAAGACAATGCACCCGTCACACACTTGCGGTGGTGGAATTGGCTCGGTGTCACATCCTAAAGCGTCGAAAAAATGGGTAAGCGCTCGAGTTATTGATAAGCTTAAAGGCCAGCCATTGTACAGGCCAATCGACATTCAGAAGGACATGTTACGGGAACACGGTGTCCACATTCCATACAAGCAAGCCTGGTTGGGCAAAGAGCGTGCCCGGGTGATCCTCGACGGCAGCGACGTCTCCAGCTATGATCTGCTGCTCTGGTACGTCGATAAGGTGGGTGAGACAAATCCCGGCAGCATTGCGATTGTAGAAAGAGACGGTGACCGTTTTAAACGTGCATTCTTCTCATTCCGTGCGTGTATCATGGGATTCAAGCGGGGTTGCAGGCCGCTGCTGTTTGTCGACGGTACCCATCTTCTTGGGAAATATCGTGGCACGTTGCTAGGCGCCACAGGCAAAGATGGAAACAATGGGTTTTTCCACTTGGCCTTCGGTATCATCGACAACGAGACTGATGCGAATTGGACGTGGTTCATTTCCAAGTTAGGTGATGCGTTATACGATGAAGGCGATTATGAAGAGATTATTACGTTTGTGTCGGACAGGTCTAAGGGGCTTGTGAACGCCATTGCTAGGGTCTTCCCCTCTTCCCCACATGCCTATTGCCTTCGACACTTGGAGGCCAATTTTATGAAAGCCAATGGCGGACTCGGTAGGGCATTGAAGGACGAGTGCTGGTCCATATGCTTTCGTATTGTGTGGGCATCAACGAGTAAAGAATTTGATGATACGGTGAATGAATTGCGGGGCATATCACCAGAAGCACATCGCTGGCTGCTTCAAAAGTCAGATTTGTCACATTGGTGTAATTTTTTGTTCAAAGGACAACGTTGGGGCAATATGTATTCAAATGTCGCAAAGTCCTTCAATGCGTGGATAAAAGAAGCTCGCCATTTACCCGTTACGAGAATGGTCGACTCCATACGGTATTTGAATGTTTGATTCCTTCGATCTGTTTAAACATCTTCGTCAGTCTTTAACTTCGTTTACTTTACATGTGTCTATAATGGTCTGTGTTTAACTACCGTTGTTACTATTTAACTATAATTGTTTTCGTTTAACTATCCACGTTTATGTTTACGTATTCTTTGCTTACGTTAACAATCAATTATAATTTGTTATGATACAGGTTCAAATTAATGCGGATGTTATGCACACGTCGTGAGCAAGCGAACAAATGGGACACGTACTTGTGCCCCGATATACATAGGAAGGTAGACGAACTGGTTGCGGAAAGCCGAAATCTTTATGTTGGTCGTTGTGTCGATGATCGTTACGAAGTCGTTGACCATTGCAGCAACTCCGTCGATCTATCGGGTAGAACATGCTCATGTCGCAGGTGGCAAATTTATGGTATCCCGTGCACACACGCTTGCGCTGCAATAATGTAGACAGACACCAACGTTCATCAATTTATTAGCCGGTACTTCACCGTGGAGACATACAAACTTGCGTATACGGACGCTATTTTCCCTATACCAGACGATGACAAGCCTACGGACGACAATCGAGAACTCCATCTGCGTCCGCCTGCGACGAGAAGGCAACCTGGGCGACCCAGACGGAAGCGGCTCGAGTCGCAAGCGGCCGCGGTCCGCGAGTTACGGTGCAGCCGCTGCCATGCGTCCGGCCATAATCGTAGATCTTGTAATGAACCTGTCGCCGACTAGCCATTGTAAACAAACACCTATTTTAACTCATAATAAGCATATTTATGTCTATATGTTTGATATTTACACAGTAAGTTTAAACATAAATATATTATTTTAATGAATAACAACTGTTGTTAAATGGAGACATTAATATTTAAATGGGTTAAGTTAAAATTAAATGGAGAACGTTTTGTTTAAGGGATAACATAGACATGTAACACATATAATACCGAAGCGTAGTTGTCCGGGCAAAATTGATCAACCCTTGGAATTCTCATTGAAAGACATTTAATGTATCTCCTGAATTGAAGTAGCCAAGTTGAACGACCCTTCCATTTCCCGTGCACATATAATGTATCTACTGTATAAATTGCCTTCGAGTGGAGTGATTAGATTATAAAGTTACAAAAACAATTGATGCGACATCTGCTCGACCAGGGGATCGCCGGGACACATATCGTCAATGAAATCGGAGTATCCTTGAAGATCAGAGAATCTGCAGGTGGTTGTTCAACTTGCAATTTGAACAACTCCCTGCGATGCCTCTGATTTGCAAGACTCCGACGATGACATTGATGATATGCATCCTGGACATCCCCTGTGCGATCAGATATCCCATCAATTGTTTTAAAACTTTATGAAGGTTTGTAGACACCATCAGATTTTGCAGGCGAATATAGTACAATGGCCAGGGATAAAGTTACAAAAAACAATTGATGTGACATCTGCTCGACCAGGGGATCGGCGGGACACATCTTGGCGATGTAATCGGAGTATTCTTCGAGATCAGAGGCTTCCCAGGTGGTTGTTGAACTTGCAATTTGAACAACTGCCTGCGAACCCTCTGATGTGCAAGATTCCAACGATTACATCGCCGAGTTGCATCTTGCTCATGTCCTGGTGGATCAGATATCTCATCAATTGTTTTAAAACGTGTCTTTGTTTAATATTTATTCTCGTATTTGCAATAAACGTGGCCTTGTTTGTTATGTAATCAGTTATTCTCGTATTTGCAATAAACATATTTCATTTAATGTGTAAAACTGTCTCTATGTTTAATATTTAAACACAAACGGTTGCTTTTCAGCATAAAAATATTATTGTTAAAGGACTAAAATTCCGGTAGTACAATGGCCATGCTGATGTTTAAATAGAAACTTTTAAAATTAAATATACACACTTATAGTTATACATAAATCAAATTTGCCTTCGAGTGGAGTTACAAAAACCTGTTCAAATTCACGCTTGAAGACGAAGACGATGATGATGAACTTGCGCAAGACGTGTCCATTTTAGTTATACAGAAACGAGTGGGTTTCAAAAATAACATATTTAGTTAAACAGAATAATTTAAAACAATAACTCAAGTCGGTTTCCCCTCCATAGTCGAAGACTCGCCTCTTTCTAAGATCCCGGTTCTTCGACCTTCGAAAAGTATGCGGGCAACATACTTTAATCGGAAATAGGGTACATCCTTTCGAGCAACGCGTAGCTCCTCACCTTCGAGCATTTTCTCGATAAATCGCATCAAATAAACAGCGCAGTCGACACTTCCTCGTCTCTGTGGTAGGGTGTCACCGTCGTGAATTAGCGGGTACAGCATAGTCACCTCGTTGCTGAACTCCATATCGACACAGTAGTCAAATAGTTGCCGCTGTTGAGATATACAACCTGATGCTATTAAATTACTATTCATGAACCTGTGACTATGTCTAAGGAACGTACCATTTCAAACGCGTCTCTGATGTAATCATCGCAAAGACATGAGGAATAATGCCTGTATTCCTGCTTCTCATTGTCCAGCACCACCACATGGACGCGGCCGTTAATGATTATTGGAAAGATAACAATGTCAACTTCATGCAGGTTTCGCGCGGCGTCTCCGATCATATCGAGCGACAACTCGCACGCGTCAGGAACCTTGGACATAAACAGTGCCAGTGGACGTGTAATGGAGGCGCGCTTCTTATAAGGATATGGTACCCTCTTCATGGACTTTTGCATTATGCATACGAACGCGTCCATCAACTCGTCGGGCACCATTTCCTTCCCTTCTAGCATAGTGAATAGTTATCCTCGTGTGGCGCTGACAACGGCATTACTCCAGACGATGGTGCTGCCGTTAAATGGTAATAGATATAGTTAAACACAGACAGACATATTTATATGTTGAAAGCTTAAGTTAAACGTAAAAATATAGTGCTAAAGGGTAATGTCGATTTCTAAGGCGTAATGTTAATATTTAACCTCACATGTACGAACTACATACATACTCGTCAATATAGCAGTTGGCGAAGATCGTTATCAACTCTTGCTCGAATATGTCGAGACGCGAGTACCCGGGGTATTTTTTTTTCACTGGAATGAAGACGTGCCGTACCTGGTCGTATGGTTCATTGTTACTATTGTCTGTCTGCGATACGGCCACTACGACGTCGTACCCCGGATCTCTGTCTGTCTGTGATGCTGGCATTGTCTCGTCGGCAGGCTGCGGGTAGATTCGCTTCGTTGTTTTTGTTTTTTTCGTACGTCTCCTCGAGTGTGACCGTCTGCGAATGGAGGCCCCAATAACCTCATCGGAGTCAATTTCCGAGCTCATCTCAACGAAGGCACCCGCATTCGCCGGGACTACCTCCGGGCCATCCGAACCGGGAAGTTCAGTTGTTTGTATGGACGGCGCAGTCGATTGTGCCCGTCCTTCCATTGCGTCAACCCGAGCAACAAGCTGAGGGAACTCGGTTGTCAATAACTGACACGCCTGCAGCAGACGTGCGGTGACATCGTCGCTTCTTGCCGTCGGGGTGGCTGCCGAGGTCTGTGGGGCCGTATTACGAGAATGGGGGCTTACGCGCTCGGAAGAGATTGGAGTTTCATCTTGCATTGTCTGGCGGGCGGCCCCAACAATTATATCTTCATTCGCATTCGCATTCGCGGTAACTAGCTCACGAAACTAAGATACATCCGACAAAGTTATGGAGACCATGTTGTGTTAAACAAAGAAGTATAAATCTAAACGGTAAATGATTTAGTTAAAGGTTAATCCATATAGTTAAATAGAGACTTCGGTATATGTACCTCCTTTCCTTCCAGAGATGGCAAAATGGTTTGTATAGACCCTTGCTTGTCGTAACACAGCATCGTTGGTGTCTTGCTAGTATTCACTTTGTTTCCACAGCCGGTTAGCTCGTAAAACCATATGTTCAATGCGAGCGAACAACCCTTGACGAACCCCGTCTGGATCTTCTCCCCGGCGCATCTTGCTCGCACTCTTGCGGCAGCTAGTGGGACGCCATCCATAAGCCACTTGTGCGTCGCTTGCGCCCAAGCGTATCGGCCCATGCCAGGTAGATCATCGACGTAATCAACGACCCAATTTGGCACCGAGCATGATGTATTTGGGAAGAGGACTGTACCCATAAGGTACACCATCAGGAGTTTGACGAAATTTTCCTCTTCCCCACTCTGCCGAACAAGTTGCTCAAGAGTGCTCTTGATAGAGTCGCTGTGTCTCTCGTAGCTTTTGGAGAAATATCTCTCTTGGAAAGATGAGCGTGATTTCTTCTTCTGGAAGACGACTTCCTCTCCATCGCAACGCAGACCAAGAACGCCGGCGACATCTTCAGGCCTGAAACTTACCATGCTTGCCCCGATCCTGAATTTTTTTGTGCGGTCATCGTACCTTTGCAACAAAGAATCAAGAAGGGCCCTATCGTGGAATACCGCTCTCACCTCAGTAAATGCTTCGAACGGTGTCAATCGTATAAGTTCCCAGTGCTGTCCATTCATGTAAACCTTCAAGCCATCCATCGTGTCCGCAACCGCTGCCATGGAGCATCGGCCATTAACTAGGTTTGCCGCCATAAGCCCTTCGTCGAGACAATGACCGAAAGGTTAATTCCGGGCATACAGTGCTGAGTAGAGAATATATTTCAAAATCCCTGTTCTCCTCCCAACAAACCGAAATTATTGCAGTGACCGTTACGATCATACCACGTCACACTCCCACGAATTCCCATACAGAGTTAAAACAAAAACTTGTCTATTTCTCAATCAGTGTTTATGACACACAAGCTTACTTACGTAATCCAAGATATTTATATTTAAACAGAGACCTTTATATTTAAACAGGGACCTTTGTGTTTAAACAGAGACCTTTGTATTTAAACACAGACATTCTTAGTCAAACATGTATTTGTAAACGTAAACACTAACGAATAAAATTTACATTGTATTTAACAAACTAATTCATTCTTGTGCATCGGATGCGGTACTCTTCTCGGCTTTGTCCTTGACACCGGCTGGACTCCCATCGATGAGTATGCGTGCGACAAACTTCGCTCGTAGGTAAGGAACATCCGCTTGTGGTAAGCGTAGCTTTTCACCATTTAGAATCAGCTCAATGAACCGCATCACGTACACTGCACAGTCAACAGTTCCTTTTTTTTGTCGTGGAGCACTCCTATCGTGAATCATGGGGTACGAGGACATCGCCGACACGCCCAATTCCATCTCGACGCAATTTTCGAATAGTTTCCGCTGTAACGAAATAAGCTTTAAAGTTAGTATGGACAAATACGAACTCCGATGTGTGTGCTATACGTGACTTGTAGCTCACCATATCGATCGCGTCTCTGTCGTATTCCTCACTCTCGCAAGAGGAGTAATGCCTGTACTCTCGTTTGACGTTGTCCAGCACGATGACGTGGAAATGGCCATTTAAAATTATTGGCATGATCACGATGTCGACATCATGGACGTTCCGCGCAGCATCGTCGATCATGCTGAGAGCGTCTTCCGCCGTGTCCTCTTGTTTGGACAGGCACAGGGCCAGTGGCCGAGTGATGGCAGCGCGTTTCTTGTAAGGAGACCGCGATCTCTTCAGCGCTTTCTGGATGATGCAGACCAGAACGTCGACGACGTCGTCTGTCACCATTTCCTTCCCGTCCAACAACGTGAACACGTTGGCTCGTGTAGTGAAAACATAATCATTCCTCCATACGACAGTCCTGACATTTAAACGAAAAATTAAACAAATTACATTGTAAGTAACATACTTAAACAGATATATAACCTAGTTGATTAATAAATCGGATAGTTAAATATAAAAGTAAACTACTTAAATGATAACATAGAAAGTTAAACGGAACTTACGAGTCCATATAACAGTTTAAGAATACCGATATGATTTCCTGTTCGAATTTCGAAAGACGCGGTAACCCGGCATATTTCTTCTTCTTCGGAAGAAAGTTCTTCGGCACGTCATCGAATTGTTGATTTGCAAGGAGTGTCCTCTCAGCTTGAGTGAGCGTTCTTTGCTCGTTGACAGCTCCTTGCCCTTCGGTGGTAGCCTGTTTATTTCCCGTACCTGCTGCAGCAACTTTATTAGACTCCGGTACTGCCACAGAGTCTTTATCCGGTGCCGGTGCCGATGCCGGTGCCGGTAACACGACAGCGTCTTTGTTCGATTCCAGGGATACTGTCACCTGGACTGTGTCCTCCTTCGTTGCCGGTGCCGCTACCGGTAACAAGCCAAGGTCTTTCTCCGTTTCTACGGAAATCACCGCCTGGATGGTGTTCTCCTTCGTTGCCGGTGCCAGTGCCTCCAACGAAGGGACTTCACTGGCAAGAGATTCTATTATCCTGTCGACATCGCCAGCGGGATCGACAGGCAGGGCCACAGCCAGTGCAGCCGGCGCATACAGTGCTTGCGGCTTTTCCAATGGCGCGCTCGGAGTTAAAGTTGGCTGAGCCTCAGCCATTGTTGGTTCAACATCAATTGGTGCTTCCGTTGCTGCGACGTCTGCCGGCGAAGGCAGCGACATTGTCGGTTCCTTCCACGCAAGCCTCTTCCGGCGAAGGAAGCGACGTCGGCCTCGCGGGACTGCTTTCGCAATGACGTCGTCATCGGAGATGGTAGCACAGTCAACCGGTGGATGGAGGGGGGCTCTTGCGTCAACATCGGCCTGCGAACGTGCCTCCAGAGCCGCCACACGAGCAACAAGCCTGGGGAACTCTACAGTCAATATCTCGCACGCCTGCAATAGACGTGCGGTCAGGTCATCGGATGTTGCTATCGGGGGGGGTGGAGGGGGGCTTGCCCGTCGCCGATCAGTCCGTGCACGGGGTGGGCTCCGAGATGGTGGTCGGCGTCGGACGCGCTTCGAGGATGTTGGCCGATCATCTCTCCTTGACGCCAACGGAACGGGAGCAGGAATATCACCTCCGTGTGTAGTTGTATCACCGACACGCCTCGCCCCAAGAAATATTTCTTCGTCCTGGTTCGCGGCGACCAATTCCGGAAACTGACAATTGTAATCAACAATACTGTTAAACACTAAATACTATGTTTGTAACAAAAACAATTCAGTTAAACAATAACAAATATAGTTAACGGTTAACTTATATGTTTAAACATTAATATAGTTTGTTAAACGACAAATACAATACTTAAATCGATTTAGTACCTCTTTTCCTTCAAAAGATGAAAATAAGTTTCCCGTGGACACTTGCTTCCGGTAGCTGTTCTCACCGTAGCACAGGATCCTCGGGGTCTTGCCAAAACGAATCTTCTTGCCGGTTCCGGTGAGCTCATAGAACCAAGTCGTTAGCGCAACCGAGCAACCTTTGACATACCCCGTGTTGGTCTTGTTCCCGGCGCACCTCGCTTGCACTCGAGCGGCCGCTTGTGGAACGTCCTCCATCATCCACTTGTGGGTCGCTTGCGCCCATGCATATCGTCCCATTCCCGCTAGGTCGTCGACATAGTCTACGATCCAGATTGGAACAGAGCAGGAGGTGTTCGGGAAGAGGATAGTACCCATGAGGTACACCATGAGGAGTTTTACAAAATTCTCCACTTCCCCCCTCTGCCGAACTACCTGCTCAAGTGTTTTCTTGATGGAGTCTTTATTTCTCTCGTACGCTTTTGATAGGAACCTCGACTCGAATGCCGAGCGTGGTTTCTTCTTGTGGAACACGACAGCGTCTCCAACACACCGTAGCCCCAGGATGAGAGCCACATCTTGAGGCCTGAAACTGACCAGGCTTGCCCCGATCCTGAATTTGTTGCTGCGGTCATCAAACCTCTGCAGCAGAGAATCAAGAAGGGTTCTCTCTTGGAGGACGGCTTCAATCTCGGTCAAAGCCGCGAACGGTGTCCTTCTAATGATCTCCCAGTGACGTCCACTCATGTGAGCTTTCAATTCACTCAGAGTCTCGACAACAGGTGTCAAGTAGCATCGACCGTTCACTAGGTTGACTGCCATGACCAAAACCCTACAAGAAGAACAATACATCTGTTTAGAGTCGTATAGTTAAACAGAAAGCAAAATAGTTAAACAGTAAACTCAATACTTAAACGGAGACATAAATTGTTAAACGGAGACAACATTATAAAACACAAAATTAGATTTATCACACAGAAAAAGTCAACCATCAGATTCATCAACGGCCTCCTTACCTTGGTGTGAAAACTGATGAAGTTCCGAAGCCTTGAGCGGGAGTTCTCCTTCCAGACAAGGGTGAAGAGGCGATGATCACAAATAACCCAGCCAATGACAACTTCGGAAACAGAAAAGGTGAAGAGGAGATGATCGCAAATAACCCAGCCAACAACGACAACTTCGGAAACGGAAAAGATGAAGATGCGATGATCGCAGTTAACCGGCGGCGTAAATGGTGCCCTCTCGGTAATAAACAAAGAAAAATAACCGGCTTCCTCTATAAGCGGTAACATCATTCCACGTAAGGGCATTACCGTCAAACCAACTCGCGATTTCACAACTTCCCAGGTAAGGGTAATTTCGTCAAATAAATTCAAATTTAACTCCGTCAATCTCCGTTACAGCCCTGGGGGGTTTGAAATTCATTCTATAGAAAAGGAGGGGTTTTTTAGGGATATCAAAATTCGTGGGGTTTTTTTGTGAATATTGTAAACTTTGGGGGTTTCTTTGGTAATTACCAGTATTTTTAAAATAATAACTAGGGATGAATCAGCCATCAACATCCCCACACTTTGTAACAAAAGGCAAAATGTCAAAGTTTCTTCTATTAATAGAATTTTAATTCGCATGTAATTCGCTAATTCAATGTGTTTTATCATATTTTAAATTTTATTTTATAAAAGTTATTTCACATATTTAGATTTAAGACAAAGAATGTTAGCCCCATTCCAATTTATCTGTATAACACACATATAATATATTTAAATATATACAATTATTTATATTTTCTTGTTGCTTTTCCTAGTTTTATGACAATCTTCATTAAGGATTGGGTTGAAATGCAGAAATATACAAGAGGTCCTTGGTTCATTATTTTTTCTTGAACAAGTTGTTGTGTCTGACACATTTAGTGGATTGGATGTTGGACCAAGTTAATTTAAAAAAAAAAATGAAACTATGTCAATAGGGAAGAAATGAGATAGAGAGAAGTGAAGTGAAGCTGTCAGAGAAGAAACCAAATAGAAGAAAAGAAAGAGGGTGAGCTAGGGCAAGAAGATCAGACGGTGATCCAGCATTAGGTCTCACTCAAATTTTGTGTGGAGAATCCTTGCAAAAAGCTCTTCCTATTGATTATGTTTTATCTTTCTTTTGATCTTTACTTTGTGTGTGTTATCCATGTTTGATGTTATTATTGTGTTGAATAGACCCCAAATTTGTACTCAAAGAGAGGAGATTGAAGATCTTGAGAATTTTTTTTTAAAAAAAAACCATGCCTGTTATAGTAACTGTATTTCAGCCCATGTAGATTACAGCTTCTGAATTTTCTTCAAGTGCTACAGTACAGTGTGAACCCGAATGTTTTAGGCCATGTACATTTTAGGTTCCAGATTTCTTGGAGTGCTACAATGTTTTTAGGGGAAAAAAAAACACCACTTGGTGACTTTGATTGTCCCGTTCCCCCCAACAAAGTGGTATCAGAGCTCTCAGGATTGAAAGGGATTGTTTGTTGTGATTTGAGATGGCCGAACAAGCTTCTTGTGGGATGATAAGGCTAACCTAACGAATTATTCGATTTGGAATTCTCATTATAAAGGACTTGTACTTGCCGGTGATGGGAAATACTGCATCTAAATGCTGCTACAACAATAAGGCAATGGGTAGATGTCAGTATATTTCATTATATCTCTGAAGAAGTCAAGGCCAATAAACTTTGGAAATAGTTAGAAGTCATGTATGAAAAAAACACATTTATGCTTTGTTTGGTTGGTGGTTTTATAAGGTTTTGTAAAGTAAAGTAAAATAAAGTAATGGGAGGTAAAAGGAGGTTTTGAAACCTTTCTTGTTTGGGTCAAAGTAAGGTAAATGGAGGTTTTGAAACCTTGTTGTGTTTGGTTTGAATGTAATTGGAAGTAAGGTTTTATGGTAATATTACCAAATTACCCCTATGTTAAAAGGCAAAAGTTGTAATTTCATTTACAATTACATTAAACTTTATATGATTCTTTTTTTGTTTACTTAAGCATTTCCCTTGATTATTGGTATATTAATTAATATTTTTTTTATAGTTTAAAATTAAATAATATTGGTAGAGACTCTTAACAATTATATGATTTCCATGAATGCTTCACTAAAAAAAATGGTTCACTAATTTTACAACAATAATTTTACAACACTACATGACCAAAAAAAATTTTAATATTTCAATTACAACAATAATTTTACAGCATTATATGACCAAAATTTAAAGAGAAACAAGCATCATCATCCCAACAACATCATCATCAACAACAACAACAACACAACAACAACAACAACAACAACAACCAAATAATAATAGATGTTCTTAATATCTCATTCTCCATCCTAAATGTTTACTTGACATCATCATCAACAACAACAACAACAACAACAACCAAACATCAAAAACAATAACCAAAGAAGTTCCAATAAAGACATGCATCATCATCATCATCCCAAACATCTTTAATTATTCTGAAATGAAAGATCTGGTTTCAGTACAAGATAATATAATCTTTAATGCATATACTAACACTAGTTAGAGTTCCTTGATGATGCATTTGATCAAAATTCTTACTCTAATGATGATCACAATCAGGGACATAGTTCATGTAGCCCATTAAAAAAAAAAAAAAAATTTCTCTGACAAAGCCATAGGCCCATAACCCAAGCTGCCCGTTATCTTTTGCTTTTTTTTTTGGTAAGCATGGCCTAATCAAGTCATTAGCAGGGGAAAAAACTAGTGGCAAATAATTCCATCAGATGAACAATCATTTTATTGAGTATTCCAGGTCTACACAAGAACTCAAATAAAACTATCATATCTTTTCACAAACATTTCAATTCAAACAACCAGAGAAGACAACAATCAAATTCAATTCCATCCACAAACATAAAGAAGTTTGGCTCATCATCTCAAGCACAAACAAAATCGCAAGAAACTTTTAGATCTCAATGAATATCAGGGTTCTTCAAAAAAGAACACAAAAATATAAACAAGAAAGAAAAAAAAAGCATGAAAAGGATCAAGAGCAATACCAAAAATATAAACCCAAAATCAAACTTGTTGGACATTCAAAACAAGAATCAAAGAACCAACCTTCACAAACAAGGAAGAAGATGGTGGCGATTGTGTTCCAATGCTCCTCGGTGGTTGCCGCAAGAGGAAAACGAAGAGGGGTCAGAGAAGAGAGATAAGGGGCTGGTGTGGTAGGGTTTTTTTTTTTATAAATTATATGGTGGAATTTTTGTGAAAGTCCAAGGGTATTTTGGTCAATATAAAATTAATACCCATCCAAAACCTCCCCAACCCTCCAATTTGGAGGGTTGGAAAATGGGGGTTAGATGGAGGTTTTAAAACCTCCATCTAACCCTCTAAACCCTTACTTCCCCCTTTACCCCCTCCTCCAAACATGGTTTTACTCAAAACCTTACTTTACCCTACCCCCCAAAACCTCCAACCAAACAAGGCATTAGGAACAAGGCCTTAATCATTCTAAGTCTAGTAAACTAGAAGTACAGAGATGGAAGAAATATGACAGAGCATACTAGTGACTTTCCGAGGCTTAGTGAACCAATTGGTGTCCTTGAAGATGCCTCTTGAAGATGAATTGCAAGCACTACTACTCTTAAGCTCCTTTCCTGATAGTTGAGAAACTTTAGTGGTATCTCTGAGCACTTCAGCACCAGGTGGAAAGCTAACCTTGGAAATAGTTAAGGAAAGCCTATTAAGTGAATAGGTTAAGAGGAAGGAAAAAGGTAAAACTTCCTATGGTGTTCTTGTTTCAGAAAAGCCAGATGGCCATGGTAGAAGCAAGAGCTAGCATGCTCAAATTCATGGCTACAAAGATACATCCAGAGGCAAGTCGAAGAACAAGAAGAACATCAAGTGTTTTTATTGCAACAAGATGGGCCACATGGAAAAGGAGTGTAGACTCCTTAAAAGAGAGCAAAGTAGTAGAAGTAAAGAGGAGAAGGAGACTAATATAATAGCCACAGAGGGTAACATCAGTGTCATTTGTGATGATGACTGTATTAATCTGGTGAGCGAAGATAGTAACTAGGTGTTTAACTTAGGAGCTTCATTCCATGTTACTCCCCATGATAACTTCTTTTCTACTTGCTCAAGTGGTGACCTTGGAAGTGTCAAGGTGGGTAATAGTGGTGCATCGAAGATAGTGGGCATTGGAGACATTTGCTTGGAGACCAATCAAGGGCTCAAGCTAGTACTCAAGGATGTTAGGCATGTTCCAGACATTCGCCTAAATTTGATTTCAACAAGAAGGCTTAATGATAATGGGTTTGTCAGTTGGTTTGGTGAGAGTAAATGCAAAATCACCAAAGGTTTCCTATTGGTTGTTAGAGGGAAGAAGATGAATATACTCTATGTTATGTAAGCTAAGCTATACATAGGAGAACTAAATGCAGTTCAGAAAGATGCAAGTATTGAGATATGGCATAGAAGACTTGGGCATGTCAGTGAGAAAGGGCTACAACTTCTCTCCTAGAAGAATCTTCTACCAAGTATGGAATGGGCATCTCTTAAAACATGTGTTGATTGCTTGCCAGGAAAAACACATAGAGTGGTATTTCATTCACATCCCCCATCTAGGAAATCAAATATTCTTGATTTGGTTCATACTAATGTTTATTCTATACGGAATAGAACTCTAGGGGGTGGACACTATTTTGTGACATTCATCGATGATCATTCAAAGAAGGTCTAGGCAACTGTTTTGAAGACTAAAGATCAAGTGCTTGATATCTTTAGGGATTTCCATGTCAAGGTTGAAAGGGAGACAAGAAAACAGTTGAAGGCAATAAGAGTTAAAAAGGTGGCGAGTATAGAGGGCCATTTAAAAAGTACTGTAGACTTCATGGAATCAGACTTGACAAGAGTCCAGCTAAGACACCTCAACTCAATGGTGTAGCTGAAAAAATGAAAAAAAAAAACAATTGAAGAGAGTGTATGATGCATGCTTTCTCATACAAAGCTTCCTAAGTCCTTTTGGGGGGAAGATGTGAGAACTGCAGTGGACATGATAAATCTTTCTTCATCAACAAGTCTAGATTGTGATGTGCCGAAAAGAGTATGGATTGGGAAAAATATTTCCTATACTCATTTGAGAGTATTTGGCTGTAGGGCATTTGTTCACATTCCCAAAGATGAGAGGTCCAGGCTTGATAATAAAGCAAAGTTGTGCGTTTCCTTGGGTTATGGCCATGAGGAGTTTGGGTACATATTGTGCTATCCAGTAAACAAGATGGCCATTAGGAGTAGAGATGTTGTGTACTAGAAGACCAGATGACTAACTTTGATGAGAAGGGTTGAGACTTCTAGTTCCTCAATTGAGATTCATGTTAGTATTGACCCAGTTCCTTCACCTATACAGAGTTAAGTTCAAGGGGGAGATGCCCAAGAAAATGGGAATGATGTTGTTCCTGATGAAATTCCTCCAATTGAAGATGTAGAGCCAACTGAAGAAATTGAACAACCATCACCTACGTCACCATTTGAGACTCAAGTGAGAAGATCTAATAGAGACCATCATTCATCTAGTAGATACAGTACGAATGAGTGTGTTATGCTCAGTGATGGAGGAGAGCATGAAACCTATCAAGAGGTTATACAACATGAGAAGAAGCAGGAGTGGCTTGCAGCTATGGAAGAGGAGATGAGTTCCTTGTGTGAGAACCACACCTACGATTTGGTGAAGTTGCCAAAGGGCAAGAAGACACTCAAAGACAAATGGGTGTACAAGTTGAAGACTGAAAGTAATAGCTCACAACCAAAGTACAAGGCAAGGTTGGTTGTGAAGGGGTTTAGTTTGAAGAAATGTATTGACTTTGAAGAAATATTTTCTCCAGTTGTGAAGATGTCATCCATCAGAGTTGTACTTGATTTAGTTGCTAGCTTAAACCTGGAGGTGGAACAACTTGATGTGAAAACTGCATTCCTTCATGGTGATTTAGAGAAGGAGATATACATGGAGCAACCAGAAGGGTTCAAAGTCAAGGACAAAGAAAATCTAGTATGCAAATTGAGAAAAAACCTATATGGACTTAAACAAGTGCCAAGACAGTGGAACAAGAAGTTTGACTCAATTATGATGACTCAAGGGTATAGTAGAACATCTATTTGATCATTGTGTGTTTGTGAAGAAGCACTCAAATGATGATTTCATTATTCTTCTACTTTATGTTGATGACATGCTGATTGTTGGCAGTGATGCAAGCAAGATTGAAGATCTGAGGAGATAGTTAAGCAAGTCCTTTGCTAAGGCACAGTAAAACAGATACTTGGTATGAAAATCTCATGTGACAGGATGAACGGGAAATTATGGTTGTCTCAATCATTGTGTGTTTGTGAAGAAGTACTCAAATGATGATTTCATTATTCTTCTACTTTATGTTGATGACATGTTAATTTTTGGCAGTGATGCAAGAAAGATTGAAGACCTGAGGAAACAGTTAAGCAAGCCTTTTGCTAAGGCACAGTAAAACAGATACTTGGTATGAAAATCTCCTGTGAGAGGATAAATGGGAAATTATGGTTGTCTGAAGAAGCCTACAC
This sequence comes from Dioscorea alata, assembly GCA_020875875.1. Classification (NCBI taxonomy): domain Eukaryota; kingdom Viridiplantae; phylum Streptophyta; class Magnoliopsida; order Dioscoreales; family Dioscoreaceae; genus Dioscorea; species Dioscorea alata. The sequence goes on along the minus strand of CM037028.1, from coordinate 19,108,036 downwards.
TGAGAAGGTTCTTCAGAGGTTTAATATGAACAATGGCAAGGTTGTTTGTTCTCCACTTGCAAGTTATTTCAAACTTAGTTCAAGTCAATGTCCCTCAAGTGACAAAGAGAATGAGAAGATGAGCCGAATTCCATATGCATCCGCAGTTGGTAGTTTGATGTATGCTATGGTGTGTACAAGGAAAGAGCACTGGGCTGCAATAAAATGGATACTGAGGTATCTGAGAGGTACTTGTCGGGTATGTTTGTGCTTTGGTAAAGGTGGACCCATTTTGGATGAGTATATAGATTAAGATATGGCAGGCAGCGTGGACTCTAGAAATCAGTTTTAGGGTTCATGATGACTTTTGCAGATGGAGCTGTTTCTTGGCAGTCAAAACTTCATAAGTGTGTTGCAATATCCACCACAGAAACTAAATATATTGCAATTACTAAGGGTTGCAAGGAGGGTATGTGGATGAAGAAGTTTCTTAAAGAATTAGGCATGCAACAAGAGAAGTGCATTGGCTATTGTGACAATCAAAGCGCCATCCATCTTTCTAAAAATTCAACATTCAATTCGAAGTCCAAGCATATCAATGTTAGATATCATTTGATTTGAGAAATTCTTGAAGGTAAAGAGTTGTATTTGGAGAAGATACACACTAGTGAGAATGGGTCTGATATGTTCACCAAGGCATTATCTAAGAAGAAGCTTGAAGCATGTCGGGAAAGAGCAGGCTTGGTAGAAACCACCCAAATGGTGTTGAGGGGAGAATTGTTGAGCCAACCAACCCATTTGGTGGGTTGGATGTTGGGCTCCAAGGCCGAAGTTAATAAAAAAAATGAAACTATGTTAATATGGAATAAATGAGACAGAGAGAACTGAAATTATGTGAAGCTATCAGAGAAGAAACCAAGTAGAAGAAAAGAAATATAGTAAAATTACACTTTTGTCCTTTTATATAAATAGAATGACATTTTAGAAAACAATGGTTTATATTTAATAGTAACTAATTAACATAATTATTAATAAATATTTGTAATATATTTAATTATTTATTTTAATTTATTGTTATTAAATATTTCATCTAATTATTTATTGTTAGCATAATTTATTATTATTAACATTTATTAGTGCTTTAATAATTTATTAGTGGTTTTATAATTAATATTTATTAGCATAATTTATTATTATTAATAAATTACAAAGAAAATTTTAAAAATATAATAATAATGAAAACCCACGACAAAGAAAATAATATTAATATGAATTAAAACACTAACATGATTTTCATTACTAAAATTTATTTATTTTACATTTAACCAGTCAAGTGAAAGCATAAGAGAAACATATCTAATAATGGATGAATTACATTGATCCATTGAAAATAAAATAAAAAACAAATAAAAACAAGAAACATTGATAATGTACACAGAAAGATATGTTGTGTGAAAAATAAAAAATAAAAAATAAAAATAAAAAACAAAAAACAAAAAAACTCAAGAGAGCAACATCACTTCTTAACCATATTTTAACAATATAAAAAAACAATTGTAAAGTACATTGGCCAAACATATTTTTCACAATACTATCTTAACAATATAAAAGACAAGTAACATTATCAAACCCATCATTCAACACCATATTAAACCAATCATTTAACAATACAAAAGAGAAGTAACATTGTCAACCCCATCATGAAGTATGGTTACAATTTTAATGCAACCCATAGACAACCAAGTTTTAAAAAAGTAGTGATAGTGGTTACAACATAGTACTAATGAAATGCAACATAGAAGTTTTGATAATCTCACAACCATTCAAATGATAAGCATTCTTTATTGAACATAGGAAGCAAATTTCATTGTTTGTCATCATCATACGGCTTGGGCATGGACATCATTGCCTCTTCTAGATTGTGTCCCTTCCTACAAGTAGATTGAACACACCAACAAAATATTAGATATGTGAATTAATGTACAAAAAATGTAATGATTATGAAATGTTGTAATGAATATCATAGCAATGAAAGGAAAAAATAACTATTAACAATTTTCAAATCACACCGAAATGACATAAAACAAAAACACTCGTACCTCCTAGAAGTAGGCGACAAAAACGTAGTTTTTTGTCATCGGGCAAATCCCAAAACATGTTAAGCTTCTCCTCGTCTTTTCTTAAAGATTGGATTACCACTAATGCCTCATCTTCAGATAGCCCATCAATGTTGAAGATAACTTCATTTAGTAGTTTCTTTTTCTCTTGAACTTCCTTATGAGCGGCGTCCCTGAGTGCATTAGCATCGGCATTTCGAATAGCACATTCAGCCATTGCTTTGAAGCCAGGACCCACCATATCCACAAAATGGCAAAAATTTTCTAACATTGATGCGATATTCATGTCATTCGCACGTTTTTTTCTTCTTTTGGGCAGTAGAGCTTGACGCACCACTATCTAAAATTATGGGTGATGGAGGCTCTGCAGTTTCATGTGTGGGCATGAAAACATCTTCCATATGAAATTGAGAGAAACCGGCATTATCGTCCAAGCTAATGTCTTCATGCATATATTGATCGACATCATCTCCAAGGTCACCCCTTGCATTGCCTTGTGTCCTATCTTTTGTGAAGACTGGAGCGAGATCATTAAAAAATGGAAAGGACATGCCATAAAGGCCCACAGCTTCCTTATGATTCTGTAAACAATTTTTTAAGAGTGTGTCAATAATAACAATAACAAATGAAGCATTAAAAATAATTGACAACTTATAGTAAACCTACCTTAACATATTCATCATATGCACTTTTCTCACATTCAATGGTATTGTGCTCATTGTTCCAAACAAAGCCACTGATTGAACGTATATCTGCAATTGCTGTAGTTTTGGTTCTAAAAAGTTTCACCCGAGACTCTATATTTGGCACAGCCTTCAATGTAGTATGTGGAAACTTATCTTTTATCATTTTTTCTAATTGATGTAAGTAGCCATTTCTGAATCCATTCTCAGTGCGCCACATTGTATTTGTCGATAAATCAACTAGAGCTTCAATCAAGGCATTGTCTTCGTGTGTAGTCCAGTAGTGTTTGTTTGCACCCCTACCCCTTTGTTGTGATTCTTGATCCATCCTAGAAAGAAAAAATACAGTAAAACACATGTTAAGTGTGTAGACGTCATGCACACACATGTCAACCTATATTTGCATAATATCACTTCATATTCATTCCATGTTAAACAAAATAATTGTTCATCACAAAAAGACTAATACATAAAAATTATTGTAATTAATTTGAACGCCAATTGTTAAACATTTCTGTAGGCATGTATAGTCTGAATTGGGTCCACTCATCACTTGGATCAATAGCTGTAATGATATCTGTGTGATCTTCAATGTTCTCCTCCATCATATCAGAACTAACTTCATTCTCTGCAGGGTCTTCTGTCATTTCTCTACGAATAAAGTTATGTAGAAGACAACATTCGTTAATAATGCGCCTTTGAGTGACTATATTGTAGAAGCTTGGACTTGATAAATTTTCCAACGAATTTTTAAAAGTCCAAATGTCCTCTCAATCACATTTCTAGCAGCGGCATGTTTTATGTTAAGGAACTCTTGCGCCGTAACTGGTTGTCGTCCATTTGCCCATGAACTTAAGTGATAACGTTGTCCCCGAAAAGGTGCAAGAAATCCGAGTGAATTTGCATATCCAGAATCAACCAAATAATAGCACCCTATTAGGCAAACAAATGTTTGTTGTTAGTTAAAATCATTACTAATATGATTTTAAAAATTTATAACACATTTTGGTTACCATTTTGAACTTTTTAACCAATTAGTCTTTGTAATAGCATCTCTTAGAACTCGACCATCATGTGCTGAACCTTCCCATCCAGACAATACATATATAAATTACATGTCTTGTGAGCAAACCCCAAGCACGTTTGTAGTTATTTCCGCTTTTCTTGTTCTATATTTAGGCCGATCAACTTTTGGCACATTCACGCGAATGAGTTCCATCTAAAGCTCCGAGACAATTCTACATTGAAGTAAACATCTTATTATTAATAAGGCATCTACCATATTTTTTCAACAATTATAAACAAATGTTATATGATTTTACCTTAAACATTTTCCATCTTTGATCATTTGAATTTTAGAGAATAGGTTCGGGTTTCTTCAATAATACACCATGGCATAGGATAATTGCCTTCAACACGGCATGAAAATGTCGGCTAACAGTCTCAGCTGATCTTACAAAGTCAAACTTAATTATCCTATTTTTTATGTGGTGCGCCACAATGTTTAAGAACATCGCAATCATTTCGTCAACCATGACATTTCTTGTACCGCGAAGGCCACCAGTAGTGGTCAATAATTGACATAATTTGTGAAAACAACGCCGATGCATCCGGAGTTTATCGATACACTTGACATCGCTCTCATAAACTACATGGAACATGTACTCATATTGTCTACGATGCCTAGTAGATGTTGACTCAATCTCATGATGAATGACATTGTCTTGATCATTTTCCGCACTTATTGCACAAATAGTGACGAAGATGTTTACAACGAAAAAGATGCATGCATACATCATGTGAAGTAATTGCTCCGCTTGAACATCTACCACGTTTTCATTAGCCATATCTAATATTAAGAAAATGGGTGGGTGAAGGTTCAGGTTAACACAAAAAATTATCAAGACTCAATGAAAATTGGATCTAAATGAAAATTGTATCATAGTTGCCATGCCATCTAATATCAACATAATGCTCAAATGAAATCTGTGGAGTGCATTATCATTTATGGGGATAATAATAACAGTACTCAAATAAGAAGCAAACAACATATGAATCAATTCAAGTAATGCAAGAAAATGGAAAACTATTAACTATTCAGTATTATTCAGTGCAACAAGTATTAACATTAAGATATGAGAATTTTGTGTTCACTACAAGAATGAAATTAATGCAAGACCAGCACATTTGATTATATATATTAGGTTAGCATTTGCTTTCCCTTACTAAATATTGATTATATATATTAGTGACTCTTAGGTTAGCACTTGCTTTGGGTTTTGTGGCATTATTTTATTTTATTTTATTTGGAGGTGAAAGTGGATGAAACCAGAAGCTACCATGATCTAGATAGGCATTCTTAAAAGTTAAAAGTTAGCAAGTTGTAAGGCTAGCTAACTATATGTATCATATAAATTCTCTATATGTATTGTATTATATCATATAAATTCTCCCTATATGTATCATATTTATATGAATTTTATATAGTTGCATTTTAATCAAGGTAAGATATATAAGCATTCTCTTATAACATTTAGCTTTCAGGCATTTAATAATATTGACATAATTCATGTTTAATATAGTTAATAATTATCAAAATTGGAGAGAATAGAAAATCCTTTGATTATGTGGCAAATTCATGTTTAATATAGTTAATGATTATCAACAAGATGGATATTGTTTTAGAAAAATGCATAAATAATATAAAATTTGTTGATGAAGTAAATATCATTAGTCAAATGAGTTTTTAAATTCAAAAGTAGATCACTTTAATATATATATATATGTGTGTGTGTGTGTGTGTGTGTGTGTGTGTGTGTGTGTGTGTGTGTGAGCTAACAGTTATTTTCAACTTCTTAACTCTCCAGCAGCAGCTAGCTTAGATAGGCATTCCAATTCTTGCAAAGAATTGTTCAGACGATAAGGTTATCCTTTAATTAAATTTTCATCTAAATCTACAATATCAGAAGCTACCATGATCTAGAACTCCATAAATAGAACAAAACCAGACAGATAAAAATTGGATGAAATTTTTGACTTTGCAATAAAATAAAACTCTAATTTTTCACTACAACTCAAGAATCAGAACCCATAACGATCAAGAAAAATATCCAAATAGAAATAAAAGGACGATCCATAGAAGCAGTAAAAAATTTTTAGCTTAAGACAGCCATAACCAAGCACATAAGGAAGGATTTTTAAGGCAAAGAAGGGGGAAATCGCACCTTTGAGCCTGCGCTGAGATGAAAAACCAAAGCTCTTGCTAGATCTAAAAGGAAAAAGATGATTCAAAGACCCAAATTCAGTGAAACCATTCACAAAAAAGCATTAAAATAATGATTTTCAAGGCAAATCAAGTGAAAAAGATGCCATCTTTCAATCCCATTGAGGAAGAAAAACCAAATCTCTCCTGCCAAATCCTTCAACTCTTCTTCTGACCCTGAAACTGAAACAGTGGGAGTGTATCAGCTGTTTCAGTTTGTGAGATACTAAAACCAGGACACATGTAAACTGTTAATTTATATAAACATATAAAGAATATTACTTTCGTCGGGACGTCTGCCTCGTAGCAGCCCAACTCCACAGGAGACCTTCAGGAAAAGATAGAAGGTGCTTAAGTAGGGCGACAGTACGATCGTAAGTGGAGAAGGATCGGGAAGCCGGGAGGAATATGGAAGGGGAGGAGAGAGGAGGAACAATGGAAAGAGAAGAGAAAGATTGGTGACCAGAGCTTTTTTTTTTTCAGATCTTGGCCATGCTTTTTCACATCTTGGAGAAGATGGAAGAAGGGTTTTACTAGCTATGGAAGGGCATAATAGTATTTTACTTGCTAAGGAGAGCCAATCCTCTCAAATTTCAGAGGAGTGAAAAACACCTACATTTGGAATCCCAATCCTCCAAAATTTTACTGTTCACTCATAATCTGAGTACCAAACATGGGAGTGGGATGGTGGGAGGCTTGGGATTCCCACTCCCAAGGCTTCAATCCAGGATCCAAACATTACCTTATTATTTGATGTTGTTATTGTGTTGAATAGATCCCAAATTTATACTCAAAGAGAGGAAGATTGAAGATTCTATAAATTCAGAAAAAAAAAAAAAAAAAACACTGCTGCTACAGTAACCGTGTTTTATCCTGTGTAGATTACAGCTTCTGAATTTTCTTTAAGTGCTACAATACCAGGTAAACCTGAGAGTTACACGAGCGTGTTTTAGGCAATGTAAATTTCAGGTTCGGGACTTCTTGGAGTGTGCTACAATACATTTGACACAATACTAGGCCTACATAACCTTACTACAGTATGAGTACTGCAGTCCCTTCCCCCTTTCCCCAAAAGCAGAATAAAAGCTGAGAGTTACACAGGAGCGCAAGAGGTCATGTTGAAGTTGTGTTTATTGTTATAGTGCCTGTGTTCACTACTACAGTGTTTTCAGATTAAAAAAGAAACCCCATTCGGTGACACTGATTGTCCCATTTTTCCCTAATACAAGTGAACAAATTATATAGCCATTAAGCTACATAATTCAACAAGCGTACATTGGCATTGAGCTATATACTAGGAGCCCTCACCATGCACGAGTGACCAGCCAAACATAAGACTTCACAAGTGTAAAGGGCTGGATGTTACTAGGCTATGAGTGCCCTTACCTTGTTCATCCCTTTATAAGTAAATGTTTCACATCTGTTTAATATAAAAATTATTGTATTCATTCTTCTAGTTACAAACTTCTTTCTTTTATCTTTTCTCCATGACATTTAATTTTATATTTTTCTCCTCTAAAACTTAATGTAGTAGGATATTATGGGCATATCACTGTTGGGTTAAATATAATACTTAGTTAATGATCAACAAGGGAGATATTTGCAATAATGACAAAAATGTTGAAGAGTTGCATGGTATTAAGAAGATTATGGAATTTTTGTAAAAATCAAAATATTTACATAGGTATTAAAAAAATATTTATTTTCTTATAAATATTCCATGTGATCCCATCCAATCAATGAAAGTTGCCTCAACCACAAGCGAAAATGACCATGTAAACTTCTAGAAATTAGAGACTATACGCTAATTTTGTTAGTAGGATGTTATTTAGTTGTCATAAGATAATGAAAGAATTAGAAAATCCCAATCCTTGAGTTTTATTTTCCTTGATTTAATTTCTTGCTAGCGCCACTTCCTACAAATTTACAGTATAAAATTAGTCTAAATATGTTATATTTATTTTGTAAAATTTTTATTTACCCATACAGTATATAGTATGTACAATCGATGTGCTTGAAATTTGCAATTTTGATAGTTAATAATAGCAAGAGATATAGACATTGACAATTCTACTTTTATTTTGTAATACTCAATGTTATTTAAAAATAATACATTAAATCCAGTTATAAATTTTAATTGTAATTAAAGTGAATATTTGATTGACAAGGATGTTCATAGATCTATTGGAGTGAAGTCTATGTATGACCATTTGAAATTAATTAGATAGAATTAATAAAAATGAATTGCAAATGTAAAAATACCTAATATTTTTAAATTAAAAAATAGTGATGAGTCAGCCATCAACATCAAGGTTTTGAAAACCGGACCGGACCGGCCGATTCAACCGGTTTAACCGGGAACCAGCCGCCAGTCCGGTTCATTTATATGTCTTAAACCGGGTCTTAATCGAACCGGTTGTGAACCGGTTTTGGGCCGGGAACGGGTGAACCGGTTTGACCGGACCGGCTGTATTTTAAAGAATTCCTCTGAGATTTTTTAGCACGGTACGGGCACGAAGACGAACGACCTAAGTTGGTGAGGACCGAGCATGTCGGAGAGGAGGACCAAAGATGGGGTGGGGGTGGCAGCGGCGAGGAGGGATCGGCAGAGAGTGGGAGGTTGATATCCGGCGGTGGCCGGGAAAGATGGAGCTGGTGCCCGTGTGGTCATGGTGGCTGGATCATGAGCTCCCGGTCGCAGTCGTCATTGGCAACGGCAAACGTAGCGCAGGAGTCCATGGATAGCAAAGTCGATGGTTGATGATTGTTCTCCATGGAAAGCATAGTGAGTAGCGATTCCCCCATCTCCCGACGGCACTCTCTCCCTCCTCTTCCTCTCCGACGACCCTCCCGCTCCGGTAGCAACCCTATCTATCGGGTGGGTTTGGATCTCCACCACATCCAGCGCAAGCATCCCATCCAAATCCCTCAAAATCCCATTCCATATATCCTCCTCTCTCCACCCAAATCCCTAGAACCCCAACCCAAATCCTAATCCCTTACCACTCAAAACCCCCACCCAAAATCAAAACCCTAGATCCATGAATCCAAAAAAACCCCGAGACCTCAGCCGAAAACTTGATAATGAAATCCCAATAAAAAATACAAAACCCCCCATCCACACACGACCTCTATCCCCAATCTTTTCCCAAACCCTAACACCTCCTCAGAGTAGAAGAAGATGCAGAAAAAGTCATTGATTTTTTATTTTGTTTAATTGTAACATATAGAAAGACTTTTAATTTTTTTTTAAAAAAAACTTTCTAGTATATATATAACAATCTTGTCATAATTTTCTTAGATTAGCATTGAATATTATTTTGATTTCAACTAAATTTTAATTTTTTTAGTTATATTTATTAAACTTTTTCCCCATTTTTCCCTGATTTTTCTGGATTTTTTTTTATAATTTTATGATTTTTTATAATTTTATTTATTTAAAAAAATAAAAATAAAAAAAAATTATTGAACTGGCCGGTCGAACCGGTTGGACCGGTTGAACCGTGAACCGGTTCACCAACCGGTCCGGTTATTGAACCCTTGATCAACATCTCCACACTTGGTAACAAAAGGCAAAATGACAAAGTTCCTTCTATTAATAGAATTTTAATTCGTATGTAATTCGCTAATTCAATATGTTTTATCATATTTTAAATGTTATTTTATAAAAATTATTTCACAGATTTAGGTTTAATTAAGTCACGAATAATGTTAGTCCATTCCCATTTATGTACATAACTCACATATAATATATTCAAATATTTATACAATTATTTATATTTTCATGTTGCTATTCCTAGTTTTATAATAAAATTTTCATTAAAGATTGGGTCGGAAATTCGGAATGTGAGAATGTACATGGGGTCCTTGGTCCATTATTTTTTGTTGAACAAGTGGGCAAGTCTTACAGGCATTGAGCTGCATAATTCAACATGCGTGTACTAGCGTCTAGTTATTCGCTATTTTTTGTTCTGTGTTTTCAATAAATAGCTACTCTGTAGCTCTTTACCCCAAAAAAAAACACATGCGTGTACTAGCGTCTAGTTATATACTATACGCCCTAACCATGCACAAGTTCATAGCTAAAGTCGGGACTCTTCGCAGGTGTAGAGGACTTAAAGCTACTAGGCTATGAGTGCTTTGGCCTGATTTATCCATTAATAAATAAACATTTCACATCTGTTCAATTTGAAAATTATTTCTTTCATTCCACGGCAATAAACTCCTTTCTTTTGCCTTTTCTTTGCTACATTTTTTATCTCCTCTAAAACTTAATATAAGACATTATGGTCATTTCACATGTTGGGTTAAATATAATAGTTAGTTAATGATCGACAAGGGAGATATTTGTAATTATGACAAAATTTTTGAAGGGTTACATGATATTAAGAAGACAAAATGTAATTTTTGAAAAAAAAAAAAAAATAGATAGGTATTAAGAAAATATTTAATTCCACCTCACCTCATCCGGTCAATGAAACTTGTCTCAACCACAAGCAAGAATGACTATGTACACTTCCAAAATTAGAAACTATATATACGCTAGTTTTGTTCATAGGGTGTTATTTAGTTGCCGTGTGATAGTGAAAGAATTATAAAATAAGAATTCTTGGATAGGAAAAGAATTAGAAAATAAGAATTCTTAAGTTTTATTTTCCTTGATTTAATTTCTTGCTAGCTCCACTTTCTACAAATTTAGCGTATAAAATAATTCTAAATATGTAATATTTATTTTATAAAATGTTTATTTACCCATACTTGTACATTGGCCTGCTTGAAATTTGTAATTTTTATATTTAATAATTGCAAGAGATATAGAAATTGACACTTCTAGCTTTATTTCGTAAGACTCTCAATGTTATTTAAAGAGAAAGAAAACATTATATTGAATCCAGTAATAAATTTAATTGTAGCTAAAGTAAATATTTAATTGACAAGGATTACATAAATCTTTTGGAGTGAAGTCTATGTGAGACCATTTGAAATTAATTAGGTAACATAAATAAAAACGAATTACATAGAAAAAAAATATCTGATATTTTTAACTTAATAACTAGTGATGAATATTCAGCGATCAACATGCCCATATTTATTTTGTTATTACAAAAGACACAGTTTCTTCTATTAATAGAATCTTACTAAATTGCATGTAATTCGCTAATTCAATATGCTTTAAATCTTTTTTTTATAAAAATTATTTCACAAATTTAGATTTAAGTCATACATAAGGTTTAGCATCATTCCAATTTATCCATATAGCATGCAATATATATATATATATATATATATATATCATCATCATCATCATCATTATTATTGTTATTATTATTATTATTATTATTATTTTTTTTTTTTGTCATTCTTCCTTATATAATAAAATCTCCATTAAAGATTTGATCAGAAGGCAAAAATGCACACTGAATTTTGTTTTTTTCTTAACAAGTGGACAAGTTATACATGGGCATTGAGCTACACAATTTAATGGCCGTGCAAAGGTGTCGAGCTACTATGTGCCTTCAACTTACTTCAGCGAGGAGTTAAACTCAAAAATCTTCTAAAAATGCAGAGGACCGACGCCTCTACACTATGCTTTGGCGCGGTCCACTCCTTTGTAAATATACATTTCACATCTGTTCATATGGAATTTAATCCATTCATTCCTCTGGCGGCTTGTATGTACATTTAAAATCAAAAACCAAGTGTGACAAAAAGCAATAATAAACAAAAAGAAAGAAAAATAATTAAAAAGAAAAAAAAAAGTGTATATGTTGGAATATCCACAAGAAGCTCTGCATGAAATGATCATCGTCAAGATCAAGCCATGCACTCTTTGGAGGCAGGATCTCAAGACTCAAGGGATAGGACAAGAGCCTCCGTTGTTATTAGGGTTATTTGTGCAGCCTGACGGCCCCGACGGCGTCACCGGCCCTTTTGGGAGAGACTCAAGTAAAAGACCAAGCTCCTCCGGCCAGGTCCACCATTCTCCTCTCATCGGCCTTGCCGTCGTGAGCCCTCCCATGCTTGAAACAACAAGAATCAAGATTAGTAGTTGGCATGAGCTTGGTGTATTCATGACCTTCAGTTTTGATTTTTTTTTTTTCTTGTAGAGATGGTAACCTTTGAGAGCACATCATGCTTGATATGTGTATATATATAGACCCAAGAAAGCCGAAGAAAGAGAGCTATGTTTGAAGTTTGAACTGACTTTTAGACAAGAAGTTTTCCAGGGTGGACTTGGACGTAAACACCGGTCCATGCACTTTGTTCTCTTGGTGTGTGTGGAACGAATGAGAACCGTGAACTAGCAGGCAAATTGGCTGCAATGAAAACATGTTTAATATTGAATATATACGTATTATGTTACAGCAGCCACTAATATTTTTTGTTATTATTCATTTGAGTTCCTTGAATATAAAATTATTCATTTTGGCTTGTAAATCTTATAAATTTGTCTGTTTTTTTTTTCATTTTATTCAATGTTATTTTATGCTATAAATGAATATTTTATGCTTTAACGGCTAAAACTAATAATAACTCAAATTTTAAGAGCCACTTAACTATAAATTTGGACAATATTATTGTTTCTATATGGGTGTTGTCTTCTGCGTATTTTATAAGAAAAGTTCCTCTAATAATTTTTTTTTTCAAGAAATGATCTTTTATATATATATATATATATATGCTACTTGAAAATGTCATATTAATCTATAAAAATAAAATTATCTTTTCATCCTTGACAATTAAACATTTCACATACGCATAATTATAAATTTGGCAGGGTATATACGCAATTTTGAGTTTCTCTAGAGTTAATTTGCAACAAAAAGAATCTTTCTTGTATTTAATCTGGTTAATACAACTTTAAAATTTGTAATTTATAATTGATAGCCTTGACCAGACGAAGGGAAATCAAGAGGTCCTTCAGTTCCAAGGAAACTTATTAATTAAGTCAGGCCATAAATTCAAGTCAAACTTTTGTTAAATTAATAATTCCACTTCATGTGTCAATTGAATTTGTCTAATTTCAAGCATTAATATTTATACCAGTGAAAACCAATTTGTAGATTTGAAAATTTTAATATAATCTTTGCACTAATTCATTTTATCAATGTGATTTATTCATTTTACTATAAATTAATATCTTCATTATTTCTAATTAATCCATTATATTCAAACTTTGCATGATTTATTTATTTTGAAAAATCGGCATACTACCTCTAAATCATCTATATTATAATACTCTAGTTCAAATAGTAACACACATATTTTTCATGCTCATTCAAAGAAACCGGCTTTTGTAGAATTATAAATTAACAAAACTATGGAGTTATTCATGGTTGATTTTATCTAACACGTAACCCTTGTTCCATTCAAATTTCAATGGTCTAACCATAACCCTAAAATCAAAGCAATACAACACATTCAACAACCTCTTTCATTAATTTACTTTGTTTGGATCGGTCATAAGTGAAATTTTATTTATTAAATAAAATAAAACTATAAATTGCTAGTCTTGAAACTTGATTAGTTAGGTTGCTTGTGATTCAGTTTTCAATTAACCAAATTAATTTAATGGGCACACCATCTATTCAAAAAACATATTCAGAACTTTTTTTTATTTAAAATAAACACTATAAAGTCAAAAGAAATAAAAACCTTGAAAAATTTTGAAAAACGGTAAAACTAAATGTTATTATAAAGCTCAATCTACATAAAATATTTGTAACTTTTAATGTGTCAACTCTAAAACTAAATTTTATTATAAAACTCATTCTACATAAAATATATGTAACTTTTAATATGTCAACTCTAATACTAAAGTTTTTTTTTACTTTAATTTAGTTAAAATAATTACAAATTTATAATTTGCAATGTGGGTATTTAAAACTATGGATGCCTAGAAGGGAAAGAGTGGATTAAATTTGCCTTTTAAAAAAAATTTTAATTTTACGGTGCAAGTAAATATGACTGTCAATAGGAGGGGAATATTAACGGATAGAATCCACGTTCTCAAAGCTTAACTGACACACCTTTTCTTACCCTCATCCCCTACCATAGGTATGGGGGTAGATTTTCTTCATCCCCATAATCATGTTGGTGAGTAGTTTCTTGGATTCATTTTTATAAATATTATTTTTTACAAAATAAAATATTAGTACAAAGTTTCATAAAAAATTTAATGAAAACAATTTCAAAAGTAATTAAAGGTTACAACACCACATACAACAACAAAACAAGTGCAAATTATCACTACAAGAAATTATTTTTCTAATGAAAGCAAAAGCCATCACTAAAGCAACAATTTTAATTAGTACCATTAATAGTGACCAATTTTAGAAGTTATTACCTCTCATAAGAATTGCTTTTGCAACTAATAACATAGTAACCTTATTAAACAAATGGTGACAATTATGCAACTTCTTGACATTAAAAAAAAACTTTTGTATATTTATTTCTAACAACTTTGTTGACAACATTAAAAAAAATACCAAATAGTGAAGACCATTTCTCCATACATGTTTTTTTTGACAACACAATAATTCATTTTATTGCGATAACTTTTTGGCACATAATAATTGAAAATAGTAACAAATTTTGGCATTACTGCTATTTTTATTAGTGACCATTTTTGCATCAATATTTTTTTACATATTGGCAATAATATGTCATAAAATGAAAATTATATTTGACAAAAAAAAAATCACTAGTTTATTTATTATTGTCACAAATAAACTTATTGATTCAACAATGTTATTTGTATTAGTCACATGTTGTCTATAGATTTTGTCAAAAACATGAAAATGATTTGGTATGAAAATTATATGTTAGGACAAATTTTTAATGGCAAAATATTATCATAAAAATTATTAAAATTATATAAAAATAAACAAAAATTACAAAAATGTACAAAAATTCCAATTTCTAATATATAAAATTAAAAATTTTATTTCCAAAATTAACTGTAACAATTCATTGTAGCAAAGCAATGGCACTTAATACTATAGTTGAATTGCTAGTAGCTTCCTAGGAGTTACACGGGCTTGAACATGCCCTTGTTGATGGTGTGTAAATCAAAGGAAATTAGTGTTTTGTGATATTTTGTCGAGAATTTTGCTCAAGTTGTTTGGGGATTACTTACACGGTCTGAACACGCCTATGTTTAGCGGTGTTGAACTTATATTTCTCTAGGTATAAAAGCACGAGTTGCAATTCTTTAAGGGACTTTTTTTGGGACTTTCACTTAATCTTTTACGCCATCTTCTTGGGAGGTGATAGATAGGATTTAAGGAAGTCACTAAGAGAGATCTCAGGTGATATCATCAACATCACTTTGTTGTGATTGGAGAAGAAGGACAAGTCCCTTTGAAGGGGGTTCCATCAAGTGAGTTAGGTGTTAAAAACGGGCGGGTAGGGTGGTATTATATTGATAAGTGCTACATTATACATATTATATCTATCTTATTTAGCACCTAAGTGGTCCTCAAGAGTATATTTTTTTATAGATAACTGGCACTTAGTTGTTTCATTATTTATCATTGGACAAAAGAAGCACAATGAGAGCCAAATGAAGGAAATAAGTAGTAAAACGGTGCTAAAAACAACAAATAGAGAAATACAAGAACAAGGTACACAACTGTGTACTTGCCCATGTATACTTCAGTAGATGAGCAGCCAGAGAAACACACGGACACCTTGCACGTATCTGGTTACTTTGTGATTATCATCCTACCGAGGAGAACACGACCATGTGGATGAAGAACATGCACATGTACATTCAGAAGGTTGTAGAGCATGATCCAAACAAGAACACTAGCAAAAATAAAGAACGTGGCCGTGCAACTCAAGAGCTAAAGTGAAGATTCATTCTGAGAAATACATGCCTGTGGACAACCATTTGTGTACCCCGGATATGAGGGTTTTCGACCTATCCTAAGAGTTACATGGGCAAGATACACGCCCGTGTACTTGCCCGTGTTTTAGTCGGATTCCTGGAAATATAAATATAAGTTTTCAAAGGGTTTTGGGGATCTGATTTTTGACCTAATTTTCTGAGGAAATAAGCTGAGGACTATTGGCTAAGGTTTGAAGGAGCTTCAAAGAGATCAAGGATAAGATTGAAGGAGTCGCCAGATTGACGATCCATTATTGACGATATCGGCTCCCATCTACTCCAACATTGAAGACACTGAGAGTGTGTTTTCTTTCCATGACTAGGGTTTTAGAGATTGATTTAAATTTTGTAGAGATGAACATAGGCCCTATGGAAGGCTAACTTCCTTGGTTGTCCGTATTGATGTAGCTTGGGAATACTTTTACTTTGATTTTTCTTTTTAATATAGATTGCTTCGGCTTTTCGAATTCATCTTTCTTTATTATTGTTGGTTTTGCGTATCGAGAGAGTCTCTACCATTTTGATTTCATGTAGGTTTTGAGAGGTTCATGTGGGAAGATCACACTTAGATGAATAGATATCACTGAGGCTCACTAGAGATAGTTAGGGCGTCATGTACCTTTCGATTAGAATTGTGTAGTTTATTTCCAATTCTTGACATAGAATTCCTAGAGCTCCATACAATTGTGTGAAGGTAGGTTTAGGAGAGATACATTCCTACTGTCATGGAATTAGACACTTCACAGTAATGATATATTACCACGGTAATAAGATTACTGTGGTCATGAGATCAAGAATGTTATGGTAATGTGAAATTACTATGTTTGGTTGAGAATTTACATTACTGGTAATCTTTTATTACCATGTTTGGTTAGTCATGTTAATCACCTCAGTAATATGTCAAATTTACCAAAGTACCCCTACATATAAAATTTTGAAAAATATAATTTAAAGTATTTAGATAAATAAATAATTAAATTATAATATTAAAAATTATTTTTTTGCACAAATTTTAAAATACCTTTGTATCTACCAAATTACACCTAAATATAAAATTTTGAAATATAATTTAAAGTATTTAAATAAATAAATAATTAAATTATAATATCAAAAATTATTTTTTTCACAATTTTTTAAAATACCTTTGTATTTACCAAAATACCCCTATATATATAATTTGCAAATTTTAATTTAAAGTATATAGATAAATAAATAATTAAATTATAATATCAAAAATTATTTTATTCATAATTTTGAAAATACCTTTGTATTTACCAAAATATCCCTGCATATAAAAATTTGAAAAACATAATTTATAGTATTTAGATAAATAAATAATTAAATTATAATATCAAAAATAATGAATATTACACATTACCACCAACCTGGTAATCTGGATGTATATCTATTTTGGTGGTAATCACATTACCACCTTATTTGGTAATATTTCACTATTGGTAATCTTGTATTACCATCAATATTACTAGGGGTGGCAAAAATCCGGGTTCGGACAAAACCGGGCCCGGACAACTACTACTATAAATAAATAACTTGTTGTCCGGACCCGGCCCGGTTTTAAATCTAGACAAACCTAACTTGTCCAGACCCAGTTTGTTTTAAAACTGGGTTGTCCGGATGTCCGAATTTTGTCCGAATCCTATAAATTACATTTAATTTTACTCAATTATTAAATTATAAAAAATAATTTAATTCATATCATATGCAAAAAAAAAAAGTCCAACAATCCAAAACCCAAATCAAGTCATACAAAATTCCAAGTCTTAATAAAAAAAATCCATATAAGTTGGAAGTTTTTGAAAAATGGGGCATAAAACTATTGGGCTTATGTTTTGGGCTTTTAAAATATTAGAGGTACAAAAGCCCGGTTGTCCGAATTTTTTTGTCCGAACCCGGCCCGGATTTAAATTCGGACAATCAAGCATTGCCCAAACCCGGCCCGGATTAATACAACTTTTGTCCAAACCCTTTTTATTCCGGGCCGGACAAAACCGGGCCAGCGGGCCAAGACAAAATATTGCCACCCCTAAATATTACCACTGCTACAGTAATCACATTACCATCAAATTCTCGGTAATATTTTCATATTACCATGAACCAAACAACCCCTAAGGAGTCATGAGAGAGCAATTAAAGGCCATTTAGATTGGTGGCGGTGGTAATATTGATGGTAATCTATGATTACCAACCTTGAAAGATTACCAAGAAACTTGGTAATCCCATTACCAACAAAATAGGTGGTTATGTTGGATTAACAAGTGGGTGGTAATCTGAAATATTTTTGGATAAATATGCCCTTTGTTTAAAAATAATAATTTTCATACTTTATTAGTTGGATAAAAAAATTAAATTTGAATAACATTATTTTTGGAATATGTTCAACTTCAAAAATTTAATTTTTTTATCCAAAATTTTATTTTACTTTAAATTTAAAATTGCAAAAATGGTAGCCACAAGGGTATTTTGGAAAATTTAGAACATTACCAAGTTGATTACTATGTAATATGAGTTTCTTACCAAACATGGTTATCATAAATTACCACAACATTCCTGGGCATATAACATTCCCGATCTCCTTACTACGGTAATCTCATTATGTGGTAATATATCATTACCGCGAACTAAACGCCCTTAGTGTATTTTTGAATTCCTTTGATCCAATTAAGCTAGGGGTTTATCTATTTTAAGTTACAATTACTTTATTTACTAAATTCCCAAGTGAAATCATATCCGGGCATCGTTTTCACTCATTGCTTCTTGTTCTAATCACCTTTGAATCGGTTTTTTATTTCTTTTATTTCTTTTGTCTTTGAAGATCGACTTTAATCTTTGATTATTAGTTTGCTAGTGAAGATAGAAATAGTACTAGTACAATTTAGTCCCTATGGATTTGTGATAGTGGCCCGAAAGTGCACGAGTTGTCGCAGTAATAATAGTACTCTGGTGAGAGGGTAGTCGAATCCACATGGAGTAGGGATTAAAGACACAAGAGTTTGCTAATTAGCTAGTGCAAAGTACTGAAAGTGTGAGCAAGATCAATTGTGTGTGCAAGAGTAATCAGAAGCAATAAGAAAATAAAGAGAAATATGGAAGATAAGAGAGTGCAAACTGAGAGTAAAAGAGAGAAACAATCAAGAGTGAAATAGGGCACTCGGACAAGCTACCCCTAGAATTAATGTTCTAGTGCAGGACAATGTATTATATTCTCCTATTGATGTTTAATGAGTCGTGGGCATCCTAAAATGCACGGTCCCAAACCTAAGGTTAACCATGACTAATCCCAATCATTATGCCCGGACATTAGGTTTCACTATGACCCTTATACTATCGTTGACCTATCAACTAAGTCCCAGGGGAGTCCATCTTCCTAAGCCTCACACTACGTGGGATTGCTTTACGTTCTAGGGATTCCAAGTGATTAGCCCTATTCCTAAGTGTAATCTTAACCCTTTGGTCCATGTGAAAGAACCCTAGTCTCAATTAAGCCCCAGCATAAGGATTCACTACAACCCTTCACTCTGTTGCTCACGCAAATAAGCCCCAGGGGAGTTCATCTCCTAGCACTTCGCTCTACTTTGACCACTAAGAACTCTTGGAACGCGGAGGTAGGAAAAATCACACCGGAGGAGAAAGGGGACGTTTTGCTACCTTACGACTCACCCTCTCGACCCTCTCCAATCTTGAGTAGTCTAATCCTATAGTAGTTGTCACACCTCCAAATGACAACCTTGATGACTCTCAACCCTAGTGTCACATTTAAGGGAAAATCAATACAAGAATAAATTAATATTGAAACTCAATTAAATTCATCAATTAGGAAAACCTAATAACATGTCATAGAAACAAAGTCATCCTAGGGTTTACAAGTCCGAATACCTACAAAGGGTTTAGCTCCTCATGGAGCTATACAAATCCATCAATGTATATGAATAAACATAAATAAAAAACATAGATGAAAACCCCCTTGTGTAGCGTAGTTGTGGTCTTGTGCGGCCGATTCGTCTCTCCACCAAGCTCCTCGTCAAGCCTAGGGCACACCTCGCTGCATCGGTGCCGACGAAAGCTCTCCCAATAACTATCTTCCGATGGGCTTCAATGTCGATGCCAATGACGCGCTCCAATCCTCTAGAAAGTATTCTCCAAACCTTAGCCACGACTCTCCAGAAGATAGGTGAAAAGATCCCGAAAAAGTCCCAAAAAGGGCCTTTAAATAATGCTGAGTCGCGACTGTAAATCGGCTGAAATCAGGGTTTCACACGGCCATGTGGAATTTCCACACGCCCGTGTGAATTTTCTGAATTCCATTTTCTGGCGCGCAGTGGACAGTAAACTACTACAGTAACTGCTACATTACTCGGGCATCAAATACTCCCGATTTCATCATTCTTCATCGAGGCCGTTAAATTGGGCACACAATCAATGGTAGATCATGTCGATTGCTTCAATTCTCCTTATTGGCGAAGTTCTCCAATGCTACATGAGTTAGACTTATTGTGAATGTGACTACCTTTGTGCCCCTCCAAAGGAGGTTGGTACACACCCACAAGTCTAGACTCGTGCCTTGTTCCTTCTTTGGTCCGATAACTCCCCAACAACGGCGAACATGACCTAACTTTGCTCTTTTTTTCTCCAAATTGGCTCCATAACCCTACAATGCACAAAAACACACAAATACACACTAATTAGTGATAAAATCTGATAAAAGTAATGCTCAATGTAAGAAAATAAATTCGCGTTACTATAACACGAGCACTTATCAATTTGATCTTGCTCTTTTGCATGTTATTACTTCGATTGATACGTACACTTAAGTGTGTTACACATTCAATCATCTATGATGTTTATTTGATTTTGTTTCTTTTTTTTTGTGTAACACATGCAAGTGTACATGTCAGAAGACCCTCGTATGGATGTGTATAGACCTTGTTATCAACAATCAACTGTTCAATAGGGTAGACAACCTTCTCATAAGTCTTACACTTCTGAGTAGTTCTATGTCAATGGATTGTAAGCAACAAACATAAATAATTCAAATCAAACCCAAAAATTTTGTTTAAAAAAGACAAAGAGAAAACATTCAAACAAGATTTAGGGGTTTTAATCAACAAAAAAAATAAATCAACCAAATAATTCAAATAAAAATAGCAAATAAATTAAACTAGAGAAATATAAATCAAGATTGAAAGCCAAAACCAAATGGATCCATGGAAGCACATTGATTGAAGATTTTCAAGATGTAAGTTGAAGGTCATTGAAATGAAAGGCGACCGGAAAAGTTTGGAAATGGTTATGTTACGATCAAAGTGCCTCTTTGAGTTAGGAAAGGGAAAGGCCTAACATAAAGTCTGTGTGTGTGTGTGTGTGTGTGTTAAAGATGGATTTAATAGGATTAGTAACAAGGAGAAGAAATGTCTCTCCTTGGGGACCTCTGGGGCGGCGATTGTGGTGGACTAGCGGCGGCGTTCATGGTGTATCCAGCATTGGAGATATTCTTCAGTAGGTCCCTGGCTGTGAAGAACAAGGAGGGTCGGCGTCAGAACTATTCTTACGTTCATGCTGTGAACTCCTTTTTTTTGGGAGAGCGTAATCTACATGCAAACCCAACAATGCTTAGCGATACGACTGCGCCCAAAGGAAAAGAGTTAGATGAGATGGCCTGGACTCTTGTCCATTATAAGAAGAGGAAAAGCCTTAGCCCCCAGGGTGGTTCGGATCTTGGCAAGCTAAGGGCAGGCAACAAGCGGCCGTGGTCACCTGTTTTTTTGTAGCAATAGGTGTAATAGGTGTTTCAAATCCTCTCATACCACTGCGGAGTGTCATCACCAGGTTGTATGTCGCCGTTGTGAGTGTGCCAGCCATGTTGAGGTCAACTGTCCCTTAGAGTCATGGAGAAGCCTATATAAAAAGAAGAATAGGGTAAGAACCCGTATTCCCTCGGATGATGACAGTTTGGGCAGTCGTTCGATACTAAAGACCCAAGGCTCCACATCGGTTTCTACCAATCATCCTCTCCCTTTCCACTTGAAGCTTCCCATCCCAATCTAACCGAAGGTTGCTGGGATTCGAGATGAGTTATGGACGGTCGGCATTTTATCTCTGAGATTGGGATAGATCAGTGAGAAGCTGCTTGATGAAGCCATCCTGGTCATCTTGAATGTTCCTTTTAAAGGGCCTATAAACCCACAAAATGACGACGTCTATCTACTTCCATTGGCCTCGAAGGTGAAAGTGAAGATGGCTAGCTCCTTGGGAGTGTTTGAACTATCCTCAAAGCAGGGGCTCTGCTCCATGTCTATCTCTCCGTGGACAGTGGAGCTTGGTGCGTTGGGGAAGACATCCAGTGTTTGTCAATGGATGTTAATCTGGAATGTGCCGCTACACAGCTGGTGTTGGAGTGTAATCTTAGAGATCCTTAAGCCCGTGAGTGATCTTATCGCTGTGTCAAAGATGTCCCGACCCAACAAGAGCTTCATTTTAGTGTTGGTTTGCCAGAGATTGGTGGTTATTTTACCGGTGGAGCTAGACCTTATCTTTGGGATATGACACTACCAGGTTTTAATCACTGGAGATAAGGGCGAGCTCCCTCTTTATCGACGGGACCTTGAACGGTATGTGTTGCTGACACAGCATGGTGACTTTCCTGGCTTCCCAGGTGACCGGCGGCCAATGTCCTTGTTCTTCTTCATCCTACAGATGATGGATTGGGGAAACCTCCGTCATCGGAGGCTTTAGGGAAGACTTTGGTCTCCTCTTCGCTGGAGACGCGGCTGCCGGATTCTTGATCCGATGGTGTTGGCCTATTACCTGCGGTAAAGTGCAACTCCCGCGAGGGGATGGTTACCGACGATCTGCGACTGTGGCATGGCCACATCAAGGAGGTACGGACAAACTCGTAAGCCGGAGATCCTTTCAAACCAATGGGCAAAGGCTCCATCCTGGTCGGACCGCCGGCTATTGGAGAAAATGTACACGTCCCTCCATCTGAGACCATGCCATGCATGAAAATCGAGAAGGGGTACATGTCGGACATCCTGCGGGCTAGTAGGATCATGTTGTCGAATAACCATTGGTTTGTATTAATGAGGTTTCCAGAAACCTTTGTAGCGGCTCTTCGTCAAGGGCTGAAGAGGATTTAAATTTGGGAAATGTCGTGTTGGGCTCCTTTGATTAGGTTAGGTCGACCCAGGGGGAATTCTTAGCCCAAGTAAAAGGAAAGAGAAAGAGATTATTCATGTGGGCCCTACTGTTGGGCCGGGCTTGGTTGCTGGAATTCCTGATCTGGGCCAGATTTATTCAGTTTTCAATAACTCTTGTTTGGATAACACTAGTTCTGATCTTGATGGGCGCTCTAATCGGCCCAATTTACCAATGGTTGATCCATTGAATTTGGATATTAGGGCAAAGGTGGGGGTTGTGGACTTGATTGGTGAGAAGACTTGTGGTATGGAGCATCACATTGACAAATCTAGGGATTTATTCTATGGGATACCAAGGGCTGATCTGGGAATGGCCTCAAAGCTCCCCTCAGTAGCTTTACCTAGTGGTTTTAATTGGTAGTTTATTGTTTGTCTGTGGTCTCTTGTCCCATCAGTCGATCTAATATCACTGAGATCCCTTGAACCAGTGCTTCCAGATACTACTGTTGAACCAGTTCTCCAAGATTCTTCCATGTCTGTCCCTCGTTTTACCACTGCTACAATCGATTATGATATTGACATGTCCTAGGAACCCTCTCTTGGTGACACTGCCTCAGGAGGGGATCTCCCAGAACTAGATTATGGGACTGACGAATCAGAATCAAAATTTTAGAAGACTATCAGATTTCTCATGCCTGGATTTCGTTCAGAGGTAGCTAATGATTAGCAACCCTATCCCCTAGAGGCTAGAAGGAGTGAACATCAGAAAAAGCGGTCTTCAAGGTGGACTAAAAATGCGGGCTTTGTACCTGAACCTCCTATGTCCGTCAAGAAGAAATATACCCATGACGAACTCTGCGAAGGTACCTCATCTACCGCTCTACTCATTAATGATTGGTCTAATGCTCAAATTGCTAGCTACTGTTTTTCTTGTGGTATTGAGTTTCCTAATTCCTATTCTCACAAATATGATTGCATTGAACATATTCACTTGTTAGAAAAGAACAGATCTGCCCCTGCCATGGGGACGAAGGAGACCTACTAGGTCCGCCTGTGGAGACCTTCTAGGTTCGCCTGTCCTTTTTGGTTCCGTTATGAATATTGTCTCCTGGAATGTTAGGGCCCTGGGTAGACCAGCCAAACATTTTTTAGTTAAGGATTTTCTCTTGTTGCACTGTGTGGAGGTCTATTGCCTCGAAGAATCTAGGCTGACGGATCTCCCTAATGCTATTTAGAGTGAAGTTAGAGGATCAAAGTTGGATAACTCGCTTTTGTACCTGTCCGTGGGTCGGATGGTAATATTGTCATTGGATGGAATAGCTCTTTTTTTGTCTGGAAGGTTGTTTTTACTAGGCTTTTCTGCTTATGGGTAGAATTTTGTTACAAGCGCTACAATTTTTGCTGGCTTTGCATCTCCTTCAATGGTCCGAATGCTCGTTCCCTCAAGCCAGCCTTCTAGGAGGAAATAAAAAAGAGTGGAATCGGATTGGATCTTCCCTAGGTTATCTGCGGTGATTTTGATACTATTTTCTCTAATTAATGGCAAATTCTTGGGGACCCCAATTTGGAGGATATTCGGGATGCGAATTGCCTTTTAAATGACCTCTCCTTATTAGAACCTCCCGCTATTGGTAGAAGGTTCACTTGGACCAACGGTCAATCTAATATTATCTGGGTCAAATTGGACCATTTTCTGATCAATCTTAACTAGGGTATCCATTTCCCCAAGGGCATTCAGACTTGTTTGCCTAAGCTTGGTTCTGACCATGTCCCAATCCGTCTTGAAGTTAGGGAGCATATTTTTAGGCCTAAATTGTTTTGCTTCGAGCTGGCTTGGTGCACAACAGATGTTTTCCAAAAGTTGATTCAACAGTAGTGGAGTAAGGATGCCTCTTCCAGGTATAGTGCCTTTGGTATGTCTAAGAAGGTTGCTTGGTTGAAGAAGAAGCTTAGGCATTGGGCTCGGACCTGTTTTGGATCTATTAAACTTAAAAAGTTAGCCCTCTTGAATGAGCTGGACACGCTTGATGTTGCCAAAGAGATAAGCCCCTTTTGTTTGGATGATCTATCCAAAGATCAATCTCTCTTACAAGAACTTGATTAGATCAAAAGACAAGAGGAAGTCTATTGGAGACAATGATCCAGAGTGAAATGGCTGAAAGAAGATGATGCTAACACTAAATTCTTTTATGCGGTTGCTAATGGCCATAAGAATAGGAACTTCATTCCTAGAATTACCCATGAGGGTACCGTGTTGGTTGATTCTTTGGACATCGGTCAGATTTTCACCTTGAGGTTCAAAGCCTAGTTTAGGCATTGGAGAGATAATAGATTCCAGATAAACTAGCAGTGTCTTCTCTTGAACAAGGTGCTAGTGGATCTGGCTGATCTGGAGGCTCCATTCTCCATAGAGGAGATTAGAGGTGCCGTTTTAGAGTTGGGTACCGATAAAGCTCCGGGACTGGATGGGTTTCCTGTCTATTTTTTCCAACGCTTTTGGGATGTGATTCAAATAGAGTTAGTTGTTCTCTATGAGAATTTCTATTTTGGCCGAGCCAATCTTGAATGTATCAACTGGGCTTACATTACTCTCATTCCTAAGGTAGAGACCCCGGAGTCTACCTCGGACTATAGACCTATCAGTCTAATCAACTCAACTTTGAAGATCATTTCCAAAATTTTAGTTACAAAATTGAGCATGGTTTTATGCTCTTTTGTGGATAATTCATAGTCGACCTTCATGAAAGGAAGATGCATTATCGATAATATTGTCATGGCTGAGGAGTTGCTATTTAGTCTCCACAAACACAGATTGCCAGGTCACATCCTCAAGGTGGATTTCACCAAGGCCTTTGACTCTGTTGAATAGGACTTCTTGTTGGACTTGATGGAAGCTAGGGGCTATGGTAGGCGTTGAGTGGGGTGGATTCGAGCTCTACTTTTCTCCTCTAAGGTTTCCATCATCGTTAATGGTACATAAAGTAGTTATGTGCGTTATTGCCGTAGTTTAAGGCAAGGGGATCTCCTCTCTCTGTTGCTTTTCACCATTGTTTTGAATGTGCTCGGGACTATGTTTAAACATGCGCTAAATTTTGGTGTGTTGATAGGAGTCTCGGTGGGCGATCATTGATGGATGTGTAATTTGCATTATGCCGATGACTTGCTTATTTTTACTACCAGTGGTTTGGAGGATCTACGCATAATCAAGCTGTTGTTATACCTTTTTGAATGGATGTCAGGATTGAAAACTAACTTCTCTAAGACTTGTCTCTTTTCCTCCCGTTTAGACCAGTCCCCAAGCCCTGCTGAATTGCAGACCCTTAACTGCACGGTTGGCCGCCTCCCGGTCACTTATCTGGGGATCCCTATTTCAGGGAAAAAAAACAAGAAAACTAGACTAGGAAGCTCTTATTGCCAAGGTCCGTGGGCGCCTAACTTCTTGGAAAGCCCTGCAGCTGTCATTAGGAGGTAGGTTAACTCTGATAAAATCAGTGTTATCTGTTGTTCCAACATATTTGATGTACATTTTTTGACTCCCGACCTGGGTCATAAAAGAGATTGACAAAATTAGAAGGGACTTTCTGTGGCCTTGGCCAGATATTGACAACACCAAATGTTGGTTGGTTGGTTGGTTGGAAGTGTATCTGTCGACCACGGGAATTTAGAATGTGGGGGATACTAGACCTGAGAATCTTCAACCTTGCCCTCCTGGGCAAATGGTGGTGGAAGTTGACAACTGATGCGAACTGGTGTAGTTGTCCGATTGTGCATTTCAACTATGGTGTTTCTGATTGGAACTTGCACATTCAACATCATGGATGGGTTTCTTTTTTCTGGAATGGAATGTTTAGCCGTCTGCTGGCCCTGAGGTGGTGTACTGACCAAATCATCTAGGATGGCTCTAAATCGTTATTCTGGCCAGACAAATGGTTATATGGACATACTCCTGATAAGTGCTCATGTATAAGTAATACGAAGTATTCTTTTCTTACATTGAGCATCACTTTTCTCAGGTTTTATCATTAATTCGTGTGTATTTGTGTTCTTTTGTGCATGTAGGGTTGTGGAGAAGAGTTCAAGAGAAATGAGCAAAATTGGGTCATGTCCATGATTGTTGAGAAGTTTTTTGAACCAAGCAATGATCAAGGCATGGGTTGTAAATTTGTGGGTGTGTGCCAACCTCCAATGTTCTCAATTTATTCTATAAATTGGAGGGGCACAAAGGCAGTCAAACTCACAAAGTCTAACTCGTGTAACATTGAAGAACTTCATCAATGCGGGAAAAAGAAGAAATAATATGATCTACCGCGTGGTTGTGTGCCCAACCTAGCGGCCTCGTTGAAAAAAATGAAGTCGGGAGCAACTTTGGCGCGAGTACTGTAGCAGTTATTGTAGCAAGAGCTGTAGCAATTCACTATGACAGTTACTGTTTACAGCGTGCCGAAAATCAAAATTCTAGAGAATCCACACGGGCGTATAGAAATTCCACATGGCCGTGTGGATGCCTGACTTCCACCCTTTAAATACCCCAATTTTAGATTTATTTAGGACATTTGACCTATTTTTCGCCCAACTTCGGCGGAACTTGCGGCTAGGGTTTGGAGAGGATTTTGTGAGACTTTTGGAGCGGGTCTACATTATCAACATCGACATCCTTTGGAAGATAGCTATTGGGGGAGCTTTCGTCGGCATCTATTCGGCAAGGTGTGCCCTAGACTTGACAAGAGATTCATTGGAGAAGACGAGGCAGCTTCACAAGACTATCGACACGGGCCACAAGGGGGTTTTATTCATGTTTTCTATGCTTATTGATACAAACACTTTGTTGATTTTGTATAGCTCCATGGAGAGCTAAACCCCTAGTGGGTATTCGGACTTGTAAACCCTAGGATGATATTGTTTTTATGACTTTTATTATGCTTTCTTAATTGATGCTTTTAATTGAGTTCCAATATTGAATGTTAATTGCATTAATTTTCCCTTAGACGTGACACTAGGGTTGAGAGTCATCTAGGTTATCCTTCGAAGGTGTGACAACTTCTATAGGATTAGACTACACAAGATTAGAGAGAGTTGAGAGGGTGAGTCGAGAGGTAACGGAACGGCCCCTTTCTTTTCCGACATGATTTATCCTACCTCCATGTTCCAAGAGTTATTTGCGGTCGAAGTAGAACGAAGGACTAAGAGATGAACTCCCTTGGGGCTTAGTTGCATGAGCAACAGAGTGAAGAGTTGTTGTGAATCTTAGTGTTGGGGCTTAATTGAGACTAGGGTTCTTTAGCCTAGACCAAAGGGTTAGAGCTATACTTAGGAACAGGGTTTATCACATGGAATCCCTAGAACCCCAAGTAGTCCAACACAGTATGAGGCGATGAGAGCATTCTCTCCGTTGGGGCATAGTGTAGAGGGCTAGTCACGGTTAACCTTAGGTTTGGGATCATGTGCTTTAGGATGTCCACAACTCATTAAACATTAATTAGAAAGTATAATACTAGTCTTGCACTTGAAACAATAGTCCTAGGGAGGGCATTGTCCGGGTTCCCCATTTTACTATCGATTACCTCTCTTATTCTTATTGCTCTTCCTGCATTCTTTTATTTTCTTTTGCATTCATACACTGATTTCTCTCACCATTGATTTTCTTCAAAACTAAATAGTGATAACTCTTGTCTCTAAACACTATTCCCTGTGGATACGACTACCCACTCACCGGGTTATATAATTATTTCGACACCCGTGCACTTGTGGTACACACACCCAATTCGGAAATGTGTCAGCTCCCATGAACATTTGGCCAGATTTGTTTCTTGAGACGGGTAATCCTAACGGCACTGTTAGGGAGCTGATCTATTGTTTTGAATTTGCACCTTGTAGGGACGTCCCTGAGGCACAGCGCCTTTTGGAGAACTTTTATCAGCGTTCTGTTGACTATGAGATAGATTCGAAATGGTGGAATCTAACCCCCCCAATGGACTTTTTTCTGTCAAATCCTTCTATACGTTCCTGATTGATGGGGGTTAGATGCCTGGTTTCAAATGCATTTTGGAATTCTCTGTGCCGTAGAAGGTTAATATCTTCAATTGGCTCGTTTGGAGGAACAAGATTCTTACTCTAGAGAACTTAGCCCTCACAAGATGCAACAAACTCCCTACCTCTACCTATGTGCTATTTCATGTGGCCTGTGAATATGTGGATCATTTGTTTCGCCTTTGTCATTTCGTGCAACTGATTTAGAACTTTTTATTGCATCTGTTTGGTTTACTTAAGCTCCCATCTTCTTTGGTAGATGTGTGGGGCTTATGGTGGTTCAAATTTAAACCTTATCATCGTGTGCTAGGTGGCACTATTGTGAAAGCGGTTGTGTGGCATGTCTGGCTAACTAGGAATGATTGCATGTTTAATGCTGCTTTGATGCCTTCCTTTTCTGTTATCTCAAATGTTGTACATGTTCTGATTTTGTGGTTTTTTGCAGCCAATGCTTCCCAATGGATTAGGTTTGATGAGCATGCTGCAACTATCCGTCACAGCTTGGTGTTCCCGGGCCAATGTGATGATCTCTCCAGTAGAACTGTTCCTGGTGGTGAGGCTTCTGTGACGGCATAGGGTAATGTTTCTTGTGCTGGGATGTCATGGCCTGTTGTTTCGGCCTGCTGGTGTTGTTGTTTGTTTTGTATTCACATCTAGTAGGCTTTCTATTTTGTGTTGGTGTTATCCGCCTTGTCGGGTAGCCCCCTCTATCTTTCTTTTAATGCATGTGGTTTATCCGCTTTTTAAAAAAAATTAAAATAAGTTTTGTACAAAACTTAATTATATTTTAAATTAAAGTTATATATTTGTTAAATTTATATTTATCATTATATATATAATTATAATATTCCATGAAAAATATAATAAAATTTTTTTTAAAGTATTGAATTTTTTTAAGCTATAATTATATTTCACAGATCATAATTAGGAAGTGTGTTCAGTTTAAAATTATTTCCTAAAAATAATTATAACTTCAAATAATACTATAGACATACTAAAATTTTGCTGTAAATATTTGTAAAAGCATAATCCATGTATTACCTTTTGTAAATTTTATATATAATAACAATTATTATATTAATTTATATAACAACTATTTATTACATCCAATTAAAGCTAATAGGATTGGATTTGTAATAATTTTACAACTTCATTGTCAATTATATAGTACATTATATGCTAAAAAGATTAAAATTGTATTGCCAATTATAAGTGTCTCAAATAGTTCGGATGACGCCAGATGCCCGTTTAGCATTCAAACATCACATGTTCTATTTAGAGCTACATGAACACAATATAAACTAGTTTGGGATGGGTATATATATGGGTAGTCAAGATATTACTTCTAATGGTTTTGGGTAGAGTTTACGTTCACCCTCTCAAGTACCTGCTCTTCCGATTCAATTATTTTACTTTAATTTTGAATTCAATTATTTTACTTTAATATTATAATTTTTTTAATGTTATCAATTGATAAATAATTAAACTAAAATTTTATTTTAATTAGTAAAATATATTCATGAATTTATGATTTTGACAAATTAAAATGTAATAAATTAAAATTTATTTTTATATATTTATAAAAATAATTACTATAATTGATTAAATGAGTATCGGTTATGAGCGGGCATTCCTCTTAGGGTTTTGGACGGGCACAACAAATATGTTAATCATGTTTGGGGCA
Source organism: Dioscorea alata (assembly GCA_020875875.1). Classification (NCBI taxonomy): domain Eukaryota; kingdom Viridiplantae; phylum Streptophyta; class Magnoliopsida; order Dioscoreales; family Dioscoreaceae; genus Dioscorea; species Dioscorea alata. Next base: position 19,077,238 of record CM037028.1, on the reverse strand, counting down.
GCTAGCTCCTCCTCCCTTTTTGTAATTATGGTCTCAACCATGACCATTTTCTAGTATTAAGTGCCTTGTACAAATACAAAATAGAACAAAGTTAGCTATGGGAGTAAAAAAATAAATGCATTTTATACGATGCATGCCTATGGCTATATTTCCTTTTGGACCCTATCCATGCTCTGAAACCACTAAACATGTTGCACCCAAAGCTTTTACTATATGCAATATATAGCATTTACTATTTGCGTATCAGATCCTACAGAATGGATCGACAATGTGATTCTATATAAAGTTTATCTATTATGTATGATCTATGTATATTTTAACTTACAAATTTTACTATAATTTTTCAGAACTCTTAATTATCAACTCATTCTGGAGCTATTTTATTTCACACACTACCACCTCTTCATTATCGATCACGATCACCACTAGAAGCATCCTCTTTTTCACGGCACAAACACCACCTCCTCTCCAAGCATATGATGCATACATATACCGCTTTTTTCGTCTCATCTTGAAAGGTCCAAGCATGATCGTCCTCTGCACCTTTCCAAGTACATTCAACCTCACAATTCACCCTTGTCTTGTCATGATACTCTTTTTTCGATACAACACCCAAGCTAAACTATCTCACTACCTCTATGACACAACCATGCTCCTTGGCCAACAAAGAAAAAAAAAATGATTGAGAACTAACCATGCATAATTTCAATATATAGATGTTATGCTCTACATATTGCATATATGGAGGCCCATCATACATGAAGTGTCACTCATCAAACATACATTTCTATCATAGGAATCATCAACACTACCACAAGCTTTCCCTTCTGCTCCTCATAAACAGAATATAAAACAAGAGAGTGAACACACATATTGTAGATTACAACCACTAGGGCATCCAAATCCAGTGCTACGATGACCACATTCAAAGATTAAACTTCCAGCCCTTGAAAGCATGTAATTCTACAAAAATTAACAAGGAATAAAACTACAATTCTGGTTTGAATAAAATATACACATTGCAGCTTACAACCCTCCCAAAATATCCAAAAGTACCAACCTTAGGGCTGGAACTACAGTAATGAGAGGCCTAAGGAAGAAAACAACCTAGGTATTACACCATTCCTCTCATCATCGCACTAACTTAACATGCGGGTATCACTTTTAACACCAAAATCTCACGCTACAACCATGTATATAAGTTTTAAAGCTTTCCCAAATTTATCTTAATCGTTCATTCTACCACACTTGCATCATCCCAAGACTGAAGAATATGGAAATTATAAAGGCATATTGTGATAAACATATATAATATGTAGATAGTATACTATAATCAAGCCACAAGTTCTAAAGAATAAATATCATAACTTTACAACAATATCACAACCACCTTCAATCATCTCGCACACCATTAGCAACATTTCTAACTAGTTTGAAACCAAGAAATTGTGTTAAGAAACATTACTAAAGCCCTACCTTAACAATTGATGAGTGCAATTCATATCTTGTTTTTCTTACTCCCAATTTATTCTTTTGCTTGTCTTTTAGCACATTTTGGATATATTCGATGCTATTCGGGGTATATTTATTCAGGGTGCAGAAATTTAAGGCTTAAAGCAATTAGGAGTGAAATTTAGGACAAAACAAGTAAAGAATGTAGATTTTTCTAAGTATCTAAGCCAAGAACGTGCAGAGAACGGTCGTGTTCTGTCCCTATAATTATCACTGTCTGAAGATGCTTGAGTAGATGACCAAGCATGGGGGTACTTCTAAGCTAAGGACGATCGAAGCACGGACATGCTTCCTCCCTGTGGCTTTCTCAGAATTGAAGCAACATCTGCTCACAGGGGAAGTACGACCAGTGTGCTCCTTGCATGGTCCTGCTCAAGCCAAGCATAGGCAGCACACGGTCGTGCATTCCCCATGATTTTCTCTGGCAGACACTAAGTTGATTCACCTAGAAGTCTCACAGAAGATCATGGTTTAAGCACGACCGTGCCTAGACCGTGTTGAGCCCAAAAGCTTCATGACACTGTCTAAGGGGATCGAGGTCGAGTTGGAGGCACACGAAAAGTGGAGTTAACTCATCCATGAAGCTTTTGAAGCTCAGCTAAGAAGATTTTGTAAAAGGGGGAAGTCATGATTTCTCACCTTAATGCATTCATTCATTCTTCTCAGTTGTATGAACTCATGAGGGGCTAATTATTCCACGGTACCCCTGGATGTTGAACTATCTTGCTTAGTGTACTTTGACTACATGTTTTTAATGTCTACGAAGTTCTGATGTGTTCTTGTGCTTATTCATGTGTTTGCATAACTTGGCGTGCTTGATTTGCGTAGTTATTTGTGTAAAACTTGGCGTGCGTGGATTACCATAGTTGTAATTGCCTCGTGTAGTTGCAAAACTTGGCATGTATGAAGCCCATAGTTACATTTGTAAAACTTGGTGTATTTGATAGTCGTAGATACAACATTGCTTTAAAGTATCCGCAAGGATCTTAGGATGTACCTGGTAGTCATTAGAAGCAAGTCAGTATACTATAGTACATAGGAATCATCCCAGGGCATTGCTCCCTTGTTGTTGAAAACTCGATCCTAGTCTGCTTGATAGTTTCACCCTTATCTTCTTATTCTTGTTTAGTGTTTTATTCTACCAAACAATTCTTGATCTACTAGACATTATAGGAGCAATTAGTACTAGAAGTCTAGTCTCTATGGGTCAACAACCCTACTCCTTATGGGGTACCACTTTATTACTTGCTACGATCTATACACTTGCGGAGAGTATATCAAGTTTTTGGCGCCGTTACCAAGGCCTTGCAACTTTTAAGAAAATTAGGATTTTGGTGATCTAGTTTTGTTTATATTGTTTATATTTGTGAATATTTCTTTTCCTCTTTTTGATCATTCGTTCATCTTTCTTTTCTTATTTCACTTCTTAATCTTGAGCTTATCGTGTTCTATCTTATCTTGTGAAGGAACAATTGTATGACCTGAGGGAGCACTTCATCTCATTGGCAAGCCCTAATCCAAAAATCGAAAAAGTTTTCAAAGAAGATTGAGGCAAGTCAATCTAAATGAATTCCGGGTCTGTGGAAGTTAGTATTGAGGTAAATCAAGAAGCAAAAATGGCTGAAAGTCAGCAACAAAGCATTTCAGATTTTGCCCGACCGAACTTGGAAGAGAGGGGGTCTAGCATTGTTCACCTTCCTATTATGGCGAACAATTTTGAGTTGCAACCCAATTTTATACAGATGGAAATATGTGACACTTAAAGAACTTCTTGAAAATCTGCGACACTTTCAAGGTAAACAACGTGTCTGAGGATACTATTCATCTTAGGCTCTTTTTGTTCTCTCTACGAGGAAAGGCCTAAGCAATGACTAAACTCCTTGCCGCAAGGGTTTATCACTACATAGAAGCAGATGGACGAGACTTTTCTTACGAGATACTTTCCACCAGCAAAAATCACTATGTTGAGGAGCGATATCTCCTCCTTCTACAATTGGAGTCTGAATCCTTGTATAACACTTGGGAGAGATACAAGGAAATGTTAAGGAAATGCCCACAACACGAAATAGTGGAATAGACTCAAATTCAAATCTTCTACAACTAGCTGAACTGTGCTACCAAGCAGATGCTTGATCCAGCTTCTAGGTGATCCTTATGCAGTAAACAACTGAGTGCAGCATATAGTTTGATTGCGGATGCCTAGTGAAGGCAGCCAGGATTTATCAAATGGATGCCATTACTACCTTAGCAGCACGGGTTGAGGCTATTACAAAGAGGTTGGATACTATGCAATTAGGTTCTCAAGCACCATTACCACCTTGTGAGAATTGGGGGTCCCAGACTGACACACCCGTTGCGTGAGTGTTCCTCAAGTGCACGGATCATCACAGTAATAAAATATACCCTAGTGAGTGGGTAGTCATATCCAGAGGGAATAGTGCTTAGAAACAAAAGTTATTATTATTTAGCTATAGAGAAAAATCTATTGTGAGAAAGATCAATATGTGAGTGCAAAGAAAAGTAAAAGAGAGAAGAAAACAAGCAAAAGTAAAAGAGAGAACAATCAATGATAAGATGGGGCACCCGGACAATGCTCACCCTAGGATTATTGTTTCAAGTGCATGACTAGTATTATACCTCCTAATTGATATTTAATGAGTCGTGGAAATCCAAAGACACATGGTCCCAAACCTAACGTCAACCGTGACTAGCCCTCTATATTATGCCCCGGTGGAAAGGGATACTCTCAACACCTCACACTGTGTGGGACTTCTTGGGGTTCTGGGGACTCCAAGTGATAAACCCTATTCCCTAATATAGTTCTAACCCTTTGGTCCAGGCGTAAGAACCCTGATCACAATTAAGCCCAGCACTAAGATTCAATACAACACTTCACTCTATTGCTCGCGCAACTAAGCCCCAGTTGAGTTCATCTCTTAGCACTTCACTCTATTATTACCGCAAAGAACTCTTGGAACGTGGAGGTAGGATAAATCACGTCAGAAAGGAAAGGGGACATTCCGCCACCTCTCGACTCACCCTATCGATCCTCTTCAATCTTGCTTAGTCTAATCCTAATGAAGTTATCACACCTTCAAAGGATTACCTAGATGGATTCTCAACCCTAGTGTCACATCTAAGGGAAAATCATGTAATTAGCATTCAAGATTGAAACTCAATTAATTAAAGAAGCATAATAAAAGTCAATAAAATAAAGTCATCCTAGGGTTTACTAGTCCAAGCACCCACTAGGGGTTTAGCTCTCCATGGAGCAATACAAAATCAACAAAAAGATTGAAATCATATGCATAGAAACCATAAATAAAACCCCCTTGTCGTCCGTGCTGATGGTCTTAAGGAGTTATCTCGTCATTTCCAAAAGTTCCCTTGTCAAACCTAGGGCACACCTCACGGAATCAATGCCGATGAAAGCTCTCCCAATAGTTCTACTCCAAAGGAACTCGATGTTGATACCGTAGAACCGCTCCAAAAGCCTTGCAAAAACCTCTCCAAACCCTAGCCGCGCTCTCCTCGAAAGTTGGGCGAAAGATAGAAAAAAGATCCCCAAATAAATCTCAAATCGTGGTATTTATAAGGCTGAAATCGGGCATCCACACGGCCGTGTGGAATTTTCACACGCCCGTGTGGATTCTCTGGAATCTGATTTTCTGCACGCTATGAATAGTAATCACTACAGTGAATTGCTATAGTGACTGCTACAACACTCGCGCCAAAGTTGCTCCCGACTTCATTTTCTTCATCGAGGCCGCCAAGTTGAGCACACAACCACGCGGTAGATCATGTAGTCTCTTGCTTTCAACACATTGATGAAGCTCTTCGATGTTACACAAATTGGACTACATGAGTGTGACTGCCTTCGTGCCCCTCCAAATTATATAATCCCTTGAGCACTTTGGAGGTTGGCACACACTCACATGTCTACAACTTGTGCCTTGATCCTCGATTAGTCCAAGAGTCTTCTCAACCATTGCGTCCATGACCTATTTTTGCTTCTTTCTTTCCAACTCGTCTCCACAACCCTGAATGCGCAAAAGAACACAAATGCACACATATCAATGATAAAACCTGATAAAAATAATGCTCAATGTAAAAAAAGCATACTTCGTATTATTTATACACAAGCACTTATCACTGACCGATACTAGATGTTTTTCTTCTGATATAGGTGCAGGGTAGACTAAACAAGTTGATTTTGTTTGGTAGAACCTTCGATATATCAAAACAACCCATATAGTAACACTTATAATATGGGTTCTAAGAATCACCCAAACTTTTCATGGAGCCAACTAGGACAGGGGTAAGTGGCACAACAACAACCTAGGCCACCACAACAGAATGTTTAATCAACTTCTCCTCCACTAGGACCTTCCAATAAACTCATGCTTTTGTTGACTCGGTGCATTAAAGACAATGAAATTCGTTTCTTAGGGCATGAAGAAATGATGAGAAATAACAAGGCTATCTTGAGGAGTTTATAGCACCATATGGCTCAGATGTTGAAGTTAATTAAGGAAAGACTTCTAGGTTATCTCCCTAGTAATATAGAAGTCAATCCCAAGGAATCTCTGAAGGCCATTACTTTAAGGAGTGGTAAGCAACTTCCAAGCCCTACCGTAACTAAACTCGAGATTGAGATTATTGAGCCTCCGTCAAGAGCAAGGCAGACAATGGAAAGTAATTCTATGGCTCTAGTTGACAATGAGGAGAAAGGAAAGGAACAGGGTAAAGGAAAAACTGAATTGCCCAAGTACCAACCCAAACTTCCTTATCCAATGAAAATAAAGAAATATCAACAGGAAGATCAGTACAAGAAATTTCTGAATGTGTTCAAGACCTTGCACATTAATGTTCCATTCGTTGAGGCTCTTGCACAAATGCCGAGATATACAAAATTCTTGAAGGAATTGCTCACTAACAAGAGGAAGCTTGAGGAAATGTCTTCAGTGACACTTAGTGAAGAGTGTTCAACTTTGATCATCAACAAGCTTCCCAAGAAAGAGAAAGACCTTGGGAATTTATCATCCCATGCATAATTGGAGGCCTTGTGGATGAAAAAGCTCTAGCCGATCTTAGGGCAAGTATCAACCTTATGACAACCAAATCTTCCAAAAACTCAGGCTAGGAGAACCAAAGGCCACCGCAATGACATTACAATTGGTGGTTAGGTCCATTCGATAACCAAGGGGCATTATCGAAGATGTGTTGGTGAATGTGAACAAATTCATATTTCGGTGGACTTTGTAATCCTAGATGTGGAAAACAAGGTGGAAGTGCCTCTCATTTTGGGATGACCATTCTTAGCAACTTCAAAAGCCTTAACTGATGTGAAGGATGGTCAGATGGTACTTCGTGTAGAAGAGGAAGGTATCACTTTCAGGCTCCGAGACTCTATGAGACACTCTATGGATTTTGATGATAATTGTTATTGTGTCGATATGGTTGATGAGTTTGTTTCTGAATATGTATAGGGCATATTCATGAAGGAAGAACTGTCAGAGCTCTTAGAAGATGAATCCATCCCCTAGAAGATGATGCACCGAGTGAATTAGTGGAGAAAGTATGCTACCAAGAAGTGGTGGGGGCTGAAGTATATTTGCCTCCGGCATTACCAAAGAGAAAATCTTCCCGCGCCAAGAGGTAGTGGAAACAAGTGATCCTAAGAAAAAGAAAACAACCCATTCCATCACCAACCTCAACATGACCCAAGGCTAATGACATTTGATTTACACCTTAGCACCATATTCTTGTAATTGTTTTTCAGGTGCCAATGACAAGCCTTACTTTCACGAACCTCCTTGAATGAGCAGAACTGGTATGTCAAGCTAATGACATTAAACAAGCGATTCTTGAAAAGCAACCTAAGGCGTCGTAGTGTTAATTTGTTATTTTAGTTATTGTTTTTGTGATTTTTCTTAGTTTGGTCGTGTTTTAGATTGATTGCTGCATGTGTTATTGTTATTGGTTCTCTCTGTGTGTTTCGTTGTGTCGGCTATGCATGTTTCTTTTGTGGCAATACAAGAGAGTAATTTGTTTCATTGAGTAGTGCAGAGAAAACCTAAGCCTTGGTATAATTCAACCTGAGCATGGGTAGAGCATGCTCGTGCTCAAGCCATGATTCTCTCTATCTTGTTCTTCAGGAGATTTCTAGGCTGAGCATGTTCTATGAGCTCCTTGCACGATCGTACTTTCCAGGAAGCACTGTTTATAAGCTCCTTACACGACATGCTTCACTGCTTGGGCTTTATAGTATTATCTAGAGAAAATCACGGCTAGGGAGCACAAGGATAGCATGACCATGTTTTCCTTGTTTGAAATACCCTAATTTATGTACGCGCTAAGCACGACCATGCTTCGGGCATGCTCTAGCACGGCCGTTCACCTTCTCTCCTTTCCTTTAAAAACCTATTAGCCATCGGTTACTTTTCTTCACCGTTGCTTGTTTTCTCTTGCACTACTTCTTTTAAGTCTGAGATCCTCTCGAGTTTTCTGTTTGTTTACCGATCTATCACCGGTTTTCTCCTTGCTTATTTGCCCTTTTCCTTAACTCCGGTAAGTCTCGTTTCATCGGTTTATTTTGATGCTTTATGTCAAAATCATGCTTAATGTACATCATTTTTGCTTCTATTTGAGGAATATTGTTGCCCTTGGTTGTGTCATGAGCATGTTAATTCTTAGGGCATTCAGGGAAGATGGTCCCCCCGAAGCACGGTCATGCTCTTGTGATTGTCCAGAGCTCTTAGGAGGGAGCACGCTCCTGTATTCACGCTAAGAACAGTCTGCGTGCTCCTAGCGTGACCGTGCTCCCCTTGAAATTCTCAATCTGTGAACTAAATTAAGTTATTTTCTTTTGCAGATCATGCCAAGGAAACATATATCATCTGGGCCATCATCAAAGAGGCCTCCACACGAGGAGCCCACTCCCAATACAGATTTGACACCTATATTCCACAGTTATGTGCATCAAGAGTGATTCAGGTGTCTCTCTCAGTGGTGATTTGGCGAGTCGAGGGAGATAGATTAGGAGGTGCTACTTGAGGTCTGGCTGGAGTAGGACATCTAGCAGTTGTTGAGTATAGGAGCTTGGAGGCAACTCTTTCTCATCACCAATAACACTTATGAGCAATTGGTACTCGAGGTGTCCGCTACTTTTGAACTGTCTCATAGGACAGTGAGTTTGCATCATGCTGACACCATTCAGTTCCAGGTGTTTAATACTCTGCATTGGATGAGTCTTACTGAGTTTTCCATTTAGCTGGGACTCTATGATGTGGAGTTCACTCAAACTCCTGCATATGATTCTTTATTGATCTCCTACCCAATTAGAGAGTCTTTAGAGGACGTATGGACGAGACTCAGTACCAATCCCAACTATGACCCTCGCCGGTCTAAGGATATCACTTTTTGCTCCCCGGCTTTAAGGTATATTTCATTCTCAGCCATACTTTGACAGGTCGGGGAGACAACACTGGCGTTGTTAGCTGACGTGACTTCGACTTCCTACTGTCCATGCTCAATGGGTTCAAGCTATATTTAGGGTACGAGATGGCCATATCTATTGCCCACCAGGGTACAGACCCTCAGATTGGTTTCCTATTCATCGGCTCGTACATCACACGACTTATCAGGGGCATGCGCATCCTTGAGGGGACGGACAACATGAGGATGGTGGGAGGTATTACTTCCATGTCCCTTGAGACCCTGAGGTTGATGGGGATGCTACAACATGTTCACACCACTCTAGGGATAGAGTACTGGGTACGACGATCTACCAATACTGATGATGCTACTGCCCCTGACTGTCCTATGCTCCTCTTATTGCTACTGTTGTTTTTTCTCCATCTAGATCACCACTGACTTCTCGCGCCTCCTCTGGCCACATTGAGAATGTTACATGTTCTTCTTCAACGTTCAGGTGGCTGCAGAGGAGCGTGGTTAGGATTCTTAGCACCTAGCGCATTCGTCTCTCGCTTGAGCAAGCCTTCCCTGTGCGCCCTTCTTGCTATATTGGGGTCAATACTTCGCACCTGGGTGAGGCCGATTCTACTTCTTCTGATGATGATGATGATGATGCAGACTCATTATCAAAGAGTGCTCCATCTTGAGTTTATCTAGCTTTCAATGTTTCTAATTTATATTATGGACCTGTACTTTATTTCCTTTCAGTATTCGTAGACTTGTATTCAGTTCAGTTAGCATAGAGAGACCCCTACGACACTTACATTTTGGTTTGTTTCCTTTATATATTTACTTTTCATATTTTTAGTTTTTGTTTCTTTGATTTTGTTGTGTATGTTGAGTTTCACTTGTGTACCTCTATATCATCTCAGGGATTGTGTGTGGTTGATTGGAGCTTGGAAACTACTTTGAGAGAGGCAACATCACTCTTTGTGTTCTAAAATTGTGTACTTGAATGGATGATTGGCAACCAAGTTGAGGCCGGCAACAACATCACTCTCGGTGTTTAGGAAAGTTGGATGAACTTCCCTTTAATTCTTTTTGTTTTCAATTACTTGTTTTCATTGCTTATGGTTGTACATTGAGGACAATGCACTATTCATACTTGTATGCCTTTTGTGATGAGTGTTTAACTAAGGATGATCTATGATTGTTTTTGATAGAAATTCTTAAACTTAAGGGGACACGTGTGTGTTAGTGGACTATTTGGAGCTAAATTGCATATTCACTCTTGTTTAGAGGACCTAAGTTTCATCACATCACCCTAAATGTGGAGCCTCTTGCTTTAGGATGACATCCTATCTCTTTTTGACCAAGTTATCTTGTTTTTTATGATAAAAAAAAGAAAGAGATTGGGAAGTCGGATTTCTTTTGGAATGCCCTACCTGTCATTTTTGAAAATTTTGTGTAAATAGATGGTAGAAGGAGCTATCGCCTAAGAAGATTAAAAGCTGCTTATGAATAGTTAAATTTTGGGCATTATAGTGTACATTTGATGACCTACTGAGAGAGAAGGCTACCTCTAGTATGTATAAAACTACTACCCACTGTGCGTTGTCTAATTAAGGTCCATCGTTGTTAGGTTGACTCCTTATGAGCATGGGGCACTCAAATTATGGTTACACACACACAAGGTCTTCAAACTAAGAGTGCAGCCTTTTGCTGAGCATTCATGTTTTCTTTTAACCCGTGTTGTTCCCTCTATGCTTAAAAACTTTCTAGTCTCTTGAGATCGAAAGTGATGCACTCATCTTTTCTTTTGATTGAGCGATGTGAGATTGATTGAGGACAAGCAATGATTCAAGTGTGGGGGTATTTGATGAGTACAATTTATATCTTGTTTTTCTTACTCCCAATTCATTCTTTTGCTTGTCTTTTAGCACATTTTGGATATATTCAATGTTATTCTAGGTATATGCACAGTGCAAGAATTTAGGGTTTAAAGCAATTAGGAGTGAAATCGAGGATAAAACAAGAAAAGAATGTTGATTTTTCTAAGTGTCCAAGCCAACCACGGTCTGCTCTATCCCAGTGATTATAACTGTCTGAAGATGCCTGAGTAGCTAACCAAGCATGGGGATGCTTCTAAGCCAAGCATGGTCGGAGCACAAACGTGCTTCCTCCCTGTGATTTTCTTTGAATTGAAGCACCATTTGCTTACAGGCGAAGCACGACCAATGTGCTCCTTGTATGGTCCTGCTCAAACGAAGCATGGGCAGAGCACAATCATGCTCTCCCCGTGAATTTCTCTCAAAGACACTTAGCTAATTCACTCATAAGTCCCACAGAAGAGCATGGTCTAAGCATGACTGTGTCTAGACCATGTTGAGCTTGAAAGTTCCTTTTTAACTCCCGGATCTAGGGTTTCTCTGGATCTTTAGTTTAGAGGTTTTCTTCTCCACTTGGAGAGCACTAATGAGGATGATGATCAAGCTTCTCACCAACGTCTAAGGAGATCAATTTCAAGTTAGAGGCACAAGAGAAGTGGAGTTAGCTCATCCATGAAGCTTTTGAAACTCAACTAAGAAGATTTTGTAAAAAGGGGAAGTCATGATTTCTCACCTTAATGCATTCATTCATTCTTCTCAGTTGTACAAATTAATGAGGTGCTAATCATTCCATGATACCCAGGATGTTGAACTATCTTACTTAGTGTACTTTAACTACTTGTTTTTAATGTCTATGAAGTTCTGATGTGTTCTAGTGTTTATTCATGTGTTTGCATAACTTGACATGCTTGATTTGTGTAGTTGTTTGTGTAAAACTTGGCTTGCGTGGATTACCATAGTTGTAATTGCTTCGTGTAGTTGTAAAATTTGGCGTGCATGAAGCCCGTAGTTACACTTGTAAAACTTGGCGTATTTGATAGCAGTAGATGCAACATTGCTTTAGAGCACCTGCAAGGATCTTCGGATGTACCAGGTAGACATAAGACGGAAGTCTATACACTACTGCACATAGGAATCGTCCCGGGGCGTTACTCTCTTGTTGTTGAAAACTCGATTCTAGTCTGCCTGATAATTTCACCCTTATCTTCTTATTCTTGTTTAGTGTTTTGTTCTACCAACCAATTCTTGATCTACTAGACATTAGAGGAGTAATTAGTACTAGAAGTTCAGTCCTTATTGTTCGACAACCCTACCCCTCACGGGGTATCACTTTATTACTTGTTATGATTTATACACTTGCGAAGTGCATCAACAGTACTATAGTGAAATGCAAAGTTACCATCTACCTCTATGATAGCTATCTGTAGTAAAATAGCAAATTAACATTTCACCCCTAGTCACAAATTTTGCACCCATCACTATTGCTAAAATCCAAAAATTTGAGATATCTCTCCCAACCATTTTTAGTCATTCTGGCAATATTTAAAACATGATGTACACTAAAACTACAATTTTGGGTGCCCTTACATGATATGTTTATACCTAAATGGAATGTATGTAAATATGCTTAGATATAATGTATGTAAATTAGGTTAAGAATGTCATATTTTATTCACCAGCTTTAAGAAATTTAGTTTCAAAATTCAATATTTGTAAACAAGTAGGGATAATGATCTCTTCTATTCTTAAGTAACTTCCTCCCTTATACGATTCTTGATCTTCACCCAAGGAGAAAAAAACAAGACAATAAGAAGAAAACAAGGAATAAAAGGGTTTAGGGTGTGAAAATTACAAAAATACAGTCATGTATCACATCTACATTGCCGTCTGTCACCCCATGCACTTTAATAGGAGTTGCTACAGTAATATGCTACAATGCGTTATTCTGAATTTTCAAAATGTTACACAGGTAGGTACATAGTTACATGCCCGTGTAGTTTTCTAAGTTTTCTAGATAGTTACACAGGCAGATATATGCCCATGTAGTTCCCTGGCATAATTTGAGTTTTTAGGAGAGTTACATAGGCAAGTACACGGAAATGTAGTTCTCTGGCCATGTTCTAAGTTCCCAAAGAGTTACATGAGCAGGTACACGCCTGTGAACAGGCCCATGTAGTTTTCTGACCATGTATTCTGTAGAAAATATAGAAATGGCCATTCTACCACCATGTACTTCCCAGACCAAACAAAATACTATAGAGCACACCCAAAATAGAAAACAAAACTAAAGAAAAGCCCTTAGTCTCATATAAGAAGTCATCAATAAATATAATTACAAATTTATACAAATATTGTTCAAATATTATGCTCATAAGCACATAAAAATATTGGTGCATATGTCAAACCAAATGCATTACCAAAAATTCTTAGTGCTTATACTGAGTTCAAAAACCTAATTTTAGAACATCTACATCCATAAATTTAAATTTATGGCACCCTCAATCTCAGATCAGTTTTTTGAAAATACTTGTAACCATTGCATTTGATCGAATAAATCACCCACACTAGGTAATGAGTATTTATTTTCACAATAACTTGGTTCAATTGCCTGTAATCAATACACATTTTCATAGTGTGATCTTGCTTCTTTACAAATAAAAATAAAGCTCCCTAAGGTGATAGATTAGGCCTGATGAACCATTTATCAAGTAATTATTGCAACTATTTTTCAACTCCTTTAGCTCTACAGGGGCCATTCTAAGGTTGAATTGATATAAGGAGTAGTACCTAGAGTTAATAGTGAATCCTATCTCTTTATTATATGACAACTTAAGTAGCTCATTTGGAAACTCACATAGTACTGGAATATTCTTTAATAACACCTCCATTATGCTAGTGTTTATAATATGTGCTAAGTATGCTTCACAATCATTTCTAATCATAAGAAAGACACTAATAGTTGAAATCAAAAAAATAGGCAGAACCTGTATTTCCCCCTTAAATATAACCCTCGGCTAACCAAGACTCTCTAAGACTACATTATCATTATAACAATTAACCAATGCATGATATGTAGGTAACCAATTCATATCTCATATATATCACATCAAATTCTCAAATGGTAACAATATTAGGCTTGTACTTAACTCATCACTTTAAATTTTTAGATTAAACAAACAAGATATGCATCCCAAGGGAGTGCACATATTCAAGTTAAACCTAGTGGTTCATTTTAAATTCCATGAAATGAATGAATGTGTAGATTTAGGAGCAACGAATGCTTATGCTACTAAATCATAAACATAAACATTATATATGACAACTTCTAAAAACATTATTGCTTCATACCTCTTCATGCCAAATCTATGCCTATGCTTGAGGGTCTAGAATTTTGGCCCCATGATGTATTCATACCTCTGAAACTATAACTATCCTACCTCTACCCTTGTGATAAGTGCATGAATACACATAAATTTATGCACTTAGCTTGTCTTCTAACATAAATTATGCTATTTCAGTACTTTGTTCCATTTTTGTTATGAATAAGCAGGCATTTAGGTATGTGGGCAAAAAGGAATAAAATTAAATTGAAGTCAAGTGAATTGAGTAACAATGCACAATTTTCAGTGAAGAGCACTGGCGTGTTTAAGGTGAGTAGACTATTTTGTGAAGAGTTGATCCTAAAATTTACACCGGGGGAGGGGGAATTCTGAAGTTAAGTGATACTAAGCCTTTTGCGTAACCACCGCAATTACACGGGTAGTATAAGTAATAAAATGTACTCGAATGGGTCAGGTAGTCGAATCCTAAGGGACTAGTATAGCTCTTAGTACTCGTTGATCTTCTAATATCTAGCTAACTCAAGAGATTAGTTGAAGTCTAACTTAAAGCAATTAAAGAAATAAAGAAAGAGAAATAAGAGACTAGGTTTGGGTTGAAAAGATAGCAATGGAAAAGACAATGCCCTGGATTAATCCCCTCGACAAATGTATTGATTAGGCAATGATTAAATGTACATCTCCTTGGACCGTGGTGACCACCTACGGAGGGTTTGATAATGTATGACCTCACTTAAGGCTCGAAGTGGACTCAACCCTTTCCCTAATGAGTTCCCTAGATAAATGGGTCATTCATTCACCATGTAGACAGCGGATAAGCAACTAAGGTTAACATGCTTCTAGACTACATTTACAACTACGGGGAACATGCACGCCAAATCAATGCTCACATAGCTAGTAGCAATTCCCAAGTTAAGGTTTCAACATAAAAACATCAAGGCAATCAATACAAAGATGAAAAACTAAGATAAGAAAAAGAGAGACCACAAGGAAACTCAATAATCAAAGCAACTAAGTCACTACATCACAAGTCAATGTTCATAATCCGGGGCACTAAATGACTATCAACCACCATGATTCTACAATGCATCAAAGAAAATAAACAAGAGAAAGAAATGCTATCCATAAAACTCGCTTCTTCATTCACAATCCTCATCAGAGAGCGATCTATGATGATCTTGTCAGCACTGCTCCATTTCCACGGCAATCTCTCCACCCAGATCCAGCCCTGAATGGTGCCAAGCTCTACCCTAGCTCTTGTCTCCCCAAAAGAGGAAGAAAATCCCTTCAAAACCTAATTTTATGGCTTAAAAACACCATTCCCGAAGCAAGCATAGTTGTGCTCTTGATCATGCTTTCCTCAGGGTGTCTTAGAACTTATTCTCGGTGCGATTGTAGCCCAATCTTGAAAAGTGCATGAGCGTAAGCATGCATGTGCTTGAAGAGCACACTGGTGCTAAGAACAAGG
Organism: Dioscorea alata; assembly: GCA_020875875.1. Lineage (NCBI taxonomy): Eukaryota > Viridiplantae > Streptophyta > Magnoliopsida > Dioscoreales > Dioscoreaceae > Dioscorea > Dioscorea alata. The sequence continues at coordinate 19,061,615 of CM037028.1, read as the reverse complement.
GAGCCGTGCTTTTCTCTATGAAAATCCCAGTAAAATGCACAGGCATAAGCACGCCCATGCTTCAAAAGCATGATGGTGCTAGGGGCAGTGAAACCGTGCTCTTTAGTTTGTGCATATTTCAGTGAAGTGCACAAGTATAAGCACGTCCATGCTTTATGAACGTGCTTCCAAGCACAGGTGTGCTTCCTCAGTTAGGCTGAAATTCTCTAAGTCATGAAAAGTGCATGGTCGTAAACATGGACATGCTTCCTGACCGTGCTTGTCCTGAAAAGTGCATTCTAACTCCAGTTCATGACAAAATTCATCTTTATTCATTCCTTTCACTCCAAGACCTGATTATCTACATCATTTAACAAATATACCTCAAGTAGCATTGATTTAGAATAAAAGAATGCAAAAGGACAAGTAATTCATACAATAGGGTATATAAATATGTCTATATAAAATGCACTCATCATTAAGAAAACCCAAAGCACGATCACACAGCTTAGAGCATGGTCATGCATAGTGGTAGTGCATATTTCCAGAAATTTGAAATCATGATAATTTGAGTCCCAGTAACCGAAGGCTAAGAGTATAGGTCAAGCACCATCAATTTTCCTATAGTATAAAACCCAAATGGAACTTTTAGAGAAATTAAAATCAAGGCTAGGTCTTCAATTGGGGATTGAATAGAACTGGTCAAGGAGAAATGCAAGATGGTGACAACAGTGATTTGGCATGAGATTGAAGACGAAGTTCATGGCCATTATGTGGGAGTCCATTATCCAAGAGAGAGGAAGCATTAAGGGAGTTTTCCTTATGTTCTTAATCATGTTGAATCTTTTGGCTTTTGTTATCGAGTTCCATAATATGAGATGCTAATTTTATTGGTGCCTTAGATTGATAAACCTTGAAGATGAACTTGTAGTTGAATTCTTTTTTATTAATTGTATTGGTTAGTTGATTTGTCACTTGTGAATCTTCTATGTGTGCTTAATGGTTATAGTTTATTTTGTGAGAGCCCAAGTACATATCAAAATTTTGTGGTTAGGATTAAGAAATTAATCATGTATAAGTTCAACATAGAGGATAGAGGTTGAGTGCATGCCTAAAAATAGGGTGTATAGTGTCACACTCTCCAGATTAAGGCTAAACTAGCCAATAATGGGATTCATAGAACCTTGTAAAGCAATCATAAGGTGATTGAGTTTGTTGTATGGGATTAGGGATCAGCCACCTTGAGAGTATGTGTAGAAGCTTGACAATCAACCTTTGGTCAATCAAATCTAATCTAATCTACAGCCACTTTCACTTCAAGACTTTAGTTCTATTAGTAGAATCTAAAAAACATTAGTAGTTTATATGAGTTATCACTCAGTGAATATAAATAATAAATAAATTCTAATAGTACAAGAAGTAACTACATCAAGAATATAATATAGCCCTTAAGTTTTAACATTTGTAAGTGCGAATACTATACGAGTGCAAATTCAAGGTTCATTTTATTGTGTTATGACCTGGCACATCATAAGGTCAAGTGATAACAAGCACCATATGATCCACCGGCCAAAAAGTAACAAGCGATTTCTTTTTTTTTTTCAATTGTATTTGCCATATGCTTAATTTTTCGATCAATGTAGCAAGTGATATATGGATTTGCGAGTGTTAAACAAACCATTCAAAATTCAAAATATCTCTTTTAATTCAATATACAAGTAAAATCATATACAAGTGAAATTATATGCACATAATATCAATGTTCAAAAAAAACGCTAGGCGCTAGTCGGGCGGTCAGCCACCTTCTAGCGCCCAGAGAGCTTAGGTGAGGCCTAGGCGGTTTTACCCTTTTAGAAAAAATATATATTTATAATATAATTTTAATTCTATATAATACCCAAATAGACATTTATCAACAACCAAATTGATGCATCAACAATCAAATAATAATACAAGAGCTTCTAGAATCCAAACAACTCTAAAACCAACATTATCATAAAAACAATTAAACATACATATAAAATTATAAACTCAAGTCAATCAAGTACTACTACCATAAAATAAAAGTGTGTAAAGACTCTAAACCCATGCCAAGACAATTAAGTACTACTACCACAAAATATACTACCACAAAATAAAAGTGTTTAAAGACTCTAAACCCATGCAAAGACAATCAAGTACTACTACCACAAAATAAAAGTGTCTAGCATATATAACAACAAAAACAAACATAGAAATTGAAAACTTAGGCATCTATCTCTTCTTGAAAGCCCTCCAAGACTCCTTCCGTGTCCGGCTCAAACTCAACCTCTTCTTCATCTTCTTCCTCATCCGAAACAAAATCTTCTTCATGAAGTTCTCTTACTTGAAAATTCATATTACTTCCTCTACCGCTATCCATTTCTCCAACCATTCCCTCTTCCTCAACATCTTCATCACCACCCTCTACAATCCATCCTTGAGCCTTACTAGCATCATTAGCAAGAAGTACATCTCTTCCCATCTTCATTACCTTTTCCCTCTTCTCCTTCATCTTGGAATTGAATTGGACATAGACTAGATTAGTTAACCTTGTTGTATCTAGTCTATTCCTTTTCTTTGTTTGTATCCCTTCAAATGTGCTCCAATTTCTCTCACACCGGGATGAAGTTGATGTTAATGAGAGGATCCTTCTTGCCATTCTTTGCAAATTTGGTACACCATTTCCATAAGTGCCCCACCAACCAACTAAGAAAGCACAAATTGAACAATATTAGAAAAAAATATATCAATTAGTGCTAAAGAAAATAAAGAATTGTAAATATGCATACCCGGATCAAAAGTGTCAATGGTTTTAGTGCATCCCATCTTGGCCGCCGGTCTCCCAAAGCTACCTTCTTTATTCTTATACTTCAACAATTCATCATTCAATACAACATTTTGAGCATCAAAATCAGGGAAAATTTTCTCAACACATTCGAGTAGCCCATCCATGACAAACGAATTGCTTTGTATCATTTCGTCTTTATAGGAGTAATAAGGATTCAAGATGTATGCCGTCAAATGTAATGGACGATCAAGTCTATCACGAGCTTTAGTTTCAATAATTTCTAAGACTTCTCGATAGAGGGCCTCTTGATTCTTCAATGCTCCTTTAATCTCTTCCTTAGCGTGAAGAAGCTCTCCATACAAAAATCCCATTGATGGTTTTTTATCCCCATCAACAAGGCAAAGCACCCTAACTAAAGGAGCAAATACTTTCAAGACAATCCTACTCCATTCCAAAAACCCACATTCATAATGGTTGAATAAGTTGCTCTCCCTTTTGTTGATTCGGGAATGCTTGCACTTATCCCAATCACTACTAGCAAACATAGTTCTCAACTCGCTTTTCTTCTCCATTAAACTTTGCAATGATAGAAAAGAAGTTGCAAATCTTGTGACTCCCGGCCTTACTATGTCTCTTTTCTTCGTATACTTTCTCATCAATGCTAATGTTTTGTGATGTGCGTAGATGAAGATAGTGCATGCCTTTGCCTTCTCAATCACTCCTTTAAACATAAGGTAGGTTCCCTATTCCTTGAAGCATGAGGTTTAATGTGTGTGTGGCACATGAAGTCCAAAATATAGATGGTCTTTTCTTCTCTTCCAATATTGTTGCCGCCGCCATATTGTTAGAAGCATTGTCCGTGACCACTTGAACTACTCTATGTGCTCCAACTTCTTCAATGCACTTGTCGACATAGGTGATAGATATATGGCCTGGTGTGTGCTTCTTCGGAATCTTCCTTGGAAGAAAGGAAAATTGTGCCTTTGCTAGAATTGACACATAGATTCATAATACTTCTCCTTTTTCGATCCTACCAAGCATCGATCATGATTGAGCAACCATTGTTTTCGCACTCTTTTCATGGTCCCTAATAATTCCTTTAGTTCTCTCAACTTCTTCCTTCAATAGTGGCTCCTTTAATTCATATTGGCTTGGAGGTCGATAACCCTTGCCATAAATTTCAACCGCCTCCACAAATTGTATAAAACTATCCTTATCAATGGCATTGAAAGGAATGCCCGCCTCATAGATCCATCTTGCCAAAACTCGATGCACATTATGTCTTCTATTCTTCTCAACGACATCTTGAATATTTTGTTGCTGCATAGACACACCCAATGAAGCTTGGGGATTAATAGACGATGTAAATCTATCTATCGGCCCACGAACGCGTGGCCTTTTCATTAACCCTCCAACTTCAACATCTTCATAGTCTTCTTCATCAATCGGAGTAATGTAAACTTCTTCTCTTTTCTCCAACTCATAACTAGTTTTATCTTGTTTCTTTCTTTTTGCTTCTTCTATTGCCACTTTGCATTTGGCTTTAGCCTCCTCCATACACATTGAACATGAGGATACATTTCCCTTGATATTGACTATGTGTTGCTTCATTCTTTATATTCCACCACTAACCATTTTCATGCAAAACTTACACTTTAACTTATCAGGATTAGTAGGATCCGCTAATACCGCAAACTCCCACCCCACATCACTTGAATTACGCTTCAATGAATTATCTGAAGATGCCATTGAATTAGATGCCCCAGAAGATTCATTCTCAGCCATTAGAAACCTGAAAATAACCAAACTAACAAACTATTAATTAAACTAACAACCAAACTCATAACATTAGAGGATCATGAATTCACTCATAACATGATCTCAGTTCACAATACAATGATACATGAAATCAGCTTTGTAGGTTCTAAGTGACATTTCATCAAACATCACAAGTGCATGCATGCTCCCTTCTAAGTTCTTACTCCATAACATAGAAACCATACTCTTGAGCAATTAGTTATACAAGCATGAACATCATCATAGAACAAGGACTGAAATCTCCATTTATCTCATATCAAACCTTCATAATTCTTTTCTCTACATCATCATAGAACAAGGACTGCAATTAGTTATACAAGCATTTCATCGAACACATGGTGAGCGCTTTTATATAATTCTTTTCTCTACAACAGAACATCAAAGAAAACCTCCAATTTTACATCTCGTTCATTTATTACTACATCATACATTCATATTGTTAATCATTATACAATCCACTAATCCCTTAAGGGCCTTAACATAAATCCCAACTATTTATTCTCATCGTACTAACCTCTAACCATGGAGAAGAAGCTGTTCAACGGCGTCAATGCTTCACTCTAAGCTAGGGGTACTCGTTGGGGTCTTGTAAGTGGCTAATTATAAAGTTCTAATCATCCAAGTGTTCCTCTAAGTTCTAATCACTCGTTGGGGTCTTGTAAGAGAAATGAAGAGAATGAAGCGTTCTTGGTAATATTCTTTCTCTTAATCAGTTAATCCACTGCCTAATCATCCACTGATGCGTATCTATGATGGCGGCGGCGAAGACGGAAGACCTCCTCCTCTTTTGAGCGACCATGCGCAGGATCTTCAACACTGTAATAAATTTGATTTCTTTTATAGAGCACTCTTTGGGTTTTTTTTCAGTTTTGGCCCTGGTTTTTTTTTTTGGGTTTTTTTATTTTTATTTTTATTTTGAAATGGCTTACCAAGCAATATAATAAAGGAATTGATATTGTTATAAAAAAAAGGGAATTATTTTTATTTGTTTATTTTGCCAAAATAAAAGTGGGTAGGCTACTAAGAAAAACATAATCATATAAAAATTTCGGCGAAGTAAGCGAAGACAAGGTTCGTTATACATAACATATTATTTATTATTTATGTGCTTAGAAATTAGAATTTTATTAAAAAAATTTAAATAAAATAAATAATAATAAATATTGGATGGATATACCGCTAAGAAAAAAGCATAATTAAGTACAAGTCCCACAAAACATTAATTTGGGGGGTTTTAAATTAGTTAAAAACATTTAATTTTAAATTTTTTTCCAAAAGCCGCCCAGGCCACCCAGCCCGCCTAGGCGGTTCCTGGGCGTCCGTTTTTTTTATGGAAAGCCTAGGCCGATTTTTTTCACCTTTTTTGCAAAAAACGGGTCGGCCTATCACCTTCTAGCACCTAGGCGCCGCTTAGGCCGATTTTTCGAACACTGCATAATATCATACGTTTATTTTAAACAATTACAAATCCATACATAGTATAATTCGTATGTGTAAAAATTTTAATCACATGTTATTTGATTCAAATACATACAAAAAATGGCAATAGACTTAAACATAAATCTGATCCATGTATTTAATCAAGGTAATCAGATAAGTTAGAAAATTAAAAATTCACCAATCACACTAATCATATAGAATTGATAAATTTAATTAATCAAACTAAGATTAAGATTTATTTTTTGTCTATACTTACCTCATGAAGCCTACTCTCAAATGAGGATTTATTTCGTCTCCTTAAATTGCTTCTATTTGTTAAGATCCTATAATACAAATAAATAAGGTAATCAAAGTGCTTATAATGTGTCTACATGCTTGTAATTTGCCTATATGCACGTTTCATGTAAAAACACTTGAAGAACTTTACCCTTGTCTTAAAAAAGAAATGAATAATAAATAAGGAAGGGTAAATTTTTCAGTAGGTCATTAAACTTTACTCTATTTATCACTTTGGTCACCCAACTTAAAAATGAATCAAACTAGTCAACCAATTTTTATTTGTTTTCACTAGGTAGTCACCTGAGACATTCCGGCCCCCATTAGCTAGTGTGGCCGTCGAAATTCTTAGTTAGTAGCCCATCGCCATGTCACTGAGCACACATGGCGTGTCCACATCATCTAAAGGTTGATGAGTCAGCTTGAACCGGCCATGTTAGCATCCACTTTCCTTTATTCTTCATTCACATGTTTGGTCCTTGGAGAGGTTCATCTTTCCCATTCCATCAGAACAATGTGAGCATGAACCGGTGATCAAGAGGAGAAAGTCTTGCATCTCGGAGTGTGAGGAATCAATAAGATTTCAGTTGCGTAAGATGTCCATCAATTGAGAGATACACAAAGCAAGGGATGAGGCGCTGAAGTACTATAAGTGCTTATTTGGAAACCCTAATAATTCATCTTGTTTCTTATTAACTTAGTTTTCCCACATTGCAATGCACTTATGATGAGAAGTTAGGGTTTACAGTTGGATAAAGTGTTCTCACTTTGAATGTGAAGGTTGCTCCAATTTGGGGTTTTTATGAAGTTTTCAATGGTGTTCAAATATTAAACTAAAAGCTGTTAAAAGAAACACCACTTAGATATAATATGTTCAGTATTCTCATGATGTTGCCTTGTCTTTTTTTAGCATGTGCTAACAAAGGAGTTGTTCCCTTTGTTGAGGTACTAAGTAGACGAAAGTTAGAAAAGGTACACGAGATAGTGTTGATTTTGTAATAATTCCTTGGTTGCATAACTTTTGTTTTAGATCACCTCCCAAATAAATGTCAATTTAAGCAATGTTTAAATTCTTTGAAGCCTGTGTGATAAGTTGATGAGTGTATTTTATATAAATATTTTATATAACCTATTGTGTGATTTAATTTTCCTTTTAGCATATTTTTGTTATAATCCGATGCTACTTGAGATATGTTTGCTAATTGTTGCAGATAATTGGGTTTTGGACCAATAGGAATGAATAGAGATGAATTCTATTGTAAAGCAGCGTTGGAATGCAATTTTCAAAACAAGCATGGTCCAAATCACACCTGTGCTTGGAAGCATGGTTGGAAGCACAGGCGTGCTAAGCCTCGTGCATTTTACTAGAGTCTGCACAAAGCTGGGAAGCACGGTTTCGCCTCTCCTAGCACCAGCATGCTGAGGGAGCACCAATGTGCTTATGCCAGTGCATTTTATTGGAAATCTATGGGAAACATTAGCACAATCACAGGGCCCCTTACACCATTGTCCTCAACAAGCACCAGCAGTAAGCACTAGCTTGCTAAGCCTGTGTGTTTTACTAGATTTGCACTGAAGATCACATCCCAGCATCTAGAGCGCAGCATAGTCATCAGCACGGCCGTCAGTATGGCCTCGATTACATCGAGAAACGGGTATTAAAACCCTAAAGTTAGATTTAAGAGATATCTTCTTCTTTCTTTTTGGAGGCAAGGGTTAGGGCAGTGTTGGCATCATTCAGGGCCAGATTTAGAGTGAAGATAAGCGCGGGATAGGAGGATTCTGGCGATGATCATCATCAAGCTTTCTCCAAAGCGATTGCAAAGCAAGAAGGAATTCTAATGAACCATCTTTATCCCTCTTATTGCTTTTCTATGATTGATTCTAGAACTATGAAGGGCTAACAATCTTTCGGTGCCCCAGATTATGAACCTTGACATTATGATGTATTGACTTGTGTTATTTGATTATTGAGTTTCTTTATGAACTTCCTTTGTTTATATGGAGTATCTTCTTTTGTTGATTGCCATTGATGTTTGTATTTATGTTGCAAAACTCGACATGGGGCTTGAAGCTATCTGCGAAAGCACTGATGTGGCATGTAGTATTCCCCGTACTTGCAATTGAAGTCAAGAATGCATGACAGGATAGGGAGATATCAGTGCTAAGTCATTCATCATTTGCTGAGTCATTCTTTGACAGGATAGGGAGATATCACCGGAGTGGTGAGCCGGAGGAACTTCGACTACTTTCTCAACATGGTTAATAGGTTCCATCACCACCTAGGATATGAGGTCACCTTTGTTTTCCGTCATCAAGCGCCTAATCCTAGGATTGGAGTCATATTTGCTGGTCCCTACATCACCCGCCTCATCCTTGGGATGGGACTTTGAGAGGAGACTAACAATATGAGGATCGCGGGCCATAGTACCCTAATCACCCTCGACATACTCCGGGCCATGAGGTAGGTTCGAACTACACCATCGAAGAGTTCCCCACTTTTCCGATGGTGGCTTAGTCTGAGCGTGGTTCGAATCGCTGAGCATATTAGACTGTAGCTATCTCCTCCCTTATCTTCTTTAACCCCTACACCAGTTCATGTGGGGGTTGATACTACTGATTTGGAGTCTGAGAGATCTGAAGCCTCTGATTCTGTTCATGTGGGGGTTGATATTCAGTCCTGAGATGAGCCCGCTGCTGCTGCCAATACTTCTAGTTCTAATGACCCGGATGGCACAAAATCCTAGTCCGATTGAGCAGCCTTCGACGTTCTATCTTTTCATTTCAGTTTTTACTTTCACTATTTGGACTTTGTACTACATTTTCTAGTGTGGACTTGTATTAGTATCACAATTAGCAAGGAGAGTCCCTTGCAAAACTGTTTATCTTACTACTTTCTGTTTTTCATTTCAATATTTTATTTTACCTTTTTTTTTATTTTTGAGCTTCTTGATGTACCCTTTTGCTTTACAGGATGTATGCCATATTTGGAATTTTAGTTGTTTACCTTAAGAGCGGCATCATCACTCTCCATGTCCATGGAAAACCTTATAACTCTCCTCAATTTTCATTATTGCCTTTTTTTCTTTATTTGTGTGCTTGCATGGTGTACATTGCGGACAATGTAAACTTATGTATAAGGGAGGGTTATCTTTGTATTTATTTTGATGATGCATGACTTAGGACGATCTATGACATGTTGTTAAAGATTCATAGGACTAAGGGTGACATTAGAGTTAGTGTACTTCATTGTTTTAATCGTTGATTCACCCATGCCTTAGAAAACCTTTTTAGTTCACTCTTTGCCCTAGTTATGGGTGTACTTGTATCCTAGGAAAGAGTGTAGCTTGTAGACCAATTCCTTCTTTTATTTAAAAAAAAAAAGAACCTACTTTTCTTTTTAGTTGTCGGAAAGTCAGATTTGAATGAATGCCCTACTGATGCCTTATAAATAGTTTGTTCAAAAGATGGTAGACAGAGCTATCTCCATTTGAAGTGTGAAAGTCATCTATGAGTAGTCGAATCTTGGGCATTACCGATGTTCACTTGATAACCTACCGAGGGAAAGGGCTATCTCTAGGGAGTATGAAGCTACTACCCACTTAGTTTTTGTGAAAATAAGGTTTGTTGTGCTAGATTTCTTTTTTGAGGAACATGGGACACATTCCTAGGGTGAACACACACACACACACCTGGAGTATGGAGTTTGGGTGAATTTATTTCTTGAGGAATCAACTGTTTACACACTAGTCTCTAACGTCCCCTTGTTGTCTTTGAATTCCCTATGTTTAATGAGACTCAAGGTCATACACTCATCTTCTTTTCTATGGGTGAGTGTTGTTGCTTGAGGATAAACATTCAAATGTGGGGGTATTTGATGAAAGCATTTTATTTAGATATTTTATATACCCTATTGTGTGATTTACCTGTCTTTTTAGCATGTTTTTGTTATAAACCAATGCTAATTAAGGTATGTTTGCTAATTATTGTAGATAATTGGGTTTTGGACCAAAAATAATGAATAGAGATAAATTTTGATACAAAGCAGCGTTGGAATGCAATTTTTAGAACAAGCATGGTCCAAAGCACAACCGTGCATGGAAACACGGTCGGAAGCATAAGCGTGTTGAACCCCATGCATTTTACTAGAGTCTGCACAAAGCTGGGAAGCACTATTTCACCTCTCCTAGCACTAGCATGATGAGGGAGCACGGTTGGTAAGCACGGGCATGGTTACGCTAATGCGGTTTACTGGAAATCTCTGGGAAACATTAGCACGGTCACAGGGCCCCTTGCACCATTGTACTAAGTAAGCGCGGGCGTGCTGAGCCCCATGCATTTTATTGGTTTTACACCAAATCAGCGCGGTTGTGCTTGCATCAATAAAGGGGTATTTAAGCCCTAAAGTTAGATTTGAGAAATATCTTCTTCTCTCTTTTTGGAGGTGAAGGTTAGGACAGCCGTTGGCATCTTTTAGGGCTAGATTCAGAGTGGAGATAAGCACAAGATAGGAGGATTGCTGACGATGTTCATCGTCAAGCCTTCTCCGACGTGATTGTAAAGCAAGAAAGGAGTCTAATGAATCATCTTTGTCTATCTTATTGCTTTTCTATGATTGATTGTAGGACCATGAGGAGCTAAACGTCTTTTGGTGCCCTGGAATATGAACCTTAACATTATGATGTATTGACGTATGTTATTTGATTATTGAGTTTCCTTGTGAACTCCCTTTTGTTTATGTGGAGTATCTTCTTTTATTGATTGCCATTGATGTTTGTATGCTGCAAAACTCGACATGTGGATTGTCGTTATCTGCGAGAGCATTGATGTGGTGTGTAGTGTTCCCCGTAGTTACAATTGTAGTCAATAGTGCATGATAACCCTAGAATGATTTCTTGCTGTCTAGAGGATAAGATTTATTCTTCTAGCTAGGACACATATTAGGGAAGGGGTTGAGTCTTCTCTAAGCCTTGAGTGAGGGCGTACACTATCAAACCCTCCGTAGGTAGTCACCATGGTACAAGGAGATGCCCATGTAATCAATAGCACAATCAATGCATTTGTCAAGGTGATTAGTCCGAGGCACTATCTTTCCCATTACTATCTCTGCAACCCTTAACCCTGTCTCTTTCTCCTTTCTTCCTTTCTTCTTCTTAAGTAGTTTCAATTATCGAAAATCCAATCTTTGAACATGCTAGATATTAGGAAACAAACGAGTATTGATAGCTTTTACCAGTCCCTGTGAATTCAACTACCTGATCATTTGGGGTACACTTTACTACTTTTACGACCTGTGCACTTGCGGTTATGCAAGAGGCGTATTATAAGTGTTTTAGTGTAATGAGTGACAACATTAGTATTCATGTTAATAAAAGGAACAAAAATGCCAACTTAAGCAGTGTTTATATTATTTGAATCCTGTGCAGTAGGTGTTTCAGAGTAATAAGATTTACACTGGATGGTTAATTAGGATATTAAATTCAAATGCCATTGTAATCTTTTCTCTTGTGTAGTAGTTAGTTTATGATGTGCAGTAGTTATCTCTTTTTTTTTTATTAGTTAAATATACCCTATGAATTAAATACCTGTCATGCTAAGCCAAATTTGGTTGTCACATTTTGTGTCAATTAAATGGGTACCTGTCATGCACTGGCAACCACAACTGAGCAAAAGCAATAAAAAGCTGACTTAAATGAACTAGATATTTAATTAGTTTTTAGATAAACAAGTGTACTTTCTCTATGGTTATGTTGATCTTTGATTAATTGTCTAATTTCATTCATGATCATTACAAGGACATGTTGTGTATGTTCTGATCACTTCAACCTCAATTGAACACGTTGTCTTTATATGTGTCCATTTATTTTGTAAGTATTACTATAATATGGTGTTCATTTCCTTTTTGCTTGTTTTTATGAGTGTATGCTTCTCTCATTTCAAATATCTTTAGTACTTATTTTTGTTTGATGTGGTTTACATATATGTTTTCTATATGAGTTGTTATAGTGTCCTATTTTTGTTTGTATTATTTATTTATTTATTTATTTATTTATATTGCTTATAAGTGTGTACTTGTTTCACTTCAACCAATTTTTTTTTTTTCATTTTGTCTATATTGTTAGTACTTTCATCACCCAGTCATTGAAGGGGTGTTTGGATGTCATGATTGGAGTGGGAGTAAGGGGGGAGTGGATGTTTGCCCATGTTTGGGTATACATCATTGGGATTGAGGGTGGATTGTGGGGGGGAGTGAGAGTCACCCGTGTGAGTAAGTCTCACTCCCCAACAATTGGGGGGATTCCTTCATGTGGAAAAGACTTATTTGCCCCTAGGTTATACAAATATTATTTTCAACGTTATTACAAATATTTATTTTGATAATTAATTAGGACAAAACTGTAGTATTATAAGATTAAATAGTTATTTTTGATAATTAATAATAAAAAAAATAAAATCATTATAGTTAACACCATTAATTAATAGGTAATTAATGATATTAATATTTCATTCCAAAAATTAGAATAAAATTGTAGTATAATAAAATTATTTATTTATTTTTGATAATTAATTAGTTACAATTTATCAATAGATAAAAAATAAATCAGTATATTTAACACCATTAATTAATAGATAATTAATGATATTAATATTTCATTCCGAAAATTAGAATGAAATTGTAGTATAATAAAATTAATTATTTATTTTTGATAATTAATTAGTTACAGTTTATCAATATTTAAAAAATATATATATAATTAAAAATAAATCATTAATATATATACAATATCATTTATGTGTATGAGGGGCATAAGTGTCATTTTATCATATTTACTTTCTTTAATTTTAATTATAACAAAAAAATAAATCATTATATTTAACACCATTAATTAATAGGTAATTAATGATATTAATATTTCATTCCAAAAATTAGAATGAAATTGTAGTATAATAAAATTAATTATTTATTTTTTATAATTAATTAGTTACAGTTTATCAATATTTAAAATATATATATAATTAAAAATAAATCATTATTATATATACAATATCATTTATATATAAGGGGCATAAGTGTCATTTTATCATATTTACTTTCTTTACTTTCCCCATTTCCAATAAATTACACTCTCCAAACCTTACCAACCAAACGCATTCTTGATTCTCACTCCTACTCCATTACCCCTCATATCACTCCCAATCCACTGCTCCTTCAATCCACTCTTGACATCCAAACACCCCCTGAATTTATATTGTTGCACTGTCATTGGGATATGATATTTTCATTTTTGTTTTTTTTTTTTTTTGTTTGTGAGTGTTTACTTTGTCTCACTGCAAATATTTCTGGTCTTATCTCACTCTAACCAAACTTTGGTCACCTATAGTCTTTAAGTTTATTGGTTGTGGGTGTCTCTTGTATGTTGTAGTGTATGTTCATTTTTTAATATGTATCTTGCCCTAGTATCCTGCATTGGCATATGGAATAATTTTTTCCCCCTTTATGTTAGTTGCAAATTCATTACTCATTTTATAAATGATAATGGGATCTCAATTCTGTTTTTGTTTATTTATATCAATCATTGACATAGCAGTCTAGTATTTGGTAAGGCCCTAAATTGTTTGTAGGTGGGTTTTATTTAATTTTTATTTGAATACCCTAAATTCATTGCGTGATTATGCCATTGGAATTTAGGATTTTAGAGAGATGGTAGCTAGTTTTCCTTCTAGTTTTAATTGATTATTACTTAAGATTTGAACACTAGACATACCAACAAGATAAAACAATAATGACAAATTTGATTTTTATTTATATACCAACAGCTGAGTTGTTTACAATAAAGATGCACTACATGATTGGTGGTATAGAAGTGATGGCTATCTATGTGGGTTATTGTTATGTAGACCAAATTTTAAAAGTTAAATTGATATCAATGGCTTCGGGATTTAGTTTAGATGTTCGAAATCGTACCATATGGTGGCTAGATGTAAGCCATGGAAATAAAAGTTTAAGAGAAATACAAACTGACCTAGATGCATTATCTATGTTTATGTCAGTATATTCCAACATGGAAGTATATATTTGCATTAGAATTGAAGGTGGTGTTAGAGAACAAGTAGTTGGGCCTAGTGGATTCAATGATGGAGGTACTAGAATGGGGCATATTAGTGATGACAAAATAGACAATGTAGAGGAAGTGGAAGAGGAAGTAGAAGAAGTAGAAGAAGAAATTGATTTGGAAGATATACTAATTTGGGGAGATAGAAAAGGTAAAGAGGATGAAGAAGATAGTGATTTGCATGATTCTTATTATATTTTTAGTGATGACTCCAAGTAGGAAACCATGGATAATAGTGAAACACCTATAGCTATGGTTGTAGTGGATAAAGAACCTCCAAAGAATACAACTGAAGTTCTGGTTGAATCAAACTATACAGGGTCTAATGACTTGAATTCATACTCCTCTATAGATGAGGATGAGTTGGTAACCAACAGGCCTCAATATTCATAATTTAATGAGGATTGTGATATGAGAAATCCTCAATTTAAGATTGGAATGAAGTTTAGGAGCTTCAAATAATTCAAGGAGGCAGTTAAGAATTATGGGATTAAAAATAGGTATCTCATGAATTTTAAGTCCAACTCCAAATAAAGATATAAGGCATTTTGTAAGAGAGGATGTCCTTTCTATCTATGGGCATCACAAATGGTCAAAGATGGGAGCACAATTCAGATTAAATAAGAAAAATTAAAGCATGAATGTGCAAGGGATCACAATAATAGGCATGTAAATGCATACTGGATAGCAAAAACTTATTTTGAACATTTCAAAGTTGATCCTGCATGGAACATATCTAGTATCATTCAAGTTATGAAGACCAATCAAGAGGTAAATATAAGTAGATTGAAGTCATACAGGCCAAATGCACAGCCGTAAGATAATTAGCGCACCTTTTTGGAAATGCTTACGGATTGCAACTGATGAGGATTCATCCTGGGTCCACTGTAATTTTTAGCTGTGACCAAGGTATTTCCAATGCATGTATGTCTTCTTAGCTCCTTTAAGAGAAGGTTTTTTTGGCAAGGTGTTGGCAGATTCTATCAGTGGATGAATGCTTTTTAAATGGTCTATATGGTAGACAGCTACTTATAGCAATTGGGATAGATGAAAACAACTGTATCTATCTTGTTGCTTGGGCCACATTTAGCAAAGAGAATAAGGATAACTGAAAGTGGTTCTTAGAGCTATTGATAGAAGAGCTAAGGATCACAAACATCTACAATTGGGCATTTATGAGTGACAGGCGAAAGATAAATGGTTCAATTCCTACCATGTTATGGATTATTTTCCACTTAAATTTTAAAATGATAATAATGATTGTTATGCTTCATGAATATTTCCATAGATTTAGAAATGACAATAATGCTTTGTTTTTAGAATGGTTGCTTTCAATGGTTATATATGTTAGAAAGTAATTTATCTGTTTCATTATTTATTATGATCTAGATGAATGGCAATCTATATCTTTAACTGTGTATTCTCATTACTTGCATTAAGATTGAAGAATTTTTTCTATATGATGGTGTATTATCTAAGTGAAGGTTTCCATTATTTGATGTTATCATGTGTGGATGTGATTTTTTTTTTTCCTTTTTTCTTATTTAATAGATGAGTTAATGTTTTCTATGTAATTATTAACTAGAACTTAATTCTTGTTTTTTTTTAATTCTGACTTAGAGTACCATCATTTTGTTGAGATGGATAATTCTTTGTTAGTATATTCATTGTTTTGTGGCTATGTCACCTAAATTGGTTGTTACATATGTGTGGGTGTGGGTTTTTTTTTATAATGTTGTAATGAAGATTTTTAATTTTGTTTACTGACTTACATATATTGGCTTCTATTTTGCTTTTTGTTTTTTTTTTTATCCTTCTCTCTCTTTCTCTACCTATGTTGGTTGCTCTATGTGTTAATTAATAACAAACTTGGGGATTAATGCCTACAATAGAGGAATTATTTCCCAATAGTGAACATAGATACTGTGTTAGGCACATCCATACTAATTTCAGAAAAACTTATAGAGGAAAAAAACTAAAAGACCAATTATGGAATTGTGCCAAAGCAACCTGTCTTCTTGCATATGAGAAAACAATCGATATGTTGAATGGGATGTCCCTAGGTGCATGTGAATACATGAGAAAAATAGACCCCCATCATTGGAGTAGAGCGTATTTTCAAATAAAATACAAGTGTGGCATACTACTCAATAACTTGTGTGAATGCTTCAACAACCACATTCTTGAGTCTAGGATTAAGGGGATAGTCACAATGAATGAGATAATGATAACAAAATTAATGATTAGGATTCAGAAAAAAAAAAAAGGAATGATATGAAGAAATGCACAACCATTTGCTATCCTAGGATACTTTAAAAGTTAGAAAAATGCAAACAATTAAGCTGGTTTTACGATACCATTCAGTGATAGTTGCTCATGTAGGAAGTGGCAATTTACAAGAATTCCATGCATCTATACCATTTCAGTTATCTACTACAACAACAAGTCTTAAAATTATATAGATGATTGCTACAAAGTTAGCACATTCTTAGAGATATATATACACACATTAAACCCCACACATGACAAGCAATGTTGGCCAAAGAGTAATCAAGATCTAATGATCCCACCTGATCCAATGAATAAGAAAAAAAAAATAGGAAGACACTTCTCAAGAGAAGGGAATTAGGTGAGGAAAGTAAGGGTTTCACAAATGGTAGAGTGACCAAGAAAGGGGTTACTATGAAGTGCAGTGTGTGTAGCACTACAAGACACAACAAAAGATATCATAGATGGAGGCAGGTAAATATATGCTATGCAGTTGTATTTTATGTTCTTCTTTTGATTATGCCATGCAATTAAATAGATGTCTATCATGTATGCATCCTAGGTTAATAATGGAAATACAACTAAGGAGCAACATCAGACACTAGCTAAAACAACAAAGAGTAATCCTATAGATGTAATAGACTTCCAAGCTTTGTAGAACATTTTGCAATGGTCAATGAAAGTTCAATTTTTTTAAAATTATTAAAGTTCATAGTTTTGTAATTTTATCTAGGTTATTAATTCACCTTACCAACACCCTACCATGAGTTTCTAGGCTACAATGAATGATGTGACTATAAGGAAAAAATTAAGTGTAAGAGAAGCCAAAGGCACAGCTGGAAATGCTCTCCAATCTGCAATATCTGCTAGTCATCCGAACCAACCTGTAAAGGAGCTAACAAATAAAATTTTTGCTCCAAATACTGTCAGACATCTTGTGCTAAAGCATCAATGGAGAAATAAGGATACTGAGGAGATAACCAAAGAAAGACAAGCGGCCGAAAAGAGGAAGATATGGGTCCCCCTAGGAGCTAATACTAGTGAAGATGGTCCACACGGGTCCGCAGATTAAATTGTCCACTGCAATTTTGAAAGAAAAGTGTGAAGAAATATTTTTTGATATCATTCTTGTAATTATAAACTTGAAAAGTTTGTTGTTGGCTAATGAACCTATGAACTCCAATAGATGTACATATGTTTTTGTTTGCAGGTTAAATTCTCCCTTGGTAAATTTTGTAATTACATTTCAAATCTAAATGAAAGTGTAGTTCTTTGGTCTTGTCTATTTTCTATATTTTCTAAGTCATTAATCATATTGATGTAGAGCTTTAGATATACAATTATGAATGGATGTGCATTTATTTTAGATGCTGCATTTTATTTGTTCTATTTCTCCATTTGTATGCTATGAGTAATGTACATATCAGTAGTCCATATGTTATGAACAAAGGTAGAGCTTATGTTTTTGGTTTCATTTCTGCAAGAAAATCCGATGATTCTTAACTCGGGTGTTGTACATTGTTTCTTTCTTTTTCATGGTTTTTTCTGCAGAATATAGGTGTGTTGACTGGATACTTGTGAGCTATAAGTTTTTTTCTGGTTAGTATCAACAATTAAGCATTACTTGTTGATTAATGTTTATTTTAATATGGTTGATTAAACAATATTGTGAGATTACCATAGGTAGGTGGTAATTAAGCATTATTGAATGTTTAATACCACTGATTAATATGGTTAATTAAGCATTTTTAAATGTTTAATGCCATTGATTAATCAGTAATTCCTAATTATATCAATTATGTCTAAACTCAGCAATGCTGACCTATGTAAAATGTACTAATTAAGCATTAGTGCATGATTATTGCTAACAATGTTTTAAATGCTAGCAAAGTAAGTTAAATGGGTGGAATTAACCAGCTCATATTATCCATCTAGAAAAAGAGACAGTTGCTCTGCATATTGACAATCAACTGGAAGGACTTATTACAATCAAACAAGAAATTAATAATAGGAGTCGAAAAAACAATGAAAAGAGAAAAAAACAAATATTAATAGTTTCAATACAATATTAATTTCTTTTCCTAATGGGGTACACATTATCTAGGGCATATCTCATTTGTAGACTCTTGAAGCTTCACCACGACTCAAATAGACATTCTTATTACAGCAATCCTTAAACATCCTCAACATTAATTCCAATTAGACCGTATTACACCATCTTCCCAAGGCTTCGTCAACCCATGCTCTCCATTAACTCCTGTTGTTGCTACAGAAGGAAGGAGAAAGAAGACCTTATGCTGATATCACTAGTTCTAGGTGACTCATCAACCTTCAGATGACATGGGCATGACAAGTTTTCTTAGTGACGTGGCGATGAGCTGCTGACTCAGAATTTCCACTGGCCACATAAGCCAATGGGGGTCAAAATGTCTCAGGTGACTGCCCACTGAAAACATATAACAATTGGGTGACCATTTTGATTTATTTTTAAGTTGGGTGACCAAAGTGATAATAGAGCAAAGTTTAGTTACCTTCTAAAAAGTTTACCCAAATATGGAACAATAAAGAATAATAATAACTAATATAAATAATTAGATCTAAAAAAATAGTAGAATCTTCTAATTAATAGAGTTTATTTAATAAATCAGTTTAAAACAAATTCCAATAACTTGATTTGAGCTCAAATTTAACTTGAATCCATTAATTTGGTTAGATTTAGCTTCAATTTAAGTTGAACAAAGTCAATTTGAATTAAACCAGCTTGAACTAATCCAATTTCTATCAAATTGAAATGAACCAAGTTAGTACAACTAAACTTAGCTTAATTTGGCCGGTTTAGTCCTGAACCAAGTTGGTCCAATTGACCCTATATTAGTTGTGTTGGTTCAAGTTAAACCTACCCAATTAGACCTAATCTAATTAATTAGGCTAAAACAATCAACCAAGTTACAACCTTCATCCTTCCTTACTCTTTCATAACCTCTAGCTCTCATGTTTATATTAACATATAGGTTTAATACCCAAAATAGTCCTATTTTTCTCTCTCTACCCTTTTAGTCTGCTCACTCAAAATTTGATATTTTAAGTCTCTCTACTTTTTAAAGTGAAAAAATTAAGTTCAAAATCTAACGGAAGTTAATTTTGTTAACACAGATTTTTTGAAATTTAAATATTATACTTAGCATAGAACAATGTTTTCAAAGTGAAGTCACCATTCCATTTAGTATAGCCATTAGGGTGGATGAAGCTTCCAATGCAAGACTCCATGATTCGAGTCATGGAGAACTATTTCCAAGGAGGTGAGGGTGTGCTCTAGGATGATGAGGCGGTTGTGAAGGACCAAGCTGGTGATTTTGTGGAGGGTCAATGTGGCTATTATAGGTGATGAAACTTTGTTGGTTGGAAAGAGGGCGGCGGACGAAAAGGAAATTATTTTGCATGACAACAGCAGCATCATGGAAGATTAAGTCGATGGTGCAGGAGATGTCCCAGTTGCATTAGAATTAGTGATGGGTTTGTGAGTTGAGAACATCTTCCTTGATGCAGCAGAAAAGGAAAAAGGCTTGTCATACTAGATGTGAAGGGCAACGGCATGGTATTTGGTCATGCTGGTGATGTCGAGAAAGCACATGCCTATAGCCATGAAGCTAGCACATGATTAAAAATAATTGTGCTTTATTTTTAAAATTTTTAATAGTATTTAAATTTGAGAAAAGCCACATCAACAAACCTAAAAAGAAAAATCAAATTTTGTTAGATTTTAGACTTGATTTTCCTACTTTAAAAAGTAAAAGGGCTCAAACTACCAAATTCCCAATGCAAGGGCTAGAAAGGAAGAGAGACAAAAGTAAAGGGTTTATTTTGGGTATTAAACTTGACAACTACATTCAGTTCACCTCTTATTCATGAAGGTAGTGAGATGGTCATGCTTCCAAGCTGTGACAAGGAGATCAATCACATTCTTTGAGGGTGTGACAGGTAAGATTTGGTAGAAGAAATCGATGCAAAGATTAGTTTTAAGGTGTTATGATTTCTCAAAGCGGAAGTTAAGGCTAATCCTAACACTAGACTAATGAGGAGTTCATGCCTCATAGCATTGTTACATGCGCAACTCGGTATCTATTAGGGGAAAGAGATAGAGTGGGTGACGTGGATGCCACATCATTCAGGAGAGCTATTCAAAAAATCTGTTGTGTATATATAGCATTACTCTTTAAATAATTAAAAATTATGACAATTTATACATTTAAACATATTATATGACATAAAATCACTTATATCTAACATAAGATCTCAAGCTAAAAAATTTATATAAATAATAATATTACTAACAAAAATATAATATATTATAATTTTAATTATAATCATCAATTGCATATCTACATATTTTTTAAAATATTTTTCAAATAATGGAATATGAATTATCAAATAAAAACATAGGTAAGGAATAATAATAATTTTTTTCACAAGCATTACCCAAAAAACATCTTCTCAAAAAAAGAACTCAGTGTTAGGCTATTTTATTAAAATATTGCAAATATTTTAATTAATTACTAAATTGCGCATTTCCGTAATTATTTACGGAAATGCGCATTTTATATTTTTTTAATAATTCTTTTAAAACGAATGGGACCCAGCTCTTTTTTTAATCTTTCTTCTAAAGAAAATGGGTCCCGGAAATATTTTATAACATTTTAGTTTTTTTTTTAAAAAAACCGGGTCCCATTGTTTTTTTTAATATTAATTTTTTTTAAAAAAAAAACCAGCCTTATGATTTGCATTTTTAAATTAAAACAAATTTGCATTCAAGTCCTTATAATTTTAATTAATTTTTTTTATAATTTATTTATTAGAGGTTGTTGGGATGAATTATTGGTAGGGTGTGGCACCTACCCCATTCATGAGAGCCGTTGGATGAAATTGATCTTAACCATCCATTTGTTAGGTGGAGGCCTATATAAACCCTCCAAATCCCTTTTCTAAAACACACAAGTTTTTTTTGTAAGAAAAAAAGTTATCAATATAAAGTTCTTCTTTAAAATTTTTTCATTGTAGTTTTTTATTTCTTTGCAAAGTTATTTTATTTTTTTACATTAAATCTAGCAAAAATTTATATTCTTGTCATACTGAACGAAGGAGACAACCTTGGTCGAGAGGAACAACGACCAAGAGCCGCAAAGACTTTTGACGAAAGAACAAGCTTCCACTACGATTGCTAGTTACTCAATTTTGATAAATGGACTCAGGTATGTTTTTCTATCGTATTGACCAGTTGACTTTCATATAAGCTTTTTCTTTTTTTTTGCCAATTTATTAAAATATTTTTTTAATTATTTAACGAATTATTTATTTTCGTAATTATTTACATAAATGTGCATTTTATTTTGTTTAATATTTTTTTAGTTAATTACGCTTTTTTTAATATTTAGATATTATTTTTTTAAAAAGATAATAGAAAATTCACATTTTATTTTTATATACATATTTATTTTCACTAAACTCACATGTTTTTCATTTTCTACGACGGCAAAAAAATCACTTGCTTTGGTTTACTATAATGGTTCAATCACTACAATAATCGATCTCCAGACTCAACCAGCATATGATGGAAATTACCCGGTACGTGATATTAATGTTTTCCATAGGCTCTTTTGGAGTTTTCCTTCATGTGTAGAGGCTTTCAAATATTGTAAGCCGGTAGTACAGATAGATGGTACACATCTTTATGGAAAATATAAAGGGACTTTGTTGATGGCAATTGTACAAGATGGCAATAAAAATATTCTTCCAATTGCATTTGCCATTGTGGAAGGAGAGACGCTAGATGCATGGCGTTTCTTCTTAAAGCATCTACAAGCAGACGTGACACCACAAGAAGGCATATGTTTTATTTCTGATCGCCACCAATCTATCAAAGGAGCATTTAGAGCAATTGGCCGTCAGATGAATCCTCCTCACGCCTATCATGTTTATTGTATTAGACATATATCTGCAAACTTCATGCGTCGATTCAAAAATAAAGAAATGCAACGAATAGTTGTTAACATTGGTAAGTTGTAAATCTAAATTTTGATAATTTCAATATCTCATTGTTATTATTTTTTTAAAAAAATTTTTTTTGGCTATTAATGTAGGTTACTCGAAAACATCTCATGATTTTAACTATTGGTATGGCGTACTTCGAGACTTTGACATAGAGGCAACAAGGTGGTTAGATAACATACCGCGAGAGAAATGGGCTCAATCATTTGACATCGAAGGTCGAAGGTATGGTCATATGACCACCAACCTAGCTGAATGTGTTAACTCAGTGTTAAAAGGAACAACGAACCTTCCTATAACAGCCTTAGTTAAGTCAACTTACTTTCGACTTGCTGAGTTATTTGTAAGGAAAGGTGTACATGCGCAAGCTCAAATTGCATCAGGTCAAATATTCTCGGAAGTGCTAATGAAGACAATTCAGGAAAATCAACAAACAGCATGTAGCATTCATGTTCGACAATTTGATCGTAATGAAAATTCTTTTATGGTAGATGAAATGGCACCACCTCAATGCGGTGGTATAGCTGGCAGTTACCGCATTGATTTGAGAAGACGATGGTGTGATTGCGGTGAGTTTCAAACACTTCATTTTCCTTGTCGCCATGTTCTTGCCGCGTGTGCATACATTCATCTACATTGGCAGGCATATGTAGATAATGTTTATAGGCTTGAGACAATTTTTAATGTATACCATAAAGAGTTTCAGCCAATGTCAAATGAGAGATACTGGAACCCTTATAATGGTCCATGTTTATGTCCTGATCTTACAATGCGAAGACCACCTTCAGGACGTCCAAAATCCACCAGAATTCATAATGAAATGGACATAAGGGAAGGTGGTCAACCAAAACGCTGTGGTTTATGCCGCAATGAAGGTCACAATCGTCGAAATTGTTCGAATGCCGCTGGTCCAAGCCGTATGCCATAATGCTAAATATTGTATTTGTTGAAGTATTTAATAATATATGTAATTGCTTTAGTTCATTGAAAATATTAAGTGAGTTTGGTTTAGTTGTGTGAGTATTTTTTACATGTTAAAATTTTTGAATATTTAATATATTGTTATTATGAAAAAATATTACAATTATTTATTGAAATTATTAACATTCAGTTATAATTAGTAAAAGTAGAATTAATATAGTTGAAGTAAAAAAACTAAATTATAAAAAAAATTAATTAAAATTATAAGGACTTGAATGCAAATTTGTTTTAATTTAAAAATGCAAATCATAAGGCTGGTTTTTTTAAAAAAAAATTAATATTAAAAAAGACAATGGGACCCGGTTTTTTTAAAAAAAAAACTAAAATGTTATAAAATATTTCCGGGACCCATTTTCTTTAAAAGAAAGATTAAAAAAAGAGCTGGGTCCCATTCATTTTAAAAGAATTATTAAAAAATATAAAATGCGCATTTCCGTAAATAATTACGGAAATGCGCAATTTAGTAATTAATTAAAATATTTGCAATATTTTAATAAAATAGCCTCAGTGTTATGAATAACTTTCAAAATTATGGATGTCTACTGTAGCAATTGATGGTACAATAGCATGAGACGCTACTATAGCAATCAATGGCACTACAGTCGATGCTATTGTAGCAGCAGCCAATGTTTTTACTATGTCACCAACTGCTATTGCAACAGTGGCCCGTATTTCTACTTTTCGTCAACTACTTCATTTTGAACCGTTGGATCAAAATAAACCCAACCATCCATTCATCTAGTGAATGGTTGTAAATACCAGCTCATATTCTTGTAAATGTATGAAAAAAAGGAAAGAGACATGGAAGCAAAAGTATTTGGTATATATCCTTTCTTTTTATGCTTTTTCTCTTTTTATTTATTTATGGAAATATATATATGTGTGTACATGTTGAGAATGAATTATTAGTAGTGTTTTGAATACGTTATTAGCATGAATCTACTCCTGATTTTGTTTTACACTTTCATTTATCTTTAATTTAACTTTATATCTTCTATTAATATTATTTTTTTAATCATCTACTAGCTACACTTTTATTAGAGAAAGAATTTGATGGAAAATATTGCCTAAATAGAATTCTAGGTTCTTCATATTTGTAGAATGAATTATATATCATGGAACCTCGATGTCAAGCTTTATGCCACAAACCTAGGGAAAACTATTAGCTGATAATAATGAGCCCAATTATAATAAGGCAAAAGACTTGATATTTATAAGGCATTACCTTGATGATGGCTTGAAAAATTAGTATTTAACCATTAAGGATCCACAAGAATTGTGGTTTTTCTTGAAAGAGAGATTTGAACATCTTAAAAAGGTTTACTTGCCAAAAGTATGCAATGACTTGGCAAATCTCAGATTTTAAGATTTTAAAAGAGTGCATGGATATAATTCCAAGTTATTTAAAATAAGTTTAGTGTTTCGTATCTGTGGAGAAAACGTAATTGAAAATATGATACTTGAGAAAACATTCACCACATTTCATGCTCGAGATGTTATATTACAACAATAATACAGAGAAACAAAAAATCACCAAGTTTGCTAAATTGATTTCTTGTTTCCTTGTAGCAGAGCAAAACAATGAACTGTTGATGCAAAATCATTATTCTCGACCATATGGATCAATACCATTGCTTGAAACTAATTATGGGCAAAGAAGATGGTGCGGTCATGGTGGCGATTATAAGAATCGTGGTGGACAAGGATATCGTGGTGGTCATGGATGACGTGGTCATGATGGGGGTCCGAAATAATTTTTGACCACACAATGGTAAAATCAATATGCATCAACAAAAACATGGGGTTAGATACAAAAAGGGATACCTATTATCGTTGTGGATTAGGAAGGTTATTAGTCCAAAATTTGTAGGATCCGCCAAACATTTTGTCTGTCTTTATCAAGACTCACTCAAGGACAAGAAGGGTAAAGATCCTGAGACAAATTTTATAGACGACCCCATTATCAACTCCACTGAGGGTAATCTTGCAAATGATGAGAATATAGCTTATAATACATATTTAGATGTGTCAGATTTCCTATAATATACTAGAATGTAATGCATCTTTGTATATATGTAGCTTGTTAACTTTATGAAAATTATATTAAAGTTTTGTTAGAAATTATACCCGTAATAGCAGGGTCATCAAACTTGATTGAAAGTTCTAGGAAACTAGCGTTAGTATTGCCAAATTGGACTCCTTTATAAATTAAAAATGCTCTATATTCTCCCAAGTATAGAAGGAACCTTCATAGTTTTAAAGATATATGTTTCAATGGAGATGATTGATAATGGAGAAAAAGATTTTCTTCATGTTACTCAAGTAGTTTCATGCCAAAAATGTGTACCTGAAAGCTTTTCCTATATATTCCTAAGCTTATATTATACACGTATTAAAGTGATGGAATCTCATATGGTTTTAACCAGGAAGGTTAATGATCTACAGATATTTAAGGTGTGACATAAAAGACTTAGACATCCAGGTGCTATTATGATGCATCGGATTATTACTAGTTCCCATAGACACACATTGAAGGATTATAAAATCCTAATAAATAATGACTATGCATGTTCCCCATGCTCAATAGGAAACTTGATAACCAGACCTCCTAAAAGTAAGGTGGTTGTTAAATCTCCTAACTTTTTAGAAAGAATACAAAGAGATATATGTGAACCAAACATCCATCATGCAGACTATTTAGGAATTGTATAGTATTAATCGTTGTATCGACTAGATAGTCCCCCCTTTGGCTTTTGTCTACAAGAAATGTAGCTTTTGCAAGGTTATTAGCACAAACTATCAAGGTTAAAGCACAATTTCCAGATTACCCTATGAAGTCAATTTGTCTTGATAATGCTGTTGAATTTACATCAAAATCAGTTTATGCTTATTGTATGACAGTTGGAATGCAAGTTAAGCATCTAGTAGCTCGTGTCTATATCCAAAATGGGCTGGCGGAGTCATTAATTAAAAGACTCCATATTATTACTCATCTTATGTTATTAAGGATCTGACCCACTACATAAAATTCATATTCACCGCAATAACTTGCTATTGGTAAATAGCCTAATAGTCTATAACGTAGACTTGGTATATATGTTGGTTATGACTCTCCCTTAATTATATGATATTTAGAGTCATTAATGGGATATGTTTTTACTGTAAGATTTGTAAATTTCTATTTTAATGAATCTATTTTTCCTTTATCAGGGGGAGAGAAAGTTATTCAAAATGAGTAAAAAGAAATTGATTTGAATGAATCACTATTACATACATATGATCCTCATACCAATGAGTGTGAACTTGAAGTTCATCAAAGAATCATTAAATTGCAGAATATTACAAATGAAATACTTGATGCATTTATTGATACTAAGACTCAGCTTGGAAGGAGGTTTCTGAGAGTTTTTAAGGTAAGGTTGTTCCATAACCCATTTTTGGATCCATGGTTAAATGAAGGATATGGTATGAGAGGGTTAAATGGAGGGTTCTCAATCCTCCATTCAACCCCATTTCTTAACCCTCTAAATTAGGAGATTGAGAACGTTTTAAAATTTCATTGGACAAAAAATGCCCGAATCCTTCCTAGTAATTACATCCATGTCCCTTTATAAAAGTTGATGAATTCTATAGCCAACCAGCCCTAGTAGTCCACAATACACACCAACACACTCTTCTTCCACCGGATCTTTGCCAAAACTTCACCGGAAAGCGTCCATTTGCCTATACTTTATCGGAACATCGCTGGAACTCCACCTCTACTTGTATGTTTTTTATTTTTGGTGATTTTTCATGTATCTTCTCAACCCCTAGTTTGAATACTTAGTTTGGTCTTGAGCTTTGTTGTCACTAAATCAAGAGAAATGGAGCTTTGTTGTCACTCAATCCCTAGTTCTATAAAGTTAAGCACAACAACCACAGATATATGCTTATATGAATTTGTATATTCAATAGCACCATCACTAGGGACTCCTTGCCAAGCAACATAGAGAAAGGGAGTGATAAAATTGCCAATGATAAGTAACATCACACATGTTGGCATCAGCAAATAACATAAAAGTGTGGATACTAGAAAAATATAGAATTAAATCTATGAAATTGTCATATCTGACGAAAAAAGGCATGGAAAAATATAGAATTAAATCTATGTTCCATCAAGTGTGAGCCTTCTTCAATAATAGCTTTTGCAGGACTTAGCTCTGTATTTGACCTTTTATAAACATCAATGACACGACCCCTTGCGTGTATCCCGCAAGTGCACGGGTTTATCGAAGTAATAAAATACCCTGGTGAGTGGGTAGTCATATCCACAGGCAATAGGGATTTAAGACACAAGAATTCACTATTTAGCTATGCGGTGTACGATAAGTGTGAAGAGAATCAATGAGTGAATGTAAAAGCAATTATAAAGAGCAAGAAATAGAATAGAAATATGGAAGGTAAGAAAGTGCAAGTAGGAGTAAATAGAGAAGGACAATCAATGAGTAAAGTGGGGTACCCGGACAAGCTACCCCTAGGACTTATGCTTCTAGTGCAAGACAATGCTATTATACTCTCCTATTGATGTTAATTGAGTCAAGAAAATCCTCAAACACACGGTCCCAAACCTAAGGTCAACCGTGACTAACCCCGACACTATGCCCCGACACTATGCCCCGGCATTAGGTTTCACTACGACCCTTGACTCTTGTTGACCTGTCAACTAAGCCCTAGGGGAGTCTATCTTCCTAAGCCTCACACTGTGTGGAATTGCTTTAAGTTCTAGGGATTCCTAGTGATAAACCATGTTCCTATGTATAGCTCTAACCCTTTGGTCCAGGTGAAAAAACCCTAGTCTAAATTAAGCCCCAGCACCAAGATTCACTTCAACCCTTCACTCTGTTGCTCGCGCAACTAAGCCCCAGGGGAATTTATCTCCTAGCACTTCACTCTATCTCGACCGCTAAAAAATCATTGAACACGGAGGTAGGGAGAATCACATCAGAGGAGAAAGGGGACGTTTCGCTACCTCATGACTCACCCTCTCAGCCCTCTCCAATCCTAAGTAGTTTAACCCTATAGGAGTTGTCACACCTCCAAAGGATAACCTAGATTGTTCTCAACCCTAGTGTCATGGCTAAAGGAAAACAATTACAAGAAGCAATTAAGATTGAAGCTTAATTTTATTCATCAATAATGGAATAGCATAATAACAATGTTAAAGAAACATAATAATCCTAGAGTTTACAAGTCTGAATACCCACAAGGGGTTTAGCTCCTCATGGAGCTATAAAAATCCATCAAAATATGAAAACGAATACAAATTGAAAGCATAGATGAAAACCCCCTTGCGTATGGTGTGGCCGTGGTCTTGTGCGGCCGCCAGACGTCGATGACAATGCCAACGACGTGCTTCGATCCTCCACAAAGTCCTCTCCAAAACCCTAGCCGCAACCCTCCGGAAGTTGGGAGAAAAGATTGGCAAAATGATGTTAAAAGAGTCTCCAAAACGGGCTTTTATAACGTTGAGTCGTGGCTTAAAATCGGCTGAATCGGGATTTCACACAGTCGTGTGGAAATTCCACACGCCCGTGTGAAATTTCTGGAATGCTGATTTTCGGCAAACAGTGAACAGTAACTTGCTACATTAATTTTGCTACAGTAGCTTGCTCCAACGCTGCTCCAGCGCTACTACAGTGCTTTTGCCGAAACGCTCCCAAATTCATCGTTCTTCATCGAGGCCATTGAATTGGGCACACAATCAATGGTAGATCGTGCCAATTGCTTCAAATCTCCTTATTGGTGAATTTCTCCTAAGCTACACGAGTTAGACTTATTGTGAGTGTGATTGCCCTTGTGCCCCTCTAAAAGAGGTTGGCACACACTCACAAGTCTAGCCTCGTGCCTTGTTCCTTGCTTGTTCCAAAAACTCCCCAACAACGGTAAACACGATCTAACTTTGTTCTTCTTCTTCAAATTAGCTCCACAAACCTACAATGCACAAAAGCACACAAATGCACACAATTTAGTGATAAAATCTGATAAAAGATATACTCATTGTAAGATAATAACACTTCGCGTTACTATAACACAAGCACTTATCAATCAACAACCTGTAATTTGGCAAGAAAATGTAATCAATTATGAGAATTAATGAACTAAATTTGTCCAACCAAGGAACATAAGTCTTTATTGTTGTGTTTATTGGGTTATGGTGATGACCCATACAAGTGAAGTGAAAGTTTAGCATCCTCTTCATTACAAACATCGAATAATTTGGGGTATATTTATGTAAGGTTATGCATGATTTGGTTATTTTTCTAGGTTAAGCAAAACATTGGAGGCATGTGTTTTCGCTTGGCATTTGCATCCTATAAGGTTTGGTGTTTAATATGGTATTTTTTGTGCAGGATTAAATAAATCTTATAAACATGTTTTTCTTGCACAGAAGGGACTAATTATGATGGAGAAGCTGTACAAGACTACCCAAAAGCAGCAAGCAGTTGAATTTCAAGTGGAACTTTTTGAAGGAGCAGCAGTGTTAATTACTTTTTGGATGTGGTATTGAAATATGTCTTCAAGTCTTTGGAGAAGTTGTTGATGCTGGTTAACCTTCAAATTCCGAATACTAATATGTTGTAAGACTCTAGTAGCTTATGACAGGAGAATATATATAATCTTTATTTTTGCTTCTATGTCTTTTTTGTTATTTATAGAACATGTAAACAACAAATATGAAAGGTTTATACTTAATGGAAATAAACCAAAGTACGGAGTGATTTCTTTTTATGATAAGCATTACAAAAGGATTTGTTTAAAAATAAAAATAATAATAATTTCTACTATGGTTTGTGACTCAAGTTAAATTGTAAGCAATCATTTCATTACAACATGCTTAAAGGGTATTTTAGTAATATTAGCATAAAATCTTACCTTCTATTACTTTCAATCCAAACATTAGAAATTTGATAACCTCCATTTATCTTACCTTAACCCCAAAAAAGGTATAACTTAAAAACTTCTTTTTTTCCTTACTTTACAGTACTCTACCTTCTTTTATGAACCCCTCCTTCACTTCAACCAAGAAAAACCTAAAAGGGTAACCAAGTTGTATATACCCATCGCTAATACTCCAACAAGAATTGAGATTCCTAATACCACATTGAAAGAAAAACAAGTAGAAAACAAACCATGTCAAAAATGTGCATGACCAATAGTCACCAAAGATTTAGTTCCTAAAAAAACAGAAAAATAAATCTCTCGAAGGGGAGATCTCCCATGTGATAAGGAAGAGAAAAATATATAACCCTCAGAGAGTGTGAATAAAAAGAATTAATGGGGATGGATATTTCCGAAAATATTATAAACACAATTTGTTATGTAGATGATGGTATAGTAATAAATTGGTGTGGGACAGAAATAAAAGATATATTCATCTATAACATGGCTATAGACATAGAAATAAATACATATAATGATCCAAAGCCATGATCTATTGATGAATGTCAACAAAGAAAAAAATCCAGTTAGTAATAAATACATATAAGGTATTTGGGTAGATAGTGCAAACACCAAAAGTGATAAATCCAGTTAGTTACAAATGGTTATTTATGAGGAAAAGAAATGAAAATAATGGAATTATAAGATACAAAGCAATACTAGTTGCTCATGGATTTTCCCATATGGCTGGAGTTGAATACGAGGAGACATATTCTCCCACAATAAATGGTATTATTTTCTGATTTTTTATTACCATGACAGCAAGTAATAAATTAGATATGCATATGATGGATGTTGTCACATCATATCTATATGGATTACTTAATATATATATATATATATATAACAACATATGCTTCAAAGTAGCAACAATTGTATCTATTAAACTACAGAGATCTTTTTATGGATTAAAACAATCTGGATGGATGTGGTGTAACCGTCTAAGTAATTATTTGATTAAGAAAAAGTACTTAAATGATAACATATACCCGTGTGTGTATTTATTAAAAGTTCCACTAATAGATTTGTTATGATAACAGTATATATGGATGATTTAAATCTTGTAAGTACGCATCATAAAATTGAAATTGCAACATCATATTTGAGGATGGAATTTGAAATGAAGGATTTGGGAAAGACAAGATTCTGTCTTGGTATACAAATTGAGTACTTATCTTCTAAAATATTTATTCTATGGAAAAAAATGTTAAAGAGATTTAATACAAACAAGCCTTATCCATTAAGTACCCCAATGGTTATCGAAACACTTGATGTTATGAAAATCTATTTCATCCACCTGGTGAAGGAAAGATAATTCTTAGCCTAAAAGCATAGTATCTAAGTGCAATTGGTGTATAAATATATCTTGCAAATAATACAAGACTAAATATAGCTTTTGTAGTAAATCTCCTGGCAAGATATAGTTCTACACCAACGCGAAGACATTGGAAAGGAATAAAGGATGAGCTACGTTATTTACACAGAATTACACTTTTGGGTTTATTTTATACATAGGAACCTCATCCAATCTCACAGGCTTTGCTGGTGTCGAGTACATATCTAATCCTTATAGAGGATGATTTCAAACTGGATATATATTCTCTTACAATGATACAATTATCTCATGTTTTTCTACAAAACAAACCCTTACAGCTACTCCATCAAATTATTCTAAAATCCTAGTTCTCCATAAAGTAAGTTGGGAATACTAGTGGTTGCGTTCAATGATCGAGCGTATGTGGTCATCATACATATTGCCATCTGTTACAACAAATGCTACAGTAATTATGAAGACAACAGTGCTTGTATTTCTAAGATACAAAAAGATTATATTTAAGGAAATAGAATGAAGCATATATCGCCCAATTTTTTTCTACACCAATGATCTCCAGAAAGAAGGTGTCAAAAAAGTCCAAAAGATTCAATCAAATGAGAATCAAGCCAATTTATTTACAAAATAACTCCCCAAGTGCATTCATCAACGTCTTATCCACAATATTGGAATGAGAAAACTCAAGAATGTAACTCTTGCAATAAATTAAAATGTATTTATTTGAGGGGAGGTTGTACTCTTTTTCCTTCACAATTGTTTTTATCCCAATGAGTTTTTCCATGGTAAGGTTTTTAATGAGCTAATAGCCCTCATATACATAGAGGATAATATATTCTTTTCCCTTGACTAGTTTTTGATCCCACTGGGTTTTTCCTTGTAAGGTTTCATGAGGCATAAATATGGATGACTACTGTAGCAATCAAGGGCATTGCAATAGTAACACTACTGCAGCAACCGTTATTGTAGCAGTCACCCATATTTTTACTATTCCACTAACCAATACTATAGCAGCCGCTAATATTTGTACTTTTCATCAACCATTTTATTTTGAGCTGTTAGATCGAAATTATCCAGACCGTTTATTCATCTAGGGAATGACTATAAATACTTCCTCATATTGCGGTAAATATATGAAGAAAAAAGAAAAAAAATAATAGAAACAAAAGTGTCTGCTAACCAATACCGTTATTGGTTTCTATTCTACTAACCAATACTATAGCAACCGCTAATATTTGTACTTTTCATCAACCACTTTATTTTGAGCTGTTAGATCGAAATAATCCAGACCGTTTATTCATCTAGGGAATGACTATAAATACTTCCTCATATTGCGGTAAATATATGAAGAAAAAAGAAAAAAAATAATAGAAACAAAAGTGTTTGGTATATATATATTTTATATATTTATTTATAGACACTACAACAAAAATAGGTTTTTATGGCATTTGCCATATGTCGTAAAATAGCCAAAAACCATTGCAATAGCTCTATACCAACTTTTGTAACAAATGTCGATTATATGTTGTAATTGCCACAGTTGGTATACTTTATTGTGACATTTCCATGAAACTTCGGTACCTATTTATTCCGACATTTATAGTGATATTTTCCCAACATTTGTAAACACTCTCAATATGAATTTTATTCCAACATTTGTATATGGCTTGAGCAACACTTTTTTTTATTTTGTGCAACATTTGCAGATGCCGCCATAAGTTTTTATCACATTAATTTTGAAATATTACAACATTTGTAATTGTTGTTATAGAGATTATATAGTAACATTTGTTAAAAGTCTCTTAAATTAATTATATTGACCTTCTGTAAATATTGGTTTAACAAAATAAAAATTTTAAATCCCAATTTAAGTCAATATTTTTAAATGTTAGTAAAATTTATTCATCATATCTAATTTTAAAATTAAATTTCATTTATAAATGTTTATACAAAAGTAACATTTATTAAGTGTTTCTTAAAACTCTTATGTCGATATTTCATTATTGTTGTTTTAGCCATATAGTATTTGTGGATAACAATAAAATGCAACATTCGCAATATTTTAATTTAATATTATTTATATACAATTTAAATATATAAATATGAGATAAAATTTAAATTCTATAAAATTAATTTAGATAATATAATAAAATAGTAATTAAAATTATTTATCAAAATACAAAAAATCCCACCTACGGATCTACAAATCTCAAAGTAATAGCTTTCAAACATTATAATAAAGCTAATGCTTCAGTCATTCGAATTGTCCTCAAATTTATCATGGTGGTCGCTTATCTGCAAAATAAAATATATAAATACATTAGTTGATATCCAAACCAATTTTGTTTAAAAAAGTGATGAATAAATAATAAAATTTAAAAACATAATCACTAATTAAAATAATGCTAACATGGCTTACAAATCTAAAAAAAAAAAATAGTTTTAAAAAATTATAATAAAGCTATTCTTTCAATCCTTGGAATTGTATTTAAATTTATCATAGTGGCCTCTTATCTACAAAATAAAATATACAAATACATTAGTAGATATCCAAATCAACTTATAAAGGAAAAGCGCTAAATGAATAATAAAATTTATAATTTAAAATTTTGAAAATGTAAGGCTTCAATCCTTGGAATTATAATTAAATTTATCATGGTGGCTTCTTATCTGCAAAAATAAAATATACAAATACATAGTAGATATCAAAATCAATTTAAAAATGATTAATAAATAATAAATTTTAAATTTTAAAAATGTAATTAGAAAATATTATAAAAATCATAATTGGATCATTATCGTTATAATGAAATTGAGCAGTTTATTGAGAACAAGGACTACTTCAAGTATCTCCAACCACAATAATTTTTATATTTAACAAAATCAACATAATATAACAAAAAAATTAAATTAAATTAAATATCAACATATAAGATATATTAAAATTAATAATATACTAATTTAAAATATTAAAAAAAACTATCTGGAGGATATATAATTTGCATAAAAAGAATACAAATAAATTTTTTTTATTTAAATGGATAATATATGATTTGTACTGTAACAAGAATCCTTAAAATAATTAAC
This sequence comes from Dioscorea alata, assembly GCA_020875875.1. Taxonomy (NCBI): domain Eukaryota; kingdom Viridiplantae; phylum Streptophyta; class Magnoliopsida; order Dioscoreales; family Dioscoreaceae; genus Dioscorea; species Dioscorea alata. The sequence goes on along the minus strand of CM037028.1, from coordinate 19,026,493 downwards.
TTAGAAAAAAAAAAGATAAAATATAAAACTTTAACAAACCTATCACATATAGGGCTGTAAACGAGCCGAGCTTGATCGGGCTGGGCCTAGCTCGAAATCGGCTCGAAATAGGCTAGCTCGAGCTCGAAATTAGCTCAAAAATGTTGGCTCGAGCTCGGCTCGGTTTTATTTTCGAAAGCTCGAGCTCGGCTCGGCTCGATTATATTTTCGAAAGCTCGAGCTCGGCTCGGCTCGATTAGCTCAAAATTAAAATCTTATTTATAAATTATAATTTATAACACATGACAAAATTTGTAAAATTCATAATTAATCAATTTATTTATCAACCTAAACATGCAAGTGTATTTTTTACCTATATTATATTTAACATAACACAAACGATAAACACATTAAAATAACAAGAAAAAGATATTATATATATATATATATATATATATATATATATATATATATATATATATATATATATATATATATATATATATATATATATATATATATATATATATATATATATATAATTTCGAGCTATCGAGCCGAGCCCGATCGAGCTCGACTCGGCTCGAGCTCGGCTCGAAATTAATTTCGAGCTCAAAATTCAAGCTCGAGCTCGGCTCGAAAGCTCGAAATTTCGAGCCGAATTCGAGCTTTTACCGAGCCGAGCTCGAGCTGCTCACGAGCAGCTTGATCATTTGACAGCCCTAATCACATATGTGGGTCATAACTATAATGATAACCTTACAAAAAAATAAAATTTATATAAGGGGAAAATTGCAAAACTTCACCAAAGCTATGAGTGTCCCATAGCAAGAACCTTATAAAAAATAAAAAATAAAGAAAATATAGGTAATTCTAAAACTTCAACAAACTAGGGTTAAATAAAAAAATAAAAAAAAAATCTCCAATGTTGAAGCCTTAGATCTATGCCATGACCACCGCATGATATCATGGTCTCCCCATCATCAAACCGGCAAAGAGAAAAGCCAAAACACATTTTAATTTCCAACAAAAAAATAGAATATTTTGGGCGATCTCATCCCAATTAAATTTAATCTTTTTTTTTATAAAAAATATTATAAATCCTTAGGATTAAATTAATTAAAATTCTCATACTTTTTTATTACAAAAACTAATTAAAAATTAATCATCTATCAATCATCCATAATTAACAAAAAAAAAATTAAATAATATTACAAGAAAACAATGCAAAAAATACGATGGAATAAAGAAAAATTGAGGTACTTACTTTTTCTCCCGACAAGAACTTTACTTTTGGTCTTTTACATTATTATGGTTTCTTTCTTATCTAATAGATCTTGTATATATAGCTCGTGCATGTAGGTTTTGAAATTCAAAATATTATCGATTTTATTTATCCTTAAATATCTTTTTTTATTTCAAATTATCTTTCATATTTTTTGAATATATATATATATCCTAACTTAAAAATAACGTTTTTAAATATGTCGTAACAAATTGATGCAATAAAAGTCATATTGAATTATGACATTTGTTACATAAGTCATAACAAGCGTCTTAATAAATAATATTGTACCAACATTTCTTTTAACGACTCTAAAATTTTCAAAAATATCGCAAAACAAAAACCTATTGTGACTATAAATAGAAATGTCATTATAAAAGTAGGAACAAATAAAAGTATACCAACATTTATTACAACTATCGCTTAAAAGTCATTTTAATGTTTACAGTAACATTTATCAAAAATGTTGTTTCAAAAATGTCACTATAAGCCTTTTTTGTTGTAGTGAGAAATATATATATTAAGATGAAATATTAGTAGTATTTTCAAAACTCGGTGATATTCTTATAAACCCATATAATTAAGTTAGATTCTAAAATGAGACATAATACCGGCTGTATTCATGAATCTAATATATGGGTTTTGTATCAAATATCCTGGTTTTTTATAACAAAGACGACTTATTGGTATATTTTCGTGATATTTGATGCATCTTTTGTTTCTAAAATTTAGATTTTAAAATTTAAATTTTAGTTGCCTTGATTGTACGACACAAAACTAACATACTAAATGCATGAGACACATCCATTATCATATAGCATTTAAAGCAAGTGATGTATTAAATTATTAATATTCAATTATAATTTGTATGTAGTATTAGGTTTCGAAATTGACATCATAGACGATTTGTTGTTATTTCTAGCCCTCATGGTTGGGACCTTCTCATCACTGAATAAAGGATGAGTTCGTTGGTCCAAGATCTCAAATGGTCCAAAATGGTGAGCAACCTCATTCACAATGAGCACTCAATGGCCACAATTTCCACATGAATGGTCTTACTCATGGATTGTGACTTTTCTTGGACCCATCATTCAATGCACTCCTTACCATTATTGACTTGTTTGTTAATATTGTCTTATTACAGGCCCAATCATTTGAAAAGAACACAATTAATTATCCAATCTCAATTTAATTGTGCAAAATGATATACTCAATTTTCATATATCAAATCTTTTTTTTTTTTTTTAATTGGAAATTTTGTGAATAGAAAAATCAGTGAAAAAAATATTTCATCACGCATAGAAATTTTGTACTGATCAAAAACATGATCCTCATCAATTAACTCATGATCATAGAAATAATGGTCGCATTTGTTCAAAAGTGTTTTGATCGAGTATGGATATTTTTGTGACTAAGTTGTGTTGTTAGGGATAATAAGCAACTTTTTGGATTTATGCAAAACATTAGAAGTTTTTATAATTATTGAATAAAATAATCTAAGCACTTAGAATATACAAACCCGTGATGGTTCAAACCAAGTTTTATTGTTTTATTTATAGGTCATTGTTTTAATTTGTCAGATCGGTTATGGCCAAAATCTTTTCCATCCCCAGAATTATTGAAAGAATCACATTTAATCATCTAAAATTAATTTAATTAAAATATAGTGTAATTATTTTTTAAAAACATTAAATTTAGGTCAAAATATCAGAATGGTCCTTCTATTTTACGTTTTCCGTCTTTTTAGTCCCTCTAATATAAAATGCACATTTTTTGTCTTCGTATTTGCACATTTCTGTCCTTTTAGTCCCTCCAATTGACAGATCTGCCCTTTTGGTCCTTTCAGCTAATAAATTAGAGGGACCAAAAAAGATAAAAATGTGCAAATACGAGGACCAAAAGGGCGGATTTTATAGCTTAAGGACGAAAATGTGCAATTACAAGGACTAAAAGGGCAGATTTTATATTAGAGGGATTAAAAGGGCGGAAATCACAAAATAGAGGGACCATTTTGATATTTATACCTTAAATTTAATTTTCCCATTGAGAACTAATCAAATACATCACTAATCAAAGTTGGTGCCCCATTAAAAACTCGCACAATGCCAAGAGCCTCTTGCCCTATTGACATCAGGCCTCTTATGTAAGGTTTTCGTTTGGGGAGGACACGAGATCAAACCACAAAGTCCACATAAGATGAGACCACAGATACTTATTGAGTTTACTCCATGTCTGTATGTCTCTGAGTTTTCTTAAATGAGGGGCGCTTATCACCTATTTGTCATAAAAAAAAAAAAAAAAACAAACTCATACGATATCAATCATTCAATAATAATACAGCACTAAATATAATCTTAGTCAACTAAATCACAATCATATTCATTGTGAGTGTCTGAAATTTATTAAACAAATTCAAAAATATTTATAGATTTTTAATAGAGAAATCAAATCGAATTTTACCATTCATATAATGTTTTTAAGTTAGTTTATGTCAAAGATACTTTCTAAAATCGTTTTCAGAATCTAATATAATCTCTAAAATCGGGACCATACGGTCTAATTACTTATCATTAGTGTGGTGGTTCCGTATTTAAATGATCACTCAATTATTTAGCATCTGAAATAGTTCATAAATTTTGATGTTTGATTTTTTTATATATATAATAAATTTAGATAAATCACAACCCTCAACAAATTATAAGTAACCTCTCGTTTGAAAGAGAAATGATTTACTATCTTGTATGGTAAAGGTGCTAATAATATTTGATTTATTTTAAATATAAGCCTAGGTGTCACAAAGCATGCCCTTCTCATCTTTCTTTGTCTTTAATGTTAGAAAGCAAAAAATTACTTAAAAATATCTATAATGATAAACAGATTTCACCCTTAGATTTGTGAGTTGTGACAGAAATAAAATATTAATTATATATATGCGTATATATATATATATATACTTGCTGTTTGGTGTTTTTTTAATTTTTATTTATCTTTCCAATAATACATTGCCGATTTGATAAGTAAACTAGTATTATGATTTTTTTTTTTATACAATAATTTCAAAAAATTTGCCACGCGTGAGAGAGCTCCTCACTCAATTCCAACTATCAATTGTCTAGCTTTTTCTATGTAATTTGAAAGACAAAGAAGAAAGGTGGGATAAGACCCCTCTGACATTGACAATGGAATCAGGACAGCATTTTTCATGGACGAATCTAAACAATCGAGTGGTCACCTAAAATGTGCAACCACCGCACTATTTATGCCAAAATGTTAGGCGGCATGGTTCTCATCTTGGAGATCATGTGGGAGCAACTAGAAAAGGTTTCTTGTGGTCGAAATCTCAAAACTTTATAAATATTTTTTTTATTATATAATAAAATTTAAATAAAAATATTTTTGAATTTCATGTTCTAAATTGTTTGGTTTCTCAATTTGCTTAAAAATATATAAAAACAATTTGAAAATATTATAATTCAAGAAATTATTAACATATTTGAGAACGCTTACCTACCTATGAAAACCATCTTTTTAACTTGAGTGTCTACTTTAAATGGAACTAGCATGCTTAAAAATTATTAATTAAGATTATGGTTCATTAGTTGTTATATATTTTTTTAAACAGTATGGGCGCTAAAATGATGTTAGTGGATGATCATGTTTATTTTAAATTAATCATCCACATAATTATATAATTTATGTTACAAAATTAAAAAAATCTATAGAGATAATTATTTACGTTTTTTTTCAAATGAAACTTGATAAATAACACATAATTAATTAGTGAATCCATTATTTATTTTGAGAGACAAAGTTCAAGCACAAGATAGCCACTAAAAAATGTTAGTACAAAAGCACTTTAATTGGCATGATTTGACACCAAATCAATGTAACATGACAATCATTGTGATGCGACATAAATGATGATATATAAAGCATGGTGACATGGCAAACAGTCTTGGATTGTAGACAAATATCTTGGAAGATTTTAGTGGAGCTGTTTTTTATATGTATTACAACTTGAAAACCATATTTAGGAGATTTAATTAAAGACTAAATAAGGATGTATGCTAATTGAAAAATCCCTATCAATGGTATGATTGAAGACTATTGAAGGTATGATTAGAAAAACTTTATTAAGTATGATTGAAGATTATTAAGGGTATAATTAGAGACATGCCAAATTAGTATGATTGGCATGATTGATTGAAGATCTATTTTTAGGAATATTTAAAGGCCAAACTCGGGTGAATTGAAGATCAAGTTTGGATAGTTTCATGAAGACCCACAAAGTCATGCACCCCTACGAGGGGACTGCATTGTGAGGAACTGGGAGGTAGGCTAGTTGCTGGTAGTCGGAATCGAAAAATTTGGCTGCATCCATTCGGATTAAGTATGACCGGGAGGTTGATGGGTCTCAAAATTTCTTCGCAATGGAACCAGAACTCAGTAAATCAGCAGTTAAGGCCATGTTACAAGTTGAGTTACAACAAGAGTTGCAACAGCTAATTTTGGAAGGTTCTAAAATTACTAACCGCGGAGATTCTAAAAGAGGTATGGGTTATTTTTGAGATGTTGAGGCGTCTATATAAGCTACCTTGCTCTGAGATTGTATGTAACACCTGAGTTAGAGATTGTGTGGGCATTAGACAATCTATAGAGGGTAGTGATCTTTATTTGTGAGTATGAATAACAAAGTATTTATACTCATGTATTTTTATCTCTTTTAGTGGATTATTTATCTCCAGGCTTGGCTCCCCAGACGCAGGTGAGTGGATGCCGAACTAGGTTATCAATTTCGTGTATTTTCTTTTGTTTGGTTTGTGTAATATTTTTATAAGAGTTTCAGTGTTCTCTAAACCCATAAATCACACCGACAGAACTAACAAAAAAAAACAATACATGATTTTATAGTCTTGTATAAATCTAGAAGTTATAGTTTTAACTCTGAAGGATGACTCTTAATTAGTGAGATCATAATTTGGTTACCTCATCTAACCTGTGTATGTATGAACTAGTTAAGGCACAAAGATACTCACATATGACTCGTTTGGATTTAAATATAGCCTATTATATTAATCGATACTAGCAATTTTAAATCTATATATGCTTACAAATGATTAACTCAGTGCAAATCTCAAATCTCAATCCTATTTAAAATTCTAAAAAAAATCTAAACCTTACGTATTATTCCAATCCTATATTTAGAATGGTAACATTTATATATTAATATTTAAAATTTGGTAATGCAAGTGGTAAGTATTATAATTTTTAGTATACATTAAGGTTGTGTTTTATTTCCAAAGCAATCCATTGAAGCTGTGGAAATTTTGAAATGCGACTTCATTTAAACTGAAAGTTTTAATTAGAAATTTTAGTTGGGTATATTTGGTTGAAAAAAAATTATTCGACCACTTTTTTAATTAGCTAGTAAAAATTCAAAAAAAAAAAAAAAAAAAAAAAAAAAAGGTGAATTCGAGGTTCTACTTGCCACTTTATGATGGGAAGAAGATACAACTTTGTATTTATTGGATTGTGTTTATAATCATTTACCATGTTAACCTTTTTAATTAGCATAATAATTTGTAGAAAAAATGGTTTTATTTTAAAAAGTAAACAATAAAAGATATTTGCCTCCTAGGTAAACATTATGTTTTTTTTTAAAGAATATTTTGTTATAAATAATAATAATAATAATAAAAGCAGACTATTATAACTCACCCATGTGACCACGCCCCACTTCAGCCAATTTTTTTTCCAAATCAAAAGACAAAGTGGAAGTGTTTTGGAGGTGGCAACCGCCCTCGCGTTTTCATTTCAATAAAAATAAATAAATTGAAGTGTCATATTAGTCCTCATTTCCACCACTTCGACCACTACTTCACCAAACCAAACACTGTCTGCACATAGATAAGTTATTGCTTTTAAGAATCAAAATAAATTATCTATCTATATATGAGATAATATTCCATAATACTAAAATTTTGATGTTTGTCTCATTATGTGGTTTCTTAATCATTGAAAATTAAACGTTATTTAGTTGTCAAAAGTGTAATTTTGCATCAAATATTGTTAACTATCACAAAATACAAGTATGATCAAAATTATCGAGTGATTAACAACACTATTTCAGAATTTTTAAGAAAAAGAGAATTGATAAGAGTTGTCTTTCAAACAAAAATGAGAGCACATGAGATATTAATTCTTTGCATGCTTTTTTAATCATTAAAACATTTGTCACAGGTCTGAAAAGAAAATAAATTTTCTTGTTTTTACATATTGCAGGCAGTTTTTTATTTACCCTATCAACTCCTGGATGTTGGTGGAGGAATCTGAGAAAACAATATATATCGTTGGGATTTCTATTCAACATATTTGTTTCTTAAAAAACAAAAAATTCTAAAACTTAAATAATTGTAAATTAAACTTTAATATAGTGTAAATATAAATATAAATATGAAACAGTCAAAATTTATTAATTTATATAAATGAATAAATGATCTGCATATCAGTATATATATATAAGCTAATACATGTCAATTGGATAAAAAGATCTACTCATCTTCGTGAACTTAGATCATATAATTTGATTTATCTTGAAAGTATGGCTTCCAATTCTTAAGCTATCTCAACATCTGGCAACAATCAAATTTCATTCCTTACTAATCTTGCAATTTTAAAGATCTACCACATATCCCATTAATTATGAAAGCTTTAAATGGAAAATAATTACCAAATTTAAAGAGATATGGAAGAAAAGAAAACCTAAAAAAAGAAAATATTTCCAAAATTGACAATAAAGAAGGGGAAAAAAAGGAAAAACAAGACCAAGATGGGAGGAGAGGAAAAACTTTGTAGTGATCATTGCAAAATAAGCCCCCTCTCGGTTGGGAAGCAAACAACCTGAAAAAACTTGCTGAATTGAGGAAAAAATATAAGATTTTTTTAGAAAAAAAAAAATCTTCAACCCAACCCCTCTTGGTTGATATGTTGCTCCTAAGAAGAACATCGAAATTGCGAGGTTGGATTTGGGAAAAAAAAATATGATAACCTTGAATCCTCTCACCTTCTGTTGTTGCTCCTAAGAAGAACACCAGGAGGCCGGATTTGGGAAAGAGAAAACCAAAGAATCTTGCATACTCTCACTTTATGTGTTTTTTTCTAATCAACCCGTGAATCCCTGACGTGATAGTCATGTGAGGGATTTTGGAGGCAGAATTTTGTTTTACAGCCAAAATTGGTTGTAAAACAAAATCCATCATCTATAGGATTTTGGAATCTCTTTAAAAAGTAAATTCCATGAAACAAACAATAAATTTCTAAAATCAACAAACACACCCTAAGTGTGAAATCTCGTCCTTTCCTTTATTTTATTTTAGAAGATATTAGTGTAAATTATTTTAAAACTATTATGTTGCAAAGTTGTGACTTAAAATGAGCATATAATATGTGCAAAACCATTCTTGCTTGAGCCATAAGGAGTGTGCTGCCTTATTTTCATAAATCTCATAATTTATTTCGTTATGCACAATCTCCTAAGAGACAGTAATTGCATACCATTAATTATTTGCATTTTTTATTGTTGTTTTTTCTTAGTTTAAAATTAATCCAAACTAGAGTTTTCTTATATATATATAATGTCTCCTTTATGTGTAGAGTTTAATGAATTGAGAACACTATGGTTGCACATTTCTTTCAGAGCAATAAATTCAAGTTAAAAATGACCGACTACTTATTAATCACCAATCAATTAAACAAATAATTAACTTTATTGCGTAACAAACTGAAGCAATGATTTATTTCTTGAGGTGGAGAGAGAAATAAATGCAAACAAAAAAACACAACTGCGCATGCCTCCTTCTCCAAATCAAACAAAAGCTCTTTAAATGCAACACCTCACGCAAGCATCCATCCAAAAAGCCATCTTTGACCAAACCTTCTCCCATTTGTGTTCCATACCTTTTTCCACACCGCAAGATCCACAATTACTAAAATCACTGTTTTTTTCTTTTCTTGTGAAACATATTCATCACATCATGCCTTAGTTGTTTGTACTACAAAAGGTCCTAAAGCTTATGATGAAGATTCCATATATGGTTCACATATAAAAATCTATTTCTTTTATACAATAAAATAAGGACGAATTTTATTTTTTTAAGGTGAGACTTTTTTTTTAAATTTTTTTTATTCATAAAAACAAAAAAGTACAAACTTCTGTGTAAGGGAACTTTCGGTGGTTTAGGATATTCTCAAATTGGATTTATTCAAAATTAAGTAATGAAAAAAAAATTGTTTTAAGAGGTTAGATTGATGATTTAATAACTATGTATTCATTGGTAGATCTATAATTTTATGCTGTTTATGGACATAATTTTAATTGAAAAGTTATATTAAAAAAAATACTTGTTTTCATTTTTATGAAAATATATTAATTTTTTATTGGACATTAAAAAAATTGCATACTTTTTGAGTTTTAATAATAATATATTAGTTTTATTAATTTATAGATGAACAAATTGTAGGAAAGTGGATAACTACCACTGGCTACAATAAGTTAAGTTGACTTCTATACAGAAGGTTGAATGTTTGACTCTTTTGAAGTAATAATTAAAAAGTGAGCGGGTTAAATAATCTTTATTTTCAATATATATATAATTAAATTTGTAAATAAAAATAAAAAAAACCTTCAAATTTAATAAAGTAAAACATTAAAACATAAAAATATTGATATTTTTAATTTGCAAATAAATATTTTTCAATGATATGTAAAGATAGTAAAAAAGTAATCTATGCATATAATAAACAATTTTTGAAGTTTTTTATAAGTATGTAAAATAAGACCTAATTTTTTTTTTTTGTTTAAGCTTAAGTGCATTTTTTATTTACACTTAATATATCTAGAGACAATAATGTGCAATTTCGATTTTGTTATCAAACACTAATATGTACCATACTATAACATTATTATATTTGGTTAGTTGGGAATATTATATTATAATTATTTTTTTATTAAAATACCCTTATCTAATACATGTTAAATATACCAAAATTCATAATATTTTGATGTAAATATCAAGGTTGTTTAGTAATAAATATTTGTTATTATTAAACAAAAATATATTTTAAATTTTAAAATATTCAATTTTTATTAAAGTTAATTAAATCAAATTTAATTATTTTAAATAAATATAAATTGTTTTCTCTAACTTAATATTTTTTAAAAAATTTAATCTTAAATACTTTTCTGATCTCCAACCAAATGTTATCATAAATATATTTTCATATAAAATATATTTGTGGAGAAGAATTTTTTTATTATTTTAAAATTTTTTGAAATGCTGATATTCTTCAAATTCAAGTGGATTTGGAAAGTATAATAGGAAAAATTTTCACATAACAACCGGAATATTAAAATTATCATATACTGGGTTGATAATTACATTATGGTAATATTATCCAAATTATCGAATTCAAAAGGTAGTATTCTTGACTTTTAATAATTAAAATGAGATAATTTTAATTACTTGGTTCAAATTCCAGGGGGTAATTGAACATTACCCAAATCAAACATCAGCATTGTGTTAAGAAGATAAAAGAATAATTAATACTCCTAAGCACCTAACCCTCGTTCATTGCCGTATATATACAACGCTAATCTAACACTTGGTAAATAGTTCACATAATTATTAGAAATACAAATTCAAAAAAAAAAAATCAAATCAAATCAAATGCTACACGTGAATAAAAGTCGAATAAAAAAACACTAGTTTTATTGCTGTTACGTCACTGTCTAGTTCTACACTAAATTTTACCAGACTGATTTTTTGTATACAAAGTATTAAAAAAGAAATCAGATTAGGAACATTTCACAATCCTTCAAGGACAAATGCATGTCTTTTCCCATTGTCTTCACATCCAAGCATGAGATTCCAATCCTTCAAAAGATATTGAATTCCTTCAATTTTACTTCATGCTATCCTTTAGACTTGAACACACACAAATAAAATAAAATACAAATAAATAAAATAAAAAATAAAAAATTGCTTTGTTTCCTATTTCGGTAACTGCACTGCTTTGAATTGTAGGAATTTCCTTGTTTTAATTTTTTCATTCAGTATTATTAATTCACATAAATATATTAATTATATACATGTATTAGTTGTCATATAATTGTAAAATGATTCTTCTCCCTTTCTAGCTTCTAAATTGTTTTAAAGTTCTTTTTAAATCTCTCAACTGTGTGAGTTTGCCAATTTTAACTCCTCTATTTAATTCTTATTTACATAAATATGTCACAGGCAAGGTTACAAGACAAACTTAGTTATATATAGTTTAATAATACCTATTTTAGTTTTCTAAAATTTTTAAAATATTTATATTTTAGTTTAAAAATTACGTATACATATTATTTTTAATTCACTAACATCATAGCTTCTATGTTAAAGATCAAATATTTGACTTTTTTCATATATATGGTTGAGACGTACATAAAAATGTGTGATGACTTATACATATTATTATTAAAACAAAAATCTTTTTTAACTGCTTCACTTGATGTGGATCTTGGTAAAGTTCATGTAATTAAAAAATATTTAGAAGTGTAAATCCGAACTCTAGGGTTTAGGGGTAAGTAATCACTCTCATTAGTGAGAGAGAGAAAAAGAAAACTTGAAAGAGTGAAAGCTCAAGTTCATGTTCATCTATCACATGACACTAAATGTTGGCCTGGCACTCAACTGCACATCACCATCTCTTGTTGTCACACGCTAAAATCCCAAAACCCCAAAAAATAAACCTAAAAATAATGCAACCTCTATATAAGCACACAACTCTTTAGCCAAACCTCCAAACAACACAGTGCAAAACAAAGAGTCATGGAGCTAGATATGGAGAACAACACCAACATCAACAACAAGAAGAAGAGACTAGGAGGGCTTAGAACAATGCCCTTCATCTTCGGTAACTACTTAACTAGCCATCTTAATAATTTATGATCATCACAAACTACTGATCTATGAATTAATATGTGTATTCACAGCAAATGAAGTTGCAGAAAAACTAGCGGTAGTAGGATTTGCAGCAAACATGATCACCTACTTGACTCAACAACTTCACATTCCATTGGCAAAATCCGCAACCACACTCACCAACTTCAGCGGCACGGCAAGCCTTACTCCACTTCTCGGTGCCTTCATCGCCGACGCTTATATTGGCCGGTTTTGGACCATCACCATCGCCTCCGTATTATATCAAATAGTTAATATTCTTGGATACACATATATACATATATTTATCCATTCATATATAGTTTCGTTTATCTGAGTCTTAATTAACTTTGTTTGAAGGGCATGATAAGCTTGACAATATCTGCGGTGCTACCGCATTTCAGACCACCACCATGCGGTGGCAATCAAGTGTGTCAAGAAGCAACATCATGGCAACTAGGAGTGTTGTATATATCACTCTTGTTAACCGCACTCGGTGCGGGTGGTATCAGGCCATGCGTCGTCGCATTCGGTGCCGATCAGTTCGATGAATCAAACCCGAAAGAGAAGACGAGAACTTGGAATTTTTTCAACTGGTATTACTTTTGCATGGGAGTGTCCATGTTGCTGGCGGTCACCGTAATTGTGTATATCCAAGACAATGTTGGATGGGGATGGGGATTTGGGATTCCGACGATCGCCATGGCGATGTCGATAGTTTCGTTTGTAGGTGGATATGGTATGTATCGGAGGTTGGAACCGGCCGGAAGCCCGTTCACTAGGCTTGTTCAAGTGATGGTTGCTGCTTATAGGAAGAGGAAACTACCTATGGTTTCTGATCCAAGTTTTCTTTATGAAAATGATGAAGTCGATGCTGCTATTTCTTTGTTCGGTAAACTTGGACATACCAAGAACTTTAGGTATGTTATTTATTTGCTTTTACTTATTTCTTTAGTATAAAATCAAAACTCTTATCTTATTTGAAACAAGTATAGTAAAAGATCATGCAAGTTGGTGGAATTTAATGCATGATTGACAGAATTAATTGAGAAGAAAAAGATAGGAAAGAAGAGAAAGAATGACAATATTTACGTTTATTAGTAATAGAAAATAATAATGATAATAATAACATTAATATTAGTGAGGTTGGGGTGGTAACTGATTGAGGTCATCTAATGTATCATTGATGAAGGAAAGGGACAATTATTTAATGACAGTTGCCATGTGCATCAAAAAACAGACAACAAGTGGATGACCTTGTGTGCCTTTGTCACACTTATCTGCTGCCCTTTCTCCGTTTCTCATGAAATCTAGTTCTATTTAAATTATAATGATTTATTATATAATATATGCAAATATTTTTATAATTACTATTTAGGGAAAATATTAAGAAGGGGGCAAGAGGGTGAGTGATTCAAACCTTGTTTCCATAGCATTAATGTTTATATATACACTAGGGTCTAGTATTATTTATTAGTATTATTGGTTGGTCATGATGAGGTTCGATATGGGAAGACTAGTAATTTTTTTTCTTTTACTATTGCATGATAGAAGGATTTGTTTTTCAGATCCTAGGTTATCGTTAACCCACTAAGATTGATATACTTCTATATTTACCTGTCTTGTTTCAGGTACTTGTCACCTTTATGTATATATATTATGAAGGCTATTTGATTGGTTGGCGTTGGAATAAAATTGAGATAACCATTAGTTTAATCTGATTTATTGACATCCAAAACATCTTTTTGTACAGTTTTTTATTTGTGATTAATATTTTGTGATGCTTAATGATTATATTCACTTTTTTTAAATATTATGTCTAGTTGAGGTTTTTCACAAGTAATATCTGATTTGAGAAGTTTGAATAAGTAGGGTAGTTTATGCCAGTCTATGCTTATGAACCATTCTCTTATAGTTTTTAAATTAATTATTTATTATGTTTAACATTTTTTAAAAAAGAAATTTAACAATTTATAAATACCAATTTGTGAGTATATAATTTATTTATTTATATCTTATAACAGAAATATCATGTTAGTTCAAATTGGTTCCAAAATAAGTGGAATAACCAAGACCAATTTATCCCTAGTAATATACATTAAACACCTTCTTAATGATGAAATTTCTTTGAAAGACATACATCTATGGTTATAATATTTTATGACAAATTACAATAATACAGCTGATTTAGACAAGAGAGTACGAAAGGTTTGGATATCATTAAATATAAACAGATACTATTATAAACTTTGTTTTACTCTTGTTAGTCATAAAGCTTGTCAAATAATTGTGTTGTCCAAACTCTAATTACAATAAACCATCATTATTGATTCTTGGTCCCCTTATAGATTACTAAATATAAATAGTTCTTCAAATTTTTTAATGCCTCTATTTTTGTGAAAATATTATTTTTATTTGTGTTTTATTTTCTCTGCAACCGGGCCTACTGATTTTTGTCCTTGTTCCCATATAAAGTGTTCACTCACTGGAAAGGTATTATCATGTTGACAAAAGCCAGACATGAGACTCTGTCAAATTTAGTCCTGATAGAGAAGCATATAACATGGCTTCAGCCTTCAGTTAATTTTATTCAAAATAGAAAAAGGTAGAAATAGTAAATAATATTGTTTTATAGTTATCATTTTGCACTTTATTTTGTATGAGGTGTTCTTGGTAGCTAGGAAGCTTAAACATCCCAGCCATCTAGATGATATTTATTTTAGTAATTATATATGTGAAATTTTTTGATTTTAAAGTTTCTTTTCTTCTTTAGGCGAATGATAGTTTTAACCAGAAACTTAGACAGTATTTGTCATTATATATAGTTTTACTTTTAATTTTTTGGGAGGTATTCTTTGATAGGAAGTTTAAACATTTCAGAAGGTTGCGAGAATAAAACCGTGGTTAAGGAATTCTAACTAACATTACTTGCTATAACCCTAATTCTATATTTTCATGTGAATAAGAGAGGAAATTAACTGAGAATTTGTAGTTACATGCATGATTTGCAAGTAAAATATAAATATTTGAGTAGGATTGTCAAACAACCAACAAGATTTTTGCTTATGTTCAGCTTGATTAGTTAGTGAGTGAGCCAAATTCAAACTTAAAAATAAATTGTACCCATTAAGTTGATACAGACTAACTGAATTTAATCTGACATTATAATATAAACATACTGGAGATGTAAGTATGTATATATATAAAAACTCACAATTGTAAAAAATAATACATTTGTCAAATTTTTATCTAAGAAAGACTAGGTAGCATGAGAGTGAATATTTTACCTAGCGAGATTCTTAGAAAATTTTCCTATTTCTAAACTTATTATTTCATTTATCTAAGAAAGCTCTATATAGTAATACTATTTATCAATTATTTTCAGCACAAGTACTGTTTGTAGTACTATTTAAATGGATCCCTTGTGGGAGAAGTCATATTCCCATTTTCAAAATTTTATGGTAGGGGATTCATTAGTTTAGTATAATTTTTGCAAATTTTTTAAGTACGCACATAACTGATTTACATTATCTATGTGATGTTTGACCGAGTTAATTATAAGTTATTTAGGATTAATAAGACATCATTACTGATGCATCTCCATACTTACATATCCTGGACAAACTTTAAAATAAAGGGCGCTTGTGGCCTTATTTTTTTATTTTTTTTTAAAGACCTTAAGATAAAACCAATATTAATTTAATGGTCGGTGAGCGAATTATATATTGTCCCATATTTTCATGCATACTCTCATTGTTTTAATTTCACCTTAGTATTAGCTAGATCTATTCATTTCTCCTAATTATTTTTTTTCTTAAAATCTCATACTACATTCTTTTTAGTTAAATTACCTTTTGGTTATTTTGTAATGAAATCTCACATTTATAATTTTCCCCCTAGGTTTTAGGGTTTATAATTTTTTATAATATTGCCATATTATCTTTTAATTATTTTTTATAATTTTAGTTCCCTCTGTTAGCATTTATTTAGTTATCACTTTACAGTAATTCTCCTTTTAACTCCTACAGATAAAATTATAGTTTTCTTTTCCTTGAAAACTACCGCCATTACTCACGCCTACATTTTTCTTTCTACAACTGATCTTTTACAATTTAATTATTTTTGTAAAGTCAAAAACTCATCTTCATCCCTTCACTGCATTACGCATTCATAAACTTCTATAAACCTGAAAATTATAGCTAACCACAAGTTGAGAAAACATGAAAGAGCTGAGTTTGAACATCCTTTTCAGGTTCTTGGACAAAGCAGCCTTAGTCACTGAAGAAGAGTCCACAGAAATCCAAAAACAACACCAAATCCCAAACCCATGGAAGCTCAGCACAGTCCACCGCATAGAAGAGCTCAAATCCCTCATCCGCATGTCCCCGGTCTGGTCTGCTGGCATCCTTGTCATCACTGCCTCTGCCCAACAAGGCACTTTCTCCCTCCAACAAGCCCGCACCATGGACCGCCACCTCTTCTCCACCTCCTTCCAAATCCCCCCGGGCTCCATGTCTGTCTTCACCATGCTTGCCATGCTCCTCACCATCACCCTCTACGACCGTATCCTCATCCCTCTCACCCGCCGCTTCACCGGCCTCAACCGTGGCATCTCCTTTCTCCACCGCATGGCCATTGGCTTCTTCATCTCCGTCCTCGCTACCCTCATCGCCGGCTTCATCGAGCTTAAGCGTAAGCATGTCGCTGCTGCTCACCATCTCCTTGACGAACCTTTGACCATGGTCCCCATCTCTGTCTTCTGGCTTGTCCCTCAGTACGCTTTGCATGGAGTCGCTGAGGCTTTTACGTCCATTGGCCATCTTGAGTTCTTTTATGATCAGGCTCCGGAGAGCATGCGGAGCACTGCCACAGCGCTGTTTTGGCTGGCCATCTCGGCCGGCAGTTATGTTAGCACTTTGATTGTTTCGATGATTCATAGGTTTAGTGCTCGGCCGGATGGGTCTAATTGGTTGCCGGACAATCTCAATAGAGGGAAGCTTGAGTATTTGTATTGGATTGTGACTCTTTTGCAGTTCTTAAATTTGTTGTATTATGGGGTTTGTGTTAGGTTTTATACCTTTAAACCCCTTCAACTCAAGGTGGCTGTGAATGAGGAGGATGTGGGTGATGTGGAGAAGTCTGATAAGGTAGGTGGTGCTTGATGTCATAGCGTTTGTGGAACGTGCATGGGAGTTTTAGTATTGGTGGTGAGTAGATATGCAATCAAGTGGGTCAATGACTTTCCTCTGTAATAAAATAGTTGTGCATATAAAGAAAGATGGGAATTAATCTTCTATTAGGATATATTTAGCTGTAAAAGATTTGGTTGTATAAGATATATACTTTTGTGTATATTTAGTATGGATGTTTTTGTTCATTAGGAGATTAGACACAATTTTTTAGGATAGGGGCGGAGCAAGAAATTATAGGGAGGGAGCGCAAGCTATAAGTTAAAAAAAAAATTTAATTAACAAAATTTTATAAATTAAAATTTAAAATAATACACTAATTAGAATGGTATTTTAAAATACAAAATAAAAATATCACTAATGACTGCGAGAGGTGAGCTGAATCCTTTGTATCAAATCCGATGTTATGCCTCTTTGTTTAACAATGTAGCCATTTATAACACGTATGTCATTGTGTCCACATGGCACAATGCATCGGACAAGTGTTATCATGCATACTTGTCCATAACACAAGTGCCATCTCTCTTGACACTTGTTGAATGAGAGAATCTCTCATTCCTCAATTACATGAGTTGTTGAAAGAGGAAACGAGAGGTGAGTTTCAATCTCAGAAGAAGAAAAAAAAAAAAAATCTAACCACTCCCTTATACTTTCTTCTCCAAGAGCCACCATCTCTTTGAGCTTGGGATTTGTAGTGTGACTCCAAGTGAGCATCTCTTGTAGTTGCCCACAACCAAGAGAAAAGTGAAGAAGAAGCAAGACTAAAGAACAAGTAAAGGACAAAGGCCAAGGACTAGTAAAGCAAGCACAAGATCGATCCTCTTGAATTAATTTGACAATTCAAGGTAATATTCCACCCCTAGAATCTTCCATTGGTATTAGAGCCTAAATGCTTGCTTTCGTCATTAAATTATGCATATAATCCAGTCAGGGACGGAACCAAGGGGGGGCTAGCAGGGGCTTTAGCCCCCCCTCGGCTCCGGTGAGGTTGTTTTCCGGCACCGATGAAGTAAGGTTTTTCATACATATATTTATGTTACATATTATTTTGTTTGTGATCCTTCATCATGTGATAGTAATGTGCTTGAGTGGTTAGTGGGAATTTGGGGTTTGGAGCCCACCCAAGTTCAAATCCCACAACTTGCAATGTTGATTTTTTTTATACTTTTACTAATTTAAAATAAGTTTTTTTTATTTTTAAAAGTTGCTGCAATTTCAAATTTTCAATAAAAATTTATAAAAATAAATTAATAATATTTAAAAAATTAAGTTGATAATGGGTTGTAATGTTAAGGTTTTGACATTGAAATTTGAAATTTTAAATAAAAATTTATGAATATTAATAAAATTATAAAAATAATTTAATAATTTAAAAAAAAAATAAGTTGATAATGGGTTGTAGTGTTAAGTTTTGATACTTTTACTAATTAACAAGTTTTCTTATTTTCAAAAAGTTGCCGAAATTTTAAATTTTATAAAAATTTAAGGAAAAAAATTAAGTTGATAATGAGGCATTTAAATTTTCAATAAAAGTTTATGAATAATATTGATAAAATTTATAAAAATAAATTAATAATTTAAAAAAATTAAGTTGATAATGTGGCATGGCAAATATAAATTAGTTGTTATAATATAATAATATACATGTTAGAGTGAATGAATGATTGTTTAGTTGTCTAATTGAACATAGTTGTTTTTTTAGTTGAATACATCATGACAAGATAGTAGTTCAAATTATAGTTAATGTTCTTTTTTTTACTAAACGTATATTCAAATTGTAGTTATATTATTGACCTATTTTTTACTGTAGATAATTGTTTTATTTGATAATTTCTTTACACTTTGACTTCAGCCCCCCCTACCGGTAAGTTCTGGTTCCGTCACTGAATCCAGTGAAAATTAGCTAATGTAAAATGAGTTTTTTTTTTTTTTTTTGCATGTTTTCACGTAACATTTACACTAATTTTTGAAACCGTTAACATGCTATGTTGCATGAAATGTAAGAATGAATATATTCCTTGTAACATGAGCTCTTCAACAGTATATTATTCGTCTAAATCGAAGTCAAAATGAGTGAGATATAGTGCTAAAATGAGGGTGTAACCACCATTTTCAGCCACTAACTCATTTTTTATTTGATTTTGATCTATGTGGTCAAATTTCTATAATTTATTATTATTATTATTATTATTATTATTATTATTATTATTATTATTATTATTATTATTATTATTATTATTTTGCTATACATGAGATTAGTTTGAGGTTTAACATAATTCATGTTTTAAATGCAAATTTGCCCATGAACTAAAGTTTTTCATGTTTGAGAATTGTGTATTACAACATCAAATTGTTATGCATGTCATATGTGTTATGAATTGCATTAATTTTGTAATTCATTTATTTGTTAAATGATATGATATTTATCTTAGTGATAAATTGGTTAATTATTTGTCTACATGACTAATAATCAATCACTATTTAAGCCATTGGGCATAAATTGATCAAACCTTAGTGTCGTGGCTTCACACCTAAGTGATGAGAATGATTATTCTTCATTCAAAACCTATTAATTTAGGAAATGAAGATACATTGATATTTTTGTGCTTATGTTGCATGATGTATGTTTTTTGGGCATAAAGCACCAAGATATCAATGGAGTACATTGGTGTAGTAGGATTTGTGACATCCCCATTTACTCTAGTAGATTGGTGTAGTAGGATTTGTTCTTTGGGTTGTAATTATTAATGGTTTGTATCAATTATATTGAGGCCTTGTAAGGGGATGAATTATTACACTAATTTTTGGGCATAAGGCACCAAGATATCAATGGAGTCCAAGAGTTGGACTCATGTGGATGCATGTTTATTTATTTTTTATTTTTTGATATATTGGATGGATAAGTTCCTTTAATTAAAATAAGATTAATTTTTGGCTTAATACAATTAGATGCTTAATACCACTTATATTATTGGTGATGATTACTAGTTTTTTTGCAAAATTTTTGAGCTAGTAATGTAAGTGGGAATTGAGCTAGCTAATTGAGATTAGCATAAAATTAAAATATGTGCCTAATTAAACCATGTGCATGATATAGTGAAATGGCAACCATAAGTTCGATAATTGAGATTACCAAAGGAGAGAAACTGGATGACAAAAATTATGATATGTGGTATAGGAAGGTTTAGTACCTCCTAAACAAGCATGAGTTGCTTGACCATCTAACCAGTAATATGTGCCCACCCAAAGCTGGGAATTCGGCCTAGCATCATCGTGACCATGAGGCTTATGATCTTTGGCTAAAGAGGGATAGAAGTGCACGATTTACTTTGTTAACATGCATGCATGATGACCTCATTGGGGAGTTTGAGTACTACCGAACTGCTAGAGAGATGTGGGATCAATTGAGCCTAAAGTATGGTGGGACCACAACCACGAGGCTTTGTGCCTTAACGCTTAGGTTCAATCAATAAATGATGGACCCAAAGCACACTATGGTTGAACATCTTAGGGTGATGTCCGCCATGATTTGAGAGATGAAGGCAGCAACTTATGATCTCACAAATGAGTAGCATGTTCTAGCTGTCATTAAGTCACTTCCTAAGTCCTTGTGGGAACAACTAAAGTTGGTCCTTACTCACCCATTGAAGCTTCCTCACCGTTGGCATCATCTCCTTCTTTTTTTTGGATCTCGCTATTCGCTTCTCTCTTCTTTGGAGCCTCGAATCCCTCTACATTTGGTGAGCGAACGAGAGA
Organism: Dioscorea alata; assembly: GCA_020875875.1. Lineage (NCBI taxonomy): Eukaryota > Viridiplantae > Streptophyta > Magnoliopsida > Dioscoreales > Dioscoreaceae > Dioscorea > Dioscorea alata. The sequence continues at coordinate 19,005,302 of CM037028.1, read as the reverse complement.
GAAGGTACTCGAGCTTGGTTTTGGTTTCCATGATCAACTAGGGTTGGGCTTGGAGATCGCTTGATTTTTGCGCAGTACCGAAGGATTTGATCTTTGCTTGCATCTCCGAGCGGCCTTTTCTGGTTGACCGGCCTCGTAGGCTTGAATTCCTTCTCATTAGTCACCGAGGTATTTCCCTCAGAGTTTTGTTTCCATATTGGTTTGTCTGATTGCTCATATTTTGGAAGTTATGGAGAAAACTACATGAATTCGAGATTATCAATTGGTGATCATTGCATTGATTTGTTTTACTCATTGTTTTCAATCAATATTTTAACTAAAATTTGATGGTAAATGTTATTTATGTGATGAAATGAAACCATGGTAGCTAGTTTTGTGGTAGTCTTAGTTTCCTGTAAACTTGAATTTGGATTTCTGATAATATTATTATCTGTTAATTTTTTTGACAGAATTCTACAATATATTAATATCAGACGTTTATAGCTCTGTCTGGAGTTTATAGTCTGGTTATTTGCTTCTTGAAGAAACTTGGAGGAAAAGATGATGGTATGGCATAATAGCAAACTTTTGGATAATTAAGGCTGATAAATGGCTCATCTAAGGTTAATTCAATACTTGAAGGAAAAACATAAAAGGATTCTTTGAACCCTTAACTATATATTTATTAAATGTTTGAATAGTTAATTAAGCCATGGCTTTGCATATCCACACATTTTGTTATGTTTTCACAATGAATTGTGCACATGACTTAATAGCGCATCACTTTTAGGATTTTTTTTTTCAATATTTCTACCACACTGTTTTGTATGTGTATAGAAGTTAATGAATAATTGCTATTTTTGTCATTTTAGAGCTCCATCTTAAGGAAGATTAGAGAATATTTTTGTCATCAGTTAATGAATAATTGCTGCTTTCCGAGTTAATTCTACTGTTGAACTCATTTGCTATTTTTGGCTTAATCCAAGCTGAAACAAAATTCTCTCTGATTATGTGTGTAATTTGTGCTTTATGATTTGTTATGGATTGTTAATTTCTTCTAATATTTGTTAATTGCTGAGTGGAAAAGCCTGCAGTTGGTGCAAATGCCTATAATTTTTTTAATTTCCTGCATTCCCCTTGGAATGTTAATATCAATCTGCTTGTTAAAAATTATATATTTGCTATTATTTTCATGCCTCTTAAAAACCAATTCTAAACACCAACTTAAATTCTTATTAAAAAAAAAAAACACACTCACACACATATATATTGATTTTGTACTCTTGAGGGTATAATAGGCTGATGTTTTTTTATATATTTTTTTAATTTGATTGTGGTTGGAGAGATATAAAAGCAAATTACAATGATTTGTTGGTACATAAGTAAATATGTGCATGAGTTATGGTAATTATCTATTTTTTGTGTGGGTGACAAGCAAATTTCATTTTTATATTAGATTAAAAGGTCTTAATTTAACTTAACACTATTTTTTTTTTAATTTCTACCACACTGATTGTTCTTCTTTGATGCTCCTTTTTTTTTTTGCCTTCAAATCAAGATTTAAATCGGTTTTCTGAAGTAAAGTTGTAGTTTTGATCCATTGGTTAGAGGCAGAGAATGTTATGCTATAACTCATGAGTGGTTAATGCTTAGTCTGTGAGATCGGGTTCTTGGAAGTGTTTGGTTTATTTGCTAGTTCAAGATGAGATGGTTGTTATTTGTTTATGATCAAGAAATTTTCTAGGTTTTTCTATATGAAAAACTATGTTTATTCTGTGAAATTGGTTAAAATGATATTAAACAAGTTTCTATGTTCATTCTTGCGAAGTTAAAACCTTAATCTTGTTGTTGCAAGGTTGAGATTTTGTTTGAATTGTTCAAAGCTGATGGCAATTAGGAAGAAGAATTTAAAGCACTCGTTTACTTTGGAATGTTTTTTTTTATTTTTCTGAGTTCATTTTTGAGAATTTGTTTGATGACTGAAAGAAATATCTAGATAGAAGAAGCGGTGTTTGATGAAGACATCTGTATATCAAGACACCTATTGATGAAATAGGATGACGTCAAGAGACTTATGGTGGATGCTTGATTCAAAGAATTCTCAATTTGAAGTTGGCATGTGTGATGAATGTGGTATATGCATCGTATTAATTGCTTTTGTCTATGCCTACATTATAACGTCAGAAGGCTAATTAATGGTTGCTTGTCATTTATCTCGTATCTGCAATTTCTCGATCTTGGAGTGTTAGTATGTGTCCACAATTATTTTTTGAACATCACTGAGATAAATTAAAATTACATTTAAAATTTTTTTTCCCTGAACTACAATTCAAAAAACTAATCGCATCCCTTATAATAATTTGACCTAGAGGTTGTTTTTTGGTTGTGTTGATCTACCAAAGTTTGGTGTCAACTGATTTTGTTGCAAGACAAATCAGAACAAATAATTGTCAAGTCTTATGTCCTTGAGAAATATTATGTCCTTGAGGTCAATGTCAGTTGGACCCACAGAATTGGTTCTGTGGAATTAACTGCAACAAGAAGATGTTGGGTAGAGACATTTCAATGTGTCAGCATTGGAGCTTTGCACAACTAGACCTCTTCCATGTGGTTTACCTTGCATTAATGTGGTTTCTTTCGAATTAGTTGTCTTCCAATAATGACCTGGGTAAGACTATGATATGGGCATGCACAACTAGACTTCTTCCATGTAAATTCATCCTTCTCTTTCTCTATTTCAGTTGGATATTAGGACAACACTATCATTGAGAGATGGATTATACCGTCTGGCCAAAAGTGTTGAACAAAGGCATGGTTTTACCTGCGCAAATAGTCTAATCAGAGCTAGTAAATGTACTGGAAGTTGTAGCACAGAAAGTTTACAGAAGTACATTCAATTTTCCTGAGCTCTTTTCATTATCTGTTTTATGTGGTCTTTGTTCATTGGATCCTTTTGACATGTTGTTTTAGCTGGTGTATGTCTGGTTTTGGTAGAATGATGTTGTTCTGGTATATTGAGGAGTTGAGCTTTAATTTGAAATGTAGGCTGGTGGATCGTCGTCATATACCCTCGTGGATCATATTTATGATGCAGTTGTTGTTGTTGCTGTAGGTGCGGTTCTTCGGGTAGCTATTGGGCTATCTGAGCATGGGTTTAATACTGCTTGTATCACCACTCTTCCCTACTCGCTCCCATATTGTTGCAACTCAGGTACTAGAATCTTTTAGTCATCTTCAGTTGTGATTGGTTCTAATAGATAAATGTGGAGTATGGCATGTTGGGAAGCGATGATGGGCCAAAATATGCTCAAAAGAGATAGTAGGAAGAGGAAGATAAACTACCACTCGATATTATAAAATTTTATTCAAATCTTCAAAACCTTTCTTCACTCTTACCAAACACTACATAGATAGCCTCTTATATAGGCTTTACATAAACCCTTGACATTCTATAACTCTCATTTTTAACTCTCCTTAATACACCACATTCATTCCAAGGTAACTCCTATAACTCATGACCATTGATCTTCATATTCCTCAACTCCTAACCCTTCATATTCTTCAAACTTATATTTCATAATAATAATAATAACATATACCTTTTTGCCTTTTCATATTCCAAAACTAAGTTTATTTTTCAACATCCCTCCTTAAACATAGTTTACTTCCATCTATCATACCAAGTAACATTTTGAACTTGTTAAAGAGATCAACCTTGAGTGGCTTGGTGAAGATATACGCAACTTGATCATTTGACTTCACATAAGTTAATTCAATCTCCTTCTTCTTCACATGATCCCGAATAAAATGGAATCGAGTATCAATATGCTTACTCCTTTCATGATGCACATGATTCTTTGCTAATGCAATTGCCGATTTGTTGTCAACACAAATCTTGATAACTTCATCATGATGAAAGTGAATCTCCTTGAGTAACTCTTTAAGCCAAATAGCATGACAAACACATGAAGATGCCGCCACATACTCCGCTTCACAAGTAGACAATGTAACAATTGGTTGCTTCCTTGAAAACCAAGTAAAAGCCATATTTCCCATAAAGAAAACAAATCCGGTGGTGCTTTTTCTATCATCCAAATCTCCACCCCAATCGCTATCCGAATAACCAACAAGATGGGAACTTTGAGAAGATGAGTAGAATAAACCATGACTAATAGTACCTTGAATATAGTGAAAAATCCTCTTAGTGGCTTGCAAATGAGATATCTTTGGTTCCTCCATGTAGCGGCTTGCCAACCCAACACTATAGAGAATATCGGGTCTTGTACAAGTCAAATAGCGTAAGCTTCCCACCATGCTCTTGAATAGAGTAGCATCAACAACTTGGCCTTCACCAACCTTGGAGAGCTTCACACCACATTCAATCGGTGTACTCACCGGCTTGCAATTGTTCATATTGAACCTCTTGAGAATCTCCTTTGCATATGCTTCTTGTGATATGAAAATGCCTTCATTATTTTGCTTCACTTCAATACCAAGGGAAAAAGACATGAGCCCAATATCCGTCATCTCAAACTCTTGAGTCATTGCTTTCTTGAACTCCTTGATCATGTGAGGGTTATTGCCGGTGAAGATCAAATCATCTACATACAAACAAATTAGCAATAAATCTCCATTGCTATTTACCTTCATATAGACAGAATGTTCATGTGGGCATTGAACATAGCCATTTCCTTTAAAAAAAATCATCAATCCTACTATTCCAAGCCATAAAGTGCCTTCTTTAGCTTCAAAACTTTCTCCCCATGATTCTTATTCACATAACCTATGGTTTGTTCAACATAGACCTCTTCATCAAGATAGCCATTCAAAAATGCCGATTTCACATCCATTTGGAATATTTTCCAACAATTTTGAGCCGCCAAAGAAACAAGCAATCTAATAGCCTCCATTCGAGCAACGGGAGCAAATACCTCATCATAATCTAGGCCAGCATGTTGCTTGTTTCCCTTTGCCACCAATCTTGCTTTGTATTTCTCCACCTCACCTTTTACATTCTTTTTAGTCTTGTAGACCCATTTAACTCCAATGGCTTCATGCCCATTAGGAAGAGAGACAAGTTCCCAAGTCTTGTTCTTTTCTATTGATTGAATCTCTTCATCCATAGCGGCTCTCCATTTCTTGTCTTGATAAGCATCTTCAAACTCTATTGATTCACAATCGGCAAAAAGACAAAACAATGTTAAATCATTTGTTACCTCATAAAGCTCTTGGAGGCTTCTTGTCTTCTTTGTTCTTGGGCCATCTTCCAAAGTTGATGATGCCGATGAACCAACATGAGAAGGTGGTGATGGTGGTGGTGAGAAATCATGAATCACCTTCTCTGGATCTTCTTGAACATCTTCTACATGTATGCCCCAATTCCATGAATCTTCTTCTTTGAAATCTACATCTCTACTAACATGGATCTTCTTTGAAAGTGGATCAAACAATTTGTAGGATTTTGCTCTTGAATCATAGCTAATGAAAATGTACTTTGCGCTTCTATCATCAAGCTTGGTTCTTCTTTGCTCTAGTACATGTGCATAAGCAATGCTCCCAAACACCTTCAAGTGAGAGATATTTGGCTTCAATCCACTCCATGCCTCTTGAGGAGTCTTGTTCTCTAGACTTCTTGTGGGGCATCTATTAAGCAAGTAGACGGCACACTCAACTGCTTTCACCCAAAACTCCTTTGGCATGTCCTTACTCTTCAACATACTTCGAACCATGTCTAATATGGTTTGATTCTTTCTCTCGGCAACTCCATTTTGTTGAGGAGAATATGGAGCCGTAAGATGGCGTCGTACTCCATGTTCTTCACAAAAAACTTCAAAAGCCTTGGAAGTAAATTCTCCACCACGATCGGAACGCAAAGTTTTGATAGAAAGACCACTTTGCTTCTTGATGTAAGCTTTGAACTTCTTGAAAGCCATAAAAACTTCGGACTTCTCCTTCAAGAAGTAAACCCATGTCTTCGTACTAAAATCATCAATAAAACTTAGAAAATATCGGTTCTTACCAAATGAGGTAGGAGTGATTGGCCCACAAACATCGGCATGAATAAGTTGTAGTGGCCTCCTTGATCCATAAGATGCTTCCTTTGGAAAAATCCTTCTAGATTGCTTCCCAAGAACACAACTTTCACAAAGTTTCTCCGGATGATTGATGAATGACAAGCCTCTCACCATCTCTTTGCTTGATAATAACTTGAGACCATCAAAGTTTAGATGACCATACCGAAGATGCCATAGCCATGAAGTATCCTTCATACATGCATTCAAGCACTTAGCCACTTCACTTTTTATGCTCAATATGAACATTCTATTCTTTGACATTTCAACCTTTGTTATGAGAACATTTCTCTCATCTCTTAGGAAGAGACTACTATCTTTCATGTGTATATCATAGCCTTTTTCCAAAAGTCATCCCAAGCTCAACATGTTAGCCTTCATGTCCGGAACATAGTAGACATTTGAGATGAATTGATGTTGCCCATTTTTCAACCTTATCAAGATTTTACCTTTGCCTTTGATCAAGATCTTTGAAGAGTCACCAAAAGTAACTTGCTCATCCACTGATTCATTAAGCTTAAAGAACATGTCTCTTCGTCCACACATGTGATTGCTTGCTCCCGTATCAAGATACCAAACTTCTTGCTTGCATTCTTCTTCTCCTTTGTATGCTAACAATAGAACACCATCTTCATCCTTTTCAACAAGATTAGCCTTCACATCAACTTTGTTATTCTTATTATACCAACAATCCGAAGAATAATGGCCAAACTCCTTGCATGTATAGCATTGAACATTATGCTTGCTATGTCTTCCTCTTCCTCTTCCTCTTATAAATGCTCCTCTTCGTCCTCTTGAACTTTGGCATTCATCTTCATCTTGGTGTGTAAGAAATCCTCATCCTTGTCCACGTTCAAAACTACGACCACGACCACGACCTCGAGCACAACCTCATCCACCCTGGCTTTGGCTTTGACCTCCTTTAAAGTCCTTCATTTTTTCCTTCAAAGATAGCTTGGATTGGAGCACTTGCTCCAAAGTTTCTTCTTTCTTCTTGGTGAACCTTTGCTCATGAGCTTGTAAAGAACCCATGAGTTGATCAATGGACATGGACTCCACATCTTTGGATTCTTCAATAGCAAGCACTATGTAATCGAATTTGGCATCTAACGAGCGTAGAATTTTCTCTACAACTCGAGTGCCCACAATCTCCTCACCATTTCTCTTTAGTTGATTAACAACCACCATGACTGTAGCAAAATAATCCGAAATACATTCAGACTCCTTCATCTTCAATGCTTCAAATTCACCTCGAAGTGCTTGGAGATGAATTTTCTTCACCTTCTCAACACCTTTGTATGAGTTCCTTAGTGTCTCCCATGCTTGCTTTGATTTGTTTGCTTGAGAGATCTTCTCAAAATGTGATTTCCTCCAATCCTTGATAAATGAGATAGCGAGCTTTGCTATCCTTCTTCCTCGCATCTTGTAAGCTTTGCCTTTGATTTGCCGAAAGAGTTGCATCATCTTGAGGCTCTTCATAACCTTTCTCCACCATCTCCCAAACATCTTGAGAGCCAAGAAATGCTCTCATTTGTATACACAAATTGTCATAGTTGGTTTTGTTGAGTCGGGCACCGGAAATTGCATCATCGCATTTGCTATTTGGATCACAAGGGGCTCTGATACCACTGTTGGGAAGCGATGATGGGCCAAAATATGCTCAAAAGAGATAGTAGGAAGAGGAAGATAAACTACCACTCGATATTATAAAATTTTATTCAAATCTTCAAAACCTTTCTTCACTCTTACCAAACACTACATAGATAGCCTCTTATATAGGCTTTACATAAACCCTTGACATTCTATAACTCTCATTTTTAACTCTCCTTAATACACCACATTTATTCCAAGGTAACTCCTATAACTCATGACCCTTGATCTTCATATTCCTCAACTCCTAACCCTTCATATTCTTCAAACTTATATTTCATAATAATAATAATAACATATACCTTTTTGCCTTTTCATATTCCAAAACTAAGTTTATTTTTCAACATGGTGAGTGTTGACCACTATTTTAATCCATTTTAGTTGTTTTGGTTCATCATCTTTTTGCGGTCATGTTGTCATAGTTCACTGCATTTAATTACTGGTTGGTAGAAGTTTGTTGGTGATGTAATGGATTTTATTCGACAATTTGTCAAGCTGAAGTTCTCATTCTTTCTCTGTTTTCACAAGCATGTGTTCTAACTTATAATCTTCTGTCCAAGGTCTTTCCTTTACTTTGTATGCTTACAGTAAGGAATTAGAGATTTTGAAGAGACAAAAGAGAGTGATAAATATCTTCTCGATGGATTTCTCTAACAACTTGTCAAGCTGAAGTTCATTTTGTTGCAGTTTTGATATGCATGCTTTCTATTCTTCTATCCATGTTGCTTCCTTGACTTTGTAGGTCTTTGTTTGTGCATGTTACATTTCTGGTGTACAGTTTTGTAGATAGATTATGATTCAGTTGAATAAATTTGCATTGTTATGGTTGAGAACTGAATAAATATGCATTGTCTTATCTACAACCCCAATGTTAGCATTCTGTCATGTCTGTCGTATAATTTCTATCTTAGATTTCCTTTGATTTATTGAGGAATTATTGTAATATGATTATCTTACCAACTATTGTATAGGGTCCTGCGGTTGTGTTTTTTTTTTTTTTTTTTTTCATTTTTGGTTATTGTAGTGGAGTTGAATATGTGCTGCAAATTCGTGATTCAAATTCCAATGTAGGGTGGTATAAATGTAGCATTAGGAAATATGACTGAAGATGACTGTTGGTGGCACATGTATGATACAGTTAAAGGAAGTGATTGGCTAGGTATAACTATCACAAATTTTCTGTGTTCATAGCATCATAACCAAGAAGCTCATCCGATTTCATTCTCATTATTGTTACTTTTTCCATAGGCTGAGAAAGTAGAGTTGATGGATAAGAAGTGAGGCTCAAGGCTGAGAAGCAAAGGATGGAGAAGTTACTCAGATCCATCATCATTTCTAGGTAGCCGTTTGGTTTGACCCAATCCCTTTTATTCTACTTGTTACTTTCTCATGTGTACTACTCATTCAGGTCATTTATTGTGACTTGATTGTTTGGTGGGATGTGCCATGTTTTTGTTTGTGTGTGATTTCAAAGTTGATTTATTTATTTATTTATTAATTTATAGTTTGTTATTGAATGTTGAGAATGAATCAAGAGATGAATGGTATTATTTCTTGTGTTGTATTGCCTTTTGCAATTTTCTCAGTTTCATTTGTTACTGGTGCAATTCAAGAAAATTTAAATAAAATTAATTTTATATTAATTATTTTTTTTACATAATAAACGAAAGGGTGCCAAAAGTTGTAGCGAAAAAATTTTGTTAAAAATGTGCCAAATACAATGAAAAAAATATAATAAACAAAATTGTGCTAAAAAATCATGTCAAATATCAAACCAATAAAACTGTGCCAAAATAGTGTTAAACATGGAACCAAAGGCCGTGCCAAAATGTTTGGCGCGAAAGTAAATAATTGTGCAAAAAATGGTGACAAAGTTTGGCACCGTTTAAAAAACAGTGCCAAAATACATTTTCCACCATGCTATAGGCACGGTTATTTTTTCGTGCCAAATACGGTACCAAAATTAGTTTGGCACTATTTTTAAACTCATTTCTGTGCCAATTCTGCAGTGCCGATATTAGATTTTTCTTGTAGTATGTGGTTTTCAATCATGTTTTCTTCGTACCTTGGAGTTTAGATTTCATGAAAATCAAAGTGAAAGCTCTCTGAATTGAGGATCTATAAGATTTAGTAGATGGATTTTAGTAGGGAGTTGGTGCTTAGAGAAGGTTGTTATAGAAGAAGTTGAAAGGTTTTAATTTAGGCTCTGGATTGGCAACAGAATTGGCTGAGTTTTTGTTTAAATTAGGAGGAGTTAGAAGGTGAATTTGGATAATCTTGAAATTAGACATTTGTTCTCTTCTATCTCAATTATACATCTGCCAAATTCGAGCTTGTTAGGGTTTAAAACTTGAGAGTTATGGGTCTTTTCAAGGACTCTATCCCGGCTGATGGGTATATGCAGGTCCGGCAGATTGCTTGATGTATTTCATGACCTTTAAAGAAGAATTGGCCAAAGTGTAAAATATAATAAATGTTCATTTATGTCTTATCTAAGTGCCTTGCAAAATTTCATTTCATTTGAATAGCTAAGTTTGGAGTTATGCATGTTTGAGTGTGGCATGATTACGCTGCTAATATTAAGAAACCGGGCTGGAATGCAAGATACTTCCATAATGCAAGGAAGGTTCAGAATATATTATAATTCAAATATGTTATAGATATATGTCTTTAATTGTACTAGACACAAGAATTTTGAGGTTTGGATAACTGTGGGCGAAGTTGTGGTCAAACTAATCCATATAGGCGTTGTCTATCTACAAGCTTTGCATAACATGCCTATAAGAATTTCACAATCATGATAGCACATGAAAGGTGTATTGATAAGCCTATAAATGTTTCATAGGGCCTCATCAAGGAGAAGAAGATTAAGAAGAAAGAATATCATCAGTAGAACAACCGTTCTCCAAAGGTGAGTATAAACCGACATTTAGAGATGCATAGTAATTGAATCAAGTCTTGTTATATGGCTTGGGTGATTTATGTGGTGTGTATGTTTGGTTGTGTATAGCTTAAATGGTTGTATGATTTTTGTGTTGTGGATGGTTATGTGAAATTATAAGGTGTAAATGTTTGTTGGTTCAATGGAAGTGGTAATGGTATGTGAGAGGCACTCACTTTAAGTGAGACAAAAGGATTAGATCGCGGGTTCGACTCCGAGGGAGTGCGAATTATTGTGCGGCTAAGCATAATAATACCTGGCTTATGCATAGTTCTGTTTCGGGTCTCACTGAGGTGGGCCGGTCTCTCACATGGTATGTGGTTATGTGAGATGTGTTTTTTTTTATCGGCTATATGAACTATATGCCTTTGATGTTTACTTTAAGTGCACTTCTATATTAAAATTTTAAGTGGATTGATGAGTACATGCATCAATAGGTTTTATTTGGTGTGCACTAGTTTTGTTTTTATCGGAATAATAGATAAACTTGGCAATGGAACCTGGTAAAATGAATTTGTGTTTCGTGTTTAAATTGGTTCATGGAATTACATGGGAGTTCCTCAATATGTTGCCCACTTGCTTAACTGGATGTGATATTAATAACAGGTTAATGCTTTCATTTGCACAACCTTACATGCATTACATGTGCACTTGAGAAGGTGAGTATATGATTTAGCATGTATTTGGTTGCACTCACACATGAAATTACTTGAACAAGATTCCACTTGTATATGGATTTGCTTATAAATGGTTTCACATACATAACTTGTCTCTTGTATATGAACTTACAAGGCATTGTGGCTGGTTTCCAAACACTCACAAAACACATGGCAAAGGTATATGGACCAAAAGGTCACTCACATGGCAAAAGTACATGGGCCGAAAAGTCAATCACATGGTAAAAATACATAGTTTAAAAGGTTAATCACATGGCAAAAGTATTTGGATTGAAATATTAAATACATAAACATGTGATCACTTAATTTCAAGGTGGTGTTTGTCCCACTGGTCACATGAAAATAAAGTGAACTCTGCATTTTTTAAAACTTGGATGTTTGCATGCTTATATGGTTAGAACAATTATATCCATGTGGTTCCCATCGTAAGACTCTATAATTTGGCGTTTACACTTTCATATCTTTTGAGGTTACACTCGCATAGGAATGGTAGTTGCATGAGTAGAGTTAGCATTTACAATTTTATAAATTGTAATTGGGTATCAATGCTATCATTCAGATGTAGTTGGTTTTTGTCCGATCAATATGCTTATGTCCCAAACTACTACTACTTTCAATTATTAATACTTAGTGGAAACCCATAAAAGTGCAACTGTGCTTTCAGATTTTGATAGTGGAGTCAAATTTTGTGGTCTAAGAGCCATAGGTGGGTCAGTTAGAGCATCTGCGGGGAGACAATCTCTCTCTCTCTCTCTCTCTCTCTCTCTCTCTCCCTCCCATCATTAGAGTATATCATTTTAAACACTTATGGTCGCATTTGTAATTGTTGTCTAAAAACAAACCCTTATGTATTTATGTTATCAACTAGTAGAGTATCTAGTATGATGTGTATGTGCTAGTTTTAGGTTTATGGTGTAACATTTTCTCCCTAAAGGAGGACTTGAATTAAAAGTAGCAAGTTCTTCTAATAGATATGGGACTACTTCATTATTACATTTGGGTTAGATAAATTTAGTTTCTACAACAATAAATATCATGAACAAAAGATTATAGATTTATGTTCCAAGTATCTTTTCGCAATTGAGCCTTCTGAATGGGCTCTATTTTTAACGTAATTCTTGAGTGTAAGAATTTCCATAGAAAACTGTGGACCCCGCCCAGCACTAAAGCATGCTTAGGATGCTAAGCTCTTGATTTGCACTTAATCCCATCTCCTTTGTCTCTATGCTTTTATTGTTTAGCTGAGGTGATGAATTCCCGGAGGAAATTCTGGTTTCATCACATCCATGTCTTCCATTGGGTCTAGCCTTTAATTCCAATGTTTTCCTTATTCTCCATCTTCTCCAATTACTTCTTCTTCACTCGTTTGCCTTGTGAAGAAGGTTGCTTGTTGGGAGGTTTTTGGAGCTTGGATTTTTCAGTTGGGTTCTCTTTTCACCTCTCTCTTTTCTGGCCATCGTAGTAAGCCCCTAGCCATGCTTGGTTAAATTCATTTGGTAGTGTTGTTGTCGGTAATTAAAACCATGACTTTTCTTCTCTATCCTTTGATTAGCTTGCCATGATTTGTTGAGTAGCATGTTAGCTCTTATTATTTAGAAACCTTGCCATGTTGATGGCTAAATTCGGAGTTGTTCATGCTTGTTGTTTTCTTAGTTCATAGCTCAAAATTGTTGTTGGAATCCTTGGAGCTTAGTGTTAGCTCAAGGGCTTGTGCTTAACCATCCTTGTTTTAAGATAGGTTTGACCTTGGTATTAGTTTAATGAGTGATAAGTTGCATGATTCTTGCTCACCCAAGCTTGGTGGAGATTTTTGGACCTTATCTGAGGATAGAACAAGCATGCTATAAGCCATGCATTTTATGTATGATTTCATGTGTGTATATATATATATATATATATATATATATATATATATATATATATATATATATATATATATATATATATATATATATATATATATATATATATATATATATATATATATATTCTGTTAATTCTGGTTCTACAACTTCTGTTATGTTGGTGTAGTGGTTTTGTAAAGTTGAAAGCAATGTAAGAGAATGAGGGAAATTTTGTGGTGGAATGTGTTTAGATTTGGATGGCGGAGATGTTCTCATTAAGTTAAAAGAATTAGTTCAAGGCAAATGTCAAATGAGTGGAGGTTAAGCATTGGATCACTTTAATTTTAATCGTGTTAATTAATTAAGCTTTTAAGGTGTGTTTTAAATTCTTGCATGAGTGCCTGCAAGACAATTATTGTCATTTATTTAGTTTTTATTTTAATTTTTTTTATATTTTCGGTTGCTCTCTAGAGAATGCCTAGGATAATACTTGATGAGTGTTTAAACTTGCGATTAGAGTGATTTTGTTTTAACTATGGTAAATCATTGGTTTTTAGGATCTTTTTAAGGAGTGGCCTTGGATTTCATTTTTGGAATTAAGCTAATACCAAGTAAGTAATCAACCGATAACTCCGTATTTTTAGTATTTGAGAAATTATTTTATTCGGTAAAATAATTATCTAGTATTTTGTTATTTTATTTCGAATATCTGTTATTTTTGTTAATATTGAAAGTATTTATCTTGAGTATGTAGTTTGAGATAATTTCTTTAATTAATTATTTTTATTTAGTTTTTGACTTAGTAAATCTACATTGGTGTGATGTTAATTAAATGATCGCTATTCATTTTAACTTGGTTATTGATTTATTATTTATACTAAGTGTGTAATTGCATTCAAATGATTACTTTAATATTTTTAAAATTCGTTTATTTATATGCGTGAGTTGGTGATTCTGTTATCATTTGGATTGATTTAGTTATTTCTATTATTTATTTATTTATATAATCATTTTAATTTAGTTTTGAAGGACTTGGTATTTTGTATAAATTTAAATATTTTGGTTGCTTAAAATTTTTATATTTCATTTATGGTTATCTCTTTATTTTCTCTAAAGTGAGATCTTGATATTTATTAGTATTTCTAAGCATATATGAACTTGAAGAATTTAGAAATTTCTGAACTTGTACTATGTAAATATTTTGTATCTGAATATTTTTGTCTCTAAATGAGCAATATGTACTATCAGTGGTTGATTAAACCTTGACCTTGTTGACAAGAAATTCTGGAAAAATGAGACTGTAGTTTCGCACCATTTCTATTCGGTAAAATAATTAATGGCCACCTGATATTCAATCTTGGGTCACCGAGGGTAAATAAATGACCTATGTTATTCTAGCTCGGGTTATCGAGGGTAAATAAATGACCTCTGACATCGATAGTGAATTTGGAGACAATACATTGGAATCTGTTACACTCTACTTTCACTTTTGATTTTTATTTTCTTCAATTACACTATTTATGTGTTATTGATTTCTGGGTATATCTCAAACACTTTTTGTCCTGCCTTGAAGTTTTTGTATTTCTGAGATCGTGTTTCTGGGTTTCAAATTTTGGTGAATAACATATTTGGAAATATTATTTTATTAGAATATTATACTCTGTATTTTGTTTAAATTTGATTTTGGAGACTTGTATTAATCTGAAAATCCGATATACTTGAAATATATCTCTATAATTTCTGGTTTAGTCTAACTATGCTTTTGAGACTTATGTTCTTATTTGACGATTTACTATATTTCTGATTTACAGCTTTGCAATATGATAATTCGTTTGCCTATAATATTTTGGTTAATGATATTATTGAGAACTATACCGATGAACTATTTATTTTGTATTTGTTAAGCTCTGTTTAGTCTAAGTTTGAAAGCTTAATTGCTCTCGGTATTTGAAATTGAGATTTAGAAACCTTGTTGTTTTTTTACAATTTATGGATTATTTACTGGCCTAGTGAGATCATGGATTTGTTTTAAATCTTTTTCAGATCAAGAGTGGTAGACCAGTGTGGACCTTGAAAGACTATTTGTAGATTTTGTCTTGTTCTATTGTAAAATTTGAGTCCTTGTCATTGTCTGTCCCTATATCCCTATATTTTGTATTTTGGACTTCTTGTATCCATGCATTGTATATTCTATAAAGTCTGTAACCATGTGACTCAATTGGTTTGTTATAGTTTTGCCTGTCTTGAATCAGGTTCCAAGGTGTTGTAGGTCTACTGGGTTCACGCCATGTGGGTCTGCGACCGTTTGTCCATGTGCTGAGTTCGGCCAGACTGGGTTCGGGGTGTTAGAAAAACATGATACAAAATTATAAAAAAATTATGTTAATGGTAATATATAGTTTGAGGAAATTCATTGCTAGGTTAAGAAATTTATGTCTTTCTATAAGATATATTGATTGGTATATGACTAGACTAGCTAATTTTACCTCAGTTGATGAATAAATAATTAAGTTGACCATGATTGTGAAGAAAGTTGGAGGGATAATATTTTTAAATTTGCATAATACGAAGGCAATTCTGATCTCTTGTACTTCAAGTCATTTCACAATGAATCTTTGAGCACATATTGACAGACGGTTTATGAGTTGTGTGAATTATGCAAATATAAATATGCGAATATTATTGCAATTGGTTTGTTAATACTACAAGTGTACGGGTTGTCAAGTAATACCTCGTGTGTGAGCATGAGAGTTGTATTTCTCTAGGAACTGTGAGAAGCTCATATTACTTCCTTTTCACTTAATCAATAGCCTAAATGTTTATGTTGTTTTTTATCCTACTTCTACAATTTATTACACAATACAATTGGAGAATCGTTAAGCACAATTGGAAGGAGTTGATGAGGTTGTATGATAGTTATTTTGATTATTACTTATGGTAGGCGTTGAGTGTGATAATCGTGTTTTAGAATTAGACCGGGGGAATTCAAAAGCCTACTAGTCTTAATCTCTTGGCAACTAGGTCTAAATCACTAGGACCTTAAGATGGAATCTCTTTCTACCCCCAGCCTCCTATGTTTTCCTTAAGTACGAGAACTCCTCTAGAAGGGACAAATCAAACGCTAAGCCTAAGGGGCAATCGATCTCTAATCCAGAGATCTAGCAAACCTAACCTCTTAGAGCATGCATAGATCTATCGTGGCACAGGTCTTCTAACGTGGGGGCATATCTTCCTCATTCACATTAACAAGAATATCATTCAAGCAAACATGCAATTACTTCATAAAAGACTAGAAAGATTTATTAAATTATAAATCAAGATTCACAAACAATAATCGAGGGACCTAAATATGCAATTCCTCTCGAATTAGGTTCTTATGGATCATAAAATAATCAATCAAAGCAAGAGAGAGCCATAATACCAAAGAATAGATAAGCGTTTAAATAATTTTTAAATTAACTCCCTCCAATAGGTCTGCCAAGGTTGAGGATGAGAGGATCCTAAGATTGACAAGATGATGCCAAACGCCTTCGCACGCCCTCCTCTAACAATGACCATTGGATTATCCTTGAGAAACTCACCGGGATCTGTTGGAATATGGAAGAAACTTGTCTCAAGCTACTCAGATCTCTAGAACTCCGACCGCCCTACCTTATTTGGTAAAATAATCTCCCTGAATTTCGAGAAACCTAGAGTATTTATATGATCGAGTCCGCTATGGCCTTACCACGGGCGTTGTGATGGCCGTGGTGAGTAAGTTATTACTCGGGCTCCAAGTCCCATTCTGGCACGGCTCTCTGGGCATTGTATGGCTAGATCATGGCCGTTATGGTTTTTACAATAGCCGTTTTGAGGCCATTGTGTGGCTTTTGTGTTTCTTCCAGTGGTTCCACACTGCCACGACTTGATAATGATAATGGTAAGTGTAGATAACGGGCATGGTACCTTGTCACCACGCCCATTGTGAGCCGTGGTAAAGCTTTGATTCAGCAACTTGGCCTATTTTGCTTCAAAAAGCTCTTTAATTCACTTCTTTTTTTTCTTAAATAGAAATAAAGGCCTTGGTGAATAAAAGAATGAAATTTCGTACTAATTAGGTGCTAAACATGTTAGAATCCATGCTGAATGCAGTGTACATGACATGAAAACATGAGCTATTTTGCAAATATCATATTCTTTAAAGTATTGACAAGATTCAATTATAACTGAGTGTACATTACCACGCAAGTACTCCAAATCACAATTGGAAGAACTCTTATATTTAAAGATAACAATCATAAATTCTGGATGTATTTTGTGATATTAGATGAGTACTCCACTGGAATTTTCATCTCCTTCAATACCTTAAGAAAAAGCATCTTTTTCTTTTCTAGTCATTTAGAAACTAGCACTAGGTAAGTAAAATACATTACAATTTGGATGTATTTTTGGCTGTAGAATATTTCTTAAACTATATCCTATAGGATGCATCATGCCTTGTTGCTATCTTTCAATTTTTCTTATTGTCATATTATCATACAAATAATATTGTCACATATATTCTTCTCAATATGTATAACATTGAAATTGTCATGCAAAAGTTGATGCTCCTAATAATGCCATATAAAAAGAATGCTTTCCTACTTCTAAGTCTTATTAGTTTCATCTTCATTTCCAATAGCAACACTAAGAATATCTAATTGTTTTACAACAATAGCCCTTGAGAGAGAATTAACTGTACTTCTTAATTCTTAAGATCCATCAAATGGTTGCTCATCATAGTAAAATCCATAATTAGATTCCAAGCATCACTTCTCCCATGCCATAACTATTTTAATTTAATATCAAAATCTAACAAGGATAAGCATATTCCCCATTAGGATTGCACCCAAATAAGTTAGCATATGCTTGAAAGTAAGATATCATCCACATTAATGTTGCATCCAACTCAAACTTTTAATTAACAAAGGCATCAAAAGAATAGAGGTATCAAAACTTTCAACTATAATCTCCCACAATTTCTTCAATTCTTGTATCAAAGATTAGATTCAAATGTCAACCATATTGCCTAGAGTCTTTAGACCCATAATAATCAGTATTCATTCATAATTGATAAAAGACGCAAGCGTACATGCAGATCAAGTAGTAAAGTGTGCTCAAGAGCAGGGTATTGATACATAGGAAAAATAGAGAGTACTAGTACTAATCCTAACTTCGAAAACTAGCCTACTAGAAGTTATGATGTCCAAACGTGAAAAGAAAAGAAAACAAGAAATCAAGAATTCTTAAATAAAATCAGTCGAATAAGCAAGGGAAAATGGGATGCTTGGGCTAGAATCCCTCTAGGGTTTATAAGTCCAGGACAAAGGTTGTTAGTTAGCAATCCTATTTAATCCTATTTGAACTGAGAGAAATCTTAAAATATACTGCCCCCCACTTGCAAGTGCTAGTAGTAACTAATCCAATACAGTGTTGATACAGACACCCCACAATTGCCCTGTACTATATGAAATCTCAATGTGAACTAATAAAATTTCAATAAATGGACAACCCTTCTTGTAAAGTGGTTGCCCCTAATTCCATACATAATAGAAATGTGATTTATCCTAAACTATTCTCTATGATTTCAAAGACTATGGAATTACTTGCTAATTCACTAGGGAAGATTGTGGGAGAAGAACTCTCGACTCCAAAGTACACCATTTCTAGGCTTACTAGCAATCCCCTTCAATCACGACATGCCTATGCTAGGTAGGTCTTTCGACTTGTCACACAAGCAAATCATATATGAAACTAGGGCTTTCATCTTGATAGCACCTAAGACATTGATAAAAAATTATTAAATTTAAATAGTATGGATTGCAGTTAGAAATCAATTAAAGCATAAAGATCCATAACCAATGTCAAAATAAATCAAACCCTAGAGTTTATCTACTCCCAAGAATCAACAAAATTAGTTCTCCATTAATGGAGAACAACAATACAATTCATAAGACACAATAAGAATAAATGAAAACATAGAAATCACATTTTCAATTACACCATTGAGATTGTCGTTGAATCTTTCCAAGGACTTTCCAAAGACGCCGCCAAGATAGATGGGTTGTTTCTCCTTCTTGATTCACCTCCAAAACTCTATAGAATCGCCCCATTTCTTTCCCCTAGCCTCGCCATCAGGAATATTTATATCTCGCCACTTACGGGTAGCTTATGGGAGTAAGAACATTGTGGTAAGGAGCTAGAGATGATGGGTCACGAGCCTTATGGGATCACTTACGGTCGTAAGTCCCATCTGTAAGGTTTTTTGTTTGGTGTTATGGTCCTGCTTACTGGTGTAAATGCTAGACCGTAAGATTCTCTGAATTTTCCTTGCGGCCACCCATACAGGCGTATGTTTCTCATCTGGACAGTCCTTACGATCTGACTTACGGTCGTAAGCCATACCTGTAAGTCCCTCTATTTGCCTTTATGCTCCTCCTTACAGGCATAAGAATGGACGCAAGGTTCTCTGTGTGAGGCTTACCACCATAAGCACGATAGTAAGATTCCTGTAAGTGGGTCTGTCTGTTCTTAAGTGGTTCACGCTGAGAGAACTCTATCTTTCTCATTTTGGCTCTAAAATGCTTCTTTTGGTTCTCTCTCATCCTTAAGCACTGCCCAAAATCTAAAAATACAATATTCATTGTGTTTAGCATTGAATTCCACATTAATGCTCTAATACATACCTAATGAGTGTACAAAATGATATTAAATAATATGAATAAATGTACACTCATCAATAGCTGGGATGGCAAATTATAAGTATTTAGAATGACTAACCACGTATTACGAATAACAATATTCATAGTCCTAAATGGATTAAACCCATCAAAAGCTAAAGCTAAATATACATCATAAGGGTTAAAAGAAAATTTGAATACAAAGAATCAAAATGCTTCAGAGCCTTTAAAACTAAAGGATACCTCAATAACCCATTTTTAGTACGACCTTCATCATGCCATTTCATGAGGGGAGATATCATCGAAGACATGAATAATCTTTGGAGCCTAAGTTTTAAAGGAAGCCATCTCAAAACTTTTATAAGCTTTTTCTTCATCTTTGTATAGATGTTTGAGATGCGGAATCCCCACTTCTTATGTTCACATTCCTTCTAGAAGTAATACATATTGAATAAACTTCCTCATTTGCCTTTTGAAGAATTAAAATGTTCCAAAGCCTTTGAATTTCCTTGATGCCTTAATAACTCATTTTTATTATGACCATTATCTTGCTATATCATAAGGAGGAGATATCAACAAAAACATGAATAATTGTTAAAAGCCTAGGTTTTAAAGGAAACCATCTCAAAATTTTTGTGTGGTTTTTCTTTATCTCAATATAGGTATTTGAGATGCAAAATCCCATTATTTATGTTCTACCTAGAAGCACTAAATATAAAATAATCTTTCCTTGTTTGCCTTCTACTCCAAAATAGCATACAATGATATATATGGGCAAGCATATATTTTCTCATATCCTAGAAGTAAGTTGTTAATAATCTTCTTAACTTCATTATGAAACACTAGTCATGTAGTGCCTCAAATCCTGTCATTTGTAACTATTTTTGTTGCAACCCATCACTGTAGCTAAATCTAGTAGATGGTAACAATAGCCTAGTTATTGTAGAACCGAGAGAGTTTTTTATTTTCTATGAGCTTTTAGAAATGGGTTTTGGCAAAGTTAGGGCTTAGGAAAGATATATTGGTTTCTTTGGAAGAAGAAGAAGAATGAGGAGAAGAAAAGGAAGAAGAAAAAGATGGGGAAGTTAAGTCCAAGGTGAGTGGGTTGTATTCGTAAAATCTTTTATTTGCCATGACCTTGATCCTTCTTATTCCTTTAATGGGTTATGTTGATTGGTTTGATGTTGTTTCTTGATTATTGTCAAGTATCTTATTTCAAGTGGGATCCTTGTGGGATTTAGCATGTCTTGGATGATCTTATGAATTAATTGTTGTTGCTATTATTGTTGTTCTTGTTATTGTTGAATCTATGGTGTAAAGATGGAAGTAATTAGTAAGGAATTTCTATACTAAATTAGGTGTTTGAAAGATGCCTTCAAGGTAGTTGATAAAATGTCGTTGAGAACCGAAAATGGGGAGTTTGATGAAATGTTGTAAGCTTTGAAGGATAGGTGATGGAGACATTGGTGTTGATTGTTAGAATGTTGAAGATATAATTGATGATATGATAAAGGTGTGTGTGCACACCTGAATATAAGATGTAAATGCATAAGTATTTGCAAGTTGTGCCAATCATGATTTGATTGTTGTGGGAGAGATTTATAATTATTAAATTTAGTTGGAAATGGAAGATGGTGTAATGGTAATAATGTGATAATGGTAATGCTTTAAATATTGAGGTTTGCTTATTTCCCTCGTTTAAGGAGGTGGGAAAAAAATTTGGAAGGAAAGGAAGGAGGATGAAATTTGGCATATATATAGGAATATTTGTATATATTTACACTTGTATAACTGTTGTATATTGATAAACTTTGTGCTTTGTTGCTTCCATGTATTTCTTCAAAGATGAGGAAGATAATTATGGCGATATGGAGATGGTGCTGAGTGAGAGGATTGGAGCATGGTTGGGTTGTTGTGGTAGTTAAAGAATGATTTCGGGATATGTATAATAAGTATAAGTATGGTTGAAGGTATAAGTATGTATGAGAATAGTTTTAGGATAATGTTAGTACAGTTGTACTATAGTACTGAGAGAAATTGCTGGTTACTTCCTTTACTTGCTCTAGCTATGATTTTCTCTTGGTTTCCTTGGTTATGTTAATTTAAGAGGAAGCATAATGTGAGTTTGGTAGGCTAATATGGTGTATTTGGAGGATGCTTGGAATGTAATTGGAGCGATTCTCCTTGTGCAACGAATGCTAGTGATCTAGGTGTTACTTGTGAAAATTTAAGATGAAGTTGGTGGAGTTATTGATTAAGTGGAAGGTTCATTTATGGAAGTACTGTTGTTGTATTAGTTAGCAGCTTGTGATATACTTAAATGTTGTATTAGTTAGTGCACTAAATTTGGATACTTAAATGTTGTATATAAGATGCTTGATTTAATACCTACAAGAAGTATTTGTGCAAGTGATTAGATTATATGATGATGGTTTGAATTATGGGATGATAACAAAAAGGATGATGTGGACACCAGAAGAAGAGCATATACTCATACAAGTCAATCCATATGGTCGGTTTAAATTATAACTTATCAAATGGTTCAAGTATATGTTGCTCGACTTCTATTCATGTATGCTTTCATGTTGTGAGAAGAGATTTTTATGTGTTAGGAGGATCTAAACGCATATATCTATTTTTGGGCATAAGCTTGTCAAGGATTGGTGAAAACATGGGTGAGTTTTAAATTAGTTGAATGGTATGTTAGAAGGTTGTGCTCGAAGGCATTAACTTGTAAGCATATGAGGATTGTATGCCATGTTGAATACTTGCAAGATATTAGGAAGTAAGGGTGAGCAAATGTAAATATTGAGTATATTCATTAGAAGGAGATCTAGGATATACTCATTTTATTCCTTATTTTACACTATTTAATGAGCTATTTATAATTATTTTTTAATATTTGGTCTTCCATACTTCTATAATCTAATTTTATATCTTAATAATATTTTATGTTTTTGATACCTGGGTAGTAATGTCTTCATTCCTTAATTATAACTTAGTTTCGAATGTCTTATAGCAAGTTTTATAATGTATTGTAACTCATCTTAAAATGCTTATTCAATATCATATTTCATTTTTCATTTTATAAGAAATGATTTGATACTTGATTTGGCTTGGAAATTAGTATGTTTTGTCAAAGGGTATCCTTTGAATATGATGGTATGAATTTTCTTTGTGCATAAATAGTATTGAGAATGTGAAAATTATTATTTTACACACACCACACCAAATGTTCCAACGTATATTTATTGATTTTGTAATATTTTCTAATCTCTCATTGAGTAATTGTGTTATTCATCCACTCTTTTGTATATTTTGTTATCTAGGTAGATATTGTATATTTCTTGAAGTATCAACAAACAAGGTACCACTAAGCTTTTTGGTGTTTTGAAATTAGGTGGACATATGTGATGCCATTAGGGACATCACTATGTTGTCACATGCTCTACACGTAATATGGGTGTGACAAGTAATGCATTCCCTTCAGGTAATATATCTTTCCTAAATTGCAGTAGCATAGTAAAACTTTTGTCACTTAAATCAGTTAAATGCTTAAAATGATATAAATGCACTATAGTGGCTTACTCGGCGTAATAAGATTTCAAGTACAACTTTTTCTCAGTATCTTTAAGTAATTTATAAAATTTGCTACTAGTATACCCTCTTATTGGTTTTTTGATCTCTCAAAGTTTGCTCTAAATTTAATATTAGACTTGTTTTTGTTTAAATAAATAATATCCTTAAATATATATATGGTTGATTCTCAAAGGTTGCTATAGATTCAATATTACAATAATCTTGGTTAACATCCATATTCTCCTGAAATGATGGATTTAGAAACAAATTTTGTAATAAACCCACATCATGTTGAAATATTGCATCCTCAATTCAAAATTTTTAATTCAAATTAAGCTTTTTATTGAAGTCATGAATGAAAAAAAGAAGTGCATAATCTAACTTTGTTTAACAAACAAAAAAACTTATGGATGGTTAAAAATAGAAGTTATTTACCAACAGTAAGGTTTTCTTCCTAGAAAGAATAAATTAACCTAGGAAGATAAAATGAGTAAGAGAAAGTGAAAAAGTTCAATAGTTAGCATAACTTCTATCCTCTAATGACAGTTGCTTAGAAATTAGTGCCAGAGAACGAGACACCCAAACTCTAGATTATGTCCAAAGTATCTTTATTCTTTCATATATGGGCATTTCTTCATTTTTTTTTATTTGAAAACTGAGATATATATACTTGTTGCCATATAGGTGTTAGTAATCGGAATAGATTTAGACTTGTATTGATGGCCAATTAGATCCAAAGAAAAAAAAGTAAGATCTCACTTAAATTTTTTATTTGTATGAGTTTAGAGTTTATTAAGGGTTTTTTGGTTGCTTTATTTCAATTTTTATTAAGCCCACATTTTATTTTTATTCCTGCCATGGCTTTCTCGAATTTTGAGGGCTATATCAATGTTTTTTTTTATTCATAAATTTCCACCAGCACATACTTCTAAAATCATAAGTACATTATAGACTACACTAATAGTTAATTAGTTTTGTTGGCATAAACATGCCTATACGTATGTTTTACATTAAGTGTTGGTATAAACCTATATCTACATTGACACAGATTTCCATCTATTGGTATAGATGATCTATTTACTCACATATGCAATATCTATTAATATAGAGCCCTTATACAAAAGTATCACAAGAGTATAAAAACATGTAGTTGATGGTATATGGCATATTGTTTATAATGACACTAGTGCTTTTGTCTCTAGCTATAAGATTACTATTTCCACTATCAAGCAACTAAACATTATCTTATTTTCATTTTCTACTTGACAAGTAGCATAGAATACACTCCTTGTTCATCATCTTTTTCTTCAAAAATACTTTCTTGTTATTTATTTTTCAATTTATAATCCTTTTGTTAGTGGTCAAACTTTTTACAACATAGTAATGTGGTTTTCCCTTAAATTAAACCAACAATCTTTGCCAATGTGGCTACTTCTTCTGCAAATACCACAATTTTGTTTGAAACTTCTAACATCAAGATCCTTGTCAAAGATATTTTCGCTTCCTCTTTGGCTCGTTCTTCTTTGTCTTCCAAATTTTCCTTCTTTCAATTTATATTGGAAAACACTTCCAATAGGTTTTTCAGAGTGTCTTTATAACCTTTGTTCATGAGTTTGTAATAGTAGTTTCAATTTTTGAACACTTAGGTGGTATTTGGTTCAAAGAAATCAACTAAAGTGATAGAAGTGGTGGAACTCCTACTTTTAGTTAAAAGTGTGAAGATAAAGATCTAAAAGTGAAATTTCTATCATTCAAAAATAGTGCATGAATGTAGGATGTAGTTATAACTAAATTTGCCTATAATTTTATTAAAAATCTATGCATGTGAAAAAATATTTAGAGAAATTATATATATATATCCCAATAAAAAATTATATTTCAATGATCATAAGAAATAATATTATGATGTATATTTCATAAAATTCAATATTTCATATATAAGTAAAATTATTTTTATAGCTTTAAAATTAAAACATTTAAAATATCCACTCTTGTTGTACTTCTTTTTTCACTTTTATCAAATTAAAATTTTTTTTTCTTAAATCTCGTCCTAATTTGATCTCAACTGGTATTGAGCTAATTGATTCAAAAGAAGAATGATTAAAGGAGAGGAAAAAACTCTCTTTACAAATAACTTCAGTCACATTAAGAAAGTAAAAAATAGTACAAGTAATTTATGAGTATATATATATAAATGCTGAGGGTTTGTGTCACGTCCCAGCCCCACAGCCGGGCCCGCTAACAGATCGGCCGCATCCAATGGGGTGGACCCCACTGGGTGCAAGGCCTCAGATTTGACCTGGTCAGAGTCAACCTAACAAGCAGATCATGAATAAAAACAAGAACTACATATAGATCAACAAAAAGTAGAGTTCATACAGATATGGGCTTTAGCAGCCCTACAGAAACAGTGCCACACATACAGAGTTCAAACCAGAAATACAGACAAAAACAAATCTCAGTCACACAGGAGAGTTCGACTACAGTGTCTACAGACAAAGGATAGGAGAGCGACTCCTGGAATACACCCCGATCCTAAGCTTGGTCTTCTCCTGAGAAAAACAGAATTCACAGAGTACATGAGCCACAAGGGCCCAGTAGGATCGCAATAGAGTACCCAAAATGATACAGTTATAGTATAATGAAATAATTCAGACAGAAATACAGAATTAAATCAGAAATACGGAAAACACGCAGAAAGCAGACGGTACATCTCCCTGACCAATAACAGATATCAACAGCACTTGGCTGGATCTTCGACTGTGAAGTCGGAACAGAACAGAATATCGACGGCCGAAGCCGGATCTTCGACCGCAGTCAGAACAGGCACGCATGTCCGGTAGCGCTACTACAGAAAAACATGTGCACATGGCTAGGACTTACTCCTCCTAGCTGGGCGAGCCAGGAATGGAGATGTATTAAAACCGCTGAAATACAGTATACGTACAGAAAATACTGAATAAAGAATATAAACACAAAATAAATAAATACGTAAATAAATAAATAAATAAATAACTAAGCAAGTAAATAAATCAAAATTGCCAGTTAATATAATAATTAATTACACATCACAAGTACCGAATTAACATGTGCGAGAGCCTACCTGATTCTGGGTTACTAGCTCAAGTTCACCAAACCCACGAACTAGGGCTCGCTACATAAATCTAACCCAACAAAATAAACTACACTTAGCAAAATTCTAGGGTCGGACCTAAGCAATGAGGATTAAATTAACAATCAAAATAAACTAATTAGATTTCTAGGCCAAATAAGTAACATGATACTTTATCACAATTATGGAAATAAATAATCCAATTATCAAACAAGAAAAGTGCCAGCTCTCTTAATTAAAGTTACCAACGAATGAGCATAAACCTAATTATAGCCATTAACAAAGAGATTAGCAACTTAAATCATGCTTAACAACCCTTGACATGAATGTTTAAACAAAAGCCATGCTCTTTCCTATTCCAAAAAAAATAATACGAATAAGTTGATTAAAATCAAAGAGAATTAGCAGGTTGCTTGCAGGTTTCTCAAACACTTAGCATCTTCAAAACAAACCACTTTTAAAGCAGGATTACATATATATATATATATATATATATATATATATAGATAACCATAAACACTTATCATTAGCAAGCCAAAAACATGAACATAACTAACCAGAGCTTCCAAGGAGAAGAAGAAGGACCAAGCTGTCATTCTCCAAAAGCAACTGACTCTGAAAAACACCCAACTTTCAATAAATACCAAGCTTACACCGCCCGACAAGAGCCATAAATCCCGGGCAAACAAACAAAACGCGGGCCCCACACTCAAACAAACTCTCAGTCAACAAGTCAAACCTACTGACCTGGTCAAACTTAAAAAAAAACAAACATTACAATCTCCCCCCCTTAAAGGAGTTTAGTCCTCTAAACTCGCATCAAGAGTCGGGAAATAAGTATGGATAGCTCTCCGTTAGGTCAGCTTCTCGCTCCCAAGTGGCTTCATCACTGGAATGGTTGCTCCACCTGATCTTGATCAATGGAATCACTCGATTTCCTCGTTGTTGCTCTTTGTAGCCAAGAATCTCCGCCGGTTGCTCTTCGTAGGACAGATTCTTCTGAAGCTCCACTGGTTCATGCTGAATAATATGAGATGGATCTGACAGATACTTTCTTAGCATAGAAACATGGAAGACATTGTGAACCTGTGCAAGATCGGGTGGTAGAGCCAAACGATAGGCAACAACTCCTACTCGCTCCAAAATCTCAAAAGGTCCAATGTAGCGTGGGTTGAGCTTCCCACATTTCCCAAATCTCACGACGCCTTTCATAGGAGATATCCTCAAGAAGACTGAATCGCCAACTTGAAACTCTAAGTCTGAGCGGCGCTTGTCAGCATAACTCTTTTGTCGGCTCTGAGTAGTCTTCAATCGATCCCTGATCAGTTTTATTTTTTCTTCTGTAATCTGCAACAATTCTGGACCCAGCAGTTTCCGTTCTTCCACATCATCCCAACATATAGGGGATCGGCACTTCCGCCCATAAAGAGCCTCATACGGTGCCATCTGGATACTCGCCTGGAAACTATTGTTGTAAGCAAACTCCGCCAAAGGCAAGTAGTGGTCCCAAGAATCAGAAAAATCAAGGGCACATGCTCGAAGCATGTCCTCCAGAATCTGAATAGTTCTCTCAGACTGGCCATCCGTCTGCGGATGAAAAGCCGTACTAAAAGTTAACTTGGTGCCCAATGCTGACTGCAGACTTCTCCAGAATCTTGAGATGAATCTCGAATCGCGATCGGATGTGATCGACACAGGATTGCCATGCAGTCGAACAATCTCACTAAGATACAACTCTGCAAGCTTCTCTAGGCCCAAACCAGGTTTCAAAGGCACAAAGTGCGCTGACTTGGTTAAGCGATCAATAATCACCCATACTGACTCATGCTTCTACCTGGTACGGGGTAAACCAGTCACAAAGTCCATCGTGATGTGCTCCCACTTCCACTCTGGTATTGGTAACGGCTGCAGATAGCCTGGCGGTCTTTAATGCTCTGCCTTTACCTGCTGACAAGTAAGACAGTGGGCGACGAAAGTAGCTATCTCTCGTTTCATGTTGTTCCACCAGAAGTGCTCCTTGAGTCCTCTATACATCTTTGTACCTCCCGAGTGAATCGTGTAACTAGAGTAATGAGCCTCCTCCAGAATATCCCTCTTCAAATCAGGATCATCGGGTACGCATACCCGGTCTCCCAATCTGATGGTACCATCCTCATGCACACGGAACTGAGACGACTCTCCTTGCTGAAGTCTAGCACAGATTTCTTGCAATTTGGAGTCCTGCATCTGAGCCGCTTTGATCCTCTGCAGCAAATTCGGTCGAATATGCATGTTGGCCAAGCTAACCTCGGAATTTGACGGAACGACCTCCAACTCGAACCTCCTCATTTCTTCTAACAGTGGTCTCTGCTCAGTTAAATCCGCGGCGGTTCCATAATTATGCCTCCTGCTCAACGCATCAGCTACCACATTGGCTTTACCTGGATGATAGTGAATACTGAGATCATAATCCTTGATCAGCTCCAACCACCGCCTTTGCCTCATATTCAGTTCTTTTTGGGTGAAAACGTACTTTAGACTCTTGTGATCTGTGTACATTTCACAAGGTTCCCCGTACAGAAAGTGTCTCCAGATCTTCAATGTAAAAACAACTGCTGCTAACTCCAAATCGTGAGTAGGGTAATTCTCCTCATGAGGTTTCAATTGCCTTGAAGCATAGGCAATGACTCGACCACTCTGCATCAGACACACCCCAAGCCTGTC